>CM062819.1:1778078713-1778772213 GCA_031772625.1 Pinus tabuliformis | reverse complement strand
TGAGGCTTCAATATTAAGTGCTTTCTTTTAGGACTATATGACTGAAGAGCCTCATGTCTTCCTCCTGTTGTTCACTGCATATAGTTTTTAAACTTCTTTGTCTCAACTCCAACCATCTTATCATAATATTGACGCCTGTATTACTAATCCCCTAATTGGCTAACAGGTTATCCAGCTTGTTGGCCTTTCTGCGAACATGTTGGAAGGTGACCGTGAGCAAGTTATGTAGGTGATTCTGAATTCTCTTGAAAACCCTGATTAACTTCTAGTGCTTGGAGACTTTCTCCGGCGCTGATCCATTACTAATTATTTTCACTGAGTTGATGACTATCTCTGAATCTGCTTCCACAATCACATTACAACAATTCTCTTGACTTAGAAACTCAAGGCATTGTTCCAAAGCCATGAGTTCAGCCAAATTATTGGTGGCTGTACCGAGATGACAATGGAAAATGAAGATGATACTTCCTTTATCATCCCTCCCCCATCCCTGACCAACCTCGGGTTTCCTTTAGCCGCCCCATCAATATTGAATTTTAGGTATCCAACCGGGGGAGGCTTCTAGAAATCCTGCTCTATGTCCCTTACTGTACCCTTTCTATTAAGACCCTGAAGAGAAAGATCCTACAACCATAATTGTTTGAGAATGTTTCTTTCTCGATCCGAGGGAGGATTAATATGGTGGCTGCAAACAGTGGAGCCTACAGTCTCCTTAAGTTGTTTCAGAATCTTCTCCAATAGTACATGTGGGGGATTCTTCTCCTCCTTAAATATTCTTTTATTCCTCTCCTTCCATACATTCCATATGATAAATCTTGGCGTAAGGGTCCAAGCTGAGTTGAGAATTTCATGCTCTGAGAAATTTCCCCTCCAGCTGATGAGGGTTTTGAAGATGCTTCCTCTGTCCCTATCAGTTTGTTGAAAAATTTTAGCAAATATGTCCCATAACCAGGAGGTGAAATAGCAGTAATTAAGAAGATGTTCCATCGTTTCTTCCTACTTTCCACATAGAGGGCATCTGGAAGGCCCTAGAACACCTCTCTTCCTAATGTTATCCCAAGTCAGTATTTTCCTGTGATAAACCAACCACATGAAGAGTTTGATTTTCATCCACCCCTGATGCCTCCAAAGTTTCTGCCAGATTTTATCCAGAACCTGGGGATTCAGCTCCAGTAGAATACCTTTGGCTTCTTTGAGATTAAAGGTGCCCTCTTGATTCTTGCCCCATCTTAGTTGGTCTTGCCCTTCAGAAACTAAGATTTTCCTCTGTTCCACCATTTTTTTAGCTCCTCTGCTTTAATGTTCAAGAGTCTATTATTTCTGCACTCTATATTCTTCCAGATTCTCCATTTCCCCATTGGCTGGGTGTTATCCCAGAAGTCCATGACTTTAATTAAGCCTTGTGAGTATGTCTCCTTTTTAAGCTCGAGGAAGTTCTTGTTTAACAGAATTGGTTCCTATTGCCATTTATCTTCCCAAAAGAGAGCTTGATTCCCTTCTCTGATTTCCCAGAAACTATTTTCTTGAACTAATCTTCTATTTTCCCAGGCCTTGTTCCAGATATGTGAGCCCTTAATGTTCCCTGACATTCTAATAAGATCATTAGTTTGCCAAGATGTGGCATATTTTTCTTTCCAGATGCTAGCCCATGGAGTCTCTGGGTTATGAACCCAGCGCCACCAAAGTTTGGCCCCTAAAGCCTTGCTGAGAATTTCCTGGTCGTCCAAGCCAAGTCCTCCATGGTCCTTTGGTCTACAAAGTTTCTCCCAAGACACTAAAGCCCATTTCTTCTTATTTTCCTCCTTTCCCCAAAGGAAGTTTCTTTGAATATTTCTCAGTTGCTGAAGGACTCCTTTCGGAGCTGGGAGGGCAGATAACATAAAGATAGGGATGGCTTGTAGAACAGCCTTAGTGAGAACCAACCTGCTTGCCAGATTTAGAGATCTGAAGGTCCATTTGCTGACTTTGTCCTGCAACTTATTCATCAAGGGTTCCCAAATGCTTTTGAGCAATGGTTTATCTGTAAGAGGGATACCCAAATATTTTGAGGGAAGGGAATCCCTTTGAAAGCCTAGAATTCTGGAAATATTCCTTTGGATTGCCAAGTTGGTATTAAAGAAAAAGATTTTTGATTTGGAAAGGTTTACTTCCATACCTGTGGCCATGGTAAAAGCATTCAGAATATGTTTATAAGCTGAAGCTTCTTTGACAGTAGGGATTCCTTGAAGCATTGTGTCATCTACAAATTGTTGATGAGTAAGAGCTTGACCATTCTCAGAAAGTAGAAGGCCTTTAATCTTACCTGCAGCTTTAGCTTGCTTGATGGCCCTGCCAAGTCCTTCCATCATAAGAATGAAAAGAAAAGGAGAGAGTGGGTCTCCCTATCTGAGGCCTCTAGAAGGACTGAAAATCTCAGAGGGAGAGCCATTCACCAGAATAGAGAAGCTGGAGGAGGTGACAAGGGCCATTACCCATCTGATCCATTTATGATCAAAACCAAAGGCACTAAGAACCCTTTTCATATAGGTCCAGTTTACTTTGTCATAAGCTTTGGCTATATCTAATTGCGAGTGAACTACCTCATGAGCTTGAATGATGTTGTCTAAAATTTGTCTGCCTTCCACATATCCTGATTGTTCCCTTGAAACTAGGGTGGGAAGCAAAGGCTTAAGTCTGTTTTCCACTACTTTGGATATAATTTTGTAGACCACATTGCATAGAGCAATTGGTCTGAACTTATCCAGAGTTTGAGCATCCTCTTACTTAGGTATAAGGGAGATAAAGGAGGTATTCAACACTTTCAAGATGGTACTATTCACTCTGGAATCCTCCACCACATTCAAGATATCCTGTTTAACAATACTCCAGCATGCCTTGAAAAAGTCCACATTGAACCCATCTGGGCCTAGTGCTTTTCCATTCTGCATTTCTTTGAGGGTATCGTCTATCTCTTTTTCAGAAACTGGTCTATTTAGATTAAAATTATCCTCTCTGGATACCATCTTTGGTATATTTCTAGTTACCTCCCGAATATACTGTTCTTTGTACAAGTTATTTTCCTGAGTAATAATTCGGAAGTGTTGCACTAACTCCGCTTCAATATTCTCATGAGAAGTAAGAATATCCCCTTCTTTGTTTTTGATTGAAGATATTCTATTTGACATAGTGGACCTGTGAAAAAATTTTGTATTATGCTCCCCTTCCTTCAGCCATTGGACTCTAGATTTTTGTTTCCAGAAGACTTCCTCCTATTTGCACAGATTATCCCACTCGTGCTGGTATTTCTCAACTTGATTGCTTTTGTCTTTATCAAAACCTTCCTTGATTAGAGCCTGGTTGAGTTCCTTAATTTTATTTTCAATTGATTTTTTCTCTGCAAAAATATTGCCAAATTCATTTATGTTCCAATCTTTTAGTTTGAGTTTGATATGCTTTAATATTTTATGCAGAAGAAACATTCTTGTTCCTTGAATCTGTAAGTCTTTTGTCCACCAATTTTTGATATTGTTGAAGAAATCTGGGTGGGAGAGCCAGATATTTTCAAACCTGAATGGTCTGTTTCTGAGAATGTCCATACCTTTGATCTCCATTTGAACCGGCCAGTGATCTGAGCCTCCGAAGGGGAGAACTTCAGCTGTTATTTCCTTATTTTCCAACATCAGATTCTCAGAGGTCAGGAATCTGTCTAACTTCGAGGCTACTTGAGAATCACCACCTCTTTTATTATTCCAAGTAAAGAGGCCAGTATTCATTTCAGCCTCTACTAGGTTCATCTTGTCTATAAAGGTTTGAAATTCCAATGAGTCTTTACTGAGGATCCTCATTCCTCCTTTTTTCTCAGACAAAGATTTGATCATATTGAAATCCCCTCCCATGATCCAAGGTATTCCTATATGTCTGTCCCTGAGATCCTCCAGTGAATCTAGGAACTTGAGTTTATCATCTATTCTTTGAGGACCGTAAACATTGGTTACTAGATAGTGGTGCCTGTCTCCCTCCGGTTGGATGATAACTGATAAATAATTCCTGGTAGCCTCAACATCTATAACACTTAATTTGTGAGGGTTCCAAAGAGTGAGGATTCCCCCCGCAGTATCCTCTGCTTTAACTTCTAGAAACTCGAATCTACTGAGCCATTTACTGTGGATTTGTCTGATTTTTTGAATGGAACTTTTTGTTTCTTGGATAAAGATCATGTCCGGCATTTCTTGTTTCATTCTATTGCTGAGTATTCTTTGCTTTCTTTTACTCCCTAGACCTCTAATATTCCAAGAAATAAACTTCATAATTAAAGATTTGTGAAGGAGTAGCTGGCAAGATCTTTCATCTTACCTGAGTCTATCATTAGCTTGCCACACTCCATCAAGAGTTCATTCTGCTTTTTCCTGCCTCTTTTTTTACCTGGGTTTCTTGTAGCTAGTCCTGGGATTGCTTTTAGCACCTTCACTCCTCTGTTTTCCTGTTTATCTGAATTTTTCCCTTTTCCCAACGCATTAGATTGTGTTTTCCATAAAAACAACTGTTGGATTTTGTTAAGTTCTTCTTGGGGTACCGAATCCACTCCTCCCGTGGTTCCCTGGAACAAGAACCCTTCCAGATCTAGGTTTTCTTTATCAAGTATCTCCTGTAACTCATGGTCTTCCAGATCCATCTCACTCGGAGTCATTTCCTGATCCATCTCAGTTTCTGTTTCACTCATAATGGTTTCTATCTGATGCCCAGTTTTCTGATTTTGGTCATCTTCATATTCTGTTCTCTTTTCTCCAGCCTTTCCTTCTATGGCTTGATCTTCCTTTGAGGTTTCTTCCTCTTCCTCTAGAACTTGGAACTTGTTTTGGCTACCTATATGTCCTTCATCTTGATGTTTCTTTTTTCCTTTCTTGCTTCCTTTTCCTCGATAGACTACTTTCTGAAAGCTGTCCATTTCCTTCATTGTATTTTCCTTACTGTTATTTCCTACTTTCCCTTGTGGACAGTCCCTAAATAGATGCCCGTGCTCATGACATCTATGACATCTGAAGGGAATATGCTCGTAGTCTACTGTTTGTACCCATTCTTCATCAAAGACTTCCAGGATCACTTCATCTGGTAAGGCTCCTGATAGATCCATTTCCACGCATATTCTAGCAAATGAAGTGTATTTCCCTCTTCTTGTGGCTTCAGAAATTTTGACAAAGCATCCTAATTTATTGCCTATGGCCATTAATGATTCATTTTGCCAGTAATCAAGAGGTAAGGAATAAAGTCTTACCCAGACCAGTACCGATGTAAAAGTTTCCCGCTCCGGGACAAAATTCATGATCCATGGCCTCATGTAGAGTCCAGCTGCCACAAAGAAGTAGGGTCCACCTTCAAAGACTTTGTCCTTGTCTTCAATATTCGTGAATACCACCGTAAAGAAACCCTTTGACCCAAGATGAAGGTCTATGCTCCCTTTAGGTTTCCAATGATATTTGATCCAAGTCTGTAAAGCTTTTTCAGTGGGCCATAGTCCCATGAACTTACAGATAATAGCATATGTCCGCATGTGGTCCCTATATGCCTGCAAGGCAGGATCATTTAAAACAACTCTAGGAGTAATTTCAGCTTTGGGTTTGCAGGGTCCCTTTTGTTTCTTCTCTTTAGTTTCCTGTTTTTTGTCTTCTCCCTCTTTGTCCTTTGTGCCATTGATTCCCTCAGAATGGCCTCCTGCTATCTCCTCTTCCATGATTTCTTTTCCTCCTCCCGAAGTTCCTTTTGTAGTTTCTAGAGGTTTCTTACCTCTGTTAGCCACGACTTCCTTGAAGGAGGGAGAAGCTCTCCCTCCTCTGCGACCCTCCATGGGGAGCGTCGTCTGCAACTCGCTCGAACCCTAGCCGTGCGCAGTCTCTGTTTCTTTCACCGTCTGCTACTCTCTCTCCCAACCGCAATGAATATCCACTGAAATCTGAAGTATCATTCTCACTTGTATTTTCATTTATTTCGGATCTGTCTTCATCAATTTGTAGAACAAAAAATTGATCTACAAGTTGCATAAAAGATTTCAAGTGTTCATCATCTTCAAATATCTACCAATGTTTTTGATTGTCTAGGATAGATGGTCTATACTTGACTTGTATTTGGTAGAGTAAATTTGTCTGATCAGGAAGTTTAAATGAACTAGCAGAAACAGCTAAGGCATCTACATGAATATTGTGATCTCTTGGAATATAAGTCAAATTGAAAGCATCAAAGAAGTTTTCAACTGAATCCCATACTTCATTTTGGCAAGACCTAAGTCAGGATGTTTAGTCTGGCAAATATTTCTCACTTGTTTGACAATAAGTTATGAATCAGTAAAAACACTTAAGTTTTGAACCTTTAAGCTTTTGGTTAATTGCAATCCCAAAAAGAAAGCTTCATATTCAGCCACAAACAACTGCTGGTTTTTCATCTTGCAGATTGATGATGTCATCTTCAACATCAACTGAGATATTTTGTATCCATTTGGAGACCTAATTTTTATACCCAGGGTTTTTAGAAAGTTCTAAAAGAGGAATTGGGATTTTAACTCTTTCTAACTCTTTTTCAACATTAAATGTAGTCAATGCATTTTTGTCATTTTGAGGAGTATCAATTGATTGATCTAATGGTCGAATAAAAGTTGTTTGAGTTTGAGCAGTTTTGGCACGAGGTTCAATTACTGGAGTTTCCTTAGGAGGTCTTCCAGGGCCAGGCCTAGGCCTAAGATCATATCTTTTGTTCAACTCTGCAATTAAAAATTCAGAGAAGGCATGGTATTTAGAAACTTGTGAAGACTCTTGATCTTCTTGAACCTGATTTTGTTGTGTAAGAGGAATAATGATTGTTTGATTAGAGGAAGTATCCATATTATTTATATCTTTAGTGATGGTCATAGTATTATCATCATGTTGATGATCATGTATCAACAAAGGAGTGGGAATCTATTGATCATTACCAGGTCTCTGAAGAATTTGTAATTATGGATTTCTTTTATACTTGCCTTGATTTTAATTTTTGGGTCTAGAAACTGTTTGTTGAATTGTCCTAGGTTGAGTCTCAATCTTGGAAATTCTATTAGATAGATTTCTAAGAAGAGAAGTTATTTCATCTATTTTTGAATCTTCAGTTTTAGTCTTAGAGGGACTAGAAACCTCTTGTGTCGATGTGAGTTTTCTTTGGGCCTTTTCCTCTTTAGCTTTCAAAGAAGTTGAAGCAACCCTATTTTCTTCTACCTCAATAGCATTTGTTTTCATATCTTCAAGAGTTCTTGAAGTTCTCTCTCTCAACATAATAGCAAAATCATCATCAAAGGCTTTAGAAAATCTAGACTTTGTTGCTACTACAGGGGGTTTACAATCAAGGGACATTTTATGATAAAGCTTATTGAATCTTTTGATAAAGTCTGATACCGGTTCACCAAATTTCTTTTAAGTTCATCAAACTCAGTGAGAAAGTAAAGAGGATATTTTTTCACACCCCATTGGTTTTTAAATATATTTGTAAGTTCTTCCCAATTTCTAATGGAATTTGCAGGTAACTGCCTAAACCAAATTCTTACATTTCCTTCAAGTGATTGTATAAACAACCTCATGTAAACATTTTCTTGTTCAATATTCATGTTATCTGCAAAGTCTAAAAAGGCTTGAATATGGTCTTCAGCAGAAGGGCCGATTTCCCCATTATACCTAGGAAGGTATTTCAAGTATCCAGCTGGGAGTGCATCGAGATTAGGAGGTAAGACTAAAGCTACATATCTAGCCTGTACAATAGGTTGGAAAGCCATAGTGAGAGGTGGTGTATGAGGTGTTTGGGTGGATGAAGAGGTTGAAGAAGATGAAGAAGGGGTTGAAGAAGGTGATTGAGGGGGTGAAGAACTAGTTGGAGGTGAAGGAGGGGATCTCCTTAATGATTTCAAAGGAGTCTTAAGAACTAACTTCTGGACCTATGGATGACTACCCTCCTTTGTTTCAAAGAGTGGATTTGAATACACAGAGAAGGTCTCTTCAGGTTGTTCAGAAGTAGAAGCTTCACGTTGTCCAAAAGTGGGAGGAAATGAATAAGTGGTAGGGGATATGAAATCTTTTGGTTTGTATTCTGGTAAATTAACACCCAAGTCAAACTCAGTTTTAGGTGATCCTGGTGGTAGTGAGGGTTCTGGATGAGTTTCAAATGAATGAATGAGGAATGCTGATTTAAAATCAACTCCCCTGTTTAAGAGTTCAACAACCCTAGGTGATAGGTGGGAGTAATCTGGATTGGATGGAATGTTACTATAAAGATCAAATTGTGGTAAATATTTAGACTGCAAGACTGAAGAAGAAGAAGAAGAATAGGGTTGATGTCCCCTTTTAGAATTGGCTTTTCTCATAATTTTTCAAGGTCTGACAGAGGATCAACTAAGTCAACCTTTGAACAAGATCTAGTGTGCTTAAAAGGTGCCAGTTTTGGAGAGTGGAGTCGCCATGTGAAGGATTTTAACATTTCTAGACCTTTAATCACCTTAAAGGAATAGAATACATATCGTTGCCCTAGGAAATTGTAATGAAATTTGAGTCCCTGGCAGCGGCGCTAGTTTTATGTTGTACCTTTGAGATAATAATGGTCAGCTATTATGCGAGAGCATCTAAGATAAATGTTTTGGGGTTTTTTTTTTAATTTGGGAGACCAATGGATGAAACAGATATAGAACGGATGTTCCTAACCTCTTGTATAATATCAATATTTCAGCAAAGGGCTACTATAAATATTTACATAGTGAAATAGCTTTTATAATAATGAGTCGAAACATAAAAGTAATATGATTGCCACAGTTTTCAAATTGAAAGCTAGATAATCATAAGTATGAAAAACTTTAAACCATGTTTACAAGTTCGAGAAAATACATGAGCTTACAAAAGATGCTGATGATTTATTAATTTTGAGGGAATTAACTAAACAAATAGTTCATTAACTCATTCTCTTTGTAGTTATCACTTCAGAAAGCTTATAAGAATATATTGAAATACAATTAGTCCTACCTAGTTATCTTTGCAAGACACAAGTATATGAAGAAAAACATAATGAATGATACTAGAAACACTTACAGGAAACAAAAACTATGCAAAACAGAATGCATAATCCTTTGCTTCGTATTAATGATCCAGAAAGGTTAATTACATCATATGTCTAGAAATGATTCTTCAAGGGTGCAACCCTTAATAACTCATGAAGAGAGTTATGTTGAAAAGTGTGCAACAAGAAATGCTTGTTGAGAATGCAACAAGATGATGGAGCTTAGTGGAAAGGAGTCGCCTTCACTAAGTGGTCCCACAAGCAAATTATGGCGCAAAGTCTATTTTTGGATCACAGCAGGAGTGATCACAGTAGGAATGATCACAACAGGAGTGATCATAGCAGGAGTGATCACAACAGGAGTGATCAGAGTCTATTTTTAGACTGCTAGTCAAAAATAGAAAAGTCAAATATTATTGTTTCAAAATAAGATTTAGACTATAAACTTTATCTTATCCTCTTGGAGCACTTCAGTTTGAGCTACAGATGTGGCACATGCAGCTATCAGAAGGAAATACGCTTTCTTTATGGGTCAGTTGAGCTATTGCATGCAGGACATCAGTTATAACTCATGTGGTTGAGTTCTTTGGAGTTGGATGGGCAGTTAATGGAGTTGTGTTCAGTTTGACTTAGTTGAACTAGTTGTATTTAGTCTAATTGATCAATAGACTAAGTGATGAGTTGTGTGAATTAGTTATTAATTAATTCACTAATTATTAACTCATAATGCAACTGAAGAATACATCAGTTAACTCAGTGCATGTATAGTTCAGTGGAGACAGGTGTTAGAGGTTGAGATTGCTATTAGTTGTGCATGAGATTGTGCACATGCATGGGATTGGGTTATGCCAATGATCTCTGCGTAGTGTGGGCCAATACCAAGTGAAATATAGCTTGTACTCACGTGATTTATAGTGTGGGTGATTTTCATAAGGTAAATAGGAGTTTGGATCAGCCATTCTCATTCATTCTCTTGCAGGATTGTGCAGTGGAGGCAGGCAAAGCAGCGGGGAAGATTTGGAGATCAGATATGAGTTGTATTATGTGTAACAGGTGGAGATAGTGCTGGATACTTGTGAGGAGTATTGTACTATGTCTTGTTACATGTTCTCAATCAATATAATATACAGATAGTTTGGGTTTTTAGCGAGATGCTTTCCCCGGGAAAATACAATGTTGATATGTGTGATTGATGCTTCTATGTGCGCATGTTATTGCTTCTGCTTCTGTAAATTGATGATCAACATAGAGGAGGTTATGTATTATGCATGTTTTCTGCAATAGTGTATAATCAGGATAATCTCTGTTGAATAAGTGTCATATTATTCAAAGTTTCTACATGGTATCAAAGCTGTTGATCATCAGATCTACTATTCAGGAAGTGTTTACATTCTATTTCTTCAAGCAGAGTCTGTAATCGGGCCAGGTAGCCTCTGGATTCATCCTTCCTTTGGAAGGTGAGATACCCAGTAAAATCCCATATATTCAATCTCAGTACAAGAAATACTTTGTTCTCACGAATTCTAGATCAGAGGCAGTTGAGTTGTTGAGCTGGTGGAATTCGAATTTGCAGCAGTGTTTTCTTGGTGTCAAAGTTGAAATGTCTTTCAACGGATTGCGATTGGAGTATGCCCTTGAGGACAGCTCGAACTGTATTGCATGGAAGGATAGGATGGAGGCAGTGTTAGATGATAATGGGTTGAAGGAGTTCACAGATGTGGATGTCCCAAAACCTACTGATGCTACTCAAGTCGGGGATTGGCAAAAGAAGACAGCAAAGTGTCGAAGGATTCTGTTGGAGGGTGTGAGGGATCACATTGTGTCCAGCCTCCATGGAAAGGCTTCTCCATATTTGATGTGGAAAACGTTGACAGAATTATTCCAAAGCAAGAGCGACCAGAGGAAGTTGGTGCTCAAGGATAAACTCAGAAACATTAGGTGTGAGAATGGAGATAGTATGCCCCAGTATCTCATGAAGTTCACCCAATGCCGGGATAAGCTGGGAAGTGTGGGGTAACTGTTGAGGATGAGGATATGGTGATTCTAACACTCCTTGGCCTTCCTAAGAGTTGGCATAGCTACCAGGACTCGGTGAATGGAAGGGAGAAATTGCCAGGATGGGAGAGACTTTGGTCAGATCTTATGCAAAAGGAGATTAGACAGCGCACCAGAGACAGTTGTTCATCTATGCATGATGAGGAGAATTGTGCCTTAGCGAGTAAGGAGAAGAAGGGGAAGGGGAAGGTTTCTCTTTCCGAATCCAGTTCTTCCAATGATGGGAAGAAGGTTGACAAGTCGAAGGTGAGATGCTTTCATTGTCATGAGTTGGGCCATTATGCTACTAATTGCCCAAAGAAGAAGTCCAAGAAGGGATCCGAGGAAGGATCTGAAGGTGAGGTAGCCTCACTTGCTTCACAGTTTGAGTTGGACTTCACACTCTTCACATGCATGGTTTCATCCATGGTGGGAAGTGGTTGGTTTCTTGACAGTGGGGCTTCTTTCCATATGACCGGTGACAAAAGTTTGTTCAGTACTTTGGAGGAGAAAGATCTCCAGATACTCATAGGGATGGGTAATGATGAGAAGTATAGTGTCTCAGGTGTAGGCACGGTTATTTTTCAGAGGGAGCATGGATCTTGCCTTACCTTGACCGATGTCAAGTATGTACCAGGACTGAAGAGAAACTTGGTGTCGATCGCAATGTTGGAAGATAGAGGCTATGATGTAGTATTCAATGAGGGAAAGGTTTTCCTTAGACACATCATCACTAGACAAGTGAAGCAAATTGGTTCACGGGTCAAGAACTTGTATTCTCTTGAGGTTCAAGATGCATGCAAAGCCTTGAGCAGCGAGGCAACTGATGGAGACTTGGTGGTTGAGAGGGAGTGTATATTACCTCTCAACATGCAAAGTCAGAAGAAGTCTCAGACGATTGTGGAGGAGCCACGATTGGTGCAGCAGCTTCAGGATGTTGTGGAGCAGCCACAACAAGGGAAGCTGAGAGGAGATCAAGTAGAGACATCTACTCATGCAGAGACCTCCACTAGGGGAAAACTTCGAGCCAGGTGGGCTGAGGGATCGCATGCAGCCATACCTCCAGGTAGGAGGTGGGGTGATGTGGATTGATCGTCCCAAGGAGGAGGGGCAGGATCCTTGAGGTACCCAACCTCTTGGATGAGACCTTGCTACGGGAGCCCCGATGTGGAGTAGCAGGAACTGACTGATTGTGTAGAGACAGATGCGGATGGAGCGGCAGAGAGAGCGATAGTGCAGGGAATCCCAGGACAGCGCATAGCATGCAGGCTACAACAATGTGAGAGGCACAAGTGTTTTGCACAGTGCTAGGTGACACAGAGAGGTGTGCAATGGTGCGAGATGCATGGAGATGTTGCAGTAGCGTAGATGTCAGAGAGGGAGAACTTGTCAGCAGCAGGTAGAGCTTCAACATTAGAGTATGTTCCTAGCCCAACAGAGTGGTCAGTTGGGAGTGTTTTTGTTCCAAGCGTTGTTGGAGCAAAGTGGATCGGGCAGATGTGTTGCATGCAGAACATTCCAGAGTTACAGGATCAGGTTTGAGAGGAAACCTTACTTGTTGAGAGGGAGTGTTGAAAAGTGTGCAACAAGAAATGCTTGTTGAGAATGCAACAAGATGATGGAGCTTAGTGGAAAGGAGTCGCCTTCACTAAGTGGTCCCGCAGGAAAATTATGGTGCAAAGTCTATTTTTTTATCACAGCAGGAGTGATCACAGCAGGAATGATCACAGCAGGAGTGATCACAGCAGGAGTGATCACAGCAGGAGTGATCACAGTAGGAGTGATCAGAGTCTATTTTTAGATTGCTAGTCAAAAATAGAAAAGTCAAATATTCTTGTCTCATAATAATATTTAGACTATAAACTTTATCTTATCCTCTTGGAGCACTTCAGTTTGAGCTACAGATGTGGCACATGCAGCTGTCAGAAGGAAATACGCTTTCTTTATGGGTCAGTTGAGCTATTGCACGCAAGACATCAGTTAGAACTCATGTGGTTGAGTTCTGTGGAGTTGCATGAGCAGTTAATGGAGTTGTGTTCAGTTTGACTTAGTTGAACTAGTTGTATTTAGTCTAACTGATCAATAGACTAAGTGATGAGTTGTGTGAATTAGTTATTAATTTATTCACTAATTATTAACTCATAATGCAACTGAAGAATACATCAGTTAACTCAGTGCATGTACAGTTCAGTGGAGACAGGTGTTAGAGGTTGAGATTGCTATCAGTTGTGCATGAGATTGTGCACATGCATGGGATTGAGTTATGCCAATGATCTCTGCGTAGTGTGGGCCAGTACCAAGTGAAATATAGCTTGTTCTCATGTGATTTATAGTGTGGGTGATTTTCACAAGGTAAATAGGAGTTTGGATCAGCCATTCTCATTCATTCTCTTGCAGGATTGTGCAGTGGAGGCAGGCAAAGCAGCGGGGGAGATTTGGAGATCAGATCTGAGCTATATTGTATGTAACAAGTGGAGATAGTGCTAGATACTTGTGAGGAGTATTGTACTATGTATTTTTACATGTTCTCAATCAATATAATATACAAATAGTTGGGGTTTTTAGCGAGATGCTTTCCCCGGGAAAACACTATGTTGATATGTGTGATTGATGCTTCTATGTGCGCATGTTATTGTTTCTGCTTCTGTAAATTGATGATCAACGTAGAGGAGGTTATGTATTATGCCATTTTCCACAATAGTGTATAATCAGGATAATCTCTGTTGAACAAGTGTCATATTATTCAAAATTTCTTCAAGTTATTTATACAATAGTAGGATGAAAAATATCCTAAACTGCTTTTACAAAAATAGATTATTTACACAATCAAAAATAAAACTGTCTAATGATCTGGCACTGTTTTGGTGTTGCATTGTTTGATGACTATTGCTGAAAAAGTTGAAAAATGGTTGGAGCTGGCTAACTGTTCACACAAAAACTGAATGTTGTTCCATTATCCTCAATCCAGTAAATATGTTAATTCTTCCGAGTGTTTCTTATCTGGGATAGAAATCTTTGTTACCCTCTTGTATATTTTATCCATCTTGGTATATTTAGTAAAAGTGGGTTTTACTAAAAATATGTGCTTGATTTCATCCAAGATGAAGAAAGAATCCCTAAGTGTTTTTACTATGAGAGCTAGTGTTGCTAATCCCTTGATATTGGCTACTGAAGCTCCATGGGTGCCCACCTCTGTTAACTTCTTGACATAATCTTCAATTGGCATCAACTTATCATTAATAATCATCATGGAAGGTAAACCTTTGTTGATCAAAGGTTCAATTTTGTTGAGGAATCTTTGAACCATGTTGTTAACATTGCTACACTTTTCTTGTAGCTGAAGGTTGAGATTTCTTTTAGTGGTAACCTTCTTTACTTTTAATATTGTTGCAGCTCTATCACTTATCCTTAACTCCTCAAGCTCATAATCATTCTTGGAATTTAGAAATTTGATTATATCAGAGGTAGTCTCTGGCATATCCTCCAGCTGCCTATTTATGGATTCCACTACTTCCTAAGCTTTCTCCAAAAGATCCTTTTGGTTGAATATTATCTTAATGGAGGGCCAAATCTCCTTGATTTCCTTTGTGATTTCTTCCCATAGAATTTCTTTTGCTAAACTCAACTTGTTACCTATGAAGGAATTTGTGAGTTCTTTCTTCAACACTTCCACCTTGCTTTAAGTCTGTTTGTTTCAATTCTGTGTGTACTATTTGATATAGACTTCAAAAGTCATAATTCTTTGAGTTCATCCTTCAATTTATTGATTTCTCCTGTCTAGATAGACAGGTTCTGAACAACTTCAGTAAGTTGTTCAACTCCTTCTGTTGTACATGTTGCTGATGTAGTGGCTATAGTAGAAACTTTGGTGATGGGAACTACTACAAGAGAAATTGCATCTATTGAAGTTTGAATGTTCTTGATAGCTTCCTCCTTCTCCTTAACCAATTTCTCCATTTGCTCCTCCATTTGTTTTATTTGCAAATTCTGTTCTATGATGAGCTTCATCATGTCTGACTTTTGAGTCTCTGTCTCCTCAATTTCTTTGGCCATTGGATCCTCAAATGCTGGTAGTTTCAGCTGTTTCTTTAGTGCTGCAACTTCAATGTTCTTTTTCTTAATGAGCTCCTCAACATCATTTATGTTTGATGGATCATATCCCATCCTTAGCACTAGATTTTCCAGGGACTGAATCTTGGTATCCTTTGCTAACGAGGAGACCTTCTCCAACTTTAATTGTGACTGAATGTTGGCCAATGTAACCTGCAATTTTGACAAACTCATAGCAGTGTTTGTCAGGGTTGAAGCAATCATCTATCCAGTTTGTTTGTGCATCTCAATTTGATCAATTGGATGCACATCCTGAACATTGAACTCAAAAGAAGTGTGTTTCTGATATTGTGCTGCAGTCCTGGGCTGGGGAACTTGGGCCTGCAAGAAAGCCATTTGCATCTTCCCTTTCTCAGAGTCAAAGACTAAAAGAAGCCTTGCTTGAGAGCTGGAAGAATGCTTCCAGAATTGGGTGTAAGTATTCAACTTCAATTCCTCATTCTTTCTTTTGATTTCACTGAAGACATGGAAGATGTCTTCCTCTTTATTCTCTGGAATGCCTCCAACATGTTGGACTATTTGCTATTCATGAGAAGTGGTAGACTGAGTTGGAGATTGTATAGATTGTTCACCAGACTATGAATCAACATTCATAGAGACTCTTTGTTTCTTTTTCCTGTGAAAAACCTTGAAGCCTTGGCTTTTTGTTTTTATTGTAGGTGAATATTATTCTTCCCTCTCTCTCTTGGCTGCCTTTTCCTGTGCAATTGGAGTTTGCATATTTGATGTAGAGACTACCTGCTCCTCAGCCTCCTGGAGGGTATTCTCTATCCATTCCAACTGATTCTTGAACTGTTCTATCTCAGGCCTAGCTGTATGATGATATGGTGTGAATTTATTCTCCACTTTGAGTTTGGATATGACTCCCAATGGGTCATATGACCAAGAAAAACTGAGAGAAAATTTCATTTCTTTTAGCAGCATATCAGCTTCCTCCCTTGCTGCCCTGGTATTTCAAATGAAGGGACCAACTTGAGCTTTGAGCTTAAATTGTGATTTCTTTTTGGCAGCTGCAAAATGTACTTCATCTGCATTCAATCTTTGCCTCAAGTACTCCAATGCAAATATTCTAATAGGGAGGTACTTTGGCAGTTTGTAGGGTGGAAGCTCACAACCAAAAACCTTGATTTCTGTGTAGTTCTGGTAGCAATATCACTCTCTTGTTGTAGCTTCATCTATGAACTAAAGCTCTTTGACAACCTCTTCACTGATACTTGGTAATGGAGTGTTGCTCATAAGGCTGAGGGTTGGATGAATAAACAGTTCTATGAACTGCTTGTATGTGAATTCTTCTCTCTCCTTCATCCCCATTGAAGTCTAGAAAATCATTGACTGTTGCAGATCCTTCTTCATCAAGTTTCTGCAAAGAAAATGGAATTTTTCCCCTTGAAAATATATAAACAAATACACAAGTACTGAAGCATGCTTGAATACTTCTTCAGTGTTAAATTTAACAAATTGCTCATGTATGGTTTCAACTATGAAATGACCACAATCATAAATAACAATAGGCTTAGAATCAGAAGAAAACATGGATAATAAACCATGGATGGTTTCATTGACAGACTGATCAGAGTGATAACCAAGAAAATAAGACAGGATAGTAGTGATATGCCTAGTTCTATCAGGAAACATAGATGAATCATAAGGGGAGTTTCTCTTTGGTAGAGGACTAGAAATTGCTAAAAATAGTTCCAGGGTCTGGGATCTATTTGTAAAGTCCAATTTGTTATAAGCTTCTATCAGGTTCTCATGAGAAAAAGGATGAGTTGGAGTAGTGGTAGGGGCCTGCAACATTTTCTCAATTGAATCAATGTTAATACGATAGAGGATTTCTCCAGTAGGTGAGATTATGGCTCTCTGGCTGGGATCATAGGATTCTTGGCATTTTCTCACAAACTCTGGAGCTTTGTGTATTTGTGGAAAAATATAATGGTGTAATTGGGATTCCCAGAGCCCAATTTCATCACTCTGGTCATTTCGTTTCTCTTCCCACCAACAATAAATTTCAAATAAATTAAATTGATAAGAAGTCTCAATGATTTTGCAATCCTTGTCAACTAATGGAGTATGGTGGAAATCAATCTGTGGTTGAATTAGAGGATTTGACACTTCTACAATTTTTTTTCCCTTGGGAGGCATTTTGGAAAATGAAACTACGGACTGTAAATGACATAATGATAAAAAGGAGTTAACAGAGTGGAGACAGGTAACTGACAAGTGGACCTGGAAGGTGTGCTTGCAAACAGGACAAATGGCTGCTAGAATGTCGGGTAGTGGCTGAGCTGTTGAGCAGGAGAGCTTTGAAGAATACTCTCAGTCGCAGAAGTTAACTGTGTAACCTTTGAAATGTATGACAGAGTGTTTATAAAGAGAAGAATGGAGTGGAAAGGTGGCGCTGAACGTCTGAAAGTTCATTAATTATCCAACAGGTTAATTAACGGACATTTGGTTATAAATACGGGGGAGCATAAATTAATGGGCAACAGATAGGTGGCCGATGATTGGACGGGAGATATGAATTGGAGCGTGATGTCGAGGTGATGTGGAGTGGCGGTAACGGCTATGAAGGATACCGCGTTTGGGGGTAAGATGGAGTGGTTTGTGGTTTTTGGATTTCTAGTTCTGAAATACTAAAAGGAACTTTCGTGGTTTATATAGGCAGTATTAAGCACTGCCCATTTCGAGCCCCCCCCCCCCCCTCCCCCTCGCCGATAAACTTCGGACAGTGAATGAGGGCCAAAAGGGAGTGAGGGTCGTATGATTGCGGAGGAACGTGCGGGATGAGAGGTGAGGTGGAGGGCGTTTAACATGTATGAGTGGGGAATGAATGGTGGGGTCGTGATATGATAAGCGAATATAAAAGTTGTGGGTCTGGGTGATTTAATGAATGAAGTGATGGCATATCGCAAATTTTCCCAATGGTTCATGCACTCATGAACGATGCAATGTGATATGATCCTACGGTCAGGAATCAATAATGATCCAACAACTGACAGCAGTATCACACATCGCACTTTCCTCCGCCCAATGGTTTATGCACTCAGCTATGAATGATGCGATGCGATATGATCCTATGGTCAGGAATCAGCGGTCATCCGACGACTGATATCGGTATCGCACATCGCACTTTCATCCACCCAATGGTTCATTCAATTATGAATAATGTGATGTGATACGATACTTAGGAAATAACCATTTCAACATTTCAAACTTTCACATTTCTACCTACCCTTCTATTCCTAACATTTTTACTTATCCTTCCAGAGTGCATTTGAACTAGCAACCCAATATTTTCCTTTTATAAACAATCTATCTCTATACCTTATTTCTTCCATTGGCTCAAATTAAACTGTTGAGCCAATTTATTTTCTACCTATGAGAACAAATCCAATTATGATGCAACTGTATAATTGGATAAAATAACCTAGTGTGGCATCTAAACAAACTACACACAACTATTATTTTCAAAATGAATTTAAAACAAAATGGTGGCATTTGGATTTGCAACACTTTCAGAGTTTATTTCTTTTTCTTTTCTGTCTAACCTAACATTTTATTTTGCCTTCATTTTTTAGAGCATCTACCCGAACATTTTCTTTGATATGGACATATTTATCAAAATATTTTCCTAGCATTTTTTATTCAATAATCTCTTTGTACATATCGTATCTTAAGATTTTGTAAATACATTTTCATTTTTTGTCTAATTTGTTCTAACTTATCACAACCAAAAAATGCTACAACAACACGCCCAGTGTCAGATCGATGGAGTGCTTGACCTCACAGTGTAGACATACCCCTGAGGGTGAGGTGAAAATGACCTTGTACTCCACCATGACCTTGTCCATTTGTTGCTATTGCGCAGAGGAGCCCTTCCTGGAATCCGTGACCACAACCTTCTTCTTGCCTTGGGGGAGAATCATAAGGAAAATGAATTTCCTAGTTTGGGAAATGATCTTACTGCATTGCTTTATTGTGATCAAAGAGATGGCGATAGGCAGGGATACCTTCGGTATCCTGTACAACTTATTAGCCAAATAAATAATCAAAAAGTGACATCTAGACACATATACAACATGTCGCTTCCACAACTATGGTTATCCTAACAATACATCATAAACTTCAAGAGGAGTAACATCACATAGTGCCTCATGCGTGAAGGGCTTGATGCTGTAGGGAAGGAAACATTGCTAGCTAACGCGAAGATCTCGCCCTTAGTGAAGCCACCCGATGGTGTATGGATGTGGATGTGTTGTAGTCTTTAGGCACAGCTGCTTCATGACTTCTGCTGAAATGAGGTTCTTTTGGCTCCCGCTGTCCACAATGAACTACATCGGAGAACCCTTCACCCACATCGTGAGTGGAAGAGGCATTCCCCCTCCTATGGATCTTCGGGATCAATTTTCAGGATCTTTGTGGTGATCACAATGGCACTGGGCTCTGCAACAATGATCTGGCAATCTGCTTCCCTTTCTCAGGAACCTACATCTAATTCGGAAGCCTTCAGCTCAGCCACTAGTGACTACTTGGCTCGACACTCACTTGTATTGTGAGTGGAGCTCTTATGGAACTCACACCATTTTCCCGTGTCCTTCTTCGTCTTCGTGGTGTTGTTCTTTGCTTGCGGCTTTGGCGGGTTGTCCTAGGTAGCCCCGCCTTGGCTTGGTCCCTTGTTTTGTGGTTTGGGGGCGCCTTTTCCTTGCTTTGGATTCACAGATCCAAAGTCTTGCTTCTTCTGTTTAAACTTCTGCTCAATCTTTACAGCATACCGATACACTGTGCCGAGCGAGGAAATTTCTAGGAACTCCATCTCGTCCTGGATGTACTTGTGTAAACAATCGCAATACTTGAGCACCAAATTCCACTCATTATCCTTGATACCCAGCGTCATGCGAAGGGTATGGCAAGTATTTGTGAACTTCGGCACATCTTGGTCCCTTCCCTGCCGTAGTGTGGTCCACTTTATGTATTTATCTTCATAGCTCCCGACAGGTTAATACTGTTCCTTGATTGCGTCTCAGAAATAATTCCAAGTGGGTGCAACTAAAAACAACAAGGGTTCACTATCGTGATTTTGTTCACAGTAGGTTTCCCACGAATCCTTGACGTGTGGGGTGGCTTTGAGAAATGCAAACATAACCTTTTCCCCATTGGAAAATTCATGAATTGAAAAATATCCTTCCAATAGATTTAACCATTTATCTACAACATCTGCATCTATTAGGCCTTCGAATATGGGAATACTGAAGTTAACTTGTACCTTAAAAGGAGTGGCACCTCTAGAGTGGCTGCTGGATGAAGATGCACTGCATGTGGTAACCATCAAAGGATTTGGGCAAAATTATCCATCATCGCATCCCTTTGTCGCTTGAGGGCTTCCTCGAGCAACATTTTGAAAGGATCTCTTGCCCCCTCATCTTTCTTTTCTTCCACCATGGGAGGTCGTTGGGTTTTGTGAGGCTGATCTTGCAATGGTTCAACCAAATCGAGCCCTAACTCCTTATACCCTGACCTCGTTGGGGACATGCAAAGAAAAACAGAGAAAGAGCAAATTTCCCTGATACCACTAATACGAACTTCAAAAGGAACGCAACAACTTACAGATATAATCATAAACACAGAGATTCAGTAGAAAAACACTTCATTACATTAATAGAAAAATATTGTACTATGCTTACAAACATAATGGAAATAAGATAGCATGGCGATGGTAGCTTATCTTTGAGAAGAGATGTGGCGGCTACATGCCTTTGAACTGAATTACAATGAGGCTCAAGGGCCTTTTTATTATTGAACAATAAGGGAAAACCCTAACTTGAGGAGAGTAACACGAAGAGTTTATGGGCCTCGTTGGGGTTAGTTTGACAGCCAACTTCCTGGGGTCGTAACTTGGTCATATTATCTCCATTTGACACGTATGATACCTTGTTGGAAAGATCTATCTGAGGACTACAATGGATGATGCAATTAACATAACAATTGCAAGATAAATTTTGCCAAAAAAAATGTTGTTTAGGGCCTCAAAACATCTCCGGAAGTTGAGGACTTGAAAAACTATGATACAATTAAGGAAACAAATGAAATTGACTGGGGGGTCTAGGTGGAATAGGCAGGTGGCCACCAATATCCACCTGGATCAGAACATTCAATGGAAGATATTATATGCAAATGATCTTATTTTTCTTTCTTCTAATTTAGATTTACTTCGTTATGACATTTGCAATATTCCTAGGACTTTAGATTTTATTTTCAAGAAATTAAAAGGTCTTCATAATAGTTTAGCTAATGCCATATTTCCACTTCTCTGGATGAGGATTGATGCATGTTCAAATCTGAAAGACCTAAAATTTGAAGCACTCTCCAAGGAAAAGCAGTCCAAAAAGTTTGATAATTTAATGTTTCACTCCAATCAACATAGATCAATTGATCCTATTATGTGCTCTTCCCATAGTCGATTTATTAAGAGCAATTTTCTTCTCTTAACTCAAGGCTTAACCATTATTCTTTAGTTTCTATTTATTCCTCCTCTCATTCTTTTGGCTCAACCCCATCCAACCCGTCCCCCTCTTTGCTTTCTAGCTCTTATTCTGATTTTCCCTCCAACTCGACGTCTCTCCCTCGTTCCAGGTCGACATCCCCCTACTCCCCTTCGATTTCCTCTCCCATGCTTTCATACTCATCCCCTATTATTTCATACTCATCCTCATCTACTTCCTACGTTGACTGATCCCCATCCTCTTCCCTCCCTAACTTTGTTGAGTCATTCTCCCCTTCCTTGATTTTCACAGGTCCATCTTATTCATTAAAACTCAACCCCTCCTCCAATTCCCTGATATATAATTCCTCCTCCTCCAATCCACTGTTATGTTATTTTTCCATTCCCATTTCTTCTATGTCCCTTCCCTATAAATCTTATAATTCTTCTATACATAATTCTTCTTACATTATTTCTACTTCTCCTTCAAACTCCAATCCCATCTTGTCCCTTCCTTCTAATTCCTTGAATTTGACTTCCAATGCTATTTCTTCTTTGTCTTTGAACCCTTATTCCTCATTTTCTAATTTAGGTTCTGACCATTCTCTTATCCCCAACCATGTGAATTCTAATTTGTCTTCTAATCCATCTAACTCTTCTAATCCATCTTACTCTTCGATCTTTAATTCAACTGTTAACCACAATCTTTCTTTACCTAATTCTTCTAATGTTATTTCCTCTTCTAATTTTATTAACAACTTTGATAATTTTTCTAACACTCCTTTGTCTACTTTCCATAATTCTCCTAACACTTATTATACTACATATCCATTAAATCCCAACCCCCTATCTCCCAGAAGAAAAGTGGTCAATCTTTCAAGCTTTGGCATTGATTTTCCTACCTAATGTCTTCTTGAAAAGGTATTAAATTTCTCCATTGCTCCTTGCAAGATTCTAGTTGAAGACATTATGTGCAGTATTGAATATTGTCTCAAGGAAATTCTGGATCACCTCAAAGAAGTTATTAAACAATGTTGTTATATTATCCTTAAGAAGGAAAAAGCACCTAAATGTAATATCTCTAAGCAAGAATTCCTTTCCCTTAAAGCCCTTAATAATAATCAACATATTGTCATTCTTAACGCTAACAAGGGAGGTGTAGTTGTCATCCTTGATAATAAGGATTACATTGATAAAATTTTGGACCACCTCAACAGCAATGGTAGCTATAAAAGCTTAGCAAAAGTATGTTTTTAGAAATTTCCAATGAAGTATCTAATGTTATCATGTCTGATAGTGTTTGTTCCACCATAAGTAAAACCCTTATTGACAATAACCTACTTACCTCACGGATCTATGGCCTTCCTAAAATCCATAAAGAAGGTGCTACGTTGAGACCTATTTTGAATACAATTGGTGGGCCTTCTTATCTCCTTGGTAAGCATTTAGCCATGAAGCTTAAGCCTCTTACTGGTAATAGTAACTCCTTCATCAAGGACTCCTCCTATTTCATCAGTTAAATTAAAGGTTTTAAGCTTGAGCCCAATTATATTTTGGTCAGTTTCAATGTTGTCTCTCTTTTTACTAAGATCTTTATTAACGAGGCCATCGACATCATTAATAAGATCATGAACCCCAGTACAGCTAAATTAGTGAGTATTTGATTAAAATATACTTTCTTCAACTTTCAAAATGAAATTTATGAGAAAACCTGCAGAGTTGCTATGGGATCCCCTCTCTCCCCTATTGTGGAAAATATTTTCATGGAATATTTTGAGAATAAAGCCCTTGCTTTTGCCCCTATCCACCCTAAGCTCTAGAAAATATTTTTCAACTATACCTTTGTCATTTGGTTCCATGGTCAGGAAAAGATAGGAATATTTAAATATAATCTTGATAACCTTTCTGAATTCATTAAATCCACTATGAAGATTGAATTTGATGGAAACATTCTCTTTCTTTATGTTCTCATCACTAAGAAGGAGGATGGCTCAATATCCCATCAGGTTTTCGCAAGAAGACTCACACTAAGAAATATCTCCAATGCCAATTCCCATCATCACCCAACCCAAAAACTTAGTGTTGAAACACCCTTGCTACAAGAGCCTTGTGGATTTATGATGATATTCATATCAATGATGAGAAAGCTCATCTTTTGGAGGTTTTCATGAACAATTGTTTTAGAAAACATCAAGGCCTAAAATCCTTCCAAAAATTGAAAAAGGGATCGATGGCTAAGACTAATCCAAACAATCCTATTCCCATTTTTCATCTTCCTTTTATTCAAGGAAATACTGACAAGTTGGATCATATTATCAAGAAGAACAATATCTTTGCTGCCTTCAAGCTTCTTAACACTATTTGGTCTTCCCTTCGGTCTGTCAAAGATCAGATTGACCCCTCTAACTCTAAAGGTGTTTACATGATCCCTTGTTCTTATGTGAAGCCTTATATAGGTGAGGCGGGTTGTTTTATCAAGCATAGAATTTAGGAGCACGTTGCAGACATTAACAATAATCGATCTCGCTCTTCATCTCTTGCTGAGCATTTTGCAAAACCCAAGCATCACTTTTGTATTAAAGATGCTTGTATCCTTATTAAGATCTCTCATTATCATCACAAGAATTTCTGAGAGGTTATAAACATAGAGAAGCAGTCCGCAAACAATCTTAATAGAGATGATGGCCGGAGAATCAGTAGAAATTAGATCCTTGCCCTCTCTTCGAGTCATTCTTCTTCTTGATTTTAATCTATCTTTTATTTTTTCTAATTTTATTAGTACTTATTTATTTTTATTCCCCCTTTTTCTTTACGTTTGATTATTTTTTTAACTCTTTACTGATATGGATATGAATTTATTTTCTATTAATAATAAAAAATTATTTATAGTAATAACAATAATAATAATAATATCTATATCTCATTTAACTTTATTTATTTTAAGAATTTTTAAACTATTTTTTTTTGTAAGCTTGGTAGGACTACATCTTCATCATGTCCAACTTCTCACCCCGATTGGGGGGATAACACAAGATTTGAACCCAAGACTTTTGGTTCAGTGAGACTTCATTTCCAAGACCATTGCCAATTGAGCTACCCCAAGTAGACAATAATTTTTAAACTATTATATATTTATTTGACCCTTAATTTTATTTACTGTCTTTTAATATATATTTAATCCTAGTTCTATTATCTTTATCATTTTATATAATTTATTATTTATATGGTTAGAATATTATTATTATTATTATTATTATATATGTGTGTGTGTGTGTGTGTGTGTGTGTGTGTGTGAATTTAAAGACTTTTTATTAATCAAGGAAACTAAAATACATAGATAGGCTTATATGAGTAGAGGGGGTTCCATAAAAAGATCTCCACCCCTGTCACATATACTAACTTAAATTGATTACATACATATTGAAATCAACAAAACTTTGACCCTCTTGGGCCTACATATTTTCAAACAAGACAACACTGATAACCAGAAAGAGGCTACAATAATAAAACCATGACAAGCACCAAACATGCAACCTTTGCAATCATTTTTTGTTTCCCACCAAAAAAACCACAGGAGTCATACCTCGAGGGTGAAACTACAAACCTCCCTGTGCTGCGAGGAGAACTCCAACGCAACTCATGAGAGAAAAGCACCAAGACCATATACATTTGTTGTGAGAGTCCTGGAAACACACAAAAATCATCAAAATAGAAAACCCCTAGATACTGGAAGAGACCATGACCAAAAAAAAAACAGGGTCGCGACTTTGTATGTCACTGTAATCCCAAGAAAGATTTTCCCACACAGGGCCAAAAAGAAGCAAGATACAGGTGATTAAGTAAGGGAACTATACCCTTCCCCCCTCCATCCACTTTCATTGATCTGCTTCTAATGAAGACACATTTGTCAGAGCACGAGCACTTGAACCAGGAGGATCTCTAGAGTCTCCTCCATCTGACTCATAAGGGACATGGCTCTCTACATGCCTAAGGCGGACATCAATTCCATCTACACAATAACATAGATTCCTCACCATCCTTTTAGCATCTTCCAATGATGTGAAGATGTTATATTTTTCAACTTGTTTATCTCTGACTACCAAACCCAATAATGTCTTCATTTCTAATGAAGAGCAACTGAGTTCAGGTACTATTTCTTTCTTCCTCTTGAGTGTCGAGGGTCTATGACACCCACTGATCCAGGTGGATATTGGTGGCCACCCACCAATTCCACTAGGACCCCCACCATTGTTTCTTCTAGTTTTTTAGTTTCCTTAATTGTAGCACAAATTACTATTTTTAGCAATTTTTTAGGTCCTAAACTTCTGGAGCCGTTTTGAGGCCCTAAACGACGCTTTTTTGGCAATCTACCGCTAGTGCTTTTTTTTCAAGAATCACTTTTTTCGTCGTAGTCCTCGGAGATATCTTTCCAACGGGTTATCATGTGCGTCAAACGGAGATAATATGACCAAGTCGTGACCCCAAGAAGTTGGTTGTCCAACTCACCCCAAGGGGCCCATAAACTCTTGGTGTTACATCTCCTTGGGTTAGGGTTTTGGTTGTTTAGGGTTTTCTCTTATTGTTCAATAATAAAAAGGCCCTTGAGCCTCATTGTAATGCAGTTTAGAGGCATGTAGCCACCACATCTCTTCTCAGAGATAAGCTACCATCACTCGAGCTAGTCTTATTTCCATTCTATTTGTAAGCATATTTCAGTATTTGATATTAATGAAATGAAGTGTTATTTCTACTGCATCTTTGTATTTATGGTTATATCTATAATTTGTTGTGTTCCTATGTAAATTCGGATCAGTGGTATCAGAGCGGTATGCTCTTTCTCTGTTTTTTTTTCATGTCCCTAACAAGGTCGGGATATAAGGAGTTAGGGCTTCAACTAGTCGAACCTTTGCAAGACCATCCTCGCAAATCTTGACGGCCTCCGATGGCAGATGAAAAGAAAGACGAGGGGGCAGGAGATCCTATCAAAATCTTGCTCGAGGAAGCCCTCGAGCAATAAAGGAATGCAATGATGGACAACTTTTCCCAGATCCTTCAGCGGCTACCCATGGGCGACACATCTACTTCTGGCAGCTACTCTGGAAGCGCCACACCCTTTAAGGTACAAGTTAACTTTGACATTCTGATATTTGAGGATCAGATAGATGCAGACGTTGTAGATAAATGGTTAAATCTGCTAGAAGGATATTTTTCCATTCATGATTTTTCCAGCTAGGAAAAGATCACCATTTTACTTCTCAAAGCAGCCCCCCACATCAAGGACTGGTGGAAAGCCTGCTGTGAGTAGAAGGATGAAAGTACAAACTCATTGTTTTTAGCCACACCCACTTGGAACTCATTCCAGGATGCCATCAAGGAGCAATGCTACCCTGTCAGAAGCTATGAGGATAAATACATAAAGTGGACAACGCTGTGACAGGGAAGGGACCAAGATGTGCCAGAGTTTACCAATGTTTTTCATACCCTTTGCATGAAGTTGGATATCAAGGATTCTGAGAAGCATTTGGTTCTCAAGTACCTTGACTGCCTGCATAGGTACATCCAGGGTGATATGGAATTCCTGGACATCTCCTCGCTCAGCATGGCATACCGATATGCAGTCAAGATCAAGCAAAATTTTAAACAGAAGAAGCAAGGCTTTGGATCTGTGAATCTGAAGCAAGGGAAAGGTGCCCCCAAACCACAGAACAAAGGAAAAAACCAAGGCGGGGTGGCCCAGGACAACCCGCCAAATCTGCAAGAAAAGAACAATGCCATGAAGCCAAAGAAGGACATGGAAAGTGGTGTGAGTTCCATAAGAGCTCCACTCACAACACAAGTGAGTGTCGGGCCAAGTAATCACTGGTGGCCAAGCTAAAGGCTTCGAAATCAGATGCATGTTATGACTCTGAGTCAAAACCCGACAAGGGGAATGACAAAGGGAAGAAAATTATTGATGCGGAGCCCAACGCCACTGTTGCCACCATGAAGATCTAGAAGGAGGAACTCGAAGATCCAGAGGAGGAGGAGCACCTCTTCAACTCCTAGATGTGGGTAAAGGGTTCCCTGCTACAATCATTGTCGACAATGGGAGCCAAAAGAACCTCATTTCAGCAGAGGTCGTGAAGCAGTTGGGCTTACCGACCATAACACATCCACAACCGTACACCATCGGGTGGCTTCACCAAGGACGGGATCTTCACATGAGCCAGCAGTGTCGCCTTCCATACAACATCAAGCCCTTCATGGATGAGGTATTATGTGGCATTGCTCTCCTTGATGTTTGTGATGTATTATTAGGCCAACCATACTTATGGAAGTGACATGTTGTGTATGAGTCAAAGCCTTGTGATGTTATTGTTACTTTGGGAAATAAGTTGTATAGGATACTGGAGGTAGCATCGCCTACCGCCATCTCTTTGGTTACTACAAAACAATGTAGTAAGCTCATTTCCAAAACTAGGAAATTTTTTTTCCTGATGATACACCCTCAGGGAAAGAAGAAGACAGTGGCCACGACCTCCAAATACGGCCCCTCCGCACGGTAACAACATATGGACAAGGTCGTGGAGGAGTATGAGGACACCTTCACCTCTCCCACAGGGGTGCCTCTGCACTATCAGGTCAAGCACTCCATCGATTCAGGAGTTGCTACAGAAAGGTCACATCCGTCCAAGTTCATCGCCCTATGGGAGTCCGATCGTGTTGGTACAGAAGAAGGATGGGACTTGGAGACTCTGTATTAACTACTAGGTGCTGAACAAGATCATTGTCTGGAATAGGTACCTGATCCCATGGATTGATGACCTTCTGGACCAACTGAAGGGGGGAAAATATTTCAGCAAGATCAACTTGAAGTCTGGCTATCACCAGGTATCAATCGAACCCTCCGATGTGTGGAAGCCTACCTTCAAAGCCAAGGAGGGCCTTTTCGAATGGTTGGTTATGCCTTTTGGGTTGACGAATGATCCTCAACCTTCATGAGGCTGATGGATGAAATCTTGTGGCCATTCACCAACTCATTTGTAGTGGTATACTTGGATGACATCCTGATCTTCAGCCAGAGTTGAGAAGAGCACCTCCACCACATCTGACAAGTTCTCCAAACACTGTGGCAACACAAGCTATGTGCCAATTTGGAGAAATGCACTTTTGGCATGACCCAGGTTTAGTATCTGGGATACATTATTGATGAATGAGGGGTGCATGTGGATCCAGCCAAGATCCAAGTCATTCGGGATTGTCCAACCCCAACCACTCTGACAGAGCTCTGTAGCTTTCTGGGTCTTGCAAAAATTTTACCGCAGGTTCGTGTTGGGATTCTCTCATATCACTTGGCCCTTGGGTCAAGTCACCGAGGGAGGAGAGAAAGCAAAATTATTTGGTCTGAATCTCAACAGAAGGCATTCACAGAGTTGAAACATTACCCCTGCTCTGCACCGGTGCTCAATTTACCAGACTTGAAACAACCATTTGACATCGAGACAGATGCCTCTGACTATGCTATTGGGGCAGTCCTTACCCAACAGGAGCATCCAATGGCATATCACAGTGAGACACTTTCAGACACAGTCCGAAAGTATCCCACTAATGATAAAGAGATGTATTCCATTGTGTAGGCTTGTCGACAATGGAAACATTACATTTTGGGGAAGGAAATGGTCATCGACATAGACCATCGACCCCTGCAATTCATACAGACGCAAGGGAAGTTGCAGAATGATTGCCATCAAAGGTGGTCTACATACTTGCAACAGTTCCATTTGAATATCACATATAATAAGGGTAACACCAATAATGTTGCAGACTGCCTCAACCGACCACTGATCATGGTGTTAACCACCATGCTCAACTCTTGTGGGCACGAGACTTCTGATTGGCCACTTCTCTACAAAAGCGACCTAGAGTTCAGCCACACATACGAGATGCTCCTGGAGGGTCAGTAAGTTCCAAATTTTCACCTCCAGGATGCCTTGCTATGCCACCTGGGACACCTTTGTGTTCCTTCAAGCGAGCGAGGCACGATGATTTGGGAAGCACACTACAATCGAGCCTCTGGGCATTTCGGGGTTGAGAAAATAGTGGTAGTACTGCAACAGTATTTCTACTGGCCGAATCTTCGACGAGATGTCGAGAAGTACATCAGATCCTGCACTACCTACGCCATTGCCAAACCAACCATCAAGAAGCAAGGCCTCTATACTCCATTGCCTACCCCTAGTCGACCTTGGGAATCCATCTCCATGGATTACATGTCGGGCCTTCCTTCTACTAAGCATGGCAATGACTGTGTTTTTGTGGTTGTCGAAAAATTCTTGAAGATGGCCATTCTGGTGGCCTGCAAAAAGAATATCACAACAAAAGCCATTGTTAAACTCTTCTTTGAATGAGTCTGGGTACACTTTGGGATCCCACAATCTATCATCTCAAATCAAGACAATAGGTTCCTCAATACATTTTGGTCCAGTTTCTGGTCGATGCTAGACACCAAGCTCACTAAGTCCAAAGCTTTCCATCCCCAAACTAATGGCCAGACAAAAGTCGTCAACAGGATGATCGTACACATTTTACGCATGTATAACTCAAAGCATCCACGCACATGGGATGAGAGCCTTCCCTATGTCTAGCACAACTATAACCGGGCTCTCTGTAGCTCGACTAGCCACAACCCTTTTCAGGTGGGCTTAGGATTCCAACCACTATGTCCCATTGATGTGGCCATACCATTTGCAACTACTTAGGTAGATTCGGCTCATGTCTAATCGGAAGAAGATAAGGCAAACAACTTCATTGAGCACATCCAACATATCCGCAAGCAAGTCCATGACATTCTGGAGAAATCAAATGCCAAGTACAAACAATGACATGATCAACATCGGGTGCCACACAAGTTTCAGGTGGGTGACAAAGTCTGGTTGCATTTGCATAAGAAATGCCTTACCAGAGCCTATCGTAAACTTAGACGACTCCGATATTGTCCTTACACCATTACCAAGGGTGTGGGTGACAATGCATTTGAGCTCAGCATTCCCCCATTCCTTGGCATGCACCTAGTTTTCAATGTGGACCACCTTCGACCATACTTCCCACCATTTTTGTACACATCAGACATTGTAGAACAACTCATACCTACAGAGTTAAAACCAAATTACATGGAGCAAGCCACAACTAATCAGATCATGGACACGTAGATCAAGAACACTTGCCAGCAGAAGATCCAACTGTATTGAGTTATCAAAGCAAGCCAACTCCTTCACGAGGGAAAGTGGCTCACTAGGGACCAAGTTCAGCAGAAGTTTCCTCATCTCATGGAGGAACCCAACGCAATGGGGACCATTGCTTCTTAAGGGGGGAGGAATGATCCAGGTGGATATTGGTGGCCACCCGCCAATTCCACTTGGACCCCCACCATTGCTTCTTTCAGTTTTTCAGTTTCCTTAATTGTAGCACAGTTTACTATTTTTAGCAGTTTTTTGGGTCCTAAACTTCCGGAGCCATTTTGAGGCCCTAAACGATATTTTTTTGGCAATCTATAGACAACAATTTTTGTCGTAGTCCTCAGAGAGATCTTTCCAACAGGCTATCATGCGTGTCAAACAGAGATAATATGACCAAGTCACGACCCTGTGAAGTTGGTTGTCGAACTCACCCCAACGGGGCCCATAAACTCTTGGTCTTACATCTCCTCGGGTTAGGGTTTTGGTTGTATAAGGTTTGATCTTATTGTTCAATAATAAAAAGACCCTTGAGCCTCATTGTAATGCAGTTCAGAGGCATGTAGCCGCCACATCTCTTCTCATAGATAAGCTACCATCGCCCAAGCTAGTCTTATTTCCATTCTGTTTGTAAGCATATTTCAGTATTTGATATTAATGAAATGAAGTGTTATTTCTACTGCATATTTGTATTTATGGTTATATCTGTAATTTGTTGCGTTCCCGTGTAAATCTGGATCACCCACCCAGCTAGGTCTCCAAGCAATTTCAAATCAGATAATAATTTTCTCTCTTCCCCACCTTTCGTCTCTAACTCCCTTATCTCCAAATGCACTTTTAGTGGAATTGTGTTAAAATATGATGCCATAGACTCGTGAACAAATAAGCTCACTCCCCTCTGTCCAGGTCTTGAAGTGTCGTCACCACCTCTTCTGCTTCTTTGTCTCTTCCTCGACGATATCTCTAAGTCGCCAAGGGAATGATTTGAGTCTCTATGGGGATTACCCCTACTTGCAAAAGGCCAGAAAGACCAAACCCTATCCCTCTCAACCAAATCTAGACACTAGCACACTAACTCATTGAAATAACCCCAAATAAAATGACTAAATTTTGACAGTAATCCACCTGAGCAGGTAGGAGGCGACACAAATTCAACTACCAACTTAATTTCCTCCACCATTGGACAAAGGCAAAACCACCCCAAGGCAATAGACTTGCTACGACCCAACAACCAATGGCCCAATTTACAACCCCTTTCCCAAAGCTTGAATCGATAGGTAGACAATGCAACCCACAAGAAAAATTGTCTACCTAAAATAGGGTGGCTACCCACAACACAACTCAATAAGCACAAACCCAAACACACCAAGACCTAAGACAAAACAAGAGAGAGACTTGACTTCTAGACATAATTGATAAGCCAGAGTTGAAAATTACGCACTCATAGAAACAAATGCCCATGTAAATATGAAGAAACTGCTAACCCAGCCCAACAAAAAAACAAGACAAAAGGAATGGAATTATAGGCCAGACTTTCCAACCCACAAGGAGTAAGAAACAACTTCGTCAACCAACAAGAATCATGAACACATACCACCACCTCCGTGCCACACCAAAAGGTGACCCGCCCCAAAACTTCGTTCCACCTTAAGAAAAACACTAGGAATTTCCAACCCACAACAACACTCTTTCTCCTTTTATCAAACAAGATACTCCATGAGGTTGAGGATTTACCCACATCTCTCACATTCTCCTCCCTAGCTAAACTGCCAACTCTCCATGCCATGGCCAAAGACCCATGCCAATATTTTAATTGCATGCTCATGCATGCGAGGCAAATGCCGTGTACCTTCAACATTAAATAAGAGATTGATTGCCTGAGAATAGTGGGCACAACAACTCAAGCCCTATCCTTTCTAAATGAACACCCCCATTGGGGATATTATCTAATTATATTAAAACTATTTATATAATCTATTATTTATATAGTTAGAATTTTAATATTTTAGTATTATCTAATTATATTAAAATCATTTGTATTTATATTCCTTATTATATTAGAGAGTTTTGACTTTTTTTTTTTAATTATAATTATATATTTAGTTCTAATTCTATTTACCCTTATAATATTTAGTTTTATATAAACTATTATTTAGGTTGTTATATAAATATTTATTTATTTATTCATAGTAAAATAACATTATATTAATACCTAATTATTACTTATTTATTAGGAGTTTCTATTAAATTTATTATTTTCTTAATGCCTATAATTTATTTTTTTATTATTTTTTTTAACTTAATTTTTTTCTTCTTTTCTGCCTTGTTCGATGAAGCACATTAGATGGTTTTAGACATGTTGACAATCAACTTTTCTTGTTTATGTAATAGATTACCTTGTTTATGTAATAGATCTTGAAGACAATTGTGTAAATTATTTTACTCACAAAAGCCTTCATTCAAATATCAAAATATTTATTATGTAAAGTTGTTAAAATTAAAAAAATAATAAAAACTAGCTAAATTATAATTTTATTTTAAATATTATTATTATTATTATTATTATTATTATTATTAATAAATAATAAAAAGAATTAATATAAAGTTAAAGTTAAACATATATATACATACATATTTAGAAAAATATGGAACAAGATTCTTAACCATGGAGATTTATTCTCATTTTATTCTATAGATTCTTAATATGTAAATAGAATTTATTACAATACCCATGCATCAATATTATGGCTTATCAATTCTGCATGCCCAAAAAATCATATCACACTTATTCATATGACATGTTTTTTTTAATTAATCAATTTAATTTAAAAAAAAAAATTAAATCTTTAAGCTATAATCAATACTCATATAAATATTTTTATTTTCTTTTTAAAAATCCAATTTAAGCCCAACATGCAAACTGAGTCTATTTACACATAAATCCACATATATTTATTAACATAGATCCACTTATATTTATTGGCTTTGTTTACAGCTCTGCAGCTCTGGTTTTAAGACTGTTTACACATGAATCCACATATACATTAACATGGATCCACCTATATTTATTTTATATCTCATTAACCTGGATCCACAAATATTTATTTTATATCTCTTTTGGCTTTGTTTACAGCTCTTTTTTTAACTGTCATTTTTTGATTGACATTTATGGACACTCATGTTATCTTGTATGCATGTGGACAACTATGTATTTTGTCTAATATTTCTTATTAAAAGGCCTAACAATTTACTAGATTGGACAACTACATATATTTTTTATACTCTGCCAGTGCCCTTTTTTTTCTTTTGCTCACTCATGGATAGATTGGCTTTTATGCCTGATTTCCAAATTTTGCCAACAATTTTGGCAATGTAGTATTTCTTTCTTCATAGATTTTTTTGGTTAACAAAATCTACCACTTTTTTTTATCTTCACGACAACTCTTAATATAACGTTGTTTGATTGGGGAAATACATTTGTACACTCTTGAAATGTATATGTTTGTGATTCACAAATTTTACAATATTTTTCGTCAATTTTATTCTCAAGCTAATTTTTAATATAAAGCTGCTTGAGTGGGTAATAAATGAATACAGTAATTTTTTTATTTTAATATGAATGAAATTGAAAAATATTATTTAGAAAAATTTAATATGAATGAAATTAAGAAATATTATTTATAAAAAATAAAGTTAAAGTTAAAAAATATTATTTTGAAAAAATAAAGTTAAGGAGGTGGTGGTGGTGGTGGTTTTCGAAATTTATTTGAACTTTTCTTCACCGAACCTGCAGTTTACCATGAAAGCGTACAGGCTGAACAGTTTCAAGTTTGCAGCTGCAGTCTGCCATTAGCTCTAATAACTAACTATGAGATTATTCTGTAACTTCATTTCCATTGCTTTGCTTCATATCATCAAATATCCAAAAATTACATTCTGCTCACAGCTAGGATTTATATACAAACGGGCATTTTTCAAATATCGAAGTATACAAAGAGTTCCAGTTGTGGAATGGACAATGGTGAGTTGTGATTAATATTTGTTATGCATAATTTTCGATATCCAGGAAGGAAAAGCTACACTACTAGAAATCATGTGCTGAAAGGATCCTTCAATGGCGAAATTGGCTCTGCTAGAATACTCTGCAAGCAAGCACAATTGGATTATGCTTTACTCTTGCAGGAGTGCATCAAGAATAAGGATATAATAGAGGCCAAACGACTGCATTCTCACATCATTCAAACTGGATTTAACTTCCCAGATAATAAGCTTCTTACCATGTATGCCAACTATGGTACCCTGGCGGACTGTCGCAGAGTGTTCGACGAAATGGGTAAAAGAAACGTAGTCTCATGGAATGTGATGATTGCATCTTATGCTAGACATGGGTTTAGTGCCGAGGCATTGGCATTGTTTCATAAATTGCAATCGGTAGGTGTTCAACCAGATCAGTTCAGCTTTGCCAGTGTTCTACCAGCCTGTGCTAACTTGGCATCTCTGGAACAAGGTAGGCTGATCCATGGAGGCATAATTAGAAGAGGGTTTCAGTTTGATGTCTTTGTAGCGAACGCCCTCGTAGATATGTATGCAAAATGTGGAAGTGCAGAGAATGCATTCAATTTGTTTGAAAAAATGCCGCAACGAGATGTGGTCTCATGGAATACAATCGTGTCTGGATATGCTCAATATGGGTTCCTTGATCAAGCTTTGAAGCTGTTTGAGAAAATGCCTCAACGAAATGTGGTTTCTTGGACTTCAATGATTGCAGGTTTTGCCAAACATGGATACAATGAAGAGGCTTTGTCAATGTTCTACAAAATGCAGGGAGCAGGCATCCGGCCTAATCAATTTACGTTTGCCAGTGTGCTCCCAGCCTGTGCAAACCTGGTAACTCTGGAACAAGGTGAGGAGATTCATGAAGAAATAATTCGAAGTGGGTTTCAATCTAATTGCTTTGTGGGGAATGCCCTTATAGACATGTATGCAAAATGTGGAAGTATAGAGAAAGCACGTTACATGTTTGACAAAATGCTTCAACGAGATGTTGTTTCATGGAATGTAATGATTGCAGGATATGCCATGCATGGGTGTGGTAGACAAGCCATCCAGCTTTTTGAACAAATGCTGCAGTTCGGTATAATCCCGGAACATGCGACTTTTGTTGGTGTTCTGTCTGCGTGCTGTCATGCAGGCCTAGTGGATGAGGGCTGGCAGTATTTTGATTGCATGTGTCAATATTATCACATAACACCCTCGGTGGAGCATTATGGCTGCATGGTTGACCTTATTGCCCGTGCAGGACACTTGGATGAAGCTCGAGATTTTATAAACAAAATGCCAATAGAACCTGATGCTGCTGTCTGGGGAGCTTTGCTTGGTGCCTGCAGAATACATACAAATGTAGAAATAGCAGAATATGCGGCAGAACAGCTTCGGGAATTGAACCCTAAAAGTATCACACCTTATGTGCTGCTGTCAGTAATCTATGCAGCAGCTGGCAGATTGGTTGACATTGAAAAGCTGCAGAAAATGGTAAAAAACAGTAGACTGAAAAAGAAGCCTGGATGCAGTTGGATTATTGTTAATAAAAAGGTGAACCCCTTCCTTGCAGGAGACAGATCACACCCGCAAACAGAGAAAATAAATGCAGAGTTGGAAGGATTAGCTGGGAAGATGAAGGAAGCCGGGTATGTGCCTGAACCAACATATATGCTCATTACTAAAATATCAGGGTAACAAATTCCTTTCTACAGCAATAAGACTGACAATTTTGGGAGGGATGAGATGTCCCCTGAAGATTATATGGACCAGTGAAAACCTTCAAACATGTGGTAAGTAAAAGGCTGCCAACGAGTCATCTCCATGGCTGTGTGAGACATTATTGTGAGGTCTCTAAGTTCTAAAACTACCATGACTTTCGCGATTGTAACATATTTCATGGTTTCCAGGATATCTGGCATTCTTGTTGGGAATTTTGGGATGCTATGCGATACAAATTTTAAACCAATGGTTTGTAACAAAAAGACCATGTTTAGCTCGGGATTAATTTTGTTTTTCTTAGCAAGGGACATAAGCTTGCATTGAGCAACTTACCTTTATAGCTGCTATCACGTGAGTAACAATAGACAAGGTATTTTATTTATGACGAAGTGAACTTTTGGAAATCTAGAGATTGTTTGGTTTAATAGACACTACAATTGTGTGAACTTATTGCATTCAATAAGAGCATCTGAGACTGGTCAATGCGTTACATCGTTTGATTTATGCGGAGTCCATATAAATAGTGAACTAGGAAAACTTTCAAGAGAATGCCACTTTGAGTTGAATCCTTAAATTGTCATAGCTTACATGCTTTTGGCAACGTCTATCGAACAGCTGGCAGGTATATTCAAGCTTAGATGATGTTGGATTGTAGTAAATAAGCAGATGCACCCCTTTTGAAAAGGGCTTTGTAGTAGAACAGTTCTCTTTTCAACCTTGGATTTGTAGCCATGGACAGGGTTTAGAGTTTGGCTTCTCTTTTAGAATTCGGAAATCTTAGTGTTTTTTAAGCTAAAACAGAAGTTATTATTGTGTGGCCTGATACTATTTACTAAGATTTCATTGACAAAGTTGCGAATGCCAATAGAGTATGATGCTGGTATGTGCAGATCTTTGATTGTTGTGGAGTAGAATCTGTACAAGCTGAGAGCTACGAGAACCTGTCACGGCATGCCATTTAAAGCTGGATATTGAATTTTTTACATGTTATTTCTTTTGTCCATCATCTATCCCTGCGGGTAGTGAGTAAAAAGAGGGGTTGAGTTCTAGTAAATAAATTAAAATATGCATAGGAAAGTTCTTTGTTTGACAAACATAGTTACCAACTTGATGGGTACCAACTTGTGATGATGAGTACCAACTTGATGAGTACTTGATGAGTACTGTGACTTCCAAATAAAAACTCTATCCCTAATGGGCCATATTTCTGGGTCAAAAACATCAAAATTAACATCTGTTTGATGAGTACTGTGACTTCAAAATAAAAACTCTATCCCTAATAGGCCATATTTCTGGGTCAAAACCATCAAAATTAACATCTGTTTTGAGAAGTGGTGCTCACAGTATAGCCGTTTTCCTTTTTCAATGTTAAAATTACCACTTTGCAACCATGGTCTTAATTACACCATATGGTTGCTATCAAAAATGTTAAAATCAATCACCAAATTGGAAAGTGGTGTTAACAACAAAACCATTTTTATTTTGCAAGTTAAAATTACAACTCTTTTGAAACAATCAGAATCAATCACCGAATCAGAAAGTGGTGTTAACAACAACACCATTAATCAGAATCAATCACCAAATCGGAAAGTGGTGTTAACAACAACACCATTTTTATTTTGCAAGTTAAAATTACCTCTTTTGAAACAATCAGACTTAACAATCCGTACAGTTGCAACCAAATTCTTAAAATTGACCAGCAAATTGGACAGTGGTTAACCCAATAGCAGTATTTATTTTTTGTACTGATAATAAAAACACAATTACAAGCTTATTAAAATTGTAACTTTGATAACTGGCTCCCTTGAAACCAGAATATGAAAATTGATAATGAAATGAAAACTATAGACTATCAATAACACCCTCTTCCCTTTTGCATTTAAAATGGTAGCATTTTAGAAATCATGGGTAAAAAAACCATAACTATCCCAAACAAAATTGTAAAAAGCATAAATAAAAAGAGGAAAAAACTTTAAGTTATATATATATATATATAAATTAAAATTCAAAAATCATTTAAAACAAAATTTAAAATATATAAAACTCAAACTAGAAACATAAAATTAAAAATAAAAATACACATAATTTTAAAAAAATTAATAAAAAACAAAATAATAAAACATAAAAATATAACCTAATATATTAACAAAATTAAAAGAGACCAGGATTAAAAGCCAATACAAAGAATGAAAAGACCTTTATTGGGTGATGTTTTAAAGTTTAAAAAGGGCAAAGAGTGAAAAATCTTTTTGCCAGTAATGGGTAATGTTTTATTAGTCCTTGTCATCTGGCAATGGCATGGGACTATAGTAATCGGTTTTTAGTCATTTGACATTACTTGGTCTTCCGTTTTCGAAGTTTTTTTTTATTTCATGTTGGTTATTTACCTTGTCATTCAAGGAGATGGTCTTATTTGGCCTCTTCATGAGACGGAAGACGCTGGACTATATAATATTTTGCAGTTAGGCCCTTCATTTTTAGAAATGTTTTCCAGTGTCGAACTAATATTACCATTAGTTTGAGCTATTAAATGCTATGTATTATTAAGTGCGAAAATGATTTTTTGCTATGGTTGTTGCAGTGGAGCTGTTGCAGGTTGCAGTGGAGCAGTAGCTTCAGATTGTTGTAGTGGAGCGGCAACTTCATGTACACGTGGATGCATGCAAATTACAGGGGGATGCATGCAGATTATAGGTGGATGGATGCATGCAAATAAATTCACTCTGAGGGCTTTGAGGCTCAATCAGCTGCTTAACCGGCGGGATCTGCTTTAACTAACTAGATCTGCTTCAAGCTCTCTGTCTGGCTTTGGAATTGGATCTTTGGCAAAGGAAGCCAAAGCAAATCCGAGCTTGCATAGAAACTCACAGATCTGGTCATTTGAAGCTCACAGATCTGAGCATTTGAGAAGTTGCAGAGTCCAATTTATTGATATAGGCCTAGCTCTTGGAGGAGAGGGGGCTATGGGCATGCAATTTTTTGGATGCCTTCGGGTAGAATGTGAACAATTTCTTTTTATGGCCTCTATCTTTCAAGACCTTCTGTCAAACTGATCCCTGAATACCTTACCTTACTTTATGGTACTTTACGGCGCTCACAAGCACCGACAAGCACTTGCTAGACTGAGCACGACAAGCACCCACTAGCGCTCGTTCCCAACAATACTTCTGAGTTACCAGAGTTTACTTGATGCCTTGATGCCTTGTTCTCTAGTTATATGAAACTGCGATATGAAGACTGCGAAGAAAATGATGAGGCAACTAGCTCTCTTACCTTTTCTGATGTTGCCTGATGTTGTTGAAGCCGACTGTTGCAACACTTCCTCAATTGAAGTCTACTCCTACCTCAATTGAAGTCTGCTCGCTGTGCTTCCTCAATCGAAGTGCTCCATTCTCCACTGTAACTAATTTCACCAACATTAATGGGAGTTTCCTCATTAACAGACACAGGTGAAGACTGAGGAACAACAGAGGTGAAGACTGAGGAACAAAAGTTGCATTGTTGGGCATCCCATTGCCATTAATATAACCTCTTCCCTGCACTCTCACACACACATAAGATGCCAACATGATTGTAGTCAAAATCCCAACTGCAATGGCTATTCCATACCCTAACCCTACTTTACTTACATTCTCTGCATCAATGAAGCTACTATTGTTGCTCATCTCTACTATTCTATTTTGGAACTGCAAGCTCTCCTTTCAACGTGAAGTTTCCCCTTCAATATTCATAGGAAAATAATCAGTATCACCATCGGCATCCACCATTGATGAAACCCTACATTCTACAACCTCGAACTGTAGGTTAATAGTATGTGGAAATTGGAATCTAGTGCAAGGGCAGGGTTATCTTTTCTTGCTTCAAGCTCCAGCCATGGGTCACCTACTCTGCCAGGCAGATCTTTAAAGCTCAATGAGACAAAGCGCAAAAGGCCATGAAGTTGAAATTGGTGCACCTGCAGTGGGCAGTTGGATTATCCTTCTGCCTCTTGTATTGACATATTAGCAAACATATTACCATGATACAATGTTAAGTGGCATGGTTTACACCCTGCATGCTATGTTATGGAGAAGGAGGTGAGGCATGTGGCGCTCATGGGAGGGCCCACATGGTCCATGGAGGTCTTTTTATTTTTATTTTTTTAAGCACTTTAATGACTTTGTGAACCTTAACTTTCAACTAATTCTTATTGTTGTAGAGTTGGTTTGAAGTTCTTAGTGTTAGAGCTACCAAAGAAACAATGGTAGAATATTGTGAGATTGCAGTGTGGGGACAAGGATATTGCAGCAGATGTAATAGTTTCTTTTCAATGGCGCAAAACCTGAATTTAGGTACTCCTTTGTAGTCCACATAGGTATGCATTCACTCTTTCTAAATGTCATATTCAGATGCCATATTCAGATAGGAACAAGTGGCCATTCACTCTTTCTAAATTCAGAGTACTTTTATACAAATCCATACATGCATCGGATTCAGTTTTCATAAAAAATATTTGATTCCCAACTATTTAAGTGCGTGTTTATTGTCATTGTCGTTGAAATGCTTGAATGCATCCTATTAATTAACATACAGAGCCGGAGACCTTATTTTTAGCATATGGGACCTTTAACTAGATTTCTCTTGATTCTCTCGATCTACAACACTTGCATTTGCAACGATTTCTTAAAATGGAGTGGGGCCGAGCTGAGTGACTTGTATCTTTTTCTTAAGAGGCTATGAATGCCTGTAGAACTAATCTTTTAAGTAATTGTATATTTTGAATGAGTAGTATATGTTTTTTTGGAGTGTATCTCTATCCCCTTGATGTTGCGTGTAATTATGGCCCTTAAATTTGTTCTAGCAAGAAAAGATGAAATTCTAAGATTTTGTAAAGGATGATGCAAATGCAGTTTGTAATAAACCTATGGCAATCATATCTTGCTGACAAACTTTTAAGAATCATATGGTTCAACAAGATTTCTGGCCTCTTTTTTAAGTGCAGTTTGTTCTTTCTCTCCATCATATTTTGGTAGCACTTTCAGATAATTATCTGGGAGGTCATGCAAGTTCTAAGCTTAAGCCAAAGGTCCATATCTAGCTACTGCCCATGGGTTAACCCTTCGTACATTAGCTCTTGGGTCGTTTCTAGCCATTAGGTGTTTCAAAATCAGCTTTTTTACTTCAGGTGATACTGGAATACGAGGGCTTCTCAATTATCGAACACAACTACTGCAATCCTGGAGGATCATACAACAAGGCCCCCTAATCCCTTCCACACACTAGAGGACATCGTTGATCACATATTTATATAACTGTATGGTATTTGTTATTCAATTAGAAAACAATAAGATGCAAAAATATGGATAAACGTTATATAAAATTCCAGAGAGGGTGTGCCTGTGGGTTATGTAGAGTCTGTAGGAACAATGTTATTAAGAGCTGAAGATATTTATTCCTGTGGAATTTTATTGATAATCCGGTAACCAAATTATCTAGAGATTAAGTGCGGTGGTTCTAGTTTCAATATTACTTGTTTTACAATTAATTTCTATTTTCTGGTATAAAATGAGGGATGGTTGGGAGTCTTGGAGTAGAGAAATCAAAATGGTAGTCGCTTCATTTTCCCCTAATAAAATCAAGGATATACATGAAAGAATCTGAGAAAAGTTCTTACAGTCCGAGTACTGAATCACATTGTTTCCCAGTTTCAAGGGCACTCCTAGGAGGTCTGTGGTCTTAAGTGTTCAGATTCTGGTGAGCAACTTGCAAGTGGAGGTAATGATAATCTCCTTCTCATTTGGGATGTAAAAGAAATGTCATCATCATCCTCATCGGGTAATCAGTATCTCCATTGATGTGACAAGCACCAAGCTACTATAAAAGCTCTTGCATGGTGTCCTTTCCAAGAAAATTTACTAGCTTCCTGTGGAGGCACAACTGATCGCTGCATAAAGCTTTGGTGGAACACACAAACTGGAGCCTGTGTCAACAATTAATACACAGATCTCAGTAAAGCTTTGGAACACACAAACTGGAGCCTGTGTCAACAATCAATACATGAGATCTCAGGTAAGGAATATAACTCTCAACTTCTTTGTTTCCAAAGATTTGCATGCTGTGATTGGTCTTGACAACTTTTGATTTGGAAATCCCTAAAGTGGAACAGACATCAGAAGGAGCTCCTGAGCAGCCATCAATTCCGTAAAAATCAACTATCTATGCAGTGGAACAGACATCAGAAAGAGCTCCTGAGCAGCCATAGGAATAAACATTAGAAGGAGCTCCTGAGCAACCATCCATTCAGTAAAAATCAATTGTCTATGGAAATATCCTACTATGGTCAAAGTGGGTGAACTTACTAGCCACACTGCACCTGTCCTGCATCTTGCACAAATGAAATATCTTTGAAAATAAAGTTGAAATCTGCCATTTATCTTGGCCTTAACTTCTATGAAGATTTGCAATATATCTCTTAGCATATGAAGACTTGTGTATTTATATCTAATTATTTGCCTGTTTATGTTTATATCTGAATTATTTGATAAATTTATCTGCCTTATGTGATCATGTATATCTTCATTGCACCATTACCACCTTTTTCATCCTCGAAGTCATCAAATCGCTGCGCATAATCAATTACAGTGACTTCAGAGACAAATTCATTCTAAAGGATTACTGAAATAGTGTTGTGCTCTTATTTCACTTCACCCTTGTGACATGAAAGCTCACTTGGGCATCCATAAGACTAGTAGAAAAAGAGAAAAATAACTTCCATAGCAAGTGTAGTCTATACAATAGTTAAACTATCCATCCGATAAGTGTCTTCAGGAATTACTCTGACTTTCTATGATTATATCCCTGTTTCCTCCTCTCAAGACTCTAGACTTACTCTCCATGCCTTGTTCAGTGCATTATGATCATTTTCTCCATCTCTTTCAAGTGTTACTCTGTAACTTTAATCATCTCAATCTATAGGCCATTCTCCATTATAAAAAATGCCTATGAGGTTTGTCTCATGTGAAGACTTTTTTTAGCATAATGGTTTGTGCTTTGATGGCAAAGGCTTGCATGGTGGAATTTATGAAATTATAAAATATCTTTGTAGCAGATAAAGGTCGAAGGTATTCGTTGTCTACAACAACATGTCAAGAATCAAGGTTTATTTGCAAGGCTTTAGGACTACACCATCATTAATAACTACAATCATGGATTTCAGTGATCTGTGGTTTGTGCTTTTCGAATTTTTGATCGGAGAGTCCACAGTAGTCGAGTTTTTACACCAACGTTTCAAATCCCAAATGGGATCCATCATCAGGGAAAAGAGAAAGATGATAAAAAGAAGAGCCAGATGGAGGGAATAAATACTCATGAGGGATGAGAATTAAAAGCAAAGCACAGGTCGGCCAGAAAGAATTATCATAAAACCTAAATTTAATTTTAATTATTATAAATTAATATTATTTATTTAATATTTTTAAATTAATATTATTTATTTTATATTTTTAAAACAAAATTCTTTAAACTAAAATCTAAATTCATAATGATGACAATATTAGAGTAAAGTTTTGTCAGGAGCAATTTCTATAGCTCGAATGATGATGCTTTCCTAGGAGGAAGGAAGTTGGTTTTCATTTGCAGGGGTCAGGGGGCTTGAAATCAGCACGTGGGTGACAGGAGGTGGACTCAAACAAAGGGGGCTCGTCTGAAGGGTGAGGTTGGGCTGCTGTTTGTTATAGAGTTGAGTTCTTGTCACTGCTTCCTTTCTTTCCTAGTGTGAATTTGTTCGACCAGTAAGGTTGCTTGATCTGGGTGACTGATGTGAGTGAAAGTAAGGCATCAATTAATATGCTCATTCGTTATATGATTTAGATTGATGTTTTTCCTTATCCTAACCGAGAGGGACAATCCCTCACATCCTGATTTCTCTTGAACGCACCCAAATGCCGGAGTGTGACGCAACAACCCTTAACGCGTTGGTGGGTCTATGAACTTGCTTCCCCACCCAAGAAGCATGACATTTTGGAATGGATTCTTGGCCTTTTCTGCTTCTCCGAATATCTTGGCTTAAACTACTCAGTAAAACAAAGTTTGTGCTGTTAGATTTGCTTGAATGTTATCCAAGAATCCTTTCAGATAAATCCTATACTGGTTTTCCAATCGCAGTTGGATGGTAGAAAATACTAGTCAAGGTTTATCCCTTATTTCCAAAGACTTGTTTTAGATGATGTTTACATTGGATCCCAGATCCAACATGACATCCTCTACTTCATAGCCATGAATTTCAACATCCATATTGAACTCCCAGTCGGTCTTGGGCTTCTTCTTACAATTGATCCACTAGACTTTCTTCTCTAGAAGTGGGGCATAGATCGATTCCTCATCCCCTCCAGTTATTAGCTCATCTAACAACGATCACAACTTAATGTATGGACAGTGTTTGAAATGCACACTAGGTTATGAAACTACAAGCAACTTATCAATATACCATGCTTATTATTCAATTAGTTCATATCCTTCTACCCTTGGAACACAGGTCAAATACATGTCGCTCTTAACATAGGTAATGCTTGAAAGCTGGAAGTGACACGGCTTGTACACACTATATAGCTATATCTACATAATGAAACGTGTTTGGAATATGTATAAGGTTTTAGTCTTGTTTGTATACTATACTCTTTGTTGGGTTGTGTTATATTCTTTCCACGACTAACCCACGTAGTGAACTGGGGGGTTAGAGGGGGGGTAGAGCCCCCCCTTCGTTGTGCCGATTGCACAATGGGGGGGTCACAGGGGGTGTTAGCTACCTATACCAATAGGTTTCATATTTCATGATTGACAATGAAAAGTTCCAAATATGCTCTGCTTTGATCATGCAAAGATCACATATTTCCAAGAGAAAACAATCTATGTATATAGCTTGATGTTGTCTAAATTTTGATGGATGGTCCAACAGCCTAATCTGGATCATGCCATGTTTTAAATTTTCAGTTGTAGAATAGAGAACGAAGTCTGTCCAAACTGTTTAATCTTGGCAGACAAGTAGCTTAGGTAGAGAAGTAAGGTTCCCAACTTCTTAATCTAGGACCTTGGAAGCAATAAGGGTAGTAGTAGATAGAAAATCAAAAGGAAAAAGCCAAAGAAAAGAAAAGGCAAATAAGGGTCTGCAAGTCCAAGTGCACCCTCCAAGAAGAAATAAAAAATGCTAGGCAAGTAGATGGGTAGGCAGTTGGGGTTGCAGAAATATCATTCCTTGCAAACAAATGAGTGCTGAAATGTCCACAAAGGAAAATCAATGGTTGAGAAGCTCCTCTTCTCCATCAGGTTGCAGCAAAGCAAGGAAGCATGTCTAACATCCCAAATTTCCCCTTTCACCCTCATTACTAACATCCCTTCATCTATTTTGTGATTGGTGAGAAGATCTGAGGTTTTATGGTGGTTCTTGTTCCTTTAAAAGCCACATTTCTTGTCTAAAAATCTTTTCATTTTGATCTACTCCCTAAACTAAGTGACTTTCAAATACACTTGATGAAATCACTCCTCATTCACATTAACCCCTAACTTCTATTATCTAAATCCCCTAAACTGCCCTTTTCCCTACTAGTATAACACCATGGTGTATAAACCCCAAACATAGTATAAATATCCCTCCCCTTGGCACTATAGCTAAATAAGTTGTTTAGGGAGACTTCAGTCCACCAGGGGCTGTGGTCAACCCTGTCTTGGGGCTGCTCTAACCTCTGGTTATGAGAAACAACCTTTCCCCTAAGCCCTCACCTTCCCTCTGCTCAAAAACGCCAAAGAAAACCTCGTTCCCCCTGCTAAACCCACTCCTAAACCTCTTTTTCCTTATAAAACCCTTGAAAAACCCAAAATCCCGAAAAAATACAGAAAAACCCTTAAACCCAAGGTTCTCCGCCCAAAAATATTTAAGTGAATATTTTAATAGGCCAGCGGGACCCCCCAACCTGCACGATCTGTCGGAGGACCCGCTAGCCGTCCGATCCCCGCCACTCAAGATCTAACGATGGGCGGTCATTTTCACTCCCCGACCTGCCGACCTTTAGCGTCCGGGGAAAGTGGTTTTCCGCCCCATACAAGGGACGCGTGGCAGGCGGTGGGGTTGTTCGGAGCCCCCCTCTCCGATACTGCCTTTGCCCAAAGGTGATGCGGGGAACCCGCTTACCACCATCCCGTTACCGCCTTCCCCTTGCGCCATCAATACGTCAGCATGACGTAGCGCCCTCCCCTGCCCCCGCGCCGTATGGCCCTCCACGTAGCCCTGCCACCTCATCCACCCGCCACCATGTCCTGCCACCCTGGCCTACACCTCAACAGCCACGTCATCTTCCGTACGCGGGCCCGCCATGACGTCATGCTGACGTCATCGGCGGAAAGGCGCCAATTACCCATTTTTTCCGAATTTTGTCGTTAAAGTCATGTTTTGGGCAGTTTTTATGTCATTTTCGCGTAAAAGAAGAGATAGCCGTTGCAGCTGCCAAAGCGCCTCCAGGCCTCCAAATTCAAATTCCAACCGTTCCAATTCATCAATTCAACCTCCAGAGATCGGCCCGCAGGCTTTTCGAGCGTTTCAACCAGGTACCCCTCAAACGGCCTCACTCAGCAGGAGAAGGGACCTCGGCCACAAGGACTGCACCACAGGCACCCTCTACATCAGCACCGACAACAGACAAAGGCAAAGGCATAATGGGTGCAGAGGAGGAAGCTGTGAAAGAAAAGCCTGCCCCTGAAACAGAGCAGCAGCGAGAACAGCAACAAGGGCAAACTGTCCTGCCACAAACTGGGCTGCCAGCAGCTCCAATAATGCAAACACCACCACCTCAAACTGAGCCATTGACTGCCCCAATTTTGCAGACCCCAGCACATGAGGAAAGGGGTACAAAAAGAGATAGAGAAGAGTCCACTCCTCTTAATGGATCCTCCCAGCAAACAGAAGCCAAAAGGCAAAGGCTAGACTCCCCAGAGGTGGAAGACATCACTGAAGAATTCCTTGACAACGCAAGGAAAAACAAGGAGGGCAACCAACACACAGGAACAAGCTCCTTTCAGCAGGAGCAAGGATTGCAGCTTGGTTTGGAGGTGTCTTCCTCCTCCCAGCAGAACAAGAAGCCCAAGAGCACTAAGGCTTCTTTCAAACAAATAAAAGCTCAGAATGATCTGCTAAGGGCTGAGGTCTACAAGCAATTCATAGATGCAACACCAGCCCAGCAAGAAAGGCTAATGTCGGTATATGATATTCAGGAGGAAAAATTGCTCCTCAGCCACTTTAAGCCCAAAGGGCCGCAGCCTAAGTCAGCTGCAGATTTTGTAAAGACAAGGGTGGAGGTCCTAGCCAGAGATATACATCCCATGGACTAGATTGAACTCCACAAGCAAGCTGGGGAGATGGTTTATGCAACCTTGGTAGAGAAGGCCACCATGGCCCATGAGCTGAAAGAGTCCCTGAAAAACACCAATACCCAGTTGGATTTTGAGAGAATGTCTTCTCTGGCCAAAGACAATAGAATAAAGTCTCTTGAGGAGATCATCATTGATCTGGGACATGATCCTAGTGATCCAAAGGGTGTGAAGGCCCTTATGAAGAAGAAAGATGATGACCTCAACGCATTAAAGAAAAGGTTGAAGCTGCAGCCCACAGAACACCCTCAAACAGCAGAACGTCAAAAGCAAAAACAGGCTGATGACCAACTAGACCTCCTAATGCAGCAAGACCAGAGGATCAGGAAATTGGAGAAAGAGCTGGAAGGAGCACTACAAGATAAACAGGGAGAATCCACTTCCCAAGCTCCTCCAACTACTTCAACAACAACAACAACTTCAGGGGCAGCAATGGCCCCCACAACAAATGCAGCAGGAACAACAACAGCCCCAGAAGCCAGCAAAAGTGTAGAGGAATTGACCAAGGCCATCAAAGAAATGGAGCTCTAGGCCAATGAAATAAATAAGGCCAAGGAAAAATTGGCAGAACTGGATGCCAAATATGACAAGTCGAAGGTAACTGTGGCTGAACAGGGCAGAGAGATAAAGGCCCTCAAGGACAAGATAAAGGCCTTAGAAAAAGAGCTGAATCTAGAAACAGCCATGGACGACATAAAAAGGATTCTATGGGCCAAAATAGGCCAATCCATCACCCAACAATGGAGATCAATAAAAACAATGCATGAACAGATGGACTTGTTGGGCCAAGCACAAACAAAAATCAATAAGGCCAAAACATTGCTGCAAAACAGACCAGAGCAGGCCAACAGAATGATAGACTTCCTGAACAGGCAGGAAAAGGAGGAACTGGCAGCCATAGGCATTCCCAACAGAACAGAGGCTGTCCTCACTGCCAAGAAGGTGGTAACTCTCAGAAACTATGTACAAATTGTGGAGAGGAAGTGCTATGAGATCACAACAGATGTGGAGGAATTCAAAGTCAAGTTGGCAGTGCTGCAAGCAAAAGGCCTGCCCAGCCTCCTAACTAGTGCAGGAAAACTAGTCTCCCGGGATCAATTTGCCAACAGAATGGCAACATACATTGAGAATCAGATTACTGCATCTGGCAGTACATCTGAACAAACAGGACCTCCCTCAGGACAGAGCTTGTATGACAAATTGGAAGGCCTGTTATTTATTGAGAATGAAGTGAATCATCTTTTTGAGACTCCTCATAATTTCTACAGATATACAGAGGCCGATGAGACCTTGATAAAGATTAGGAGGCATCAAATGCCAAAAGAGGATTGGTGGCAAGCAATGCTTCAAATTCTGCCATGGTAGCTTCAGCTGTTCGGTCACTGCCCTCCAGGTCACTACAAGAAAAACAGCATGATAAAATCAGCATTAAAAGCAGCTAAAATGTGACTCAGCACATAGACCACGATGGCTAGCCCAAAAGGTAAAGAAATGCACAAATTTTGACAGCGTACCCTCAGCCGACTCAAACTGCCACCAAGTCAACAGGCTCTGACCATTTTTTGACAGCTAAGGGAACAAAAGTTATTACAACATTAATTTTCTCAGCTGCTACACTCCAGCGGTTGGCACGCTATTAATGAGGCATTTACACTCCATTCAGATATTTTCTTATGTAAACTTTTGTATATATACTCCCCTTAGTAACGCATAAGGGGTTGGTAACTTTTCACTCTGAGGCATGTATACTGTTTACCTTCAGAATTGTTTAATACAAAGAGCTAGATCAGCTCAGTGATTTCCTGGAACTATGGTGTCTTGCTGATGATTCATGTGTTGATGCAGAATTCCTGTGCTGTCTGATGAGATAACAAGTTTTTTTCCTTAATCTCTGTTCTTGTCTTTCTTATGTTTATCAAATCATATTCATGTTACACTAAACTAGCAGTAAAGAAAAAAAGAATAGTGCAGGATTTGTCACTACACCTTGTACTCAATTTTTACTGCTGTGAATGTTTGTCTTCAGGATTAACCATGAACATGAGTTCTTAATTGCTCATGTAACTGCTAATTCTATATGTATGAATATTACCTAGAAATTCTTAAATGCTCCTAGGTCAATATTCTCACTGTCTTTCTCTAGCAGTTTACTGTAAGATTCTTGATTGCCTTGCATAAACTGGATACAACCCACCCAATCACTTTATGAACGTTTGTTTCTCAGACACTAACCTTGCTCTGCAGCATCACTACAACATCACATAGCACCTCAAAACAGTTAAAGGACCACTGACTCCATTGCCCAATGACATATAACATTCTAGGGAGAGCATATATATCTTGACTGAAACATTTTCCAACCAAACACAAAAACAAAAGTTTGAACAACATAGCTAGCCTAAAATACTATCAGAACAGAGACAAATCATAAAGAGAGAGCCCTCTCTGATTAGAATTTGGCTAGAAACTGTGGTCCAAAGATTGGTTAGTGGTTACCCCGGCCGTATTCCCTTGGGAGTCATAGGGAACAACCTGGGTGTTAACAGGGGGGGTGGGTAGCCCCCCTCTACGGGGTCCGGGGCAGCGCCCCGGGAAATTTTTTTTTAGACCCTATATTAGGTTGGGCGAACCTACCTGTGGTTTTGGTCCATGGTTTTGGACGCAATGGTTTTTGGTCCATGGTATTGGATGCTTCGGCATGTATAAATATGTATTGTAACATTGAAAGGAATATAATGAAAAATCAAGCTGGTAGTCCCGGTTTTGGGATCCAGGGGAAAATCTCTGTGTATATGTGTTTTATGTGTTATGCTCTCGCATTGTTTATTTTTTGTGATTTAGAATTCGTATGCAGGTAATTTCTGTATGGGGTTAAAACCTACATTTGGTATCAGAGTTGTTTTGGCTTCAAGGGGACGCCTTTGTTGCTGAGGGGTTTCGCTTGGGCCTGTGGTAGACCCTGTTTAGTGGGAGATCTGTGAGATCGATTCTGGTGGTGAAAGAAGATGGCAAGCAGCGGAAAGATAGAGATCGAGAAGTTCAATGGTCAGACTTTTGAGTTGTGGAAGCTCAAGATGGAGGATCTGTTGGTGGATAAAGATCAGTGGATCGTGCTAGATCCAAGTACTAAACCAACGGGAGTGACCGATGAAGAATGGAAGAAGTTGGATCAGAAGGCAAAGAGCACAATATGATTGTGTGTCTCAGATTCAGTATTGTTGAATGTATCAGGGGAAGCTACGGCAAAGGCTTTGTGGGACAAGTTAGGGACTTTGTACCAATCTATGTCTCTGGTGAATAAATTGTTCCTGCGGAAAAAGCTGTATAACTTGAGGATGAAAGATGGAGACTCGGTGACAGAACATCTGAACGCATTTAATACTGTGGTAAGTCAGTTAGCATCTGTTGATATTAAAATTTCAGATGAAGATAAGTGCATCAATTTGTTGTGTTCTTTACCAGATTCGTGGGATAGTCTGGTTATTGCAATAGGTAGCAATGCAACTTCTTTGTAGTTTGATGAAATAGTCTCAGCCTTGCTGACGGAGGAGATGAGAGAGAAAAATATGGAGAGCCAAAATGGTGATGCACTGTCTATACGAGGACGGTTCTAGAATAGAAACAAAAATAAGTCATCGAGTGGGAGATCTAAATCTAGAGGGAGACCTAAATCTCCAAGAAAACCTGTAAAGGTGGTGTGCTGGAAATGCGGAAAGGAAGGGCACTTCAAAAGCGACTGTAAACTAAAACTCCTGATAAAGGAAAGGAATCTGATGATGCTCCTTCTACAGAGGCGAAAACCACCTCAGATGAAGGTGGGGATGTGTACTTGGCTTCTTCAAGTACACATGTAGATCATGAGGCATGGTTGATTGACTCAGGTGCATCCTTTCACTTCACTCCCCATAGAGAGTGGTTCTGTGAGTATGAGAAATACGATGGTGGTGATGTCTTCTTAGGAGATGATAGGAAGGCTAGAATCATTGGTCGCGGAAAAGTAAAGTTGAAGTTGCAAGGTGGAAGGGTTAGAACACTTCCGGGTGTTCTGCATATTCCTGCATTGGCCAGAAATCTGATTTCTGTAAGCAAGTTGGATGATGCAGGTGTAAAAACAGTGTTCGAGAAGGATACCTGCAAGATGGTTCGGGGAGCACTGGTATTGATGCGGGGAGTTCGGACTGGAACTCTGTACAAGCTGCAAGGTAGCACTGTTGTTGATGGATGCAAAAGTTCTGTGGTTCCTGAAAGTGGAGCTGAAAATCTAGTGGTCTCTGGAGAGAAGACCATGCTATGGCATCAAAGGCTTGGACATATTGGAGAGAAGGGCCTTCGAATACTTCATGGTAAAGGTATGGTAGAAGGTATGAGTAATAGCTCTCTGGATTTTGATTTCTGTGAAAATTGTGTATATGGGACGCAGAATCGGGTGAGTTCCCCTCTAGTGGTAAGAGGGCAAAACAGATATTATAGCTTGTGCACAGTAATGTGTTTAGACCTGTGAAGGTTCCATCACTGGGTAAGTTTGTGTACTATGTATCATTTATAGATGACTTGTCAAGGAATACATGGATATATTTCCTTAAGAAGAAATCTGAAGTCTTTAACAGGTTTAAAGAATTTAAGGCTCTGGTGGAAAATCAGACAGAAAAGAAGATAAAGGTGTTGAGGACAGATAATGGTGGAGAGTTTTGCAGCAAGGAATTTGAAGAATTCTGTAAGAAGAGTGGTATAGCACGACATAATACTATTCCATATACACCTCAGAGAAATGGAGTTGCAGAAAGGATGAACAAGACGTTGATGGAAAGGGCAAGAAGCATGCTCAGTGGTGTCGGGTTAGGATAGGAATTCTGGGCAGAGGCGGTGGATACTACATGTTACTTGGTCAACAGGTCACCTTCATCAGCGTTGGAGGATAAGACTCCACAAGAAGTATGGCCTGGTAAGAAACCCTCTCTTTCACATATGAGTGTATTTGGATGTGATGCATATGTACATGTTCCAAAGGAGAAATGAACCAAGTTGGATAGTAAATCTGAAAAGTGCATCTTTATTGGGTATAAGGATGGTTTAAAGGGTTATAATCTTTGGAACCCAGTCACACGGAAGGTTGTGTACAGCCGAGATGTGGTGTTCAGAGAGGTAAAAGATGTTATTAAACATGAAGTCCAACCAAAGGAACCTGAGAAGATAGAGTTTGAGCTAAAGGAGGAAGAATCAGACTCTGCAGCAGAGGAGGAATCAGAAGATGAAGAGCCACAAACTCCGGCTGTGAGAAGATCAATTCGAGAAAGAAGGCAACCGGAAAGGTATAGTCCTTCTGCTTTCTGTTCAAATTTTGCTTTATCTATTACTGATGATGATCCCAGAACTGTGAAGGAAGCAGTAGATTTAGAGGATGGAAAACTCTGGAAAGAGGCCATGGTTGATGAAATGGCATCTTTGCACAAAAATGAGGCTTGGGATCTGGTGGAGTTTCCGGCTGGAAGGAAACCCATTGGCAGCAAATGGGTGTTTAAAAAGAAGACAAATGCAGAAGGGAAGGTTGAGAAATACAAAGCTCGGTTGGTAGCAAAAGGTTATTCCCAGTTGCCGGGAATTGATTTTGGTGATATTTTTTCTCCTGTTGCCAAGGTAACTTCTATTAGGTTACTTTTATCTGTTGCTATTGCTTTTGATTTTGAGATAGAACAGATGGATGTGAAGACAACATTTCTTCACGGGGATTTGGAAGAGGAAATCTACATGAAGAAACCTGAAGGCTTTGCGGTGAAGAGTAAGAAAGAACTGGTATGCAAGTTAAAAAAGTCTCTGTATGGGTTAAAACAGTCACCAAGGATGTGGTATCAAAAATTTGATACATTTATACGGGGACTTGGCTTCACTAAAAGAAAAGCAAATCACTGTGTGTATTTTAAATTAATTGGTGACCGTGTTATTTATCTGGTCTTGTATGTGGATGATATGTTGCTGGTTGGAAATGACAAAGAAATTATCCAGGATTTGAAGACCCAATTGTCCTCCAAATTTGACATGAAATATCTTGGTGCTGCAAACTATATTTTGGGCATGGAAATTAAAAGAGATCGGGCAAAGAGGAAGCTCTGGTTAAACCAGAGGAAGTATGTTGAGACAATACTGCAAAGGTTTAATATGCAGGATAGTAAACCGGTGAAGGTTCCTATTCCTGTAGCTATGAGGTTATCTGCTGAACAGTGTCCCAAGACACAAGAAGAGGAAGAGGACATGTCTCGTGTTCCATATGTGAGTGCAGTTGGTAGCCTGATGTATGCAATGGTCTGTACTAGACCAGACATTGCACATGCGGTAGGAGTATTGAGCAGGTTTATGTCAAAACCAGGGAATGAGCACTGGACAACAGTGAAGCAGGTTTTCAGGTATTTGCGTGGCACTAGTGATTATGGTTTGTGCTACCAAGGAAGACCAGGATTGGACAGAGTGTTGTATATTCGTGGCTTTGTTGATGCAGACTGGGCTGGAGATCTGGATCAGAGAAGATCTACAAGTGGGTATGTGTTTAACCTATTTGGAGGTGTAGTCAGTTGGATGAGTAAGAAACAATCTGTAGTGGCACTATCAATTACAGAGGCAAAATACATGGCAGCCACTCATGCAAGCAAGGAAGCAGTTTGGTTGCAGAGATTGTGTTGAAGTATGGGGTTAGTATAGGGAGCTATAAGAATAGACTGTGACAGCCAAAGTGCAATTTTCTTGGCAAAGAACCCTGCTTATCATTCAAAGACAAAGCACATTGATGTTCAGTGTCACTTTGTGAGGGATATGATAGAAGACAAAAAGGTGTTGCTGGTAAAGGTGGACACTTTGAAGAATACTGTAGATGCATTGACAAAATTTGTGAGCTCTGAGAAGTTCTCTTGGTGTAGAAAAACAATGGGCATTTCAGCGCTGGAAAAATGACTAAGCTCTCCTGTGGAAAGAAAACAACAAGTGGGAGATTGTTGGGTTGTGTTATATTCTTTCCACGACTAACCCACGTAGTGAACCGGGGGGTTAGTGGGGGTGCGGAGCCCCCTCTTCGTTGCGCCGATTGCGCAGCGGGGGGGTTTGAGGGGTACCCGCCTCCCTCTACGGGGTCTGGAGCAGTGCCCCGGGAAAAATTTTTTTGGACCCTATATTAGGTTGGGCAAACCTACCTATGGTTTTGGTCCATGATTTTGGACACGATGGTTTTCGGTCCATGGTATTGGATGCTTCGGCATGTATAAATATGTATTGTAACATTGAAAGGAATATAATGAAAAATCAAGCTGGTAGTCCCGGTTTTGGGATCCAGGGGAAAATCTCTGTGTATATGTGTTTTATGTGTTATGCTCTCACAATGTTTATTTTTCTGTGATTTAGAATTCGTATGTAGGTAATTTTTGTACGGGGTTAAAACCTACACTCTTTCTATTCATTGGATTACCTCTACTAAACTCTATTGGAACTACTGGTATTACAGCTCATTATTGATATCATAGCAGGTAAGAGCTTCTCTATGATCACCATTAACTCATACTAGTAACATTGAACCTTGTGAGCCCGTTCATGAAAGCAGGGGATAAGTGTAATTCCACTGTGTTAATACTAACAATGTGTCCAATGTGCTCTAGTTATTCATACCAATATTGTAAGCTTCTCTAAGCAGTGTATAGCATAAACTAAGTTGTTAGCTATATTAGGGATACTATGTTCTAATATGGTACCTTATTTGCATATCTAAAACACACAAGCTTACATATCCATGAAACCATTTGTATCAAGTGAGCAAGGAGATTCACTCCAACCAAAGCTTCCTTGAAGCTTTTCACAGCCTCCCAAGCAACTTTGCTACTCTCTTCTATTTCTTCCATATAGATGTTTCCAACTACTCAGTAAAACCTAACAATGGACAAGATCAGAGGACATGAATAAGTGATTGTAACTTCAATATATGTCTTTAACTCACTCTAATTGTGATAGTTTGGCCTAAAGTTTGTGTTGTTAGGGGGGCATAGTGTATTGATAATGTATGGACAGTCTTTGAAATCTATATCATTTGATCCCATAGAATAACAAAATTCTTTGCTTGCTAAATATGACATCTTCTATGTCCCTTGTGACATTTTTCTTGAACCTTACAACCTATCTTATACCACTTTAACTGAGGCTTATGCCATTTGTGTTTATACCCAAATACTAGTTCTATGTAGAAATTGCTTGTTTGCAACTAGAGTGATTTCAATATGATTGGCCTTCAGATGGAGACCTAATTCATTCAATAACAGCTTGTAACTAAAACTTGTTGTTCTTAGGCTTTTTTTGTTATGCAATTAAGAACAACTTGACTTTGCTATGATACCGACCTTTTCCATCAAAGTGGTCAAAAGCAAAAACTAGCTCTATAGGTAGACTACACTTCACATGAAGACTTGTTTAGTTGTGCACTGGGTCATTGGAATTCTCTTGTCCCCGGTTGGTGGGATCTGTGTGTTTATTTACAAAACTGGGATTAGTTTGCCCAAATTTTGTAACATACCTAGAGTTGCACGTTTTCCTATCTGATCTACAAAAGCAAAGCATGATGACATGCTACTCAGCATGTAATGATTTCTTACTGAAAAGAAATTGCAAACTTAGTAACTCTATAAAATCTTTATCCACTTGCAAATTGGCTTCATCAATTATCTTTGGTTTGAACCATATCACTTCATGCCAAATTTGGGGTAGCAATGCAGGGATTGTAACAGTCTTATCCTGTGAGGGCTAAGCTTCTACGAGTCCAGTGAGGTTAGTCAGGAAAAAAAGAGTCAGGACTAGACCGGGTTTCATTAGCACATTGCTTGCCCTGGTTACCTTCCCTTGAGGGTTGATCTTTTATTTAAGCATTGCTTAGTATTGCTTTGAACATTCACATAGGGCATGGACTAGCTGCCACGCAACCCCTTTTGTTTTTTTTGGAAACAGGCACAAAACGTATCAATTAAAAAACTTAAAAATGATAAAATTTAAAAGCCAATACAGAGAAAAAGGATTTTTCGTTGGTGATGGGTAATGTTCCAGTGGGGAAAGGGCACATCCCCATTTCCCAAACAACATCAAAGAAAGGCAGTGCCTTATACCTATTCCTTTAAAAAAATTTCTTTTAATATATATATATATATATATATATATATATATATTAAATGTTGTTTTTTAATTGTAGTGTATGAAGAGAAGAGAAGTTGAAGATTCTGTTATAGTGAAGTTGGACCAAATACTGGAGCAAGTAGTGGAATTTAAGGTGAAGGTCGATATTGCAAGACAAGCCTTCGAAAGTTTGTCGCAACCACAAAGAAAACAATCCATTCATTGGAGTGTCAAAAAGCCTAAATGGCCTAAGGATGAGCCGTGGTTGAGTGTTCGGGGCTTGTTGGAGTAGTGTTTTCGGGTAACAAGTTTTGGGGATCTGCACAAAGGAGCTTCATTAAGAGGGTACCATGCATGAAGGCCATCCGAGGGATAACATGTGGAGTGTGAAGAACAAATAAAGTCGTTGGGCTAATTTTGTATGCACTATCCTATAGTAATATTTACTAGCCCATAGTAATATTTACCAGCCCATAGTAACAATTTAATATTAAGGGGTTTTTAGTCGGCTTAGGTCCAAATGTAAACCTATAAATAGATCAAGGTCGAGAAGTAATTGGATACATCTAATGTTGGATTGTGTTATATTCTTTTCATGACTAGCCTACCTAGTTAACTGGGGAGGTTAGAGGGGGAGCAAGTAGCCCTCTTCTACGAGGTCTGGGGTAGCACCCTAGGGAAAATTGTTTTGGACCCTATATTAGGTGGGGCGAACCTACCCATGGTTTTGTGCATGATTTTCACACATGGTTTTGGGAGTGATGGTTTTCGGTCCATCTTATTAGATGTTTCGGCATGTATATATATGTATTGTAACATTGAAAGGAACATAATGAGAAATCATGTTGGTAGTCCCAGTTTTGGGATCTAGGGGAAAATCTCTATGTATATTTGTTTTATGTGTTATGCTCTCGCATTGTTTATTTTTTTGTTCCTAGAATTCATATGCAGGTAATTTCTATACAGGGTTAAAACCTACATTTGGTATCAGAGTTGTTTTGGCTTCAAAGGGACGCCTTTGTTGCTGAGGGGTTTTGCTCGAGCCTGTGGTAGACCCTGTTCAGTGGGAGATCGGTGAGATCGATTTTGGTGGTGAAAGTAGATGGCGAGCAGTGGAAAGATAGAGATCAAGAAATTTAATGGTCTGAGTTTTGAGTTATGGAAACACAAGATGGAGGATCTGTTGGTGGATAAATATCAGTGGATCGTAGTAGATCTAGGTACTAAACCAACGGGAGTGTCCAATGAAGAATGGAAGAAGTTGGATCAGAAGGCAAAGAGCACAATACGATTGTGCGTCTCAAATTCAGTATTGCTGAATGTATCAGGGGAAGCTACGACAAAGGTTTTGTGGGAAAAGTTAGGGACTTTGTACCAATCTAAGTCTCTGTTGAATAAACTATTCCTATGGAAAAATCTATATAACCTGAGGATGAAAGATGGAGACTCGGTGACAGAGCATATGAATGCATTTAATAATGTGGTAAGTCAGTTATTGTCTGTTGATATTCAAATTTTAGATGAAGATAAGTGCATTATTTTGTTGTGTTCTCTACTAGATTCGTGGAATAGTATGGCTATTGCAATAGGTAGCAATGAAACTGCCTTGCAGTTTGATGACATAGTCTCATCCTTGCTGACGGAGGAGATGAGATGGAAAAATATGGAGAGCCAGAATGGTGATGTCGTGTCTATACGAGGACGGTCCCAAAACAGAAACAAAAATAAGTCATCGAGTGGGAGATCTAAATCTAGAGGGGGATCTAAATCTCCAAGAAAACCTGTAAAGGTGGTGTGCTAGAAATGCGGAAAGGAAGGGCACTACAAAAAGCACTGTAAATCTAAAGCTCCTGACAAAAGAAAAGAATCTGATGATGCTCCTTCTGTAGAGGTGAAAACCACCTCAGATGAAGGTGGGGATGTGTACTTGGCTTCTTCAAGTACACATTTAGATCATGAGCCATGGTTGATTGACTCAAGTGCATCCTTTCACTTCACTCCCCATAGAGAGTGGTTCTGCGAGTATGAGAAATATGATGGTGGTGATGTCTTCTTAGGGGATGACAGGAAGGCTAGAATCATTGGTCATGGAAAATTCAAGTTGAAGTTGCAAGGTGGAAGGATTAAAACACTTCCAGGTGTTTTGCATATTCCTGCATTAGCCAAAAATCTAATTTTTGTAAGCAAGCTAGGGGATGCAGGTGTAAAAACAGTGTATGAGAAAGATACCTACAAGATGGTTCAGGGAGCACTGGTATTGATGTGGGGAGTTATGATTGGAACTCTATACGAGTTGCATGGTAGCACTGTTATTGATGGGTGCAATAGTTCTGCGGTTCTTGAAAGTGGAGCAGAGAATCTAGTAGTCTCTAGAGAAAAGACCATGCTATGGCATCAAAGGCTTGGACATATTGGAGAGAAGGGCCTTCGAATACTTCATGGTAAAGGTATGGTAGAAGGTATGACTAATAGCTCTCCGGATTTTGATTTCTGTGAAAATTGTGTATATGGGAAGCAGAATCGGGTGAGTTTCCCCTTTGGTGGTAAGAGGGCAAAACAGATATTAGAGTTTGTGCACCGTGATGTGTTGGGACCTATGAAGGTTCCATCATTGGGTAAGTCTATGTACTATGTATTATTTATAATGACTTCTCAAGGAATACATGGATATATTTCCTTAAGAAGAAATTTGAAGCCTTTGATAGGTTTAAAGAATTTAAGACTCTGGTGGAAAACCAGACAGAGAAAGAGATAAAGGTGCTGAGGACAGATAACGATGGAGAGTTTTGCAACGAGGAATTTGAAGAATTCTGTAAGAAGTGTGGTATAGCATGACAGAGGAATACTCCATACACACCTAAGCAAAATGGAGTTGCAGAAAGAATGAACAAGATGTTGATGTAAAGGGCAAGAAGCATGTTTACTGGTGCCGGGTTAGGACAAGAATTCTGGGCAAATTCGATGGAGACAACATGTTACCTGGTCAATAGATCACCTTCATCAGCGTTGGAGGATAAGACTCCAAAAAATTTATTGACTGGTAAGAAACCCTCTCTTTCACATCTGAGGGTATTTGGATGTAATGCATATGTACATGTTCCAAAGGAGAAAATAACAAAGTTGGATAGTAAATTTGAAAAGTGCATCTTTATTGGGTATAAGGATGGTTTAAATGGTTATAAGCTTTGGAACCCAGTAACAAGGAAAGTTGTGTACAATCGAGATGTGGTGTTCAGAGAGGTGAAAAATGTTATTAAACATGAAATCTGTTTAGTCAATTTAGTGTTCCTAAATTGATGTCATTAATTGTCAACCCGGGGCTCGTAAGCTGATGAAGTGAAGGTGTACTATATGTACTTAAGCAACCTCTTAGAGCTTTTTGTCGTTTGGGGTGTTGTTTGTGGTTAATTTATCTTCCTAAGATGGAGTGGTGATTTATAAACAGATGAGTGATGGTGTGTGTAAGGTGAATTCTAGATGAGTGAGGGTGTGTGATCAGTGGTTTCTAACTACTTGCTGAAAAGTAAAAGCTTGAAAGAAATAAATAACTTGAAATGACTTGAAAGCAAAGAACCACTTTCTAATGGCATTAGACACCATTCATGCTGCTGCAAATAAAAGGTAAGAAAATCACTTAAAAGACCAATGATAAAGTTTATCTCTTCCTAACTCTCTGCCTCTAACACATAGTACTGTGTAAGACACGATTAGGAAGTAGCTAAAGATAAGTCTAAGAAATGATAAAAAATGAGAAAAATCTACTTTAAAGACTAGTTATAATGTTTTGCTCTTTCTAACTCTCTGCCTCTAACACATAGTACTGTGTAAAGCACGATTAGAAAGTAGTTAAAGATTAGTCTAAAAAGTACCCAAAGCCAGCTGCAAGTTATTAGTATTCTGATCTCTAAAAGATAAACAATTTATAATAAAGAGACCGTTCATATGTTAGCAGACAACTTTGAGAAATAAAACTAAAAATCAGCTATGAAAATAAAGTAAAGGCAGCAACTTTGAATCTGTCAACTGAAACTACCAATAGATATAAAGCAAATACATAAACACAAAAACAATCCCGGGTTAAAAACCTGCAAAAGAACAATACTGATCAGTCAAAATGAATGCTGCAAATGAAATAACAATGAAAGTGAATTAAGCTGTACATGTTTCAAGAAAAGAAATGCTGAATGAAAATAAGGAAATGCTGAACATAAAATACTATACAAGGGCTAACATGAACAGGGGCCCTCCATTCATATAACCCAAAGAAGACTCAAGGTATTGAAAACTTCAGAACAACATTGCTTCTATTACTCCATGTGCAGAAAATTACAGTCAAGAGTGCTAGAACAGCACTATTAAAACAGAGTTTTGAAAAGCACTAAAATGATAACGAGTTCATAAAACACAACAACTAAAAAGTAACATTAAGCGTATGCAAATGCTAGTTTTTATAGGCATCTGAATGATGGCCTAATGTGTACAGCTAAAACTAAAAAATAAACTAACTGTCATGCGTAATTAAGATTCAATAACACGTCATAAGCCTCGTGGATGAGCTGGAGGTTCTGGTCGTTATGGGCAATGAATCCAAAGTTGGATTATGTCCCCCACAGCTTGCGTAAGACGGCCAAATCACCGTTTGAACTGATGTGACCCAACAGCTTACGTATCACCGTTAAGCTGCCTTTGTTGACCGTAACTTGACCCTCGTTGACCGGAGGTACAGATGACGTGGCTGGCTGAACCAATGGCACAGGAACCTCGAGCACCTTGATTCCTAAGTGCCCATGTGGCTCGTTTGGCAAAATGACACGTGGAACCTTGAGATTAACAAAAAGGTTGCGGGATCATCAGATGGCTGCGGAATCATCAGATGGCTGCGGAATTCCTGTAAATATGTCAAAATCTAAACAAAACAGTCACACATTAGCAAAATTCCTTAATCATGCTTAAAGTCATATAATGTAATGATCTGGGTTGGTTTGCAAGGAAAATGAGGCAAAAGTGAGAGATGAATGAGGGAAAACTATAGGTAATGGTGGATAATCAAGTGTAAAGTAGAGGCTCTACAAAATCCCATCAAAGGAACCTGAGAAGATAGAGTTTGAGCTAAAGGAGGAAGAATCAGACTCTACAGCAGAAGATGAATCAGAATATGAAGAGCCACAAACTCTGGTTGTGAGAAGATCAGTTCGAGAAAAACCAGAAAGGTATAGTCCATATGCTTTCTGTTCAAATTTTCCTTTATCTATCACTGATGATGATCCCAAAACTATGAAGAAAGCAATAGATTCAAAGAATGGAAAACTCTAGAAAGAGGCCATGGTTGATGAAATGGTATCTTTGCACAATAATGCGGCTTGGGATCTGGTGGAGTTTCCAGCTGGAAGGAAACCCATTGGTAGAAAATGGGTGTTCAAGAAGAAGACAAATGAAGAAGGAAAGGTGGAGAAATACAAAGCTCAGTTGGTAGCAAAAGGTTATTCCTAGGTGTGGGGAATTGATTTTGGTGATATTTTTTCTCTCGTTGCCAAGGTAGCTTCTATTAGATTACTTTTATCTGTCGCTGCTACTTTTGATTTTTAGGTAGAACAGATGGATGTGAAGACAACATTTCTCCACGGGGATCTAGAAGAGGAGATCTACATGAAGCAACTTGAAAGCTTTGCGGTGAAGAGTAAGAAAGAACTGGTATGCAAGTTAAAGAAGTCTTTGTATGGGCTAATACAGTCACCAAGGATATGGTATCAGAAATTTGATATATTTATATGGGCACTTGATTCACCAGAAGCAAAGTAGATCACTGTGTATATTTTAAATTAATTGGTGGCCATGTTATTTATCTGGTCTTGTATGTGGATGACATGTCGCTGGTTGGAAATGACAAAGAAAATATCCAGAATTTGAAGACCCAATTGTTCTCCAAATTCGACATGAAAGATCTTGGTGCTGCAAACTATATTTTAGGCATGGAAATTAAAAGAGATTGGGCAAAGAGGAAGCTCTGGTTAAACCAAAGGAAGTATGTAGAAACAATATTGCAGAGGTTTAATATGCAAGATAGTAAATCGGTGAAGGTTCCTATTCCTGTAGGTATAAAGTTATCTGCTGAACAGTGTCCCAAAACACAAGAAGAGGAAGATGACATGGCTCATGTTCTATATGCAAGTGCAGTCGGTAGCTTGATGTATGCAATGGTCTGTACTAGACCAGACATTGCACATGCAATGGGAGTATTGAGCAGGTTTATGTCAAAACTAGGAAAGGAGCATTGGACAGTAGTGAAGCGGGTTTTTAGATATTTTCATGGCACTAGTGATTATGGTTTGTGCTACCAATGAAGACCAAGATTTGATAGATTTTTGGATATTCGTGGCTTTGTTGATGCAGACTGGGCCGGAGATCTCGATCAGAGAAAATCTACAAGTGGGTATGTGTTTAACCTATTTGGAGGTGTAGTCAGTTGGATGAGTAAGAAACAATTTGTAGTGGCGCTATCAACTACAGAGGCAGAATACATGGCAACCACTCATGCAAGCAAGGAGGAAGCTTGGTTGCAAAGATTGTGTTCAAGTATGGGATTAGTACAGGGAGCTATAAGGATACACTGTGACAGCCAAAGTGCAATTTTCTTAGTAAATAACCATGCTTACCATTCAAAGACAAAGCACATTTATGTTCAATATCATTTTGTGAGGGATATGATAGAAGACAAAAAGGGAGCTAGAGTACTTAAGGAAACAAAGGAAAATTTCTCACTATCTTTTGACTATCTCATTTATACAATTCAACCTCTCTTGGAGCTATTTAGCGCAAGAGTTGGAGTGTTGTTGAGCATAAGAGTTTCAGGAAAAATTCCATCCCTTCTTCGGAGAAATTCGAGTATCTTCCTAGTTGGGAACTTGAGGAGTCCATTTCCAGTTCTACAGAGTTTCATTGCAGCAAATATTTCTAGTTCAATGCACTTTTTGGGCGCAAAAGGAGTTCGGGTGGTACATTTGTGGAACAACTACAATGGGTTTGGAGTGTCGGCTAATTGCAGGAAGTTTTCCAAGTTTTGTGCTCGAGATTTTGTGGTGATTTTACAGGGCTAGAGGGAAACCATTATGTGGGCCAAATTTCTCTCATTTGGGCAGCGCGTCGGGGTTTCTAGGCAAAGCGTGCACATGGCACTACAAGGAAAATATCTTCTAGTGGAGGTTATAACGAAGGTTTTTAGTGTTATAAAATTGGCAAAATTTTCCAAAAAAACCTCTGCTACAACATCCGTTTATGGTAGTGAATGTTTTATCCAAGCTGATAAAGAAAATTCATCACAACTAAAAAATCTAAGTGACCGAAGGTTTTAGATGATGTTTTTTTAGTGGTGCATTTAATGAAAAAAAAAGCATCGATGCGCTAACACTCTAAAAACATCCGTGTTGTAAATTTAAATAAAAGCACCAGGCATTGAATAAAAATAACATTGTTACTTGAAAAGTATACCTCCGTGGTGCTTATGTATTAAACAAATGCACTGGAAAGTACTTTTTAGCCACTGCACTAGGGCAAGAAAAAATCATTGCAGACTCCATGCTTTTATTTAAATTTATAGTGTGAGTGCTTATGTATTGTATAAACACACCAATGTGCTACTAATATAAAAGAACCAATGTTGTTAATTTGAATAATGCACCGAGGGTGGAAATAATATTTTAGAGCACTGGGGCATTGATTCTATAAAATCATTAGTGCTTTAAGAATTACAATGCACTGGGGCGTTAATTCTATGAAAGCAGCAATGCTTTAAGAATTACAATGCACTAGGGCATTAAATGAAAACAATGTCGGTGCTTGAAGAATATAACATCCCGGTGCTCATTTGTTTCTGAACGCCCTAGTGCTGTAATACTTAAGAAATGCACCATGTCGTGAAAAAAAAGTCATGCTTGACCGGTGCTTTTACATAGTATAACACACCTATGCGTATTATTTTTAACAAACGCACCAAGATTTTTTATTATGGTACCATTTTTACAGATGATCCCTTTTTTTACTATCATAAATATCGTCACTGAAAAAATTGTATTCAGAGCGGTGCAAATTAATATACGATGTTGTGGTATCCATTTTCTATTTTTTAGAAATAAGGACCCGTGACCATGCAATTTTTGTGATTTTTTAAATCCATTACTCATCGAAAATTGACATATATCTTATAACAATATTCATATAAATTAATTTTGTATTAGTGCATTTGTATATGATGTTTGGATTAATTTGTTATATCATCATATTTCACATCTCTTCATTATAATATTTAATCATCCATATATTTAATCAATAGTGTAACATTTCACAACGACATTGGACAACACAATAGAATAAATTACAATGTATTTTATTATATATGAATAAGAGGTTTTTTATTATACAAAATGGGATAGTTATTGGAAACCCCTCGTTTTTCGATTGGAAAACTATGTCCATTACATTAAACAAAATGTATGATTTTCACAGGAAATTATTTCAAAAAATACAATAACTTGCATTGATATCCAAATAGATCATCATTCTTCATTGGAACTGCAACTACTACTGCTCAAATTACTTCCATGACTTGGGTTATTTGGACGTATGTTTTGTTGGTTGCATCGATTGATTTCATCTTCTTCTTGTTCTATCTACAAACATAAAAACAAAGTATAATGAGTGTATCTACATTGGTGAAAACATGAGTCTTTTACTTGTGTTGAAAAGTGTGCAACAAGAAATGCTTGTTGAGAGTGCAACAAGATGATGGAGCTTAGTGAAAAGAGTCGCCTTCACTAAGTGGGCCCGCAGGCTATTTTGGCACAAGTCTATTTTTAGACTATGTCTATTTTTAGACATATGGATCATGTCTATGGATTGCAGGTTGTTGTTTATGGATGATTGGTCAAGTTGGGAAAAATAGATGGACTTCTATTTTTTATGAAAGTGTGAGTGATCATAGTGTGAGTGATCAAAGTCTATTTTTAGACTAGCTGTCAAAAATAGAAAAGTCAAATATTATTGTCTCATAATAATATTTGGACTATAAACTTGATCTTATTCTCTTGGAGCACTTCAGTTTGAGCTACAGAGGTGGCACATGCAGCTGTCAGAAGGAAATATGCTTTTCTTATGAGTCAGTTGAGTTGTTGCATGCATGAATTCAGTTAGAACTCAATCAGTTGTGTTTGGTGGAGTTGATTATGGAGTTGATGGAGTTGTGTTCAGTTTGACTTGGTTAAACTAGTTGTAGTTAGTCTAACTGCAGATAGACTAATGATGAGTTGTTAAAATAATTATTAACTCATGATGCAACTAATGAATACATCAGTTAACTCAGTTGCATGTCAGTGCATGTTCAGTTCAACAGGGACAGGTGGTAGAGAATCAGATTGCTATCAGTTGTGACTATAGTTGTGCACCAGATCTTGCACAATCAAGGGATTGAGGATGCCAATGAGTTTGCTCACGTATTTGCCAAGTATTGTAGCCTTTTCTCACGTCCAACAAAGTGTGAGTGATTATTTTGAGGTGCAATATGAGTTTGGGAAGCCATTCTCATAAGTTCTTGAGCAGGTATTGAGCTATGGAGGCAGGCAAGTAGCGGGGAAGATTTGGAGATCAAATCTGAGCTGTATTGTGTGTAACAGGTGGAGCTGGTACTGGATTGCTTGTGATAATCATTGTACTTTGTAATGTTACATGATTCAATCAATATAATACACAGATAGTTGGGGTTTTTAGCGAGATTCTTTCCCTGGGATACATACTGTGTTAATGAGTTTGATTGATGCCTCTATGTGCGCCTGTGAATGTTTCTGCTTCTGTAAATTGATGATCAACGTAGAGGAGGTTATGTATTATGCATGTTCCACTTATAAGTGTATAATCAGGATAATCTCTGTGAATATGTGTCATATTATTCAAAATTTCTACATGGTATCAGAGCTATATGATTTGTAAAAAACATTTCTACATGGTATCAGAGCTGCTTGATTTGTAGAAGAGATTTTTACAGGATATCAAGCGAGGATTGATCATCAGATCTATTATTCAGGAAGTGTTTACATTTTATTTCTTCAGGTAGAGTCTGTAATCGGGCCAAGTAGCCCCTGGATTCATCCTTCTTTTGGAAGGTGAGATATCCGGTAAAATCCCTTACAGTCAATCTCTTTATGAGAAATACTTTGTTCTCACGAATTCTAGATCGGAAGCGGTTGAGTTTTGAGCTGGTGGAATTCGAATTTAATTCCAAAGCAAGAGCAAAACTCAGAAACATTCAGTGTGAGAATGGAGACAGTATGCCCAGGTATCTCAAGAAGTTCACCCAATGCCGGGATGAGCTGGGAAGTGTGGGGGTAACTGTCGGATGAGGATGGTGAGTCTAGCACTCCTTGACCTTCCTAAGAGTTGGCATAGCTACCAGGACTCGGTGAATGGAAGGGAGAAACTGCCAGGATGGGAGAGACTTTGGTCGGATCTTGTGCAGGAGGAGATTAGACGGAGCACCAGAGATGGTTCTTCATCCATGCAGGATGAGGAGAACTGTGCCTTAGCGAGTAAGGTGAAGAAGGGGAAGGAGAAGGGTTCTCTTTCCGAATCTTGTTCTTCCAATGATGGGAAGAAGGTTGACAAGGCGAAGGTGAGATGCTTTCGTTGTCATGAGTTGGGTCATTATGCTACTAATTGCCCAAAGAAGAAGTCCAAGAAGGGATCCGGGGAAGGATCTGAAGGTGAGGCAGCCTCACTTGCTTCACAATTTGAGTTGGACTTCACACTCTTCGCATGCATGGTTTCATCCATGGTGGGAAGTGGTTGGTTTCTTGATAGTGGAGCTTCTTTCCACATGATCGGTGACAAAAGTTTGTTCAGTATTTTGGAGGAGAAAGATCTCCAGATACTCATAGGGATGGGTAATGATGAGAAGTATAGTGTCTCAGGTGTAGGCACGGTTATTTTTCAGAGGGAGCATGGAGCTCGCCTTACCTTGACCGATGTCAAGTATGTACCAGGACTGAAGAGAAACTTGGTGTTGATCGTGATGTTGGAAGACAGAGGCTATGATGTGGTCTTTAGTAAGGGAAAGGTTTTCCTTAGACACATCATCACTAGACAGGTGAAGCAGATTGGTTCACGGGTCAAGAACTTGTATGCTCTTGAGGTTCAAGATGCATGCAAAGCCTTGAGTAGCGAGGCAATTGATGGAGACTTGGTGGTTGAGAGGGAAGGTATGTTACCTTTCAACATGCAGAGCCAGAAGAAGTCTCAGATGATTGTGGAGGAGCCACGATTGGTGCAGCAGCTTCAGGAGGTTGTGGAGGAGCCGCAAGAGGGGAAGCTGAGAGGAGATAGAGTAGAGACATCTACTCATCCAGAGACCTCTAGTAGGGGGAACTTCGAGCCAGATGGGCTGAAGGATCGCATGCAGGCATACCTCCAGGTAGGAGGTGGGGTGATGTGGATTGATTTTCCCAAGGAGGAGGGGCAGGATCCTTGAGGTACCCAACCTCTTGGATGAGACCTTGCTACGGGAGCCCCGATGTGTAGTAGCAGGAACTGACTGATTGGGTAGAGACAGATGCAGATGGAGCGTCAGAGAGAGCGACAGTGCAGGGAATCCCAGGACAGTGCATAGCTAGCAGGATGTAGCAATGTGAGAGGCACAAGTGTTTTGCACAGTGCTAGGTGGCACAGAGAGGTGTGCAATGGTGCGAGATGCATGGAGATGTTGCAGTAGCACATATTTCAGAGAGGGAGCACTTGTCAGCAGCAGGTAGAGCTTCAGCATCAGAGGGTGTTTCTATCCCAACATGGAGGTCAGTTGGGAGGTGCAGTGCGGATGCAATGCTGGGAGATAGAACCAGCAGCAGCACGGATGCAATCAGATATCAAAGTGACAGAGGCTAGAGCAGTCAGATACTGAAGAGCACAAAGATGCAGAGTTTCAGTCGACAGAGGCAATAGCAATCAGAGACTTTGATGAAAGAGCAAGTGGACCGGCCAGATGTGTTGCATGGAGAACATTCCAGAGTTACAGGATCGGGTTTGAGACGGAGCCTTTCTTGTTGAGAGGGAGTGTTGAAAAGTGTGCAACAAGAAATGCTTGTTGAGAGTGCAACAAGATGATGGAGCTTAGTGAAAAGAGTCGCCTTCACTAAGTGGGCCCGCAGGCTATTTTTGGCGCAAGTCTATTTTTAGACTATGTCTATTTTTAGACATATGGATCATGTCTATGGATTGCCGGTTGCTATTTATGGATGATTGGTCAAGTTGGAAAAAATAGATGGACTTCTATTTTTGATGAAAGTGTGAGTGATCACAATGTGAGTGATCAAAGTCTATTTTTAGACTAGCTGTCAAAAATAGAAAAGTCAAATATTATTGTCTCATAATAATATTTGGACTATAAACTTGATATTATTCTCTTGGAGCACTTCGGTTTGAGCTACAGAGGTGGCACATGCAGCTGTCAGAAGGAAATACGCTTTTCTTATGAGTCAGTTGACTTTTGCATGCATGACTTTAGTTAGAACTCAATCAGTTGAGTTTGGTGGAGTTGATGGAGTTGTGTTCAGTTTGACTTGGTTAAACTAGTTGTAGTTAGTCTAACTGCAGATAGACTAATGATGAGTTGTTAAACTAATTATTAACTCATGATGCAACTAATGAATACATCAGTTAACTCAGTTGCATGTCAGTGCATGTTCAGTTCAACAGGGACAGGTGGTAGAGAATCAGATTGCTATCAGTTGTGACTATAGTTGTGCACCAGATCTTGCACAATCAAGGGATTGAGGATGCCAATGAGTTTGCTCACGTATTTGCCCAGTATTGTAGCCTTTGCTCACGTCCAACTTAGTGTGAGTGATTATTTTGAGGTGAAATACGAGTTTGGGAAGCCATTCTCATAAGTTCTTGAGCACGTATTGAGCTATGGAGGCAGGCAAGCAGCGAGGGAGATTTGGAGATCAAATCTGAGCTGTATTGTGTGTAACAAGTGGAGCTGGTACTGGATTTCTTGTGATAAGCATTGTACTTTGTAATGTTACATGATTCAATCAATATAATATACAGATAGTTGGGGTTTTTAGCGAGATGCTTTCCCTGGGATACATACTGTGTTAATGAGTTTGATTGATGCCTCTATGTGCGCCTGTGAATGTTTCTGCTTCTGTAAATTGATGATCAACATAGAGGAGGTTATGTATTATGCATGTTCCGCTTATAAGTGTATAATCAGGATAATCTCTGTGAATATGTGTCATATTTTTCAAAATTTCTAGAACTTGCAAATTGGTTCCAAATACGAAAACTGTACAGGCCGACGTTGGTGATGGGACTTACCTTCAATGCTTTTATATCCTATCTACGGGCTTGAGAATAATGAAAATTGAAATAAATAATATACACCAATATAAATTGAATAACAATGTACCATAGCAAGAAGTAACTCATGAATTGTACACATGGTTTCAAAACAAAGTCTCATGCATTGTTGCAACAACTCTTTTGTTGGTGTAATTCCATACTTTATTTCTTGCAAGTTTTATACCCCATAATAAATCATGAATTTAATATAAATGTTGGGAACGGGATCCCCAAAGGATAGTTTTGGAGCTAAAAGCCCATGTTTTGGTCAAAATTTGTAATAAACTTGTAAAGACTCTACAATTTGTGGTCGCTGAGCGTGAAGGTGTCATAAGTCATAAAGGATTGTCCACCCTTAGTTTTGTAAAGTAAAGTCAGTTGTAAAAGATCTACTCATGGTCCACAGACCAAGGGATTGTATAAAAATAGCTAAGCTCTAAGTAGTTTGAGAATAATACAATGTAATATCAGGTAAGAGAGTCATAACTCTGAAGTAAAAAGTCTAAGTTTCGGGTTGTAGCGTAGGTAGAGGCTCTGCAATTGAGTGCGCAGAGACCTAGGGTAGAAGTCTGCAACTGAATGTGCATAACCCTACAACTGTGTGCACAAGGTGGATACAGTCTGTAATCACTTGGAAGATATCAATAAAGAGAAGTATTATGCAATTTCTATGTCTTTGTTCCGATTGATGCATCTTGTCATTTTATGTATGGATTTCCTTTATAATGCTTATGTGATGTGCGAATGTGTATGATTATGTTGGATAGTTGAATGCAAATAAGAATATCTATTTATGCGGTGCTAACTATGAGTATCTAATAAGATAAGTAATATTCTTAAGATAACTGGAAAATCTGTTCAATATGTTGCCTTAGCAATGAGAAAGTATCTAAAGCAAAGGTTAGGGCTGCGCGAAGGTCAGTCGTAACCTTTCACGGAGGTATTGAAGGGAGGAATAAGGGGTTGAGAAGACAGAGCCCTACTACTTAATGACTTGCGTGAAGGTATGAATAGAAGGAATAAAACGACATCACGACCATCTCAGGGTGTAGAAACTTGGTTCCAGCATCCCCCCATACTACTTCGAGTGAGACTTCAGTCCGCGCTCCGCAGGTTGATGCCGAAAGGGCTAATAGTGTAAGGATTTGTTTGGCTAATTAATGCTAAACCTGGGTCAAGCCCCCTACAAGCCAACAAATGGTTCTATTGTCGGGACCGGAATCTGCATAAGAGATGCGCGATGTCATATCACTGGAATCCAACTAAAAAAGAAATCATAGACTGGTTGGATAGGAAGATCCACGAATTCACGACGTAGGAGAACGGAAACCCGCGACTAACAAAGGAACAGTGATTGGACAGATACCTATATACAGAGATCCACGAAATCTTTTTCTGCTCCTTTTTGGTTGAGCTATACAAGTGGATCTGAAGCTAGTAGATAGCCAAGGAAGGTGGAAACTTGACGGTCCTATTGTGTGGACCCTAGAGCTGGTACAGAGGTTGGAAGCATCTGAGGACAAGATCGCCCATGTTGTTGATCATTGGCTGGATCGCATCATAGGAGGATTTGTAACTGAATTCATAGTCGACACGTTAGTCAGCGACAGCGAGGTGAAATGGGTTATGCAGCTACATTGATGTTTGGGGCTACGGGAAGCGGAAAAACTTAAAGAAATGAAGGTAAAAAGGGTCCTGAATATAGCCCATTGATTTCACCTCCGCGAAGTGACAAAAAAGGGATAGCACATGTTTCTCCGTGAAGTGTTATTCAGTTAATAAGATAAGGATTCCCACGAATACCACCTCCACCCACACCACCTCCAACTTCACAACCATCACCTGCGACTTCACCCATACCACCCCCATCTCCACCGCAGTTCAGTATGGAAAATTCAGTGAAGTTGCCTTTGTTCAAAGGTTTGGGGAATGAGGACCCAGACCAATTTTGTTTCATTGTAAAAGTTGTTTGGGAAGCTCAGGGCATTATAGATGATAACATGAAGAAGGCGATGTTGGTTAGTTCTCTGCATGATCGCGTGCTAACCTGGTACATCAAGGACTCTAATGACAACCCGAATGCTGGAGTGGCAGACATCCAAACCACGCTGAAAAAATAATTTAGTAGGCCTAAATCTAAAGCACAGTCTATTGTGGGGTTCAAGGAAATCGCGATGCAACCATGTGAGACACCTTGGGAATTAGATCAGAGGTTTAAGTGTAAAATCCATGAAGCTAATATGAATTTGACGGACGGGCAGCATTGCGAGTGGTTTGTGGCTTCGCTCCTACCACACTTAAGGGTTGCATTGTAGCAGCAGAATATAACAACTTAGGCAGAGGCCTTGGAGATTGACATGAGGCTGCATGAAACACCGATGCAAGATCCAAATCTGGGGGTTTAGCAGATCCATGCACATTTAAAAAATCTTTTCCTTGAGATGCAAAGTTTGAAGTAGGATAGAACATTCTGACCAGAGGTGCGCAAAGAGGTATGGTGTCTGAAATGCAAGAGTCAGGGGCATGACAAAGACCATTGTCCGGTCTTTTCGAACTGTATTACAGGAGGAGGATCAATGATTTTGAGGCCAGAAGCTCAAGCAGGACCGAGTGCGAGGCCTGCATTGTGGTGCGCTATATGCCAGGTAGTAGGGAAACATGCCACAGAGGACTGTCATTTGCTACAAAAATTTGTGCAGATACCGCAACAGTTGTTCTGTAACTTTTGTAGGTCAGTAGGTAATGATGAACATAATTTCAAGAGTTATGAAGTGATGATGGATAGAACTCCCACCTATAGGGTTCAGGCAGAAACGTAGCCCCCAGACTAGAGCGCAGGGATGGTGCAAACATGATTTTAAGGGTGCGGGCAAGGTCGAGGCAGAGGAGGACCTAGCGGAGGTCGGAGATGGTTGATCTGCTACAATTACCGAGGACCAAGACCTTATGACCACGATTGCACTAACCCAACATATCTGTCGTGTAAGTATTGCACTCTGTTTGATCATGAAATGGAAGACTCTCTTACGTTGATAGCTAGGATACATGACAAAGGGGTGCTACCACCTCCACCAACTCACAACCTGCAAATGATGAGGTTTGAGCCGTGCAAAGAGGATCCAAACGTGAATATAGTGTTCCAAAGTGGAATCACAACAGGAGATGACAAGGGAAAACAACCAGAAGACAATACATGGGTTCGCAAAGCTCCAGCGAAGGAGGCTGAGTTCGATTTGGAGCACGCACACGAAACTTTCATGGAAGCAAAGAAGAGCTTTGCTGAGGCCTCCACCTCACGGAACAAGGATAAGCCTGATCAGGAGATGGACCCTTCTATGCTTACAACTTTCTGATAGACCTGTATGAAGTTACTATCTAATAGTAAGGCTGTGAAAGGGTTACAAGAGTTCATAAACAGATGTGCCAGAAATGATCCAGGTGAACCGCACATAGTGCGAAAGCTTGGTAAGCATAAAACAAGGACAAGATAGGAGATGAGACTGACTGCGCAGATAGGAGAGTATGAAATGGATTAGGTTATTTTGGACCTGGAATCAGATGTGAATGTCTTACTGAAGCAGACTTGGGAACGAATTGGGAGACTTGCACTACAATGGCCTCTGATTCGGCTAAGGATGGCGAATCAACAGAAGATCATCCCCATGAGGCAGCTGCAGGGGGTGACTGTAGATATTGAAGGTGCAAGTGCGTTGGCTGACTTTGAAGCAATGGAAATTGTGGATGACAACGACACCTATCTTGTGCTCCTGGGAATTGATTGGGCTACTGATATGAACGAGGTAATCAACCTAAAGAAGCGAAAGATGATATTTGAGAAGAAATCGCTATGCGTAATTGTACCCCTAGATCTTGCTTACAGTTTGCATTATACTGAACCAGTCCACGATTATGAGAGTGATGATGATCTGGACTATATATATATAAGATAAAAACACGAAACTAGGACTGGGTGAATCCAACAGTGGATGGATGAATTACATGGGATCGTGAGAGTTCATGCACCTCGGACTCTGATGAATAACTAGAGTGCTAGTAGAATCGGCTACATGAGGTGACTACACTGAGCTGTAACATGATGACCTGGTCGCTGTGCTATGTCGTCAGAGGTGAGAAATCTTCCTACTTATGATGGAATGATGATGTAGATATCATTCTGGATGCATTTGAGAGGGAGGTACTAGAAAAGCAGTGCTTCCAGGCATTGGACTAGGCACTGCGCGCTACACCCGCAAGGTGGTGGCGTACGCACAAGCGAAGCTTTGATGATTGGCGTGAATGTAGGAGAATGATGAGGACATACTTTGGGAAGCCAAAGGTGCGAATGAAAAACAAGTATGATGGGCAGGATGACCCGCGCACGCACTTAGCCAAATGGGTTCAGGCTTATGGAGAGAAGCCCAAGCCTGAATGGGTGCACTTGCTCTGTCACACCTTGGATGTCATCACGATGAACTTGTATGTAGAAACAAAGCTTCGCCATGGTACAAGTGAATGGGATATTCTGCGTGAAGGATTCATAATGACATTTAGTTTTGAATATGGGTTTGACGGTATTGATGAGGCGTTACAAGAGGTGAAAGCAACAATCTTTAGGATACCGCAAGATCCTTTAGACCTGATTAAGCTTGAGTGGGCTACTCAACTAAGTCACGCACTAGAATGCTATAATGTAACCACTGAAGACAAGGATGAGGATCCATGAAAGATTAACATCCTGGAAATAGAGGGTCAACGCGAGGTTGAAGGACCGTAGTTTGAGAATCCTGATATAACCGCGCCACTGAAAACAAAGAAAGTAAACATTGGTACGGAAGCAGAGCCCGAATTCACGAAGATTGGAGATTACTGGGACGACACGACGATGGATAAGCTCACTGAATTGCTCTGCGAATACTAGGATTTATTCCCTACCAAGTTGACGGATCTAAAAGGAATAATCGAGGGCCTAGGTGTTATGAAGATCACATTGAAGCTCGACGTGAAGCCGATTAAGCAAAGTCTTACTGTCTAAATCCGAAGTATAAGGAAAAGGTCTGCTTATAGCTAGACAAGATGCTCGCGACAGGAATTATTGAGACTGTGGAAGAATTTGACTGGGTAAGCCCAATGGTGGTACAGGAGAAAAAGCAGAAGGATGAAATAAGGATATGTGTGGATCTCAGAACGCTGAATGATGCATGTGTACATGATCCTTTCCCGACTCTATTACTGATGGAGTGTTGGACAATGTAGGTGGTCAGGAATCATATTCCTTCACTGATGGGTTCTCGGGGTACCACCAGATCAAAATCGTTCCAGAGGATAAGAGTAAGACAACCTTCGCTACTAAGTGAGGTTGTTTCCAGTACATTGTAATGTTGTTTGAGTTGAAAAATACGCCTGCGATTTTCTCACACGTAATCGTTGCTACGTTTAAAGAGTTTATTCATAAGTTCTTGGAAGTATACTTTGATGATTGGACTGTGTTTGTGTTGAGAATAGTAACAAGAAATGCTAAAAATAGCATTCAAAATATTCCAATTTTAATTTTCTTTGAATTAAAATTGAGAATTAAAATTCGAATTTAGTCTCACTAGTTCCTTGGAAAATAATTAATTAATTCATCTTGAGTTAATTAGTTGGATAAATTGAAGCTATAAGTCTTTATGAAGTCATGCAATAGTTATCCCTAAAATTAAGGAGATTATACCTTAATTAAGGAGATAAGGATGAGTTGTATTTGAGTTGTAATTAATTAGCTCAGTTAAGTGAGTTAAGTCGAGTTAAATTAGTTCTAAAGAGTTTGAGGAACTAATTGTGAGTTTTGTTAGTTAATGCATGCATGCATCAAACTAGTGTACTCTAGATAACTGAATATTCTCTCATAAATAACTCATGCATATCTATTCAGAGAAAGACCCAGTTGAGATTAAAGATAGGGACAGGTTACTATCAATTGCATGAGTTTTCCTATAAAGGAAACTCATCCATGCAGAAGGAACAAGGTTCCTTAAGGATTGCACATTTTTACAGGGTGTGATATCAGTGTGAGTGATTAGTGTTACACTTGGTAACAGTAGGATCACCCAGGAAAAATAGTGCAAGGAAATAAGAGGCTTGGAGGGTTGAGAAGAAGGTTTGTGAGAAGCCTTGTGTGCCTGTGAGCATCTAGGAGGATTGTACTAAGAGCTAGCTAGCTGTGAGGGCTAAGGTTTTATGTAATCTTCATGTATTTCCACCTTGTATGATAATACAGATAGCGAGGTTTTTAGCTTAATCTTTTCCTAGAGTATTATTCTATGTTTCATGTGCATTGATTCTTCTTTTGGTTATATGTGTTCTACTTGATCTTGCTCAAATCTATTAAGCTTCCGCAAGTTTGATTGTAGAAGTAGATTAAAGTATTTTTCTTTAGCTATATTGCATTATCAGGTTAATCTACAGTTATAATTTCTGCATGGTATCAGAGCCAGGTTTATCAGAGCAGTGAAAAGTATACGATGAAGAGAATTCGAAGTATAAAAATTAAAATAAATAAATAAATTGGGCCGCGAGTTTGCAGAGAATATCTGAACTTTTTGGGCAAAATTTTCAGAAACAAATAGAATATCTAGATTCCTTGCAAAAAAATACCCAAATTCAAAAAAAAATCAGTTGAATCGAAGTTCGAATGAGGGAGATATCGCTGATTAAAATCAACTCTTTTTCTAGAAAATTTCATGACGGTAGGAAAGATGAAACAGATTTGTGCTAGCTAAGAACCTGTATGCATTTGAGGTACAAGATGCAGGCAAAGCCTTGAGGAGTAAGGAAAAGGTTATATACTTGGTGGTTGAGAGGGAGAGTAAATTACTGCTCAACATGTAGTCCCAGAAGAAGTCTCATACAATTGTGGAGGAGCCATAATTGAATATGCTAAGAGGAGACCGAGTGGAGGCATCCAGTCTACAGAGACCTCCAATAGGGGGAATTTTGAGCCAAGTCAGAAGAGGGATCACATGCAGCTATACATCCAAGTGTAATGTGGGGTGATGTGAAGTGATAGTCCCAATAAGGTTGAAATTAGGTAGAGTCCATTGAGAGGTTTTGTCTCATGGATCATACCTTGCTATGGGAGCCCAAAGTACAAAGTAGCGGGAGGAATCAGTGGGATTGATTCAGTCAGAGATCAAAGTGACAAAGGCTAGAGCAGTGAGATACTGAAGAGCGCAGAGAAGGATTGACAATAGTGCAGAAAGACTAAGTCAGTAGAAGCACAGAGTTTTCAGTTGACAGAGGCAATAACAGTCAGAGACTTCAATGACAGAGGCATCATTCTGATTCAGGTTGGATATTTTTTTTTCTGGAGTTGCTGGAGCAACAACACTAGGGAGAAGTGTTGCATGCAGAACATTCCAAAGATTTAGGATCGGGATCGAATTGAATTCCTTTCTTGTTGAGAGGGAGTGTTGAGAATAGCAACAAGAAATGATAAAAATAACATTCAGAATATTCCAATTTTAATTTGTCCTTGAATTAAAATTGAGAATTCAAATTCAAATTTAGTCTCACCAGTTGCTTGGATAATAATTAATTAATTCATCTTGAGTTAATTAGTTGGAGAAATTCAAGCTAAAAATCTTTGTGAAGTCATGCAACAATTATCCGTAAAATTAAGGAGATTATCCCTTAATTAAGGAGATAATGATGAGTTGTATTTGAGTTTTAATTAGTTAGCTCAGTTAACTGAGTTAAGTTAAGTTAAGTTAGTTCCAAACAATTTGAGGAACTAATTGTGAGTTCAGTTAGTTAATACATGCATGCATCAAACTAGTGTACTCCAGATAACTAAAGCTTTTCTCATAAATAACTCATGCATGTCTATTCAGAGAAAGACCCAATTGAGATTAAAGACAAGGACATGTTACTATCAGTTGCATGAGTTTTCCTATAAAGGAAACTCATCCATGCAGAAGGAACAAGGTTCCTTGAGGATTGCACAATTTTACAGGGTGTGAGATCAGTGTGAGTGATTAGTGTTACACTTGGTAACAGTAGGATAACCTAGGAGAAACATCACAAGGAAATAGGAGGCTTGGAGGGCAGAGGAGAAGGTTTGTGAGAAGCCTTATGTGCCTAAGAGCATCTAGGAGGATTGTACTGCGAAATAGCTAGCTATGAGAGCTAAGGCTTTGTGTAATCTTGATGTATTTCCACCTTGTATGATAATACAGATAGCAGGGTTTTTAGCTGAAGCTTTCCCTAGAGTATTCTTATGTGTTTCATGTGCATTGTTTCTTCTTCTGGTTATATGTGTTCCGCTTGATCTTGCTAAAATCTATTAAGCTTCTGCAAGTTTGATTGTAGAAGTATATTAAAGTATTTTTCTTTAGTTATATTGCATTATTAGGTTAATCTATAGTTACAATTTCTATAGTTTGGGCTGGTGAAACGCCATGTAGAAAGCCTGCGCCTGATGCTAAATACCTATTGAAGATACCAGATCGTGCTTAATCTAAAGAAGTGTCTGTTTTGTGTTCCTTTTGGGATGCTTCTAGGTCATGTGGTTTGCAAACAGGGACTGATGGTAGATCCCGTGAAGATCACGGTGATACTAAACTTGGAAGCACCAAGGAGTGTGAAACAGTTGCGCGCTACCCTAGGACACACGAGATATTACAGAAAGTTTATCAAAGGCTATGCCCAGATCACCATGCCTATGGAAAAACTATTGAAGAAGGATGTCACATTCTCCTAGAATGAGGACTGTAATAATGGCCTAAATGTATTGAAAGAAAATATGGTCACTGCGCCGATTCTAGTCTTCCCGGATTGGAAGAAGGAGTTTCATGTACATGTCAATGCATCGTGTATAGCATTGGGAGCAATACTGACACACGCTGGTGGAGAAAACTTGGGCCATCCTGTCGCGTTTGCAAGAAAAAGGTTATCTAAGGTAGAGAAGAACTATTCCACCATTGAGCGCGAAGGGTTAGCGATGGTATACGCACTCCAGAAGTTTAGGAACTACTTGTTGGGAGGCCATTTTAAGATGTATACAGATCATTCCGTGCTGAAGTACCTAGTCAATAATCTTGTGTTGGGGGGAGAATCTGCAAGTGGTTATTACTGTTCCAGGAGTATGATTTTGAAGTTATTGTGAAGCCTAGATGACTAAATGCGGGACTAGACCATCTGTCGTGCATAGAAATTGGGGAAGAGCCCACTAATTTGGAGGAGGGATTTCCTGATGCGTAGCTATTTGCAATGCGCATCACGGATGGTCATTTTGAGGATATAATACAATTCCTAACAACAGGAACTGCCCTAGAAGGATACACTATCCAGTAAAAAAATTAATTAGTGGTGCGCGCAACAGATTTTTTTGTCATTGTTGGGCATCTATACAAAATAGGGTCAGATGAGGTATTGCAACGATATGTACCTAAGTTTGAAAGAAGCAACATCCTCACGGAAGCTCATGGGAGCAATGCAGGAGGACATTATGCAGGGAGAGCAACCGCGCAAAAGATTCTACGCGTGGGGTTGTGATGGTGAACCCTCCATCAGGACTCAAAAGTGTATTGCAAGGCATGTGATGTATGTCAAAGAACTGGTAAGCCATCACGGAGGGATGAGATGCCTTTGAAACCACAGATGAAGTTGCAACCCTTTGAGAAATGGGCGATAGATTTTGTGGGACCCATTCAGTCCCATGGAAAGATGAGAGCGAGGTACATTATCACTGTGATGGAGTATTTAACCAGATGAGAAGAAGCAAAACCTGTAAAGGATTGCACAGACACGACTACTGCAAAGCTCCTCTTTGAGCATGTAGTGACGCAATTTGACTGTCCAAAGATCTTGATGAGTGATCGCGGTACGCACTTTTTGAATGAGACGATCAGTGCACTAAGGGAGGAATTTTAGGTGTATCACTAGAAGAGTACACCTTATCACCCACAAGATAACAGGATGGTGGAAGCATTCAATAAAGTGCTAGAGAACGTTGTGACCAATGTTTACAATGCTCAGTGAAGTGATTTGGATCTATGCATACCTACAATACTGTGGGCTTATCGAACGACATGCAAGAAGTTGACTGGACAAACCCCCTTTAGGATTGTCTATGGTGTTGAAGCAATAATGCCTATGGAATATATTGTGCCTAGTCTACGCATAGCACCGTAACAGTCATGACAGATTGCGGAGCCTTGGAGAAAAGGCTTGCACAGCTGGATGGGCTTGAGGAAGAAAGATTCCTAGTAGGATTTCACCAATAGGTCCAAAAGCAGTGTGAAAAAGCTTAGCATGATTGGCACATTAAGTTGTGCACCTTTAAGGTAAATGACCTAGTTTTTTTATATCATAGTAAGTTTGAAAAATTTCTAGGGAGGTTCAAGATGCATTGGCTAGCGCCCTATGTCGTTAAGGAGATTACCGACGGAGGAGCGGTACAACTAATCAAATTGAATGGAGACCCCTTCCCAGGAAAGGTGAATGGAAGTCGATTAAATCCATACACTAGTGGTCCGGCCATGTGACTAGATGAAGGTAGCACAGTCTTAGCACTTTAAGCAGATGAAAGGAGCCGCGGGACTATAAATTACACTGCCCGGGTTGGGGAGCTGCGTGATTGCAGGATTGTGCGAAGCAAAGGAAGTGTCATAGGGTTTGTAGCAGCGCGAAGGGAGCTGCACTACCCAAGGAGAAATCTCACAGGTTGGTCAAAAAGTGACGTTAAAGTCAATGTTCATGATTTGATGGTAGAAATGTAGCCAAATGGAGCATGCGGCTGACATTTAAGACAAAATTTATGGCTCATATCTTTGATACTCTCTCTCCAATCTAGCATTAATGGACCGAATTTGGGGGGAATGGTCAGATTTGAATTCAAAATGCCTTATAAATTACAAGTGGTTGTTTAGCAAAAAACACTTGGCACTTTGAGAATTGGGTTGTTAAGCTTTCAAGCGCATATGAAACACGAGCACTACGACCTTTTGATAGCCAGTAAAGTATTTGAGACATTGCTAAAGGAGACACAAGAGTTCTTATAGAAAATCATGTCGACACCCAAAAAAGCTATAGATACCAAAGGAGAGGAATCAGTGCCGGAAGTTGAGATGGAGGTAGAAGTAGCTGCTCTAGACATCGCCAAAGTACTTGCCAAAGTCCCCAAATCACCGAGGATGTCGAGACCAAAGCTGACCCCAACCAAGGAAACCATGAAGGACAAGAAGGGCAAGTAGCCTGCCATACTGGTGTGTGCATCACCAAGAAGAAACCCGTCCAAACCCATTTCACTAGAGAAAGGTAAGGCCATAAATTTGGAGTTGGAGGAGGAAGACATTGAAGACATGCCGATGGACAATGAGGACGTGGGAGTCAAAGTAGAGGAAGTTGAAACAGAGGGTGCAGACCCTATTACTCAGTTGCCGAAGTATGTCCCTCTACGTAAGCCCGAGACCAAGGTACCAAAGGACATCAATGAGAGAAATACCCCCTTGGAAACCCCTCTGCTGCCGGATGAGATTGTTTTCGACGGACCGCGCTTCGCACAAGTGCTACTGTTGAAACTTGAAGACTAAGACTTGGCCGATCATGAGAAGTTCCCACACCTGGAAACCGAGTAGCTGATGCACTGTATCATTGATACGAACTCTGGAATGACCGCATTGGAGCCACGGAGGTGGCTCCGAGGAGTAGACAAGGCAGGGTTACTCAACCTGCTTTGGGTGCCGCACTACAACCGCACCCCGATGACAGTTTTGGTCATCAAGCAGCTGTTGTGCTTGGTGCATGATGGGTGTTTGTGGCTAGAGGAGCCAATACACATCACAGATAGGCTGATTCAAAGGATAACGCGATTACCGTATACAGGCGAGAATCCAGCCATGATATTTGGTGGAAAAGGTGGCGAATAGGCTCTCGCGAAGTCTATGAAGAAAAAATTTAAGCTGGTGAAGAAGTCGCGCGGATACTCTATATCCAGCATCTATGACCCTGCTATGAAGGTAGCCACACAGATCCTCGTAGGGAAAGTGATGAGGACATGTTGTGCTGATGAGGTGCCGGCACCTGGCATCACGCTAGCAACACAGTGCACTAAAGTAGTCCAGTTCAACTAGTCAGACTACCTTCACAAAGAATTCCTGGCGAACTACCATGAAGCATAAGATCTCAACAAGACGTTCCACTACGCGTGGCTCTTACTATCAATTTTGATGGTAGCGTGAGAGCTGCTAGAGGATAGCTAGTTCCCTTCGGTTGCGCCAGACCTCCCAGAAGCAGCGAAGTACACTTCGCTGTGGGCGACCAAGGATGCATAGCGAGTCAAGGACAACAAGATATTTTGGATCTTAATTGATGGCAGGGTTATCCCCGCTTACCCCAAAATATTCATATAAAATGCATAAACACATTTCTCCCAAGTATTTAACTCTCAAAGGAGTCAAATCTTTCATCTCTAATGGTTAAGGCCCCTTTTTATAGTCTCATGCGGAATGACTTATAGACCCACAAGTCTATCATTCACTCACCTTTTCCTTTCCCATTAGAAATTAATCACCTCGCATAAACCTTAGTTTAGACTCTTATTAACTTTTCACTATAATCCTCCTATCGGGACTTTAACCTCTTCACAACCTTTCTAAACCCTTCGTTAACCCTTAAACCTGCATATATAACCTTTACCTTCTTTAACTTTGGTTACATATGGTTTTAACACATAAATCTCTCATCGGTACTATTTTCCCTTTTAACCCATTTACAAAGGAAATACTCCCAAAACATACCTTTCCGCCTTGTACAACCTCTGCACACTTCCCGAGATTAACTTTATCACAATCGGGATATTGCTTCTTCTGCGGTCACATTACATATGTGCCTCATCACATCCGATATGCGATAACACAATATCAGACTTCAAACCCATTTAACTGTGCCATATAACTCCATCGGGTCTGCACCTTCCAACCATTCCTGAAGCGCTCCTCCTTCTTTCCGTCGATCTCTAATTAAGCAGGACTATAGATCTAGTTTCCATCCAACGGTTGCGATTAAATCACTATCGCTATCACCATAGTTAAAAGGGTCATTCCAACCTCGTTCCAATAGCTCTGATTAAATCTTGACCGTTGATCTGGCGATCGATCCAATGGTCGAGATCCTTCCCCGTTCCAAAGGTCGCTTGACGGTCTTCTGCCGTTGATCTACACTTAGTAGATCCAACACTTTACATTTGTTTTGGGTTGACAACATGCAAGGGGTGTAACTGCCCGATAAAGCAGTTTCTCCTCACCACCTTTGTGCTACGTGTTGAATGGTGAGTGGAATCGGGTGCTCAGCCCTCAATACCACTTACCACTCCTCGCTCGCCTGAAATACCACTCCTATATGTAAACCCGCCAATGCAATATTAATTTCCTCTGTCTCCGCGATATGATCCTGTCTGTTGATCATATCGATCCAATGACCCCTGTGTATTGAAGCCTCACTTCACCATTCTTCCTTTTTACTAAGAATTTACGTTGTTTCCTCAGCGTTTCTCTATGGTAAAAGGTTATGATCTTCCGCTTCCGCTGCTCAACTCCTCTGAGCTTAACTCCTCAGCGAATTCTTACTTCGCTATCTCTCCAGAGCTCCACTCTGTTTCCTCAATTGGATTCTAAGATCCCTTATGATTCCTCTGAATCATTCTGCTCCTCTGCGCGTCCTTCAGAATTCTGCCTGCAACCCTGTCACAGAACCTACGAATTCACAAGTAATTCATTCAGGAAATACTCGTTTCACACACATTGACACAATCAAGAATAAACCTCTGTATATATATATACAGGCCTGATCTTCAACTATCAGTGGCCTATTTTCTTGCACTCTACCCGTAGGCTTACATTTATACCAGAAAAGTTCATTGAACTAATCCTGGCTCAACTCCTAAATCTACTGAACTGACTCCTAAATCCTCTATCCTCTATGTCTACTTCCAATCTCTATTTAATTCCTAAGATCTCTTCTTAGTTCCTCGAATCATGGAACTGCTTAAAGAGTTATAATTGAATTTAGACTCTTTTGTCATTATTGCCCACTCATGTTCTCATTTATTTGAGAGCATTTACAAACATCTCACATTATCTAATTAAATCACTTAAAAGCCTAAATATTACATTAACTTGAGACTTAGGAAGCTAATTTCCATAAAACACATTACCTCCCTATGTCTTCTTAATTACAATGATTTTCTATTGAGTTGAATGCTCTTGCATCAAACTCCCAAAGTAGAAAATATTCATGATCTCCTAATCATGTGTCTTCTGGTATTTGTCTTCCTAGATCCCATATTTTTTTTGTAACTGCCCAAATGCCTTGTACCTTTGTTGTTGATGTATGTCTGTTGCCTTTTACTCCATTTTCTTATTCTTATCAATCAGCTTCAAACTCTGATCTACCATTTTCCTCCATTTGGACTGCTTCAGCTACCACATCAGCTACCACATCTCTTCAATCTATGTCTCCAGTACATCTTTGGACTGGTCCATGTTCTACTTCTTACTTTTGCCTCCTTCTCTTTGTTTCAGGTTGCTGCTGCTGTCCACTAATTCTTTAAACTGTTGTTGGTTACTTTCTATTTGTAGCTACTAGTTTACTTTTTCTTCTTCTTTTGCTCTTGTTCCAAATTTTGCTTTGCTTACTCCAACTTTTGCTTTACCTGTTATGCTGATTGCCTCCCTATCATCCTTACCCTCTTTCATGATTATCTCTTCTTGTATTGAATCATGATTGTCTAGCATTCTCTCCAACAATTGAGCATCTCTGTTCCATGGATTGAATTCTTCCACAGAATCTTCTTCTCTCAGTTTTATTTGGCTATTCATCTGTGCCAAATCTCCTCTAGCATTTGCAACGAAACCTGCACTCACCAAACACTTGTTAAAATCAAAGACATAAGGCTTATGTGCCTTATCTTCCTTTGGCAACAATTCAGTTTGCTACTCTATTTTTTCCCCTCTATCAACACATCAGTATGCTGATTTGAATTCTCAAAAGAATTCATGAGACTATCAACTAATCTCTTCCCTACATCATCTGCTCTAATGATGTCTTCTTGCTCTTGTCCACTGTAGTGAACTTCCTCTTCTGCAATCACACTATCATACTCTGAATTTCTCAACAAATATTCTAGCAATGCAATTTATTTGTGACACTTCATAAGTATTTTGTCATCACTTATGTTTCCTGCATTTATACGCAAATTATTAGTTTGGAAATCATAAGGTTCAACAGTCTCAACTGTTGCTTCACATATCAGCTCTTCAGACTAAACTTCATCTCCTTCTTTCACAAGAACTTGTTCCTGTGTTGTCACATCTTCACACATCCATGCATTTTTAAATTCTTTCTACTGCATTAAATCACTGCTTCTCTCATTTAAGAGACATTCTCCATCCTCCTTTACTTCAGAGTTTTTATCTTCTGAAAGATATTTATTCATACTTATGAAAACTTCAAAAGATTGCTCATCCTCTGCAAAACACTCCTTTATTAGTTTTCTTTCTCCCTTTGCTAAGTCTTTTGCATAGACTTCTTCCTTCTTAAAATCTTTCAGTAGATGTCTTTCTTTCTTACTAACTGTCTCAACAGCTTCCATGGCTATTTCCACTGTGCCTATCATCATGGTGAATTGATGATCTTTTACTATGTTTTCAGCTAACATAGTCTCTTCTTTAAGTTTGCCTTCAGTCTCTTGCTGTTTATCTTCCCTAAGAGCCATTATTGTCTCACCATTTGCATTAACATTCTCTTGTATTTATTCTGCATCCACAAACAAACTATCAGTCTTAAAAACATAAGACTCTATGGTCCTACTTGATGTTTTAGCCACCCTATTTCCCTGATGTTCTAAATCCTTCATTTGATTTAGAAATTCTTCGATCGTCTCCTCTTCAATCTCTTCAAGCCCTTCACTTGGTTGCTTGATATCTTCCCCCAACTGTATATGAGACCTATCTATCTCATCTTCTTTCAGAACATAAGTTATATTCTGCTTGTCTTCTTCCTCTTTTATGAAAATATCATCAAATTTTCCTTCTTTACATGTTTCACCTGCAAACATACACAAATTATCAGATTTGAAACCACGTGACCCTTTGGCCTCACTTGAAGTTTCAGTCTTCAAGTCTTCATCTTCACTTTCTCCCAGAATTTCTCCCTGTTTTGATTCACAAATGGACTCTTCAATTTCCATTTCCAACTCAGCTTCTTTAATTTTTTCCATCAGCCACCTTGCTTGCCTCTCCTATAGCCTTCTGTGCATCTCATGCCACTCCACTGGCTTCTTCCTCAAGACCCAACCTAGTCCCTGGCTTTCCTCAAGTATTCTCCTTAATGCATTGAGTTGTTATTTTATCTCTGCAATTTCTTTGTCAATTTCCTCTTGACTCAGTCTCTTTCCCTCTGCTTTGGCATTCTTTTTCTCATATCTTCTGTTGTGGCTTCTCTCTGAACCTCTGCCATGAATATCAATATTCATCTTCTTCTCCTCTTTCTTCATGAGCTCCTCACTCATCTGCAACAAGCCTCTGCAACAGCTAGTCCTCCTCGCTGCAATCTTACCTCACTAAGCTCTCCTCACTCAGTCTTTTGGTAAGCACGGGTCCTCTGTCTGGAACCTCCTCTTGAGCAACACCTTTTCTCCTTCTAGGCTTCTACAATCTCTTACTCTCTCTTGAGAACACTTTAGCTATCCTCTCTTTGTCCAACCTCTTGTTGGACTCTTCAGGTTCACTGCCACTTTTCCTTCAGAGTGTTTTCTTTACTTTGTCTTCAAGAACACATCTAGTTCTCTTCTCAACTTCTCTTGCTGTCCTTTGCTAAGATGTTTCATCTACAACCACAATCTTCAATTTCAATTTGAAACAAAACACAATATGTTACGTCCCAGATCTATGTATGATCTTGTTCTCCCATTCTTCTACACTTTGAATGGATTCTCCTCTATTTGGTCTCCAAGTCCTCTTTCCTTCAGAACTTGTACTAAGAAATCTTGCTCTCACTTTTGTTCAAGGAATCCTCTATTCCTGTTTACTCCAAGCCTCTGCTGGAACTGCTACAATTTCCCAAGAACTCAAAAAGTTCCTCTACAATCTTTTGTTGTAGCCTTATGCACATTACCTTTTTCTGTGTGCAAACTACTTTTCATAGGAAATCTTTCCCCGCTCTGATTACAATTCTACTCTGATACCACTAATGATGGCGGGGTTACCCCCGCTTACCCCACAGTATGCATATAAAATGCATAAACACATCTATCCCAGGTATTTAACTCTCAAAGGAGTCAAATATTCCATCTCTAATGGTTAAGGCCCCTTTTTATAGTCTCATGCGGAATGACTTATATACCCACAAGTCTATCGTTTACCCACGTTTTCCATTCCCATCGAAAATTAATCACCCCGCATAGACCTTAGTTTAGACTCTTATTAACTTTTCACTATAATCCTCCTATCGGGAATTTAAACCTCTTCACAACCTTTCTAACCCCTTCATTAACCCTTAAACCCGCACACATAACCTTTACCTTCTTTAAATTTGGTTACATATGGTTTTAACACATAAATCTCTCATCGACGCTATTTTCCCTTTTAACCCATTTACAAATGAAATACTCCCAAAACATACCTTTCTGCTTGTACGACCTCTGCACACTTCCCGAGATTAACTTTATCGCAAATTGGGATATTGCTTCTTCTGTGGTCACATTACATATGTGCCACATCACATCCAATATGCGATATCACAATATCGGACTTCAAACCCATTTAATTGTGCCATATAACTCCATCGAGTCTGCGCCTTCCAACCATTCCTAAAGTGCTCCTCCTTCTTTTCGCCGATCTCTGATTAAAGCAGGACCGTAGATCTGATTTCCCATCCAACAGTTGCGATTAAATTGCTATCGCTATCACCATAGTATTGTGGGGAAAAATGCCTATTTAGGACGATCCTATCCACCTAAGGTGTGACAGTGCCTTAGCAAAAAACGAATACAGCTATCATGATTTCTTCCTTTATGAAATATGAAAGAGAGGAGATCGGCAGACTTACCGTTGTCTTTCAGTTGTCCCTCGAACTAAATCCTCTTCTCTTTGTGTGTCCACAGCTACTTGCTTCCTCGCTTGATCAAGAGAACAACTACTTGAATCCCACGAGATCACAAGAGAACAACTACCTGTAACAAGAGAACAGCTACTTGCAACAAGAGAAGAACACAATACAAAGGCAAATATACATATTCATAAATGATTCAGGATTAGAAGTAAATCAAATATACTAATGCAATCATACAAAATACATCAGCATATAGGAAAGAATCAAGATAGCTTTATTGAAAGTAACAGGGTTCAGGAAGAGATACAACCCATAGGGCTCCAACCCAGCATCTCCTTCCCAGCAGAATGGAATTCCTTCTTCAGCTCCTTTCAAAGCATAACACACCCAATATTTCTAGCCACAAAGCAACAACAATCTTTGCAAATACCAAATTCCAGCCTCCCTAATCTCATGTAGAAGAGATCTATATATAGGGATATTGGAGAGAGGATGAGTCAGCTTGAGACTGGCCTGAGCCTGACTAGTGTCCTCTCCCACTTCAGTTCTTGAGTCCACTTGGAGGTCCTTGCTTCCATTTGGAGATTTGGAACCTCTTACTCATCACTAGTCGAATTCCCTGATCCAAGTGTCATTTTGGAAGCTTCCTGGGCATTGACACCTTGAGGAATGACTCTGCCACTTGTCCAAACTCGCTCAACGCAGGTAGCCTTCTTTGCAGTTGACATTCAACGCAGGTAGACAGTGGAGTAGTTGACATTCAGCGCAGATGCTCAGTGGAGCAGTTGACATGATCCAGAATTGCCTTGTTTTTGAGTGTTTTCAGGTGGAGAACTTTTGTTAAGTGCTGTGGTTTGCTGGCCTTGTTCCTCTAGGGGTAGGAACAACATGTTTAGGGACTTTGGATCCCTTGATTATTGAAATTTCATGCTCAGTGATGCAAGGCACAAAAATGTCTATAAGAATTTCCCCCTAAAGTATGAGGTCGTTTATCGGGTGAAATGCTTTATCCAGGAGGGTCCAAAGTTCATCCATCTGCTGGGAGGAGACCTGTAATAAAATACAATACAATACATTATGATTCATACTGCTTTCATGATCTAGCTGAGGCGGGAATTCCCATGCTCAGCTTTATAAATTCATTTTTGTACATGGAACAGATGATCGTCTGATGGTAGACTGATAATTTTGGTGAAATTATCATCCTTTGAGTAGGATGATCATCTGCTGCAATGATGTACATGTCAAATGTCTTTATTTTTCCTGAATATATATCGCAGCCCGGATGGATGAAACTAGATCCGGGGTCTTCAAACTCGTTCAATATTCACTCTAAGTACAAGTCGATCCATGTGAGAATTGCGCTGAAGTCGAACATGGAAAGACATCGCTTGATTACCGGTCAATGATGTATACCATTAACAAGCGCGAGAGGAATCACCGATAATGATAATGACCCTCAAGGTACTGCAGTACAATTCACGTGGTGTGAATAAAGGACTTGGCGTCGAACACCACGCAAAATCTTCTGGTCGAAGGTCATTGATGTATACCTGTCGCCGGAAGTGAGAAGCTTGCCATTGAGGCATGCAAGCTTCAAAGTACTAAAGGGGTTGTCCCTAGATCAACTCCTTGGATAATGAGCTGATATCAACAAGGAGCGATCTGTCAAAGGAGGGCCTTAATGAATCCCACATCAGTGACATGGAACGAAGCTATTGATTTTAATGGAGGTGAAAACAATCTGTGACATATGATTCAGGGTGGCGGTCATGAATGGATGAAGGATAATGTATGGCAGTGGATGGGACCTGGTTGACTCTTTCTGAACGACTTCTCTTGAACATATGGCGACACTGATGCGATGGATCGGTAGCATTACCCCAAATATGGATGGTACATCAAGACCATGGTGATGTGACCGGTGAATGAAACAACCCAACCCGAATGTGATACGGAGGAAAAGTGTCATGTTCAAGAGCGACCTGCTACCATCAAAGTTTTCTTGATTTTTCCCAATTTTTCCCGAGTCATTGCTGACCAGTACCTCTTTATTTTTGTCAAGCTTGAGGAGGATAACATATGCTTGTTCTATAACCTGCCCTTCGGGCAAGCCCATCGCTATGTTTTAACGAGCCTAGCGATAGTGAAACTCGTTCTCGTCTAAAGACAAGTTTGTCGCTATTTAATAATTTTAACGAGTCTAACGACAAGGATAACTCGGTCCTTTTCATTTTTAGAGATTCTGAAAAGGTACATAAAGTTAACTCCAAAATTCCTTTTTCGTCATCTAATCCCTTAAGTCCGAAAAAGTATAAAACAATACAAAAGGGATGAGTTTTCAATATCTTTAACGAGCCGAACAAAACAAGCGCTCGATCTTTTTGTGCAATAATCCCTTAGGTCCAAAAAGATTAAAATCTAGAGGAGAGATAGCTCCTCCGGTCCTTTAACGAGCTGGAAGGCCAAAACTCGGCAATCTTTTCATATTTTACGAGTCAGTTGAAAAGAGCTTAAAGAAGACTCGTCTTTTGAGGAACGAGTGATAAACAGGGATAGCAACTAATTCCAGGTACAGGTTGGAATTTTCCAATCACGGCAGTGTCACAAGGATGGCTAGGTGAAATCACTCTTCGTAGCTGTTCCTCAAAATGGGTAAACAATCATATGGAGGTGAACGATCGGCCAAATGAAAGTGGAGGTGGCAGGTGCAAACACGACCAAGGCTTTTATGGCTGATAAATTTACGATCACAGCGGTTATTTACCGGGATATGTTCATTTTTTAGTTAAAAATGAGCTTAAACTCTGGAGGAAACATTGCTCACTGCTTATATTTATTTTTTAACGAGCATGAAGACCGCGTTAAAACTTCTCGGATCTTGCGTTTATTTTTCAAAGAGCATGAACTTTATGCTAAAACTGCTCGATTACCCAGTCTTTTGATAAGAGTGTCTCATGAAAGATCCCACTTTTTATCGAGCTTGCGCCTTACCAAAGCTATGCTCACTCTCCTTTCTTTATGCAAGTTCGGAAACGACTAACCCAAAAAATAGATAAATAACCGCTCTTTGCTTGCACTCCAAAAGGTTTGCATGCCCCCAGGTATAAAACAGAGTTTCAAGGTTACCTCTACTTACCCTCCGCCAAAACATTTGTTTTAATCGAGAGAGGCTTACCTCTTTCAGGTTACCCAAAGATTGTCTCATTACTCTTTCAAACAAGACACTTCCTCGGCAATGTCTACCGAAATAGACAAGGGTGAATGACTCTGGAACAAAAGAATCTTATTCTAGAACAACCCCTCTTCCATCCACGGACGGGGTACGGACTAGTCATATTCTCCCGCGTAAACCTACCCTATACCCAAAGTTTCCCTGCCGAAGCAGGCCAGGATGCATGCCCCCTGGGTTCCATTCATATCCTCCCGGATTACTCGCGCTCATCAGGAGGACGGACTGTGGGTTGAGACACTTCTTGCATGAATAGACCATTTAGGGATGGCACATGAGTATTTGCGATGTGTGATCCGGGAAACGAAAGTTGGTCCACGAGCTTGACCATTCTTCCTTCATGCGGAAAACACATTACTCTAAAGAGTGAGGAGACTATAGCTCCCATGCAATATATATAGTCTCTTCCAAGGAGTAGGTTATAATCCAAGGGTCCTTGAACGACCATCACGTTCATTTGAACGGTCTTCCCTTTCAATGTTATAGGCACATTGGGGAGGATCCCTAAAGGTCGACTGGTTCCTTTATCAAAACCTGATAGATTTCTCATCTCAGGTAAGAGTGCTGGCGAACCAAGCACTCTCCAAGAAATAGAGGAAAGGATACTCACAGATGCCCCCTCATCAATGATAGTGCTAGCCATTACCATTCTGTATATTTGACAAATAATTATGAATGACACACTGGCTGGCAACCGGGGTCTGCCTAGTTGATTCCAATCAAAGGACACAACCAGGTTGCTTGGTGGTGGGACCGAATATACGGCCGGATAGCGCTCTGATGAACTTCCTTCCTGCGACAAAGGAATGGTGGCATTGCCCCCTTGATCATCAGAGTCAGTGTTGATGAAGAGAACCTGGACGGTGTCGTCTGTATTCTCCTCTGTGATGGTGTCATTCGAAGATGGAGCCTCTGAAGGCAAAACCGGGTCAACTGCCGTATCGACCTTTTGACTTTCGTCAGGCATGGATCCAGACGGTTCTTCTTCAATGACAGGTGCTTCGGCTGACCATCTAAGTGGCTCAGCCGGATTCTCAACTAGTGAGGAACTTGGCAGGAGTCTTTGATATCCAGGAAGAAGATTCGCTCGTAAAATCGGACGATCTTCCATAACTCTTTTTGCCTCGTCTAAGAAGGGACAACAGTGGATGGCGTGATCGCCTTCACACAGTCTGCAGGGAAATTTAACTTTCCCATTCTGTCCTGGAGCTTCACTCCCACTAGTTGACGGTGAAAAGTCGACATGGCTATCAGAGGTCGATGCTCCCGAATTGTGCAAACGGGGGGACCAGTCTCTTAGTATCCGTGGGATACAGGGACAATCTCTATGGAAGTGGTCTCCCCTACATATGATGCATGGCGATTTAGGCCTTACAAGTGCGGTGTGTGGATTTTTGTTAGATGACATTTTTTTGCCCTCAGTCGCCTTAGGCTCCTTCTTCTTCTCCTTCTTCTCCTTAGGAACCCAATTTTTTGATCGACCAGTTCCGTCAAGTGAAGAGGAAGGAGGGGAGGAAGATGAAGTGGAAGGCTGGGAGGCAACTCTTGTTTGATCTAACTGTTGACTCGACTGTTCAGGAGCGGTGGTATTCTGAATGACATTGGTCGAAAAGAGCCAAACTGGTAGGCCAATTGTCAATCCTGGAAGCGACAGTGTGGCCATGTGGGGCGCACCAACATCTCCTCAAGAGGAGAAGGGACTAGGATTTCCACCCAAGGGAACTCCTTGGTTGGTGTGCTCCATCTTTTCAACCTAAAGATCAACGTAGGATTAAAGGGTGATTGTTCCGTTTAAAATAAATTGTTAACGACGCTTTTAGACACAACTTGCTTTTTCAGTTTTAAAGAGTCGAGAAAAAGCTAAAGATGACTCTAGTCTCCTTCGATGTTTTAACGAGCCCGAAGTGACAAATGCTCGGATGGACTTTTTCTGTTATAGAGTCTGAAAAAGGCCAAAATGAACTGCTCTGGAGATCTAGGAAGAAGGTGTGCCAAACCTTTCACAAAACCACAGAATATTTTTTACAGTACGGGTGGTCGATCTTCGTGAATGCTGTGTTCACTGCATTGCGATCAGTAGGGCGGCCGACACAGCTTCCTAAGGATAAAAGATATATGCCTATAGGGGTCTCCCAATATATACGCGACGGTACGTGGGAGCACAATCCGTATTAGCGCCACCGACTCTCAGGAGGAATCACCCACCTTCTTCGAGATCGACAGTCACTATGTTTAACGACGCCGGAACACGTCTCTAGCCTAGACCTCTATGTTGTGCGTTATGTTACAAAGCGTTGTTAGGTTCATTCAATTTATTTTAGGTTGATCTTTTTAAAGTTTGCCTTTCAAGGTTCACCACGAGATGTATGATACAACTTCCTAAATGCAGTCTAAGATGATAAGAAAGCTTTACAATCTTTCAACTTTGAAAATCCTAGCTACTAAGGGAAAAGAGAGCGACTATCTTTTCTCAAAGAGCAATTAGCACACTCTAATGCACTTTCCCTAAATCCAACATGCAAACTTATCAAATGCAAAATGCACAATGCATGTGTTTGTTTTCACTTTCTTAGTATAAATGCCTACAAAGAAAGATTTTTGCACAACTTTGAATTTGCTTTTACAATGATCAAAATAAACAAGTTCACTTTCTTCGAAATCAACAAGGGTAGAAGAGATTACAATCACTTTGCGATTTTCGAAATAAAGACTTGTTTTGATACTTTGAAAAGAACAATTCAAACCAATAAGCAAAAGTAAAACTATAATCAATCTGAACAAACAACCAATGAACTCTCTTCTAAGATCATTCTCAATCAGATCTGAATCAAAGGCTACAGAAAGACTATTTTACTCATGCAAAGGAAGACTGCAAATGACACCACAAACACATAAAAACATTCACAAACTTTTTGTACAAAAATTGGGGCGGAATTCAGGCAAAGAAAAGAGTTATCAGACCAGCACCTATACTTGGTTAAAGGCTGCAAAAAACAGAGTCAAAACAAGGCAAAAAAGGACAAAGAACCCCAGCTTCACAAGGCCACACTGGTTCAGCGCAGGTCCAACACTGTCAGTTTGACATTCAGCGCAGGTAGCCCCTTCGGGACCTGCGTTGAAATGTAGACTGCCTTCACAGTGCCTGCGCTGAAGAGAGAAACTCTCGTTTCCCTTGGTTTCTGGGTCACAAAATGCTCAAAAATCAACTGTTTCAGGCCAAATCAGAAACACAAGCAAGGTATAAACAGAGGGATGCTTTGATAGGGTACTAAAGACTATCACAAGGATCAATCACATCATTTGTGGATCTAGTTTAAATCATAGACAAGTCCAACATACTGGATCAAAGCAGCGACTTTTACTTTGCATCCGGGAAAGATGCAGTTCAAGAGTTGCTGTCAAGTCTATGAAGCAAACAAATGACGGAAACACAAATGAAATGAATAAACAAGTTCTTCCCCAGCGGAGTCGCCAATTTTGTTGTGGGGAAAATGCCTATTTAGGACGATCCTATCCACCTAAGGTGTGACAGTGCCTTAGCAACAAACGAATACAGCTATCATGATTTCTTCCTTTATGAAATATGAAAGAGAGGAGATCGGAAGACTTACCGTTGTCTTTCGGTTGTCCCTCAAACTAAATCCTCTTCTCTTTGTGTGTCCACAGCTACTTGCTTCCTCGCTTGATCAAGAGAACAGCTACTTGAATCCCACGAGATCACAAGAGAACAGCTACCTGTAACAAGAGAACAGCTACTTGCAACAAGAGAAGAACACAATACAAAGGCAAATATACATATTCATAAATGATTCAGGATTAGAAGTAAATCAAATATACTAATGCAATCATACAAAATACACCAGCATATAGGAAAGAATCAAGATAGCTTTATTGAAAGTAACAGGGTTCAGGAAGAGATACAACCCATAGGGCTCCAACCCAGCATCTCCTTCCCAGCAGAATGGAATTCCTTCTTCAGCTCCTTTCAAAGCATAACACACCCAATATTTCTAGCCACAAACCAACAACAATTCTTTGCGAATACCAAATTCCAGCCTCCCTGATCTCATGTAGAAGAGATCTATATATAGGGATATTGGAGAGAGGATGAGTCAGCTTGAGACTAGCCTGAGACTAACTAGTGTCCTCTCCCACTTCAGTTCTTGAGTCCACTTGGAGGTCCTTGCTTCCACTTGGATATTTGGAACCTCTTACTCATCACTAGTCGAATTCCCTGATCCAAGTGTCATTTTGGAAGCTTCCTGGGCATTGACACCTTGAGGAATGACTCTGCCACTTGTCCAACTCGCTCAGCGCAGGTAGCCTTCTTTGCAGTTGACATTCAACGCAGGTAGACAGTGGAGCAGTTGACATTCAGCACAGATGCTCAGTGGAGCAGTTGACATGATCCAGAATTGCCTTGTTTTTGAGTGTTTTCAGGTGGAGAACTTTTGTTAAGTGCTGTGGTTTGCTGGCCTTGTTCCTCTAGGGGTAGGAACAACATGTTTAGGGACTTTGGATCCCTTGATTATTGACATTTCATGCTCAGTGATGCAAGGCACAAAAATGTCTATAACACATAGTTAAAGGGTCATTCCCACCTCGTTCTAATAGCTCCGATTAAATCTTGACTGTTGATCTGGCGATCGATCCAACAGTCCAGATCCTTACCCCTTCCAAAGGTCGCTTGACGGTCTTCCGCCATTGATCTACACTTAGTAGATCCAATGCTTTACATTTATTTCAGGTTGACAACATGCAAGGGGTGTAACCACCCGATAAAGCAGTTTCTCCTCACCACCTTTGTGCTACGTGTTGAATGGTGAGTGGAATCGGGTGCTCGGCCCTCAATACCACTTACCACTCCTCGCTCGCCCGAAATACCACTCCTATATGTAAACCCACCGATGCGATATTAATTTCCTCTGTCTCCGTGATATGATCATGTCCATTGATCATATCGATCCAACGGCCCCTGTGTATTGAAGCCTCACTTCACCATTCTTCCTTTTTACTAAGAATTTACATTGTTTCCTCAGCGTTTCTCTATGGTTCGGGTTTTTCTTCAAAAGGTTCTGATCTTCCGCTTCCGCTACTCAACTCCTCTGAGCTTAACTCCTCAGTGAATTCTTACTTCGCTATCTCTCCAGAGCTCCACTCTGTTTCCTCAATTGGATTCTAAGATCCCTTATGATTCCTCTGAATCATTTTGCTCCTCTGCGCGTCCTTCAGAATTCTGCCTGCAACCCTGTCACAAAACCTACGAATTCACAAGTAATTCATTCAGGAAATACTCGTTTCACACACACTGACACAGTCAGGAATAAACCTTTGTATATATATATATATATATATATATATATATATATATATATATATATATATATATAAACAAATGATTACATCCGAGACTCTGTGTCTCGCACAGGCCTGAACTTCAATTATCAGTGGCCTCCTCTTGCACTCTGCCCGTAGGCTTACATTTATACCAGAAAGGTTCGTTGAACTAATCCTGGTTCGACTCCTAAATCCTCTATCCTCTATGTCCACTTCTAATCTCCATTTAATTCCTAAGAGCTCTCCTTAGTTCCTCGAATCATGGAACTGCTTAAAGAGTTCTAATTGACTTTAGACTCTTTTGTCATTATTGCCCACTCATGTTCTCATTTATTTGAGAGCATTTACAAACATCTCACATTATCTAATTAAATCACTTAAAAGCCTAAATATTACATTAACTTGAGACTTAGGAAACTAATTTCCCTAAAACACATTACCCCCCTATGTCTACTTAATTACAATGATTTTATCTTGGCTTGAATTCTCCTACATCATTGATGGAGATGAACATCCCGATGGCCATCAACCGCAAACCACGATTGTCGCCTATGATGTACGCCAACCTGCAGGGCTACGCCGAATTTAAAGTAGACTTCCATCGAGTATCCATCAGGGCGTGAAGGGACCCTGCACAGAGATGGTACGACTTGCCTTATATGGCAATGGATGATGCCATTGATACGGTGCTTGATCAATGGCCGACAGAGTGGCGCTCTACAATAGACTTGGCGGTGGGAGGAAGCAAGTCTGCCGTATAGAAGAAGAAGGAGGAGGCCAAGCTTAAGATGGCATAGCTGGCTGAAAAAAGGAAAAAGGAGGCTGCTGATAAGGTTGCACAGCAGATAGGGAAGCAGATAGGTGGGACATAGTGGGGCTCTGACAAAGGCGCAAGGTTTCCTTCACCTGAGATAGAGGAGGAGAAAGAATAGCACGACACAAACCCTCAGGAGACGTCTGCCCGCATCAAGCGCCCAAGGGAGCTGGAGAAGGGAGGGCCTGAGAAGAAATCAAAGGTGACTAAGACTTCACTGGACCCCATCACATTAACAGAGGGAAACTTGCATGATATCGGTGATAGAGTGAGGGATGTCACTGCGGAGGCCTTACAAAAATTTGAGCAGCAACAACAGATTATCTTGGGGGCTATCTAGACAGGGTTGCAGGCGATGCAGACCCACGCGTTGTAGGCTCACACGATGTCTACCAGCCTGACCATCGACACTTCAGAGGCTGCCGATATGCTGCGCGCGAAGGCCTCTAGTGTGATAGTGTTGCCTCATGAAGCACTGACCATAGAGAATGAGGTTGGCAAGCCCACTGTCAGTGCCCTAAAGGGAGTAGAGTTGAACCTAGCAGTGCTCCTGTGTGAAGCGCTCCACATCTTACAGGATGGAGTGATTGTAGAGCTGAGGCCCGTGAGCACCACACCCTCCAGGTGATCAGTGAACAACGGATCAATGACGAGCAAATGACACTACACAGAAATGCTACCATCACCGCTGAGACTGAGGCGACCAATCAGAGTAAGCACATTATGCAAGTCGTTGAGGAGGCATGCCTAATGGTCCCAAAATTGGCCATTATGAAGGAGGAGCTAGTCGAGGTACACATCCGTAAGCTGGACACAGGGGTGCGTGACACTCGTACTAAGATGGCATGGGTTTAGTTGGAGTTGAACCTACAAATTACAGAGTTACAGTTGAAGGCCCAGCCTCCAACTCCACTAGATGTAAAGGAGCAGTGGGTGACCACTGTCACAGAAGAAATAACGGCGGTGGATAGTGTAGTAGCAGACTGCACGCAATTGTTTGAGCAGTAATTTGAGGTCCTGACCAACTTGCAGGAGGACCTCAATGTATAGTGGCTAGAATGGAAGAGCATGAGCTACAACAACACTATGATGAGGTTAAGGGCACAACGCGAACCGTCATGCTGACACAAGATTAGCCAAGCTACAGGAGGCCAAGCAGCTGAAGGAACAGGTGGACGTAGCGCTGCACAAGGAAGCAGTCCTGAAGGCAACACTAAAGCCCTAGCTGGATGAGGCTTGCAGAGTGACAGGATCTATCGAAAGTAATCTTGCGACTCTCCAAGCGACGCAACAAAAGCTTCAGGTCGACAGCGCAGGAGCAGTGACTGAGCAGATGATTGAATATGCGAAGTAGGCAGCAGCTCAGTGCATGGCCAAGGTTGTGGTCATACGGGTCGAACTGGACGGGCTTTGCGCAAAGATCTCCGCACCTGCCGAGTGACTCGAGGGCGAGTCACGATGTTTTTGTTGGGGGCATGTTGGGAACAATATCCCCTAAAGGACAATTTTAGGGCTAAAATCCCATGTTTTGGTCAAATTTTTTACTAAACTTGTAAAGACTCCACAATTTGTGGTCGCGGAATGCAAAGGTGTCATAACTCATAAAGGGTTGTCTACCCTTAGTTTTGTAAAGTAAAGTCAGTTGTAAAAGATCTACCCATGGTCAATGGACCATGGGATTGTATAAAAAGAGCTAAGCTCTGAGTAGTTTGAGAATAATATAATGTAATATCAGGTAAAAGAGTCATAGCTCTGAAGTAAGAAGTCTAAGTTTCGGGTTGTAGCGTAGGTAGAGGCTCTCTAGCTAAGTGCGTAGAGGCCTAGGGTAGAAGTCCGCAGCTGAGTGTGCAGACCCCTGCAGCTGTGTGCGAAGGGTGGATAGAGTCTATAATCAGTTGGAAGATATCAATAAAGAGAAGTATTCTGCAATTTCTGTGTCTTTGTTCCGATTGATGCATCTTGTCATTTTATGTATGAACTTCCTGTATAATACTTATGTGATGCGTGAATGTATATGATTATGTTGGATAACTAAACGCAAATAAGAATATCTATTTACGCAGTGTTAATTGTGAGTATCTAATAAGATAAGTAAGATTCTTAAAATAACTAGACAATCTATGCAATACGCTGCCTTAGCAGCGTAGAAGTGTCTAAACCAAAGATTAGGGCTTGTGCAAAGGTCAGTCATAAACTTTCGTGGAGGCATTCAACGGAGGAATAAGGGGTTAGGCAGACAGAGCCGTAGTACTTAACGACCTGTGTGAAGGTAGGAATAGAAGGAATAAAACGACATCACGACCATCTCAGGGTGTGGAAACTTGGTTCCATCATTCCCTCATACTGCTTTGGGTGAGACTTTGATCCACGCTCCGCAGGGTGATGCCAAAAGGGCCAGTAGTGTAGGGATTTGTTTGGCTAATTAATGTTAAACCTGGGTTAGGTCCCCTACAAGCCAACAAAATGAAAATGCCAAAACTCCAAAGGCCAACATTGGTGATGGGACTTACCTTCAATTCTTGTATATCCTATATATGGGCTTGAGAATAATGAAAATTGAAATAAATAATATACACCAATATAAATCAAATAACAATATACCATAGCAAGAAGTGACTCATGAATTGTACACATGGTTTCAAAACAAAGTCTCATGCATTGTTGCAACAACTCTTTTATTGGTGTAGTTCCATACTTTATTTCTTGCAAGTTTTACACCCCATAATAAATCATAGATTTACTATAAAGTATTTTTTTGTTCTATTAATTATAAACTAAGAAAAGTAAAAAAACATAGATACTTACAAAATCTACAATTAATTTTTCATATGCTAACAATACTCACAACCCATATTTAACCTAATGTCAATCAATTCTTCTGATGACTCTTCTTTGTATGCTAACATCTATTTGAAGACATTCAAGGATGGTTGCTGTCAAAGAACTTAATATATACAAAAATGAAATCATCAACCATTTTTTTCATTGTCGTCCTATTTTATGTGCTGAATGGGTTCCATTTTATTTTCCTTTTTTGCAAAAAATACTTGAAAATTAATATTTAATGTTAAATTATTTGTTTATATGTACCTAATAGAAAATTTCTATGGTTACATACATTTGGAGCACATTGTTGTTGAGAAGACTCCTCTTGTGATGCAATTATGTCCATATCTTTGACCATCTCCTTGTACACCTTTTTTGACATTTCTACTAGCATGTTTCAAATATCATCTCATTGATTCTTTGAGATTTTCATAATCTTCTTGAAAAAGTAACAAACTATTTTTATATTGATATATGAAAACTAAATATAACAAAATTGATATTAATAAATGAATATTTTGTAGTAAATATACATATAATTCTAGAAAAACTCTTATATTAGGAATATTCATTTTTTATTGCTTCTTTTTTGTTGTAGTATGTTTTTGTTATTGCAAATATAACATGTCTCATTGACCATTTCTCTGGAAGCACTTCTTGTAGTTTAAATGTAACTTGGTTCTTAGAATCATTGGATTGATTTTTGTATTGTAAGTGGAAAATATGTTTATACGTTCGTTCCACTATATCCGTCATAGTTATGTAAAAATTCCCCCCATTTCATTAACCCCCAACACCACTCCAGATGAGCTAAAGACAAATTCATCATCATTTACATGTTCTATAATTTTTTTTTTAGAATGACATTTTTTTCCTTTGTTGTTGGTTCCTGTAGAACATTAAACATATGTGAATTAATAGACTCTTTGAAAGATGTTATCTAATATTCTTAAGTATATTATTAATGAACATTTAAAAGAAAAAAATTCATATTGAATAGTACTTTTATTCACCTGATTCATTCGTCTATAGTTTTTCCATCAAATTTTTACGCTTTTTTGTACTTAGATTAGAAATAATCTTACTAAGCTTCCTAATTTTGTGATTTTGCATGACACACACTAACCAATACATACTAATTAAACTTACATATAGTTCAAACATATTAATTTTGTAAAGAATTTACAAAGAACTTGTCTTTTCTACTATTTTGGATGTGCTATCATTATGTCGATCAATGTTTTTGCTACTTGACCACTTCTCATACATTTTTATGAATATACAACCTATACCATTTAATATAGAAGCCATTAAATATATTTTAAAAATAAATCACATAATTTTCAGCCAAAAAAAACTCTGGAAACCGGTGCGCTTATGTGAATAAACACACTTGTGTGCTTAATTCAATAAACACATTGAGCGTTTAGTTATTAAGCACTGAAAAAGAAAATATTCTTTCTTTTAAAACTTTAAATTATGACGGTGTGATATGTAATGATAAAAGCACCGCCATCATAGTATAAAAATGAAAACAATAAAATAAACACATGTTTTTTGACTTAATGGTGCTATTTGGCATAGGTTCCCCGATGCATTATATAAGAATGAGGTATCCATGCATTATCGTTTAGTATCCGCACCAGGTGTTTATTTATTGAGCACCAACATTGATTTTTTATTTATTTTTTAAATGAAAATAAAAAATAAAAATGTGTTTTTTGAATGCTATTTTTCATAGGCGCCCACAAAAGCTTCACTGGGGGAGCAATACATACCACGTGCATTCATATTAGGGGATATATATTGAGTAAAAAATAACATAATATATTAGGGGATATATAGGAGGTAAAATATTTTTATATTAGCAAGTATTAAAAAAGGATCTCAAATTTAATGAAAAAATATAAAAGGGTATAAAAAATGTTAATGAAAAAATGGATACCTACAATATCTAGTGAAAGTAGAGATTTTTTAAATTGGGAAGGTGTATTAGGTTCATATTGGTAAGGGGTTAAATAATGTGATTTTAGAGGTATTTTCTAATATGTAATCAAATTATGGTTATTATTTAGTATGTCAGAAACACACATGATAGTGAAGCCCATGTGTAGGTGCCCCAGTGCGTTATATCAAACATGAAGCACCGGTGCGTTTTTTAAAACATAGCGTACTGGTAAACGAAAGCCATTTAAAAAAAAAACGAACATGGACGTTAGTGTTTGAATTCCATTCAACAACTAATCCCCATGCTTTACATGTGAAACGTCTTATATATAGTAATACACAAACCCCTTAAATCAAAAATGCCTAAAATGAAAAGCGCTATTTGTGAAGTGGTAGTGGGAGTTAAACTCTAAGGTGAAATTTTGCAGTCACATAAGCAATAATAAGCAAAAGTTTAAGGTAAGTATTGATTTTTTGGGGGTTTTTCTACATTTTAATTAAATATAAATATGAACAAAGATTGTAAAAAAAATTACCAATACAATCAATAGAAATTTTTTTATTCTACCGGATTTCTTTTTTTTCCGAAATTTAATTAAATCTGAGAGAAATTGTAAAAAAAATTTGTTTACCTTTCAAATTTTGATCTTCTGAATAATTGATCTGTTGTTCCATAGTGCTCCGAGTATGTCTCTCTTGAAAATCTCTATTTTAATTAAATCTAACAGAAATTGTTAATATTTTTATTAGTAAAATCAACAATAAATGTTAAATTTTTTAATATGTAGGGTTTTGAGTGAATCACCATTCCTTTCCACTTTTTATCTTCTAAATAGTATTGTTGTTCCAAAGTATTATGCTACTCCACAATGCTCCTAGTTAATCTCTCTCGCAAATCTCTCCCTTGAAATTTTGGGAAAAATAATGAAATGGTGAATAACTTCTTACTATTTAAAAGGCTTTATGAAATTAGATTTCGAAAAATCATTTACCGCTCATTTCTCAATTTGAAAAAATAAACGAATGTATTTTTTTCTCTTTTTCCAAACGTCGATGTGTTTCATAGAAAAATGTACCGGTGCATTCTTGAGTAACGCACACAATTAAGATAACTTATCGGTGCGCTAAATTTTTATAATGCACCGATATGATAGAATTCATTTTTTTTTTTTTTTTGAAATCCCAGAAACTAGTGTAGTTATTATTTTAATGCCCTGTTGTGGTTATTTATGAGGCACATTGGTGCGATTAGTTTTAGAAGAGCACCGATATGATAAAATTCCTTTTTTATTTTCAAAATCCTAGAAACCAATGCAATTATTATTTTACGCATTAGTGAGACTTTTATTGAAACACATCGATGTGATTAGTGTTAGAAGAGCACCGATATGATGGAAATTATTTTTTAATTTAGAAATTCCAGAAACTGGTGTGGTTATTATGTTAACGCGTCAATATTGTTATTATTGAATGCATCGATGCGTTGAAGTTTACAAGAACACCTATGTGCTTTAAAAGCTATCTAATTTTTTTTTTTCACATAAAATTTCATATTCATCCCAAATTATCCTTTAGGATGCATCCACATGAGTTACAATAGTTCATAGTATACATTTTCCCCTTAAATTCACTTTATTCTTGAAAAATGGTTTGAAAACTATATTGAAATTCATATTGTGGTTATATGGTTCTTGAAATTAATTTGAGGTATGTACATAAAAAATTATTATTGGTTTTCCTCAAATGTAGGGAGAAAATCTCATAATATCAAATGGTCAATTCTTCATATTAAAACTCATTCCATATTGCTTAAATTCCTTCACGGAGTTCTCTCTTTTCATCTGCAGTAAGTTCAGATTTTATTTATATTTTGATTATCTAAATGATTTTTTTTATCCATGTTAACTTAAATAAAAATATATCCAAATTTGTAGGATCCTAATTTATAATCAAGTTCAGATGCAGAAAATATTCCCCCATTTCAAAAATGTCAGAAGCTCTTACCAGAAGCAGCATAACGCAAGAAGTTGGTAGATGAAAATGGAAAACAACTTTACCCTGCCAATTGGAACACAACATCTTCCAACCGAAATCCTTGGTCAACGATGGTAATAATTGTTTGGTATAATGTAATTTCAACAAACCAATTGCATTGTTCTTACTAATATCATTGATGTACTAATGTTCAATATTTTTTGAAATTAGGATTCTACTGATGATGAGCAACCCACCTATCATCTTCCAGAGCATCCCACTACAATGTCAAATCGAGATAAAGTTGCATTCAGAGAAAAACTTGGATAGGATGCATACAAAGAATGGTTAAATCAACCACCTATTCAATTCCCACAACATCTAGATTCACCAATTATGAATGACTACAACAATAGTAGTTCTTCATCACAAGTTAGAAATGCAAGAAATCAACTAGGGGATGGTATGGATGATTTCCTATGGGATACAACTACCATAGAGGAAATCTTTCATATGCATTCTAGAATGACAAGCTAGGGGATGATGCTCATATCACTGATACCGTGTTCGAAAGCCTAAAATATGCTTCTACCACCCCTCTCTTTCGACCTGGCAGCCAATCAAAGTCTACCCATCTGGAGACAACAATGTCAATGTACAAATTGAAAGAAAAGTTTGGCATGTTGAATGCATGTTTCTCGACAATATTGAGGTAATTTACCATGATCAATTCACTTATATTTTGAGATCAAATCTTGTCACACAATCAACATTAAAAGTTGTTGATTTTATGAATTTTAAATATTGATGTTGTACATTTATATTTCCCACCAACTACATGTTATTCAAAGATAAGGTTCTTTCAAGTGATAATGTCTTGTCCGGTAGCTGCAAAGACGCAAAGCAGTGGTTGAAAATGTTAGGTGTTGAGTACATATCATATGATGCATGTCTGAATGATTGTATTCTATATAGAGGAGAATACGTAGACAAAGAGACATGTCTTAAATGTGAGCATGGCAGGTACCATAAATAAAAAAAATGGTAAATCACATGGTCCTCCTCATAAGATATTGAGGCACGCAGGGATGGCATACCTCACACAAAAGTGAATTGAGAGTTATATGAATCGTAACAAATTAAATAGCCATGAAACATATAGAGGATACACGGCTCGAAAAATTCAAGCATGAAGTACGAAGTCTAGGACTCAGCATAGCCATGGATGGAATCCACCCATATTCCCTCCAAAACACCAACTATTATGTTTGGTCTATAGTAGTGATCAATAACAATATCCCCCCATGGTTGTCCATGAAGAATGAACATCTTCTGTTGGATTTCATAGTCCTTGGTAGAAGACAAGTGAAGAATATGGATGTCTACTTACGACCATTGGTAGATGAATTGAAACAATTATGGGAAGGGATACATGTATATGATGTATCAATACCCATAGAATCCGAGAGGAGTTTTATGTTGTACGACATATGTGCCTACACCATATATGGTTATCCAAGCTTAGGAGTCTTCTTTAGTAAATTTTTTTTTATTGATTTGTTTATATACGCAACAATATTGTTTCGCATATTAATTTAATTTGTTGCAATTGTTCTGATATTCATGATCACTAATGTGCACTGTATTATACAGTAATTTCATAGGTCTTGCAACAAAAGGGTATCATGGATGTAAATGTTGTGTACCTTATCTAAAATCTAGGTGGTCCAACCACCTGCGAAAGCTAATGTATGAGTGCTCCAGCGTATTCCTCTTAGAAGAACATCCTTACAAAAGAGAAACATCTTCTTTCAATGGTAAACCAAATAGAACCCAAAGGCTTGCAATAATGACACCAACTGAATAGCTTAGATCTTATGAGAGAGATAAGGATAAAGATATTACATTTTTTTCATTTAAATGGAGAGCCTATGTTCGATGATCCAGAATTTTTCATTGGAATGAAAAGGAAATCGGTATTTTATGAGCTCCCATATTGGGAGAATCTTAAGATTTCCCACTTACTATATCCCATGCATATATTTGAAAAATGTTTCATCTTCTTTATGGAGGCACATATCATCGAAACAAAATGACATATTGACTGTTACGAGAGATCATATTTCTTCCAAAACTAAAATGAAACATTGGTCGAGACAAGAAAGTAGAGGAGAGGTTGATCCCTCTTGGTCTTTCAAAGAAGGTGATGTCCCATGGATTTGAAAGAAAGATGATCCTTTTTTGGAAAAGGAAGTTATAATGGGTGTGATGGTTCCTTCGTTACATGGGTCTTCACTACGACTGATTCACTAGGGAAGACCATTTGTCAGGGTTGAAATCACATGACCCTTTGAACCTTCTAAGAGTACATATGTCAAAAACATGATTTAATTTTTATTTTTTATTTTTAAGCAATGGGATAAAATATAATTAATTTTTCTATGTGTTTACTTTGCAGTGTCATTATCCTCTACTTGTGTGTGGGTATGTGAACCATGACTTCCCTAAGACCCACAACATGCCATATGTTAATTATCTGCATTTGTACGTTGGATCACATCAAAAGAGATTCATATGGCTAACATTCCACAGTGGGATCAAGAGATAGTTGATATTGTTTGTATGTTTGAAAAGGAAATGTCGACGAGTTTCATGGACTTGCAGGTTTATCTTCCAATTCACCTAGTAGATGAGGTTGAATTAGTTGGGGTGGTTTATTTTAGTTGGATGTTCTCATTAGAGAGGTACATGAAGAAATTGAAAAGTTTTGTTCGAAAAAGGGAAAAACATAAGGGGTCTATGGCATAGGGGTAGATATCATATGAGACTTTATATTATGCTAGTGAGTACATCAAGCATATTGACAACACACTAGGTGCAATTATTTGGGACAATGAAAGGGATGAAGACAAAAGATAAGGAGATATTCTACAAATGAATGGAAAAAGGTGCATGATAAAGAGTAAGTTACTTATCATTTGTCAAATTTATAAACAGTAATTACTCACACTAAACTTCATAATTAATTCATATTTTGATCTCATACATATTATATATGTTGGTTTGATTTCATCAATGCATTCTAAAATTGAAGCCATCAACAAATTCATTCTTTACCATTTGGAAGCAACACAGTTGTGAGCCACATTGTACGAACAAAAGTGGAGGAAATGGGATAGTGACAGGAAAAACTCCAGACAGTTGAATGGTAGAAGCATGCCTTATCATGATCATTTAAAATAAAATATGCCAATGACATGCCCTAACAGTTGGGTTGTTGATCAAGTCAAAAAGAAATATGGTGCATCTAGTCATTACCCACATGCTAAGGAGGATGTGCTAAACATAGGTATTCGGTGCAACAACTTGGTAATAATATCTTTCTGTGCATTTTTAACTTGATAATTCACCTTTGAATTACAACATCTATATTTTATATTTTAATTATGTTCAGGTTATTAGACACATGACACTGTGATTTTTTCACTTTTTTATAGGTGAATTTGTTCCCATCTATGTGGGCATATGGAAATAATTTTGGCATAGAGGATGCTGATGATGGATGCATGACACAATACTATAGAGTGGAAGTCGAATTTGACCAATCTAGTCGTGCTAGCCACCACGATAAAAACCCAATACAAGGGACCTTAGGTTACATCAGAAAAATCCAGAGATCATTGAAGTGGAATTATGTTTTTTCCAATGTGTTATTTTTAGGTGCAAGTGGTGGGACACCTTTGATTGAAATAATGTAAAAGAATATCATGATAGTGGGTTGATATGTATCAACTCTAGAAAGATGTGGTATGAAGATAGGGAGAATTATGTTTTCCCAAAACACTTCAATTAGGTGTTTTTCACCCAGATGTGTTGGATAAGGATTGGTGGTTCATATTAAGACACAACCCTAGATCAAAACATATTTTTGAGAACAACAATATTTTTATACCATGCGAGGAAGATAATTAGGGTGATGACAATGAAGAGTGATATTTATTTGTGTTATTTCATCATTTATACTATTGTTGTATGTTTTAGTTTTCTTTATTCGCTAATTATATTGTTTTTTATTTGTCTTTTTGGCATTTTATATAATTGATAAGATTCACAAACATTTTAACATATTTTTTTCTAGTGGAAACATTTTTACACTTAAAACTAAGTCTTTTCGATTGTGTAATTTATAATTTAAAAATTAACATATTTGTTTAACTTGTTTAATTCTAATTTACAATAGAACTCTTCTATAGGATTTGGATAGGCACTAGGATGGATCAAAAGATTGTAATTGTAAGCATGAGTTATCAATTTTGTACTCTTTTGTCATACTTTTGTGACCCCAAACATATATTTCTAATATAAAACATTTTTTACTCTAGATAATGTAAAAGTCCATTTCGAATCCTAAAGGTGAGCACTCCATTAAGAATGCTTATTTATAACTATATTTTTTTAAGATATCATTATAAATATACTCATTATCTCATTTCTCAAATGACATTGTGAGTATCAATCTAAAATAACTCACAAAGTGATAGAAAACTGAGAAGGAAAATCGTGTGTTATATATGTGTAGTAAACTTCCTACTACAACCATCATCAAATTTTTTCAATATAGTAAAATAATCTCCCTTATTTTAACTGTGCAACATATCTCCATAAATATAAATGTTTAAAATATGTTGTACAATATCTCTAATAATAAGGATTCAAGGTGACAGTTCTTCTCAAATAGAAAAATGAGAAGAATATCTTAAAATTGTAAAAATAGGGAATTTAGAAACATAACATTGAAGATTTATTCTAGAAAGATTCACAAGATCACTCCATTATTTCTATAAAATAAGTTTATTCTTCCCTACTTGACATAAAATGGTTGAGATGAAGGAATCATAAGAGAAGGAAAGTATAATTAGATGTTAGATATTTATTCATTTATTAACCATTTCACATGTTTTTTCTTCAGCTTTATATCAAAATCGATATAAATCATGCAATGAAAAATCTATGAGCACTTTAACAATGAAAAAATTGTGTATTGATATATAAGATTAAATTCTTGACATGAGAGATAACCTCATGTTTACTATATTTAAATTCCAGTTCTTGCAGCATTATGTAAACTAAAAGGTCTTATGTGCATGATTAAAATGTTGATTACATCTCTTTATGGACCATAAGAGGAACAAATGGGCTTACATGGATGCATGAGAGGTTTTAATTTTTTCTTCATGGATAATGGAAAATTTTTAACTTTTCTTTCAATGATAATTATAAATAAAAGTTGATTTAATAAAGATTTTATGGCTAAGAATTAAATGATAAATAGTGTGATGGTGATTAAGAGGCATTGGTTTGACTTTCTAATATACTTGGTGATGCATTTTTCTTTCCTATTTAGATTATGTAAAATAAATATATATATTTTATGTATTTATAAGTAAATTATTTAAAATATACATGTCTTTATCAATATAAATATGATGTATTAGCTAAGAGAAATATAAGCACATGAATTTTAGTGTCTATCTCGTGATAAGTATGTGGAAAAAATAATGTTTCTTGAGTTCTTCATTAAGAAATAATCAAATATATTATTTGTTAAAAAGTTAAATCTAATATAGTATGGTTTTTGTATTGTTTAACTCATATTTATTATTAAAAAATATAATTTTAAAACGCAATAGCAAATAAAGAACCAAATTAGCACCAAAATGTTATATCTTTATTACTAGAAAAAAATTCACTTGCCTCTTTAAGGGAAAACTTCCAATAGAGAAAATCCCCAACTACAAGTAACTTCACAAGCCTTATTTTACATTTCTTCCTCTTTAGAGAGAGAAATTTCTAATTTAACTTGGTAAGAGGTTCTATAAATATTAAATTTACTTTGCTTGAAACTCACATAACTTCAGTGATAAATTAAATTTTACTAAAAGAACTTTTCTTAAGTTATATTAAATCTAAATTAGTTATAAAAAAATATGACTTAAGGTTTTTTAACTTAACAATAGAGTATTGAAGCTTATAAACTAGTGTAGATCCCTCTTAACAATGGATCTACCAAGATCCGAGAAGGAACAAATCTCATTATATGAAAATCTCTTTTTAGAATGCAAAACTTGAAAAAAGATGTACATATTAATATTTAATCTCTTTTAGTGCTTCATAAATTTGTGATTAAGATGGCTTTACATTGGTTTTATATATCTATATATAGACCATGTGTAATTTTTCATTGTTTAGATTATATTTTTGAATAATTTATTATTAATAATATTTTATATTAAAATTGAATGAGTTACACATTTTCGTCTTATTAAGAACTAACTAAATTATTTTACCTTTAATTATTTTTTTCCTTGTGAGTATTGAAATATTTTACTAATTAGGTAAGAATGAATATGTATGAACTATCTAAAAAATAGAGAAATATTTATGGTAACCATATTAAACTTTTTAATTTATAAAAATATCTTTGATTTTGTTAAAGTAAGTCGTTTTTCATGTAATTTCATATATAAAATTTTGATATAAGTTTACCAATACATAATCTATAATAAATATCATTTCATAAGAATAAAAATCATGATGATAACCATCTAACAAACATAAACATAATCTAAAATACACATTTAAATTCGCTAACATCATCTAATTATATACACCTCTAACACATATAGACATCATTGTAATCTAGCACCATCACCACACACATCCTCAAATATACATCTTATGTCAAATAACTGCTATCACATACACATCTATCTACAAGCACATTAAATGAACATATCTAACATGAACTAACATTATACACATCAACAAAAAAATATAAATTAAGTACATCAACATGAACAAAACAAATTCACCATACACACACACACACAAACAAGTCAAATAACCACATAGTCAAGTGAAATATCTGATACAAAATAGTAGTGGCAACCTGGTCTAGTGTAGTAGAAGACGATACAACAATAGTAGTGGCAGTCTAGTTTGTAGAAAATGATAATGGATGGTCAGCTACCTCAACAACAAAAATATGAGGTGGAGGAGAAGGTGGTTGGTCTATTATATGAGGATCAAAAGAATGAGGCAGTGGGTGATAATGAGGTGAATGATGAGGAGGTGGAGTACTAATAGAAGGATCACCAACACGCGACTAATCATGATCATATAGGGATGTAATATGTTTGGGTGAAGACAGTGTATCTTAAGTATCATTAATAGGATCACCACCCTCATCACCAGAAGGATCATCACCCTGATCATCATGATTTGATGGGGCAGTACTAGGTGAAGAATCATGTGCATTTGTTTCATGCCCATGATCCCTCCTCGTTGCCAGTAGCCTGATAGCTCTGACAATATGACACATCAGAATCATCATATCGTGCTAACAATCCCTCAAGCGCTCCACGAGCATAGGATCTCCCCTAATGTCTCAAGTTGTCGTAGGGTAGACTCCCTCCTCGACCAAAATTCTAGAGAGTTGGTAATAGTACTCCATCCTAAATCTTGCACTAGCCTTATGCGCCTACATGCTCACACCAATCTATATCTGAGGATGTGCCTCACCCTCCTCGACCTCAACCATCTTTGCAACTCCCTCTAGTGGGGGAGGAGGCATGTCCCCAATGAAATTTCCGATGTCTACAAAAGATATAGTACACAACAATAATTAGACAATTTCATTAAACAATTTAATAAAAAAAGTTAAAGAACGTGCTAGAATAAATTTTATTTTAAATAATTAAGACAATAAAATGAAACTAGATTAATTTAAAGAAAACGCGAATATTACCTATATCATCTGCAAGCTCATCCGTGTGAAGAGGATGTTGGCATATTGTCACCATTCCATCCCTGCTTAAGGACGTGGTAACAAGACAAACATGTGGTCATCCTCACTGTCCAGTGCCTCAACAAAAATCCTGGTTGGATACTCTGTCAGGCCCCTCTTTGGAATCATCTCACCCCACATGCATATTTGTACCTCAATAATCGGCTTAGGAGGGTGACAGCCAAAAGTAGGCCTTGTCTTTGAAAGCGTCTCAAAAAATGAACAAAAAAATTCTGACGCAAAAGGAAAGTTTTCCCTCCCATTTATCATAGCACGACATCTATCTGAAGTCATACAAAACTACTACAAAAATATGACATACCATCTGATACATCATGGCCTCTGCACCAAAGAATAGACATAGAACAAAAGAGGGAAACTAATGCACTTCCCATTACTAGTATAATGTGCAATGGTACTGACTAATAGTGAGAGGCACCTAACCTCTTATGCAACAAAAGAAGTGATCGTAGTTGTTGACCAAACACCTAAAAATATGCTACACACACTACATGATCCCCAACATATCTCTGAGAGTAGACAAGTTGTCTCTATTGCAACACCATGGGGGACATCAGGAAACTAGGGAAAATCCTTCCCTCTCCTAGATAGGCCGATGATGAAATATATGTCCTCCTTAGTGGGCCCATACCACATGTCAGGACCGACACAAAAAGCATGTCGGTGTGCATCCCATTAACGAATTAGTTGCACCAACAACCCAAAGTACCCCTTTAGGGATGTAGCCTCCTCATAGTACTTAAGGAGGCCTACATTCCTCAAGAGGACTTGGGTCACTGTGGTAATAGGGCGAGGGTATAAATCTCGCTCCCTCTCTTGTGCCTCCCATGGTCGGAACACATTGTATTGTTTTTCCATTTTCTCCTACTATTGTTGTTCCTTCCTCTATTGACGTCTATGTTGCATGATTGACATATAAATACATCAACCTCATACATAAAACATTATTTTCTTTATTAAATGAAAAATGTGTTTATACTAATATGTAAAAATAACTTTCAATAATAATAATAATAAAATATCTTCAGTGCACCAAAAAAATCTAAAAAGCACCAGAAACAATGTACCACAAAATCCACTAAAGTACTGACAACAGTGCATACAACTACTTAACACAGTGCTTAAACATTGGTTTTTTTATTTCTCGACGTGGTGCATCGACATACAATATGCATTGGTGCATATTAATAACATTTTCGCACAAAATCAGAACGTTCAGGTTAGCGAACGCACCAAACTATATTTTTTTAATATTTATGCATGTGATGCATTTGGTAAAAACAAACGCATCAGGAGGTAACTTTTACCAGATGCACTGTGGTAAAAATTATAAATTTCCCAATGTGTATCAATTTACCAAACACACAACTTAAACATTGGTTTTTTTTATTTCTCGATGCAGTGCATCAACATACAATTCATGCTGGCACGTATGAATAACCTTTTCACATTGATATAGAACATCTAAGTTAACGTATGCACCAAGCTATATATTTGTAATATTTATGCATGCAGTGCATTTGGTAAAAAAAAACATATTAGGAAGTAATTTTTACTAGATGCACTGCGAAAAAAGATATAAATTTTCTCACGCGTATTAATTTACCAAATGCACCAAAAAACTGCAGTGCATTAATAGACCTCACCGATTTATGGTGCACCCTATAAATTGATAGGGTGCATTGCCATCAGTGCGAGCTGAACCAGTTGAACGCACCGCATAAGATTTTTTTTTTCAAAAATAATGGACTTTTTAACCTAATTTTGAATTATACTCCACTAAAAAGTTAAATTAAAGAGAAACATGGAAATTACCTATAGCTTTGATCATCGTGGATGCATGGTTACCACATAAATGAAAAAAACAAATTTGAGCACTATTTGAGAAAATTTGAAAGCAATACATAAGCAACGATGTAACATCCTCCTCCCACATCTACCCAAGTAACCAACCAAATGTGACCTTAACGAAGTGGAATCGATGGAAACATAACACATAGACAATCAACATTAGCTTCAGGACCCTCAAGTACTAATCCAACACTTCAGAAAAATTTCCCTTCGGTCCTACTGAAGTGTTGAACAACTTAAGGCTCAGTCACTCTCATGCTATAGGCATGACAGTGTCCACAAACCCAGAGTTGCTCTCATAGGCTTTCCTGCCAGCGTCCAAAGACTCATGTTGCCAGTTCTATGCCAGCTTCCCCAGGATATGCGCCACTTTTTCAAGCCCAGGTCACTGCCCATAATGGAATGATAACTTAGTAGCAATAAAATAACAGGGAAATAATGATGCAAAATCAATAAATTAAACAAGACCTTAATTAGACCCCTACTAGCCATGATAGGCATTTCGTCAAACATGTTACATGCATGTAATCTACAAGTGTAACTGACAGAATTAAACATAGGGATCTTGTACTTATCTAAGAATCACTAAGAACCATTGTTCCATTATGGAATTTGTTGCATTACCATCTATTAGACCATAGATACATTATCCATTCATTTACAAGTAAAAACTTGTGGAGAACCATACATAGCTATTTTCATAAAACACACATATAGCCAACATTACAACAACTGAAATACTCATGCAAGTATATCCATATAAACCACATATAGTCCATCAAAATGCTCATAGAAAGATAAGGAGAAATAACCTTTCATTAATGATGCAAAAATCAAACCTAGGATGGGACTTCCATGTTCAACCCGATGATAGAATGTTTGAGCCAAATCTCTCTTTAGCCATTCACCCCTATGCCATATTCCAAGCATGAATGTGGGACTCAAACCAAAAGAACCAACTAGGGTATACCGAGGCTAAACCACCTCACCCCCATCAATAGAAACTAGGCTTTACTATAATCCACCCCGGATCACTAGGCCAACACAATGAACACATCATAATAGGCTTTACTGTGATCTCCTCCTGATCACTAGGCAAACACAATGAACACATCATAACAGGCTTTTTTGTGATCTCCACCCGATCACTAGGTTAAAAAATCATGGATTCCACTGCATTTCTCAACCTACACCGTGAGGAATTTTCCTTCCTCATAGTCTCTTAGGTTTTACTGCAATCCAAACCTAGATCACTAGGCCCTAAACCGAGACCCACTCTCCAGGATTTACTGAATATCCAAAACTCGGGTTTACTAGGCCCAATGGAGAGAAATCCACCACTTGGATTTACAGTGTATCCTTCCCTTCCCTAGCAAGGATTCCTAGGCCCATGTTGGCTTAGTGGGTCCTGACCCAAGTTCAGAGTTAGTTATGCCAAACAAATGTTGCACCATTGGCCCTCATGGCATTAACCCGCATAGCGCAAACTGAAGTCTCACTCGAAGCAGTATGGGGGGATGCTGGAACAAAGTTTCTGCATCCAGAGATTAGTGAGATGTCCTTTTATGTATTAGCTCTACCTTCGCGCAAATCCCTAAGCCCTTAGGGCTTGGCATTGTAGTTTCCTTTAAATGGCCTCTAGACCTCCACAAAGAGCTACGATCAGATTTTGCAGACCTTTGATAGATAGGTTATCTAATTACGTGCACTATAGACTAGCCTTAAATCGTAATCCACGAAGATTTTCTCAAGTGCTTATAAACGTAACAGAAAGTATTATAACCTTCGCATCAATACTTAACATGCATTGCATTCAATTAATAAGACTTATCCAGTAGGTTCATGCATCAATACATCGTTAGTTCATAAATACATTATCTCATCACAACTTATATCGCAAACATAAACAACAGAAAGAAACAGATAAAACATATGCATCTCTCCAACAGTCTTCTTTATTAATCTTCAGCATAAGGTTACAGACTCAAAACTTCCTTGCGCACTTAGCTGCAAGGGACCACACACTCGGCTGTAGACTCTACTCTAGGCCTCTGCGCACTCAGCTGTAGAGCCTTTCCCTCCTCTATGACTTGCTTCTGGTGTTAACTCTCTAAGACTCCATTCGTCGTACCCCTAGAAAAATACATAGAGATGCCTTAAACTTACTAAGACACACCTATTTATACGATCCCATGGTCCACACACTTAGCTGTAGACTCTACTCTAGGCCTCTGCGCACTCAGCTGTAGAGCCTTTCCCTCCTCTATAACTTGCTTCTCTGTGTTAACTCTCTAAGACTCCATTCGTCGTACCCCTAGAAAAAGACATAGATATGCCTTAAAAGTACTAAGACACACCTATTTATACGATCCCATGGTCCAAGGACCATGGGTAGATCTCAAAAACCGACTCAAATCTACATAAAAGAGGGTAAGAACCCTTTTTGACTCCTAACTAGCTACGCACTTTGCATCCATAATTCATGGAGACTTTACATATTTTTATCAACTTTACATAAAAACTTGGGCTTTTACACCAAAAATGACCTAGGGTACCCCATCCCAACAGGCCCCCAACACAAAGGTCGTGACTCATGCTTGAGTCACTCAGCTAGCGTGGTGATCTTGCTTCGAAGATCCCCCAGCTCCACTTGCACAACTGCTACTTCAGCAGGCTCTTCATGGCTGCCTGCTTCAATTTCTCGACAAGATGCTCTATTGATCTGATAATCACCCAATGAGTGACCTCAGTTAAGAATTATTAATTAGAGGGATTACAGACTCATGTGCTGGTGTGTGTCTATGTTATTTAAGCAACAGATCGATCAGATTGCAAATACACAGACACCTGAAATGGAAAATAGCAAAAAAATATAGTAAGCAAATACAATAACACAAAGAATTAATAAGGATTTCACCCTATCCTCCAGGGCTACATCTCCAGTCCAGCTTCAGTGGTGGCCTTATTTTATTGTGTTTTAAGTAGATAATTACAATGCAGGAGCTCAATATGAGTCACCTGAAACAGATTTGCTTAGCAGGGTGGTCCTTGGATTCCCCAAGCCATTGGAGTACACAGACTCGTTTGCCTACCAGCTCTGTGACCTTCTGGTCTACAATGGAAAGAGCCCAATGTGGTGCTCAGTCCGGGCAGATCCTCTCTTGGATGGCTTGAATCCCTCAAGCTCTCTGGTGGTCAAAGCTGCCTTTGGTCAGCTCGACCCTCTGTCCTCTTCTGCTTTTGCTTCATTGTCTTTTTCCCTATGTTCTATCCTCCTCTCGGGATTCTGGTTCTTCTGTATCTCTCTCTAACTGTGTATTCTGTTTCTATTCATGGCTTTAAGCCATTCATTTCCATGTTTGTTCAGTTCCTCTTCCACCTCCGTCGAATCACCTTCTGCAGCTGCTCTTGGAGTTCCCTGGCTCGGTGTCATCATCAGCTCACAGGGAGTGGCCACATGTCCTCCTATAACACGCCAGCCTGCTTTGTTGGTTCAATTCTTCGGTTACATCATGGATGAAGTCTTCCTCCACTGTGGTGGTCAAAACGAACTTCAAATCCTTCTAAATCGTGGCTCATTCCTTTGTTGATTCCACTTCCCCCATTGAGCGTGATCTCAGTCGTTCGATCTGGGGCCTCCAGATCCGATGCCATACGCATGTTTCATGCAGTTGACTTGCACAACCTTTAGCGCGCGATCAACGATGGTCTTCTCTCTCCTCCGCTTGCCACGCGTTGATCGTTGAGTGGGATCACTCCAATTTCTCTAAAATCGCTTACCATTTGAGGGCGCCTCGATCAATACCGTCAGTTTTTCGGAGCGCGACTCCCGCCTTGTCCTTTAGTGCTTTTTCGCTTTTCGCTCGTGGTTCTTTGGCTACCCACGCGTCTGAGTGCTCGGGGCTTCTCCATTTTGGCCCTTTTCACCCAGTGATGTGCAATTAGTGCTAATCACACGTCAAAATCCACCTGCGTTTCCCGATCCAGGGCTCCGAGTGGTTAATCCGGCCTCCCGAACAATCTCCATGGGCCTCGGTCAGCGTGCTTTGACCAAGGTCCTCATCGTTCCATGCTAGCTACCATTGCCACTGGTTCAGGGTGTTTTTGATCATTGTTTAAATTCTTTGTAGTTTGTCCTGACCTGGTACAACCATGGCTCTATTAATCACTCTTTATGGATCCAATTTGGATCACAACCTTCCCACTGAAAAGCTTTTGGACCACCAAAAGTTGGTTTTCTTTCAAGCATCGACTAAGTGAGGGTACTGCTGTCTCACTTGCCCAATCTCAATCCACTTTGCACTGCTCGGATTTGAACCTTTGAGTCCAATTCTAAGGTACTCAACATTTCCTCTGCACGTTGTCCTCACCTTCCTGTCCAAGACTATGTCTTCCTGCAATTCATTCATATATTTAGGTAGCAGGTCATCAATAGAAGGAAATTGACTTTGCTCTTCAGGATCCTTAATCATTGAAGGTTCAAACAATCTCAACCAATCTACATTTACGACTAAGTAGATGTGCATGTAAGCTAGTAGATCAAGGCGAAAAGCATTTTCACCAATCTTCTCAAGTATCCTAAAAGGTCCATACCTGATAGGCTTTAGCTTTTTACCTTCACCTTGCATCCTGTCCTTGCTGATATACAGCCAGACCTGGTCACCAGCTTGGAAACTATGCTCCATCCGATGCTTGTCATGCCTAGCCTTGTATTTGGCTTGGCTCTTTTCCAGATGTTCCTGTACTGCCTGGTGGATCTCCTGGATCTGTTCAATAAACCTAGTTGCCTTGTCCACATCACTATGTCCATAAATCGTGGTATCTTTAAAAGACAAAACCCAAAGGAGACCTTGGTGTGAAAACAAAACAGGTTTCAAAAGGAGATCTCTGTGTGGAAGAATGTTTTTCTCTGTTGTAAGCATGCTACACATAACGCAAGTGTTCATCCCAAAGTTTAGGATGTTTGCTGCAATATCCTCTGAGCAACTAGATCAGTATCATGTTAACTACTTCTGTCTGGCCATCAGTTTGTGGATGAAAAGATGTGCTTTTCTTCAGTTGAGTGTCCATCAGTTCCCACAGACTTGACCAAAACTTTCCCACAAATCGGGTGTCTCGATCAGATACAATGGAAGTGGGTAATCCAAAATGAACACATACATGCTCAAAGAATAGTTTTGCAGTTTGTTCAGCTATGATTTGTTTATTACAAGGTATCAAAATGCACATTTTGTTGAACCTATCCACAAAAACATATAGATAATCATGACCTTTTCTTTCAAGCATCGACTAAGTGAGGGTACTGTTGTCTCACTTGCCCAATCTCAATCCACTTTTCACTGCTCGGATTTGAACCTTTGAGTCCAATTCTAAGGTACTCAACATTTCCTCTGCACGTTGTCCTCACTTTCCTGTCCAAGACTATGTCTTCCTGCAATTCATTCATATATTTAGGTAGCAGGTCATCAATAGAAGGAAATTGACTTTTCTCTTCAGGATCCTTAACCATTGAAGGTTCAAACAATCTCAACCAATCTACATTTATGACTGAGTAGATGTGCATGTAAGCTAGTAGATCAAGGCGAAAAGCATTTTCACCAATCTTCTCAAGTATCCTAAAAGGTCCATACCTGATAGGATTTAGCTTTTTACCTTCACCTTGCATCCTGTCCTTGCTGATATACAGCTAGACCTGGTCACCAGCTTGGAAACTATGCTCCATCCGATGCTTGTCATGCCTAGCCTTGTATTTGGCTTGGCTCTTTTCCAGCTGTTCCTGTACTGCCTGGTGGATCTCCTGGATCTGTTCAATAAACCTAGTTGCCTTGTCCACATCACTATGTCCATAAACCATGGTATCTTTACCAAAGAAAAAATCCAAAGGAGACCTTGGTGTGAAAACAAAACAGGTTTCGAAAGGAGATCTCTGTGTGGAAGAATGTTTTTCTCTGTTGTAAGCATGTTGCACATAACGCAAGTGTTCATCCCAAAGTTTAGGATGTTTTCTGCAATATCCTCTGAGCAACTAGATCACTATCATGTTAACTACTTCTGTCTGGCCATCAGTTTATGGATGAAAAGCTGTGCTTTTCTTCAGTTGAGTGTCCATCAGTTCCCACGGACTTGACCAAAACTTTCCCACAAATTGGGTGTCTCGATCAGATACAATGGAAGTGGGTAATCCAAAATGAACACATACTGTTAGGATATTCCGACAGATAGGATATAGTTAAGTTCAACTTGGTCTAGTATAGAGTTAGGTTAGAGTTAGGTAAAGTGTGTTTCTTTACCATTGTACATTTTGTAACTTACAATCTGACGATCACGATATGTAGTGATCCGACGGTTCACTCTCACCTCGGTATTACCGACACTTGATCCGTGGCTTGACACCCGATTGGTCCATGAGTTCTATTTAAAGCGCATGGAGGGTCATTGTTCAGGTTATCCGTGCATGAGAGAAGCTTATGTAAATTTTCATTCTTTGATTAATAAATTGCCTGTAGTACCCACGTTGGGACAGGCCGTGGACTGTTTCCCTCCTTGCACTCTGAGGGTTTTAACCACGTCAAAAATACTGGTGTATTGATTTGAGATCTGGTTGTGAGCAGTGTCCTTTTGGTATTCTTTCTGTGGAACTTACCCTGTAAATTCCTACATGGTATCAGAGCTATTTGAGCGCCGCGTCCGTTGGTGATTCAAATCTGAAGCCGGTAGAACTGCATGCAGCTGTCATTTCCTAGATCTGCTGTTTCTGACTGCTTTCGGGCTAAGAGGACTGCTCTGTTGCGTTCGGAGCATCTGTTCCAGTGAGGAACCCCTTTCGTTTCACGCGAAAAGTTTTCCGGTAGCCCTAGCTGCGTCATTTTTCAGATCGGGAGGTATACAATGTTTTTTTTGCAGTTTACTGTTATTTTCTCTCTGCTTATTTCGGTCTCAGTTTATTTAGCCTTTTTTTTTAACCGGATCTATACCTTTCATCTCTGCGTATGCTCTTTGCCCTGCGACTCTGTGCGATCTGGGCAAATCAGAAACAGGAAGGAAGGATTTTTCTCATGCGTATGCTCTTTTCCCTGCACCTTAGTGTGATCTCGGAAAATCAGAAACATTGAGAAAAATATTTAGTTTTTCGGCTAAAGCTAACTTTGAGATTTTTTTTTAAATTTCTAGTTTTTTGGCTAAAGCTAACTTCGAGCCGCAAGGTTCGTTTTTCTTTGCATATTCGTGTTGGGTTTTGTGTTTTGTGTTTTGTAGGGAAAAAGAGCTTTCTCAAGGCAAGCACGCAAACCAGGCCCCCCCCCCTCTCTCTCTCTCTCTCTCTCTCTCAAATTTTTTGTATAGATCAATTGGTTCAAAGCTATTTTAAGAGAGTAGAGGTCTTGGGTTCAAGTCTCCATTTTGTGGGGGCAGATTTTTTTTCATTCCCGCACATTCGCGCACTTTGCCGGCAACGTCAACAATGTTTTTTTCAAAAAGCCATAACTTCTTCATCCGGAAGCCTTTTTCAGGGCCGTTTTTTTTAAAACCGCCAATTTTTTTGAGATCTATCCATTGGAACACTTAATTTCAGCATCTTCAGCTTCAATTTTTTTTAAAAATGGAAAGTCCATGCCAAGTCATTCTTGACAGCACTAACTACTTCCAATGGGTAGCTTACATGGAAGATTTACTTAGAAGTAAAGGTCTCTTCAGAATAGCCACAGACCAAGAGAAGAAACCAAAAGATGAAGACAAGGTGGAAAAATGGGAAAATAGACAAGATCAAGCACGTGGTTTGATAGGGATGTCTATTTCTCCTGATCTTAGATTCCACATTGCAGGACTTGAGACTCCTCATGAAGCATTAGAAAAACTTGCCAAAGTTTTTGGGATTAAAAATGAAATTAGAGCCCATCAACTTGAAAATGAGCTGCTTACTTTGGATCCTACTAATTTTTCTTGCATTGAAGATTTCTTGTCCAAATTCAAGACCCTTAGATATCTCTTGGAAGGTGTTAAAGTTAAGAAAGAAGATGGTAACCTTACTTATTCCATCCTTACTAAGTTGGGACCAGCCTACTCTGTATTTGTTTCCACTTTCCATTCTACAAGGGAAGCTTTCATTTGTCAAGGACAAGACTACAAGGCCCCTTCCTTTGACTCCTTTTGTGATTCCTTAATAAGAGAACAAGAAAAACTCTTACACCTTGGTCTTCTTAATCTTGGAAACTCTTCCACGAAAGCGTTAGCCGCCCAGCAGCAACCAAATTCAAAGAATCCTAAGAAGTCATATCCTCAAAAGAATGGTCCTAAACCATCTCAGCCTCAAAATGAAAGATCATTTCAGCAAAATGATAAGACCAATAAAAACAAATGGAAGAAGACTGATAGACATTGTAATTTTTGTAATCGAGATGGCCACTTAGAATCTAAATGCTTTAAGAAGATGGAAGCCTTGGAAGCCGCAATGAAGAAACATAACATCCATGTGGAACCTACTTCAACTTCAACTTCCGGAATGGCACTTTCTGCATGTCATTGTCATTCATCTCAGTCTGGTTATGCATTAAATGTATCTTCTTCTTCTTCTCAGTCTCATGAGTGGCTCATTGATTCTGGAGCCTCTTGTCACATGGCCAAAAACCAAGCCATGTTTTCTTCTTTAAATGATTGTAACACCAAAAATATATATATTGGTGATGATAGATCTCTTAATGTTGTAGGGACTGGAACTGTTCATCTAGACAATGGTCAGTTTAATGATGTATTATGTGTTCCAACCTTATCCTGCAACCTTCTATCTGTCTATCAGATAACTCATTCAGGTGAAGGTAAAATTGTTGAATTTTCACCTCATGATGTTGTAATCAAGGATCTAAAAGATCCTAAACAGATTCTAGCTACTGGTCTTGCTGATGATTCCAAAAGGTTGTATAAGTTTCACAACTTTGGGTCATCAAATCTTCCCTCAGTATTTGTTGCTCATAATGATGAAGTGAGCAAACTTTGGCATGAGCGATTTGGTCACTTAAACTATCGCTCCCTTCAGCATCTATGGAAAGAAAATATGGTGACAGGTCTTCCTATGGTATCTTGCAGAGATGGTGTTTGTTCCGGATGTGTACTCGGAAAACATCATCGGGACAGTTTTGACAAACGTGCCTCTTGGCACGCCTCAGCCCCTTTACAGCTTGTGCACAGTGATTTATGTGGTCCTCTTCCTGTTGCTTCATTCTCTGGCTGCAATTACTTCTTAACTTTCATTGATGATTTCTCCAGACGCACTTGGGTATACTTCTTAAAACTCAAGAGCGAAGTATTTAACACTTTTTTGGCCTTCAAAGCCTTTGTTGAAAAACAATCTGGACATCAAATTCTTAAGCTAAGAACTGATAATGGTGGAGAATATGTTAAAAACAATCTGGACATCAAATTCTTAAGCTAAGAACTGATAATGGTGGAGAATATGTTATAGCTCCAAATCTCACTCTTATGGTTTGTGATGCTGCACTTATGGCCTAGGGCAACCCCTCCTTCCAGACCTGGTCCAAAAATTTAAAAAACAGTGTTTTATTCCCTATACGCGACTTTGCCCTGTGTTAAACGCGTGTACACGCGGGTTTGTCATACCCAACCCGCGTGTATCTATTAAAACACTTAAAAAAAAATATAATTTCCTCTTTTTCGGGCGGTGATCGTGGGTTTACCTGCTGGATCACCTGTTAGTGCCCGTGGCCCAACTGTTCCCAACCAACTCCTAACTAAAAAACTACTTTGGAGAGGGTATAAAAAGACATCAAAAGGAGAGAGAAAGGAGAGCAAGATTATTATGCTGAGATTTTTCCCTTAGACCAGGTCTGAAGTCCTTGGTGCATTCTGCACTTCCCCCATTTTGCATAGGAAACCCTTGTTTCCATGTGTATTGGTGATCATTCATCCTTGACATCATCATTGAGTAAGACTTGGAAGGAGCTCTTGTTGAGAGGCTTGAGGCTGGAATGAATCCGGGAGGAAGCTTGCTTGGAGCCTGCTGAAGGTGTTCAGGTGATATCTTTCCGATATATGTACTTTATTTGCCTTTATATATAAAGAAACACGTCTTTGTTCCCGAATAATCTTTCTTTATGCTTATGAGATTCTTGTGTTGAATTCTTATGAAAGTGGTTACTTAAAGATTTTTTATAACTAACTTTATAGCATAAAGATGATTTATACATAAACTTCTATACATGTACTGTTGTGTTCTTTGATTTGTTTGTCTTGCAGGTCAAAGAAAGAAGAAGGGAACTCCAAGAAGGGTCTGCACCCTAACGGTCTTCTCGAACGTAGGACCTTAGGTATGTACCCTAAACATTAGGATTTGCTTAAAAGTAAAAAAGATGGCTGTGTGTGTGTGTTTCTTTGTATAAGCAATTTTCAGTCTGGTAGAGTCTTAGCCCAAAGGACTCTAGGGGTACTTTCCCTTCAACCAGAATTGGCGACTCCGCTGGGGACAACACTCTTGTTGTTCCTAGTTTGGGTAGTCCTCAAGCCAATCAAGGCTCAGTCCCTCTGTCTGTTGGTTCTGACTGTCTGATATTTTCTTGAACTCCAAGCTTTTCCAGTTTTTCAGTTTGTGTTTTTTATTTTTCTTGAAAGACTTCAGATACGCTCTTTTTCTGGATTACAGAAGCGTATATACGCTAGTTGCACTGAGTGAACCCGCGTATACGCAGGTTTCCTTAGTTACAGTCGCGTATACACGCATTCTGCAAATAATTGCAGGCGCGTATATCACATAATTTTCAAGATTTGTAAATTTTCTGTTGGCTGAATGTTTGTCTGGTAGTTTGAGTCAGTTTTAAGCAGTTATTTTCCAGTAACAGTTCTCTGTTTGACAGGGGGAATCTTGTTCTGAACTCTCTCTAGTTATAAGGAGTGCTAGTCTCGTTTTTCGTTGATTGCAAGCGTCATTGATTTTTGACACACAAGATTTCTGTTTAAGAATCTTGATTGCTTTGTTTCAGCAGAGTGGGAAGATTGTCTTCAATCTTTGTGTCCATTTTGTTTTCATGACATTTGTGTTTGCTTAACGAAATCATTTTTATGACCATTTGCTCCTTCGTTTCGGGAAATTTGTTTGTTACCATTTTTCTTGAAACTTGTCTTTTGATATTTTGGACTTTCATTGCTGCTTTTGATTGTCAAAAGCGATTTCGAACACATTTTATTTTTGTTGAGTTTTCATCATTTGAAAGATGCCAATTCACAAAAGTGTTTGGTTGCTTGTTTATCAATCATTGATGTCAGTTTTTGAGAGCTTTCCTTTGAAAAAGACTTTTTTGGTTTGATTGAAAGAAAATCTTTTGAAAGTTTTTGAGTTTCGCTTTCTTAAACTTGCTTCTCATTTGATTTCCTTTTTTGCGAAGTGAAAGTGCTTTGTTTTTTATCTTAGAACTTGTTTTTATTGTTTGGACGAAATGATTAGTAACAAATCATCTTCTATCTAAGCATTTTAGTGGCAAGACAAAATTTGGTAAAGCAGCAACTTTCCTTCTTTGTTTTTAGAGTAGTCTTTGAATCTTGCATCCACATTTAGTTCGTGCATTAGGCTAAGATTTGCATCCCTTTTTATGCATACATAGCTTTGTTAGCTTTTGTGAGTGTGGAGTTTGAAAAGAAAGCAAAAACTTTGTTTAATTTGAAGTACATCTGAACCTCATAGAAATTGCTCTTCATCGAGACGAAAAAGTGCATGTGCATGTAGTTAGGATAGTTTCTTTTTGCGTCCTAAAAACACCACAAGTTTCACCTCCATTACATTTGACTTAAAGAACAGCCTAATAAAATCAAGCGCTTAATTAAAATCCACTAGAACTTTTTGTTTTAGTTATTACACCAACAAGTTTAGGATTTTAGGGCCTTGGATTAGGCGAGTGGAGAGTTAACTCTCCAAGGCCACACAAAACGTCAAACATAAGAGTCTGATTAAAGAGAGTAAATCCAATAGCGTTAGGAAGACCAGGAAAGCTCCGGATCTGGGAGTTAAGCACGAGGGTCTGTGAAGACAGGGAAGAGAGATACCCCCTCTCCTACTTGTCCGAACTTACCTCACGACTGTTCCGCCTGGCTTCTGCGACGAGTTGGTACCCATAGTTGCCTCTCCTAGGGATCTGCATAGGTGGCTGCGGAGGGGAATCCCGTGGCACCTGAGGTCGACGTTGTATCACTCTCGACAGTACTACTGGAGGGCACCCTTGCGAAGCTTGGGGGCTTGCACCGGTGCAGGCTGTGGTTAGGAGGTCAGCGTAACTTCCTCTGATACCTTCGCTGATAAGACTGGGCCCTCATCATCCCAGACTATCTTCGGAAGGCCCTTTGATTCACTTTCTCGTATTTTGGTGTCCGGTCTCAATCACCCGGAGCGGAAATATTTGAAAATTGTTTGACTGGCTGTATCTTTAAGGACTTTTTAGTGGGTTCTCTTTGCTCCTTGTATATAGTTGGCTTTAGGTATCTTTGTCTAGTCACGTTTGGACTTTGTGTTCTGAGTGACTGGCTTACCGCTCTACCGATCTTGAAAGGCTTTTGGTCGTTCTTTCGGAAGTTGTGGAGTTGCCTCCTCAAGGGCAAAGGTTTTGATTGCTTATCCATATTCTTTGAAGAGTTATTTCTATGTTCCCGCAAAGGAAAGGGTCTTTGGATCAGTTAGATATGGCTAATATTCCTGTGGAAACCAACCAAGGTACCCTTCCAAAAGGGGATCCTTGTGCTTTTCCTTTCTTTGGAAACGTTGGTACTCCCTTGATGGCCACTTTGAATATTCCTGGGTTGAATGTTGGACTACCCATTTGGCTGTGGTCCACTCCGAATATTCCGGATGCTCTTGAAGCTTCTCCGTTAAATGCTTTATTTCAGGGGCATCACATGGGTGATAATTGTTCATTTTCTTTCAAAGAGAAATCTGGGATTCCTTCTTCTCCTCCTTCTTGTAACAAGAAATCTAAAAAGAGGAGAAAGAGGAAGTCAAAGAAGAAGAATAATTCTATCCCTTCATCTTCAACCTCTGCGAGTCATGTTGGAGATGAGTCTTCAGCCGCTGCAAGTCATGCTGGGGGCACAAGTCTAGTCACTGCAAGTCATACTAGCACTTCATCTTCAACCTCTGCGAGTCATGTTGGAGATGAGTCTTCAGCTGCTGCAAGTCATGCTGGGGGCATAAGTCTAGTCACTGCAAGTCATACTAGCACTTCATCTTCAACCTCTGCGAGTCATGTTGGAGATGAGTCTTCAGCTGCTGCGAGTCATGCTGGGGGCACGAGTCTAGTCACTGCGAGTCATACTAGCAATGAGTCACCGACCTCTGCAAGTCATGTTCAGGACTCTCCGCAAACCACTGCTAGTTATGTTGGTGGAATGGAGGTTGATTAGAAACCTGGACGTAGAAGTTTTAAACCTAAGTTCCCTTGTAAGATATGCAAGGGAGACCATCTTACTCATTTATGCCCTGGTATTCCAGAGGTTCAAAGGATATGGTCCGAGTCTGAAAGTACTTCTACTCCTAGACCTGATATGGTTTCTCATCAATCCCATCAACCATCGGTTGAAAATGTGGTAGAGTCAGTGCAATCGCTGGCCGATTACACTCCTCTTTTGGGGGGTGAAGTGCCTAACAAAAGAGTCTGTTTGATCTCTAGTACAGAGTCTTCTGGTATAGGGGACATTCCGGTTTCTTCGAATGTTCCCCCTCCAAGTGCTAAGAGTGTTTCCTTTGATTGGGATAGCCTTGTTGAGCCTCTTCTTCCTTCCGCTGCACCTTTCCAAATAAAGGTCATGGTTAATTCCACAAATGTCTATCGATGTATGGTGGATGAAGGATCCTCTACAAGTATTATATCCTCTTTGACTTGGAAAGCTTTGGGTTCTCCAAAGTTGTTGACAGCTCAGAGTCAGTTGTTAGCCTACGATAGAAGACCTGGTAAATCTATGGGTGTTCTTCCTCAATTGCCTATCACTTTAGGTGGGAAGACTGTCTTAATCGATATGATGGTGGTGGATAGCCCTTTAGACTTTAATATGCTACTTGGGCGTGATTATGTCTATGCTATGAATGCTGTGGTGTCTTCACTCTTTCGAGTAATGTGCTTTCCTCATAACGGGAATATTGTCACTATTGATCAGCTTGCATCTGATAATCACCACCCTAATTCGACTTTACTGCAGAATGCCCCTTGGTTTGTTCCAAGTGTTCAAGTAGACTCTACCCCGCCACGAGTGAATTATGTGGCATTGAATCCTCAATGTTCAATTGCTTCTAAGAAGGATCCTTTGACTTATTATTCTCCTTCTTGGGACTTGGTCCCGGCAGTTGACCGAGAGATTCTTCCTATAGAGACATGGGACCCTTTAATTCCCTCTTTTGATCCTTGTAGTTCTCATGATTTCTCAGATCTTGTTTTTCCTTCACAGGAGGAACTCTTTGAAGCCATGAGTTATGACTACCAAAGGAGTCCTTGGTTTGAGCCCTGCAAGGGGTTTTTTCCGAAGAGCTATTATACGTAAGCCGAAAGGTTGCGTGGTTCCCTGTACCATATTGTATATATGAGGTACGCATTTTCAAGTTTTGTATTCTATAACACAAAGATCTTATATGAAGTTTATATGTGGGATGTATTAACTTCGTGTCTAGTGTTCCTATTTATGTTTACAGAACTTGGAAGATTTCTCCTTTGGAAGTTTATGGTTGGTCCGTTCTGACAGGTATTGGTTCTCAAAACTGGCATATAGGTTAGGTTTTTCCGCCTGCATTGTGCACTTATCAGTTTCCTTTACCATTTTGCCTTAGGATCGACCCCACCAAGTTATGGTGCGGAACCTTCTCATTGCTTAGAAATATCATGACTTGTGTGGTAGAGCCTACCTTATCATGGGTGCCCTAGTTAGTACCTTATTGTCGCTTGGCACTCATGCAGATTTTTCATCCCTAGGCTCGGGAGTCCTCTGTAGTCCTGCCATGACTTATGCGTTGAAGACTCATTCCTCCTTGCTTCCTCGCTTCGTTCTGGCCTTATACCCTAGAGGCTCCTATATGTGTTGAGTTGCACTTCTGCATTGCATGTTGACCATTTGCGCCTTTTGGCCTATAGCCGGCTTCACTTGGACTCGTGTTTAAGCCAACTTTTGACCATGACGTCTGCAAAATCAACCTTGCATACCTTTGACTTCTGCAGCTTGACATACCTTGATCTGTGGAAGGAACATACCTTTGAGTGTCACTGACCAATTTTTCACCTCCCTGCATTGAGCATAGGAATGTTCCTTTTCCCAGGAACTAGATCATCTGTTTCACCGACACTCGTTCTTTCCACTGTACCATAGCATTCTTTTATTCTTTTTCCGGCTTATTAGAAAAAGACAAAAAAATTAAATATTCCAAAAAGAGCGGGAACAGGGACATTATTTCCATTTATTGTTGGCAGCTAGAGTCAGTCGTGTCGCCCTTGAACAAAGCACTCAAAACAAAGTCTCCTCCGCATGGGTGGGATTTAGTTTGACTTAGGTAAGCCATAACCTTGTTATCGAGTCAGTTCTCCCCCGATTGGTTATCTCTTCCAATCATATGGAGGGTTCGTTCGTGCCTCCTGCATGACGAACTTATACAGATTCATTATATGCTGCCACATAGTCACATTGAGTCGTGCTTTTGTTCAAGGGAAGTTAGCCTGAGTCGGCCTTTCTGCGGTGTCTCTTGACTCATTTTTCAGTCGGCCATCCTTGGTTGTCAGTGTCATGTCTATCATCACATCAGTTATATTGGTCCTTCACTCGTGCCGGTTTGAGAAGGTCCCCATTGACTTCTTGCTGGCGGGTCTTGTCCTTATCGACGACGACACATTGCTCTGAGGGCAGACCTAGAGACCGCACCCTGGCCCTATTTTCATTATTGATAGGTCACCTTGTGCTCAGCATCGATCAGTATCATGGGTCTTTGACTGAGTGGTTTCCCTTGTGTTCGACATCAGCATACATTATCACACATTGGGATTCGTGCAGTACCTTGGTTTCCATTTGACCCTATTGGTGGATACCTCGCCTCTGTGTCAGCTTTCATTATTGGTTGGTTCAGAGGGTTTCTGCCGTGCGCTAGCCACATCTTGTGTACGCCAGAAACGTACTTCGGTTGGGTTACTACATCTTTTTTGTCCGATTCCTTCCACATTATTGGCCTACGGGTTACACTCGCGCTAGATTGACGGAGGATGCCTTAATGCCTTCCTTCTAGCGGATCTTTCCCTATCGACTCCGACTCATTGCTCTGGGGCAAAGATCTAGAGTCCATTTGGCAGTACCTTGGGGTTTGCAGTCATTAGTGGCAGATTCTTCGCTATCGACAGTGGGAAACCATCATTGTCTCCTGATTGATAGATTCTTACAGGTGTTCGACTTCAGCTCATCTATTCACACTTGTTAGATTGTACTGGGTACCTTGACGCTCATTATCATTATCGGTGAGTAGTCTCGCGTTTGTTAACGGTATACATCAATGACCGGTAATCAAACGATTTCTCACATGGTCGACTTCAGATCATTTATTCCCATGGTGTAGAAATGTACCACGGCGGTCGGTGAAGACCTCAGGTTGTATCAGCATTCATTGGTTCACTTGACAGTTGCTCCTGTTGCTGCTAGTTGATACCACTCCACCTTATATGTTGCAGTCAGTTACGGCGACATTCTATATGCTGGCACCTGAGTTTACAGTGTAGTACCATCCTATTCCATCATGTTCAGTTGGTACCTTACGGGATCAGTCTTTGATTTCAGTGATCCGTTGCATCTTTCAGCATCATTGACAGTTTTATATGTGATATTCAGACATGTACTTACTCATTATGATCAGATGATCCATTATGTATTTTACAGTCATTTATACTTGTATACTTAGTGGATCCGCTTGTACTTGATATGCGGACATGCTTTACTTTTCCTGAGCATGGGTATGCCCACCTCAGACAGTGTTTCTTTCTGATCTCCTTTCGGTGGCTTGGCAGGCTGAATTCTGGTGAAGTCCTCCTCGGTTTTTCGGCAGAGTTCCTTTCCTTGTACTTACTTAATATATTTCGGCCATCATGTTCCCCTTCTGACCTCATACATTAGGGGGCATCTGTTATAGCTCCAAATCTCACTCTTATGGTTTGTGATGCTGCACTTATGGCCTAGGGCAACCCCTCCTTCCAGACCTGGTCCAAAAATTTAAAAAACAGTGTTTTATTCCCTATACGCGACTTTGCCCTGTGTTAAACGCGTGTACACGCGGGTTTGTCATACCCAACCCGCGTGTATCTATTAAAACACTTAAAAAAAAATATAATTTCCTCTTTTTCGGGCGGTGATCGCGGGTTTACCTGCTGGATCACCTGTTAGTGCCCGTGGCCCAACTGTTCCCAACCAACTCCTAACTAAAAAACTACTTTGGAGAGGGTATAAAAAGACATCAAAAGGAGAGAGAAAGGAGAGCAAGATTATTATGCTGAGATTTTTCCCTTAGACCAAGTCTGAAGTCCTTGGTGCATTCTGCACTTCCCCCATTTTGCATAGGAAACCCTTGTTTCCATGTGTATTGGTGATCATTCATCCTTGACATCATCATTGAGTAAGACTTGGAAGGAGCTCTTGTTGAGAGGCTTGAGGCTGGAACGAATCCGGGAGGAAGCTTGCTTGGAGCCTGCTGAAGGTGTTCAGGTGATATCTTTCCGATATATGTACTTTATTTGCCTTTATATATAAAGAAACACGTCTTTGTTCCCGAATAATCTTTCTTTATGCTTATGAGATTCTTGTGTTGAATTCTTATGAAAGTGGTTACTTAAAGATTTTTTATAACTAACTTTATAGCATAAAGATGATTTATACATAAACTTCTATACATGTACTGTTGTGTTCTTTGATTTGTTTGTCTTGCAGGTCAAAGAAAGAAGAAGGGAACTCCAAGAAGGGTCTGCACCCTAACGGTCTTCTCGAATGTAGGACCTTAGGTATGTACCCTAAACATTAGGATTTGCTTAAAAGTAAAAAAGATGGCTGTGTGTGTGTGTTTCTTTGTATAAGCAATTTTCAGTCTGGTAGAGTCTTAGCCCAAAGGACTCTAGGGGTACTTTCCCTTCAACCACCCTTCAGCATCTATGGAAAGAAAATATGGTGACAGGTCTTCCTATGGTATCTTGCAGAGATGGTGTTTGTTCCGGATGTGTACTCGGAAAACATCATCGGGACAGTTTTGACAAACGTGCCTCTTGGCACGCCTCAGCCCCTTTACAGCTTGTGCACAGTGATTTATGTGGTCCTCTTCCTGTTGCTTCATTCTCTGGCTGCAATTACTTCTTAACTTTCATTGATGATTTCTCCAGACGCACTTGGGTATACTTCTTAAAACTCAAGAGCGAAGTATTTAACACTTTTTTGGCCTTCAAAGCCTTTGTTGAAAAACAATCTGGACATCAAATTCTTAAGCTAAGAACTGATAATGGTGGAGAATATGTTAAAAACACATTCATCAACTTTTGCACCGAAAATGGAATTCAAATGCAACATACTGTTCCATACACTCCACAACAAAATGGTGTAGCTGAAAGGAAAAATCACACCTTAAAGGAAATGGCTAATTGTATGCTGCAATCTAAAGGACTCAGTCTTAGTTTTTGGGCTGAAGCAATTAATTGTGCAAATTATATAATCAATCGCACTCCTACTAAGGTTCTAGAGAATATCACTCCAGAAGAAGCTTGGAGTTCCATTAAACCAGATGTAAGCCACTTTCGTGTGTTTGGAAGTGAAGCATGGGCCCATATTCCAGATGAAAAGCATAAAGCTTTAGAACCTAAGAGTGAGAAATGACCTTTGTTGGATATTCTGAAGATGTAAAAGGTTATAGACTTATTCCATTTAAGTCCAAAAATGTTATCATTAGAAGAGATGTAAAATTTGATGAAAATAAATCGGCCTGCGAGCCTAGTCCGGCGGATGTGCCTCCTCTTCCTATCTCTTCTACTTTTGAAAACATTTCTTCTTCAGATGATGAAAGCGAGGATGATAATCCTCCCCCACCTTCTCAGGATCCTCAACTTCCAAGATGGGTCCGTGCTACTCGGGATGCAGCAGGTGATCTTGTCGGTGATCCTACAGATCAGCGACGTACACGTTCTCAGTTTGAAAGAGCCTCTTCTTTACTGGCTCAAGCTCCAGTAAATCATGATCCTGACACTTTTGCAGAAGCTTCAGGCCATCCACATTGGGAAGCAGCTATGAATGAAGAATATCATTCATTGATGACAAATGATACATGGGATCTTGTTCCTCTACCAAAGGGACGCAAACTTGTTAGATGTAAATGGGTTTACAGAACCAAGTATGGACCAGATGGGAAAGTTGATAAACATAAAGCTCGTCTCGTTGCTAAGGGCTTTTCACAGGTTGAAGGCATTGACTACATTGAAACCTTCTCCCCTGTTGCCAAAATGAACTCTATCCGCCTTGTTCTTTCCCTTGCTGCCTCTTTAAAATGGGAAGTCCATCAGATGGATGTTAAATCTGCCTTCTTGCATGGGGACTTGCAGGAAGAAATCTATATGGAACAACCCATTGGCTTCATACAAACAGACTCCAGCCTTGTTTGTCGACTTAAGAAATCCCTTTATGGCCTCAAGCAAGCTCCTCGGGCTTGGTATTCCAAAATGGATAGCTTTCTTTTAGAATCTGGCTTTTCTAGGTGTCATTCTGACAATACTGTCTACACCAAGAAAGTGGGCAACTCTCTTATCATCCTTGTTCTTTATGTTGATGATCTTATTCTTACTGGTAGTGATCCCAACCTTATAAACCATGTGAAGTCCAGCCTTAAAAAGAAATTTGAAATGACAGACTTAGGACACTTACACTATTTTCTCGGTCTTCAAGTCTTGCAATCCCAAGAGGGTATTTTCCTTTCCCAGTCCAAGTATGCTTGTGATATTCTTCGTCATTTTCACATGGAAGATTGTAAGCCAGCCCCTTCTCCCTTTCAGTCTGGAGTCAAACTTTCAGTCTCTTGTACTTCTCCTGAAGTTGATGCTACCTTATACCATCAACTTGTCGGAAAACTCTTGTATTTAACCCATACTTGTCCTGATCTTTCCTTTGCTGTTGGCCTTGTTGCTCGTTTTATGCAAAACCCCCATGAAAGTCATTGGAAAGCAGCGAAAAGAATACTTCGTTATGTTCGAGGTACAGTACAGTTTGGGATTCATTACAGTGCCAAAGCAGCTCCTCTGTTAGTTGGTTTCACTGATTCTGATTGGGTTGGTGACCCTGATGATTGGAAGTCTACCGCCGGTTATGTCTTCACTCTTAGTTCAGGACCTATTACATGGGCTTGTAAGAAACAGGCTGCCATTTCTCTTTCGTCAGCAGAAGCAGAGTATCGTGGTGTCGTGGAAGCTAGTAAGGAAGCCTTGTGGCTTCGTCAGATCCTATCATAGTTTGGCTTTGAGAAGCAGCATCGAGCCACACTTTGGTGTGATAATCAAAGTGCCATTCAGCTATGCAAAGATTCAGTCCAGCATCAGCGCAGCAAACACATTGAACTACACATGCACTTCATCAGAAAGCTCATTCATGACCATGTTCTTGAAGTGCAATATTGTCCAACAGATGATCAGGTCGCAGACATCTTCACAAAGGCTCTCACAGAGGCGAAGTTCACTAAACTTCGATATATGCTTGGAGTTCAGGAAGTTGTCAATAAAGGGGGATAGGCTCTAGTGCCTCCTTCCTTCTCCTATTGTGTCATATTTGTAAATCCTTCAATCCTATCCCAAGTTGTTCTTAAGGGGGGATGTTAGGATATTCCGACACATAGGATATAGTTAAGTTCAACTTGGTCTAGTATAGAGTTAGGTTAGAGTTAGGTAAAGTGTGTTTCTTTACCGTTGTACATTTTGTAACTTACAATCCGACGGTCACGATATGTAGTGATCCGACGGTTCACTCTCACCTCGGTATTACCGACACTTGATCCGTGGCTTGACACCCGATTGGTCCATGAGTTCTATTTAAAGCGCATGGAGGGTCATTGTTCGGGTTATCCGTGCATGAGAGAAGCGTATGTAAATTTTCATTCTTTGATTAATAAATTGTCTGTAGTACCCACGTTGGGACAGGTCATGGACTGTTTCCCTCCTTGCACTCTGAGGGTTTTAACCACGTCAAAAATACTGGTGTATTGATTTGAGATCTGGTTGTGAGCGGTGTCCTTTTGGTATTCTTTCTGTGGAACTTACCCTGTAAATTCCTACACATACATGCTCAAAGAATAGTTTTGCATTTTGTTCAGCTATGATTTGTTTATTACAAGGTATCAAAATGCACATTTTGTTGAACCTATCCACAACAACATATAGATAATCATGACCTTTTCTAGACTTAGGCAGTCCCCCAACAAAATCCATGGAAACACTTTCCCAAGGGTGAGAAGGAACTGGTAATGGAGTGTACAGGCCTAATTTTCTATTGCTGGGCTTGCTTTTAGCACACATATTACACCCTCTTACATATCTAGAAACTGTCTCATTCATTTTTGGCCAATAACAAAATCTTTGTAGTTGTGCAACTATTTTACTTACCCCAAAGTGACCTAATATCAGAGAAGTATGTGCCTCTCTAATTATCTTTACTCTCTCTGTTTGTGGAATGCAGAGTTTCCCACAATAATACAAGATTCGGTCCTTCACATGATAATCCAATTCTTCTACCTTTTTTCCTTGACTCAAAGTTGCATATACATCTTTAAATTCTATATCTTGAGCATATTGTTCAATGTAGATTTCATGTAGTACAGAATTATGCTTAAGTATAGTAGATGCATTTATAATGGGTCTAGATAACATGTCTGCAACTTTTTTATGTATGCCCTTTTTATATCTGATGACTAAATGAAACTGTTGTAGAAAACCCATCCACCTGTAATGTCTTGATTGATGCAGCTTAGTTTGGGAGTGTAGATATTAAAGTGGTTGATGATCAGTATGTATTACTGTCTCTTTTCCCATTAAATAATGTTTCCACTTTTTCATACTCTGAAATAATGCAGAAAATTCTTTATCACATGTAGGATAGTTAACTACTGCAGGATTAAAAGCCTCAGAATGATAACATATGGGTTTACCGTGCTGTGTTAACACTGCTCCCATGGCATAATCACTGGCATCTGTTTGGATCTCAAATGGTCTTTGCAGTTCAGGCAGTGCTAGTACAGGTGTTGTACTAATCTTTTCCTTTAAGGTGTCGAAGGCTTTCCTTTAAAGCATGTAAGGGAGCTGCAATTGAGGAAAAGTTAGAGATAAACTTCCCCCAATATTGTTCTGCTCCTAAGAAGCTTCTCACTTCTATAGCAGACTTGGGTTTGGGCTAGTTTACAATGACTACCACTTTAGAGGGATCTATTTTCAATTCACCACCCTCTACTATATGACCCAAATAATTTAGAGAGGTTTTTCCAAATTCACATTTGGAGATTTTAACATAAAGTTTTTCTCTTTTCAAAACATCTAATGTCTGCTTAACATGCTTTAAGTGTTCTTCCCACATTTTACTAAAAATAAGAATGTCATCTAGATACACAATAACAAAATCATCAAGAAAAGACCTAAGTACATCATTCATTAATCTCATGAAAGTAGCAGGGGCATTGGTCAAGCCAAAAGGCATAACTAGCCACTCATACAATCCCTGCTTTGTTTTGAAAGAAGTCTTCCATGCATCTTGCTCTACGACCCTAACCTGATGGTATCCACTGTGCAAATCCTGCTTAGTGAAATAAACAGCTTCCTTTAATTGATCTAAAAGATCATCTATGTGAGGAAGGGGATAACGATTTTTTATTTTTATCTTATTCAGTGCTTGGTAGTCAATGCACATTCTCCACGAGCCATCTTTCTTTCTCACCAAAACGATTGGTGACACACATGGTGATGTGCTAGGCCTGATAAACCCCTTCTCGAGAAATTCCTGCACCTGCTTCTTGATTTCAGCATTCTCTAAAGCAGACAACCTGTACATTCCAATGTTAGGCAATGGAACATCTTGCTGCAAAATAATATCATGTACTATTTCCTTTTTGGGTGGCAGACCTTTAGGTTCTTGAAACAAAACATCATACTCTGAAACAATCTTTTCTATATCAACTTGCTGCTTAGCATTATAGCCCTCAAATACATTGGTTTTATCAAGTTTCTTTTCCTTTACAACCATTAGTAAGAACTGTTTGCACGAATTTATCATTCTTTTCATCTGCCCTGAGTTTATGGGAGTATAATTATTTTTGAGCTTATGAGCTCTTACAAAATATTCGATTCCATCTTTAACAAGTAGATACTTGTTGTCAGCTCTATATAAAATGGCTTTTCTATCATACAAGTAAGGACTTCCTAAAACAATTCCACATATATCCAAAGGAATTATGTCTAACTCAACCTCATCTACAAATGCTGACCCAAAAGAAAACTTGAGTTTGCACTGTCTAGTCACTTGTAGTTGTGCTTTATCATTCAATCGTCCTAATGGGTATGGTTTCTTGTGAGGTGTAGTTGCTAATCCCAATTTCTTTACAATTTCTTCAGAAATCAAATGTACTTGTGAGCCACTATCAAACAAAGTATCAATCTTTTGATATTTGGAAACAACTCGAATATGGAAAAGCTCATGTCTTTTTCTCTCATGTTTTTCATCAATAATAGATTGAGCATAATTACTGGTAGATGCTTCAGAATTCTTACCTTTTATACCTATGGCTGCAATGATTGTTTCATCTCCCGAGTCTGACCCCAAATATTTATGAATAGCTACAACAATCTTCTTCTTCTTGCCCTCGGACTTCTTAGGTCTCCACTTTGGATGTAGAATCCAACAGTGCTCATCATCATGCCCATCCTTTTTATAGTGAGTGCATGAAGCTTTGCTTTTTTGTGCAGTGTTAGCCTTCCTTTCTTTCCACTTCTACTTTCTTTTCTCCTTTCTCTTGCTTGCAGTGGGTTGGGATGGTCCCCCAACTTCTAGATTTCCATTCTTTCCTCTAGCCTCTAAATGAGTAGCTTGTACAGATACCTCATCTATACTAGTGAGATTAAACATGAGGATGGTATGCCTCATGTATCTTTGTAGACCACCAATGTACTTCAAAAGAGTCTCTGGTGAGTCTAATGAGATCCCTAGAATCAATGCTCTCTTTCTAAATTCTTGAGTGTACCCTTGCACACTTTGCCCTTTCAACTACCGAAGATTTTCCCAACTCATCATGGCTTGTTGCATGTAGGCCAATGGATAGAATTGCTTCTTGATTGCAAAAACAAATTCACTCTAGACAGAGATAGTCTTACCATCTCTTTTCATGTCAGCTTGGGTTCTGGCTTCCCACCAAACCAAGGCAGTGCCTCCTAGGCATAGGCTTTCCAGCTGAATTTTTCTCTTGTCTGAGTCGATGTTCTGCACTCTGCAATACACATCAATTTGTCTAATCCAATTGTCCAACTTTTCAGCATTTAGCTCTCCATCATATATAGGCAAATCAAATTTAACATCTAGCTTGATCAAAGATGCTTTCTTATTATGCACAGGGTTATTAGGAGGTGTGAGAAAGTTTTCATCTTTCCCTTTTACCTTTGAGTGGTCATGGGAATGAGACTCGTCTTCTTCGTTATCTTGCTTGGAACCTGATGAATCTTCATCCTTATGCTTTCTAAAGTCCCTATACATTTATTCAACCATAGACTTTATAGCTTGGAAATTTTCTATGAATTAAGGGTCTGGCCCCACAGAACCTTCCTCTCACATTGTCTTCCGAGGATAGACTCTCCCAATTTCAAGATTAGTTTCGACCAACTCTCCTTCTCCTAATTTGAGCTTTGATCTAGTGAGCATTCAACAGCTAAACCAACACAAGCTTGTCTAACCTTACAGCCTAAAGCTCTGGTACCACTTGATTTGATAATCACTCAATGAGTGACCTCAGTTAAGAATTATTAATTATAGGTATTATAGACTCATGTGTTGGTGTGTGTCTATGTTATTTAAGCAATGGATCGATCAGATTGCAAATGCACAGACACTTGAAATGGAAAACAACAGAGAAATACAGTAAGCAAATACAAGAACACAAAGAATTAATAAGGAGTTCACCCTATCCTCCAGGGCTACATCTCTGGTCCAACTTCAATGGTGGCCTTATTTTATTGTGTTTTAAGTAGAGAATTACAATGCAGGAGCTCAATATGAGTCACCTGAAACAGATTTGCTTGGCAGGGTGGTTCTTGGATTCCCCAAGCCACTGGAGTGCACAGACTCATTTGCCTACCAGCTCTGTGACCTTCTGGTCTACAATGGAAAGAGCCCAATGTGGTGCTCAGTCCGGGCAGATCCTCTCTAGGATGGCTTGAATCCCTCAAGCTCTCTAGTGCTCGATGCTACCTTTGGTTAGCTCAGCCCTCTGTCCTCTTCTGCTTTTGCTTCACTGTCTTTTTCCCTGTGTTCTGTCCTCCTCTGGGGATTCTGGTTCCTCTGTCTCTCTTTCTGACTGTGTATTCTATCTCTGTTCATGGCTTTAAGCCATTCATTTCCATGTCTATTCAGTTCCTCTTCCGCCTCCATCGAATCACCTTCTGTAGCTGCGCTTGGAGTTCCCTGGCTCGGCGTCATCATCGGCTCATAGGGAGTGGCCACATGTCCTCCTATAACGCGCCAGCCTGCTTCATTGGTTCAGTTCTTCGGTTACATCATGGATGAAGTCTTCCTCCACCGTGGCAGTCAAAACGGACTTCAAATCCTTCTAAATCACGACTCATTCCTTCGTTGATTCTGCTTCCCCCATCGGGCGCGATCTCAATCGTCCGATCTGGGGCCTCTAGATCCGATGCCATTCGCACGTTTCGCACAGTTGACTTGCTCGACCTTTAGCGTGCGATCAATGACGGTCTTCTCTCTCCTCCGCTTGCCACGTGTCGATCGTTGGGTGGGATCACTCCAATTTCTCCAAAATCACTTACCGTTTGAGGGCGCCCCGATCAATACCGCCGATTTTTCGGAGCGCGGGTCCCGCCTTGTCCTTTAGCGCTTTTTCGATTTTCACCCGCGGTTCTCTAGCTCCCCACGCGTCCGAGTGCTCAGGGCTTCTCCATTTTGGCCCTTTTTGCCCAGAAATGCACTAATCGTGCATCAAAATCCACCTCTGTTTCCTGATCTAAGGCTCCCAGGGGCTAATTCGACCTCCCGCGCAGTCTCCATGGGCCTTGGTCAGTGCGCTTTGACCAGGGTCCTCGTTGTTCTATGCTGGCTGCCATTGCCACTAGTTCAAGGTGTTTTTGATCACTGTTTAAATTCTTTGCAGTCTATCCTGACCTGGTACAACCATGGCTATGTTAATCACTCTATGGATCCAATTCGGGTCATCTATTGCTGGTCCTTCGCTGAACATCTTGATCTTCTGCTGTGTGAGCTCCAAGTTCGTCAACTTCTCCTGAATGTTGGTTGAGACTTGGTAGGCTTCTTCCAACTAAGGACCCAACCTAACCTTAAGCACTGCCTCTTTTTTATGTGTTGCTTCCACTTGTGCGAGGAGTTGCTTCCCTTCCTGCAACTTGGCAAGGCGCTGCACTAGCGTGTCATCGCCCTAACCTCATCATACTGTTTTTGGAGCTCGCAGATCTCTGTACTCAACATCTATAGGTTGGGGTCTTCCTGCATGGTCATCACCAACTCCATTGCCTGTTCAAACAAAGTTGTGCAGTCAACAACTGCGGCATCCACAGTAGCCATTCCTTCCTTAATGGTAGCTCCGCGTTGTTCCTTGACCTCAGGCGGAGTCGAATGCTGTGACTTGAGCTGTAGCTCCATGATTTTCATGTTGAGTTCAAATTGAACACTTTCCACCTCTACCTTTGGGATATTAATATTTCTTGGATCTTCATCCTCCCCCTCAGCAGTCACATTATAGCATTCCAACGCATGGCGTAGCTGGGTGCTCCAGTCTAGCTTCACCAACTCCAAAGGGTCCTACGGTATTCTAAAGATTGCCACCTTAACCTCCTGCAGAGCTTCATAAATGCTTTCAAACCCATCTTCAAAACTAAAGGTCAATAAGAATCCTTCCCTTAATATATCCCACTCCACGGTGCCATGGAGGAGCTCCGTTTCTAGGTACCAATTCATTGGAATTATATCCAAAGTATGATAGAACAAGTGCACCCGCTCTGGCTGTGGCTCTATCTCATAGACCTTAGTCCATTTTTCCAAATGATCGCGTGATCATTTCTCCCATCGTATTTCTTAGCTAATTGTACCTTCAGACAACCAAATCACAACCTCATCATCCTCCTATAATTGTGCCATTCATCAAATCTGTCTTTGTATGTACTCGTCCACCGTGCGGGCATAGTGCACAATGCCAAATCCAACACTTGGAAGCGATGATCCTCAGGTACTTCTGTTTCAAAGGCATCCAAAATTTTATCTATGTCAGTGAAACCATCGTAATAGGGTAAATTTCTTACCTCCGATGACACACAACACAATGATATAGTCATCATGATGTAGCGCAACATAGATACTTCATGCAACCGATTTTTCCAATGCTCCAACTATTCATCTGAATGCGAGGTACAAGAGCTTTCTTAATCCCATGAAATTCATCCATCAGCTGTTGGGTTAATCCAATCCTGGTCTCACAGTGTAATTTTGTAAATCTAATCCAAATCATCATCACTTTCCTCATAGTTGCACACCATTTCGGTATCGCGCGGTCCTTCTGCAGGGTCCAGTAGTACTATCATGTAGAACAATTTCCTTTCAAATGAAATTATCGGCTTATTCAAGTTGATGACCCCATTCTTATCAATAGCCCAATCAATTCCGAGTGCAGGGTATGGATTGTTGTCATCAACAATTTATATCACTTCAAAATCAGTGAGCACGCTCACACCTTTGATATCTACAGTGACTCCATGCAGTCGTCCCATAGGGATACTCTTCTACCGGTTCACCACCCTAAGATGGATTAGAGACTACTGCAGTGCAGGTCTCCCCATTCTCTCCCATGTCTGTTTAGGAAAAACATTCACGTCAGACCCTAGATCCAAAATAACATGTTCCATCTCATATTCTCCTATCTGCGTGGTGAGCCTCATCTCACGCCCTGTCCTCGACTTATGTTTGCCAATATTCCTAACTATGCGGTTTCCATCAGGGGTGTTTTCTTTACCAACACACTTGTTTATCAACTCCTATAAGCCCTTAAAAGCCTTACTATAGGTTTCCAGGAACATGGTGAGTACAGAGGGATGAATCTTTGTGGGTGCACTGGGTTCTGGTAGTTTGTCCTGACTTCCTGAGGTAGATGCCTCAGTGAATCTTTTCTTCGCCTCCATAAATGTTTCCTTTGCGCATTCTAGATCGAAGCCAACTTCCTTTTCTGGGGCCTTGCGGACCCACCCACTTTCTTCAGGTTGTTTTCCTTTATCATCACTAGTTGTTACTCCGCTTCTCAGTATGATATTCACATTCAGATCTTCCTCGCGGGGTTCAGCCCTCATCATCTGCAAGTTCTAGGTAGGCTACTCAGGGTGTGCCTTCTTCTCCCACATATTAGCTATCAACACAGGGCATTATTCTATTATGTGGTCAAACTGAGTGCAATATTGACATGACGGGCGTGTCTGATTCAAACACTCCCACGCATAGTGCCCTGGTGTCCCACAATTATAACAAATGACCTGTCCATGACTTTACCAGGTCCTCCTCCTCCTCGGCCTCGTCTGCGCTCCTGATATCCTCCACGCACTCCCCTAGCACCCTGATTTGGAGTCTGAGTTTCTTCTTGCATTCGGTACATAGGCGTCCTCTCCATCATCAACTTGTAGCTACATCAGTGGCACCCATTGTGGCCTACTGATTTGCAGAAATCGCAGAAAAATTGTTGTGTTGTCTGCACAAAATTTTGCAGCAAATGACAATTATCTGTTACGTGTTTTCCAGCCACCAGACAGATAGCGCACCATAGCGCAGGTCTTGCACTTGGGCCTGCTAGAGCTTCCTGTCTTAGGGGCATCGGTCCTCCCCCTATAATGTAATTGGTGAAGATAGGGCAGTGGTCTTTATCATGCCCCTGGCTTTACACTTGAGACACCAGACTTCCTCACGCACCTCTAGCTTGGCCTCCTTTTCTTTTTTCAAGCTCTGCAATTCTAAACAGAGGTTTTGCAACTGCAAGTGAGTTTGTTGGACTCCCAAAGACGCATCCTGAATAGGTGTTTCATGCAATCTCATTGTGTTTTACATAGCTTTCGTCTGAGTTCCTATCGTTTACTGTGATAAAGCAATCCTTAGGTGGGGCAGGAGTGAGGATATAAACCACTCATGGTGCTGACTATCTATGAGATGCATATTAGCTTCGTAGATCATGCACTTCAATCTTTAATCTAACTCCCAGGGCATTTCACCGGCCCTTGTCATGCTTTCCTTGAATCCAATTATTAATTGTGAGTCAAACTTAGGCTTACCAAATTCTTTGTTCAAAGTAGCTTGAGTGTCTATGAATGACGCCAACGGATTATCAGTGGAGTACTTAATATACCATGTCAGTGCATGATCCTGTAGAGCGGTAACCAACTGTGCCTTCTTTATATTTTCAGCCGTAATTTGTTATGTTGTCCACACAACCTTTGCAACAAACCAAAATTGATCTGCATCCTCACTTCCTAAGCCCTTGAAAACTGGTAACTTCATTGTATTTGACATGTTGAACGACAGTGGTGGTAGTGGTGTTGTGGGAGAAGGTGTATGTTGTGGAGGTGAAAGCGGAGGTGGTGTGGATGGATGATGTATCCATGGAAAACCCTGCTTTATCAACTAGACAGTGCTCCGCGGTGATGCCTGTACCACTCCCTCGTCATCACTTGAAGGAAGTCCAATCAACGGGTTATATTCAGGACCTGCTTTCTCTTGATTTCTAAATCTCCGTCCACTTCGTGTAGATCCAAACATCAAGGCAATAGCATAACCTATTTTCCACACAAGAGCATCTTAATACATGCATTCAAAGACCTCAAATAATTACCTCACGATCCCTTGAAGAAGAATCTCTCTTCTTCACTATATCTGATTAAGGTATCAACCACAAATTCTGTTACAAATCCTCTTATAACGTGATCAAGCTAGTGATCAATAGCGCACATTATCTTATCTTCAGAAGCTTCCAACCTTCGCACTAGATCCAGAGTCCACACTATTGGACTGTCAAATCTCCACCTTCCTTGGCCATCTTCCAACTTAGCTATCCACTCATATAGTTCGATTAGGAAGGTGTAGAGTAAAATTTCGTGTATTTCTATGTACAAATATCTGTCCAGCCACTGTTCTTTTGTTAGGCACGTATTTTTTTTCTCCTGCACCATGAATTTGTGGATCTTTCTATCTAACCAATTCTCAATTTCCTTTTTGGTCGGATTCCAGTGATGCGACATCACACATCTGTTTATGCAGATCCCAGTCCTGGCAATAGAACCATTTGTTGGTTTAGTGGATCCTGACCTAGGTTCAAAGTTAGTTATGCCAAAATAACCCTACACCACTGACGATTTCGGCATCAACCCACGTAGCGTGGACTGAGGTCTCACCCGAAGTAGTATGGGGGGATGCTGGAACCAAGTTTCTGCATCTAGAGATCAGTGTGATGTCCCTTTATGTCTTAGATCTGCCTTAGCGCAGGTCCCTAAGCCCTCAGGGCATAGCATTGTAGTTTCCTTCAAATGGCCTCTTGACCTCCGAAAAGAGCTATGATTGGCTTCTGTGGACCTTTAACAGATAGGTTATCTAATTACGTGCATTATAGACTAGCCTTAGATCGAAATCCACGCAGATTTTCTCAAGTGCTTATAAAATTAACAGAAAGTATTATAACCTTCGCGCAAATACTTAACATGCATTGTGTTCAATTAATAAGACTTATCCAGTAGGTTAGCGCATCAATACATCATTAGTTCATAAAGACATTATCTCATCACAACTTATATCGCAAACATAAACAATAGAAAGAAACAGATAAAACATAAGAATCTCTCCAAAAATCTTCTTTATTAATCTTCTGTATAAGGTTATAGACTCAAAACTTCCCTGCGCACTCAGCTACATGGGTCCACACACTCAGTTGCGGACTCTAGTCTAGGCCTCTCCGAACTTAGCTGCAGAGCCTTTCCCTCCTCTAAGTCTTTCTTCTCTACGCTAACTCTCTAAGACTCCATTCGTTGTACCCCTAAACAAAGATATAGATCTCCCTTAGACTTACTAAGACTGTTAGGTCCCTATAATACTAGGAGGCTTATTTCTAAGGTGTTGATCTATCTTTTCTATATTTTTGTGAGCTGGTTTCATAACAAAGACACACCTATTTATACAATCCCATGGTCCGCGGACCATGGGTAGATCTCAAATACCGACTCAACTTTACATAAACGAGGGTAAGAATCCTTTTTGACTCCTAACTAACTACGCACTCCGCATTCACAATTTGTGGAGACTTTACATCTTTTTATCAACTTTACATCAAAATTTGGGATTTTACACCAAAAATGACCAAGAGGACCCCATCCCAACAACCCACCGAGGAAACAAAATCTTGGCTTTACTACAACCCACAGTCTGGTTCATGGGTCACTAGGCCAGTGGCTTTCCTGTGATCCATGGTCCGGTTCAAGGACCACTAGGCCATGTTCTCTATCATTCAGAGATCCACCCCACTCAACTTTGAATTCATCCTACAATCCAACTCACCAAAAACATGAGAACCCCATCACACCATGGTTATCTGGAAATGGAAAGGCTAAGATCAAAACATTGTTACACCTAGAAAAACCCATGCCATGACAGCAAAAGAGCCAAATGCAATACCATGCATGCCAAATCTAGCAAGGAAAATAAACATGCAAATCGATACCTACAAAGAACCATGTTATAGTTGCTTGATCTTGCTCTTCCGTGCTTTCTCCTTCCTTCTTCCCTTCGTTGCCTTTCTTGATCCCATGCATAACCATAGAAAAAGCTTGATCCAAGGGCTTACACTGACTAAGAGCTTGCCAACTAATCCTCAAAAGCCTTTTTATGAATGGGGCCTCTACTTTATTCATTTTCAATTATTTTCCTTCAATTTCCTCCTCACATGCAACCTATGACCTTTCACCTTCCTTTTCTCCTATTTTCCATTATTTTCATAAATAAATGTTCCAAAAATGCCATTTTTCCTTTCCAAAGCCTTAGCCATTGTCTTTTCCAATTTCCTTCACCATAAACAATCAAATGAACACCCACTAGGATCTATTACACAACCCTCCCCCTTGGGGAAAACCATCCTCAGTGTTAAACCACACCAAGACCTTAGCAAGACCATTCAAAAGCAAACACACTACCCATGGAGCTTTATCACTTAGCTCGTTTCTATATTTACAATGAAAGACCTGCTCAAAAGAAAATCATCATGACAACATGACAATATAATAACCATACTGCATACTGGAGCTTTATAGCATAACTCATTACGGTATTTACAATAATGACATATACACATATGCACATTTTCTAAACCAACAAATAAAAGGATATGATGGCCATATTAATCAATAAGGGAGTCTAGAGGCTCACACCTCCACCCTCAAAGTAATATCAGGATTCACCTCCTTCCCAAGAAGTCCAGAATCCATTGCCACAGTAAAACTGCATCCAATGTCCGAGGCTATAATCCTGCACCACTTGTCCCCTCAATGAAAAATTATTGGCTCATTGTTCCAGGGCGCTCTCCCAATGTGTATCTGATTCAATATGGTAATGCTAATGACCAAAACCAATATATTCGTGAACTTCCCTTATTTGTTACACAGCCCCTTGGGAAATCCGGTCACCCCCTTCCGTGTAGTCACTCACCTTCCAAGATCCCTGACATCCCTATCCTAGGTGATCTATCCCTTCGTAAGGCTTCCTCACATCGGAAGATCAAACAACCAAGGCATATACCTACCTCAACCATCATACTGGTCACAACATGCTCATAGAAATCAATGGACACTCTTAGGTACTAGTGTCCCACAATGGCCCTGCTCCTGAAGTACTCTACCAGCATACTATTGCATGTTCCAATTTCTTTTGTTTCTACTACCAATTCTTGTAGTCAATTTCAACCACCCAACTGAGCATGTTCATGCATTCCTGTTCCAAGCATATAAGTTCCATTAGATTCAAATAAATTTAAATATCCTCAAATCATACCTCATTGGTAGTTCATCAATAATGTACACTTGCAATCCTATTCACTTCCTATCACGACAAGTCAAACTAGAATCTTTCGTCGAAACATCATGCATAAACACATCACATCCGGTTAGCTGAAGACACAACCATCATATATCAATATCATAAATCACATGTAACCATCATAAACCATAATCATAGATCACATGTAATCATTATAGACTGGAATCATAAGTCACATGCATAATAAAATTGGGATAAAATATTAATACTTATCCTTTAATTAATCCTTAGCTTCTACCTTTGTCTTTATTCCTTGCGCACTACAAATCAATTTCCACACTTGAAAAAAACCCAGTGCCTTCTCCTCAACCAAGTGCACATACACATAGTGTGCATCACACACATACAAATACACACGCCATACAACACCATGCAATACATGCATATACACTAGTACCATATGTATCACATGTACACAATACCACCTGTACACTACAACCACCTGCACAACATGTGCACAACATCACATGTACACGGCACCACCTGCACAGCTTTTACACAATGCCACATGTACACTACACCACTATACAATGTGTACACAATACCACATGTACACAGTACCAAACACATGACATGCACGTGACACTAGATTTCCACACCCGAAAAAAACCCAGTGCCTTCTCCTCAACCATGTGCACATACACATAGTGTGCATCACACACATACAACTACACACATCATACAACACCATGCAATACATGCATCTACACCAGTACCATATGTACCACATGTACACAATACCACCTGTACATTGCAACCACCTGCACAACATGTGCACAACATCACATGTACATGACACCACTTGCACAACGTGTACACAATGCCACATGTACACTACACCACTATACAACGTGTACATAATACCACATGTACACAGTACCAAACAAACGACATGTATGTGACACCATTTGTACACAACGCCACATGCATGACATGTACACAACACCACCTGCACGCAAAACCACTTGTACAACATGTACACAACACCACATGCACACAGTACCATATGTAAATATTGCCACATGTACAACATGCACGTAACACCACCTGTACATAGCACTACATATCCAACATGTACATAGCATCATCTGTACACAACACCGCATATGCAATATCCACACAACACTACATGCACATAACATCACATATGCAACATGTGCACAACAATAGTACCACACATCCAAAAGCACACTGTCTTTACCAATAAACCTTGCTTCCAGTGTCTTATCCATGATTGTCCCAACATGTCGTAGACCACACTGCTTTCATTTCGCTGTTGTATCCCTCGATACAACATGTCCATAACATAGACAATATAATCACATAATGTCAACTCCTAACCATATGATACTGACCGTGTATATTTTCATGACTACTCTTCTCAATCAATTCTTCGTAAGACCAGGAACCTCTTCATGCCCTTTGCTGCATAAGAAATCATTCCTACACAAGGAGGATTCTTGACAACCCTATCAGATAGTGACATAGATACATACATATATAATTATTAGGATAAAGCAGTCATCATTCTATCAGAAAACGACATACATACATACATGTATACATATACAAATGTTAGCATAATCATGATCATAACATAATTACCAGATAGCATAAGTCTAGGTCAAGAGAACCTCCTTTATTAATGCACAACATTGATAACAATCATTCCCAATATATCCAACCATCCAACACCTCAAGTCCATTTACCTTACCTGTTCTGGTTACCCTTCTCATGTCTGTATTGCCACCGTCCATTTACCACAATGGGCTCAACCAGTCCAATTGAATGTCATAGTCTTACCTTCTACTGCACTTATTCATGCCTAGAGCTTCATCTGAGTCTTACATTCCCTATTGGGTACCACACGACTCTCCTAAGCTCCATTAACTTTCCTCTTTCCCAAACCAATTCCCAAGACTTAAAACATAAAAGGCAAGACAAGAAACAACCAAGAAGAAAACCATAAAAACCAATAACAACACGACACCACAATAAAGTGGCATAGCTATGCACCAGACACACTCAAAATCATACATCAAGTGCAATAATCACAAAATACCAAAAGCACAATACTAACAACAAACACCAGGACTCAATCCCCATGGTTCCCAAGGAAATCTCAACTTGAGCCTTCTTCATGATTTCATGGCAACCTCCCTTGCCATGCAACTCCCTGCATCATACTGCCATAAACACATAACTATCTGTGCATAAATAAATATAACAATACATCAGATACCTTATCTTGTTGTGCCAAGCACATTGCCTTGTAGCTAAACACGTCCATGCCATCTCTAAAGGGACTCCAATTCCTTGACAAATCCATTTTTTACTAGAGACTAGCTAATATACTTGTCAATTACATGTCCATGAATATAGCACATATCCACATAATTTCAGGCAAATCAAGGTTAAGAAGTCTTCTTTTGTGCAAAGTACTCATTCGTTTGGAATTAGGGTTTCCAAAAATAGCCAAAGGAATTCTTGCTCAATTCCTTTTCTTTACCTTTTTACCTTTCTATAATCGAGGATTACTATGTATTGTCACATAACCCAATTGTTAGTTATTTAAACACATCAACTATTACCTTGTCATGCTAATACCAATCATGTTTCCTAGAATTTCTCACACATGTCAAACACATGTTCCAAATATCAAGACAATCATATCTATCAATTTGAAATCAACTTTTACAAACAATCATGTCATAATCCATAGTCAACTCATAGTCATTAGACATAATGCTACAACTGTCAACTACATTCAAGTACATATCAACTGTCTCAACACATATATGTTAGTACAATCATCTTAAAACAAAATCATTTGAACACATACTCATATTATGAAATTCATCAAACATTCAACCAACTTGCAAACATACCATGTTAAATAAATCAACTAGACACCAAACACTCAAACACCAAATAGATGTCATAATCAAACAATCAAGCACAAGGTAGATGACATAAACAAGTTCATACCTTAATGTATCTCAGGGGAGGAAATCTTGTTTGCACAATCAATCTAGTTAGCATGATATAACTTCACGAGATATTAACTCAAACATAAATAAGATCATGATACCCAAAATAGTCACTAGCTAACATGTTTACATCATAACTCATACACAATTATCATTTATGCATAGCAATCACATATGTACGATCGGTCTAGATTAGTACAACACAATGCAACACAATAAGTCGACTCATACCTGAATATTGTAACCCTAACCATCTACATAGTGTGATATATATAACATCAAGGTATAAATGCTATAACCCTAATCATCAAGCTAACTATCATTTAACAACAACAAGTTAACCTATAACATACTCATCAACAACATATAACACAATCATCAGGTTCTCTAATATAAAACAACAATAGCAATGCATATAACTACATGTTACTATCATTCTTGACTATCCGACACATGTGCATATAACTATACTAATCAACTAATATCTATCATGAATGTAACCATAAAATCAAAATACATGTACATAAAACTAATGTATATAAACCTAATTCATATAAAAATCCTTGACATACATACCTGTGTGTCAAATATACAATACATGTATGGCGATCTTCTCTTACCCCAAAGTCCAATGCTGCAACTTCATTATGATGACTTGCACCTCCTTCTCTATCTCAGCCAACACATTAGCATCATAACATACCAACATCACTTGATGACCTAGATTGCATACCAAGACTTCACAAGGCATGTTTGACCGACTATTCATGCATAACTATAACCAAGACCATACATGCATGACAACTGCATATAGACATATAACACATGAGTGCTAAACCATATACACATCATTCTAACTAGAGTCTAGTCATCAATGCATGACCATATCAACCACACAAACCATGACCTCATGCATGACAACAACCATTACTCCATTGTACACATTGCCACATGCAACTATCAACATGCATATGTAATTCCTAGTCAACTACACATACACATGAACACATGTAGTCGAGCATGAGTGATCAATTCTTGTAACCAACCTACAATATTGATACATGTAATAAAACATACAAGACTGCAACCTACTATTCAAGGATGTAATCCCAGCCTAAAAAATGATACATGTAAGTGATGAATAACAACATGTAACCAGTCATACACTCATGACAACATGATTCACACAACGACATCATTATTACCATCGTGACATCATTACGACCATGACCAACACCATGCATATGCAACAATAATTCAAGGATGACTAACACATGTATAACTGACGTAAATGCATGACAAACAACTTCACCCAAGGAGAGCGCAACTAGGATCTGATACCACTCTGTAACACCCTCCTCCCATATCTACCCAGGTAAGTAGCCAACCAGGTTAAACATGAAATGAGACAATACTATGATTGGATTCAACTTCGTATGTGTCCTTAAGGAAGTGGAATCGATGGAAACACAACACATAGACATTCAACATCAGCTTCAGGACCCTCAGGAACCAATCCAACACTTTAGACAAATTTCCCTTGGGTCCTGCTGAAGTGTTGACCAACTTAAGACTCAGTCGCTCTCATGCTATAGGTACGATAACGTCCAGAAACCCAGAGTCGCTCTCACAAGCTTGCCTGCTAGCATCCCTGAGATTTCAGCCACTTTTTCAGGCCCAGAGCCTAGGTCCCTGTGTAGAATGGAATGATAAGTTAGGAGCAAAAAAACTAACAAGGAAACAATGATGCAAAAGCAATAAGTTAAACAACACCTTAATCAAACCCCTACTATCCATGACAAACATTTCATCAAACATGTCACAAGCATGTAATCTACAGGTGTAACCAACAAAATTAAACATAGGGGTCTTGTACTTATCTGAGAATCGCTAAGAACCATTGTTCCCTCATGTCATTTTCTGCATTACCATCTATTAGACCATAGATACATTATCCATTCATTTACAAGTAAAAACATGTTGAGAGCCATAAATAACTATTATCATAAATCACACATATAACTAGCATAATAACAACCGAAATACTCATGAAAGTACAACCATATAGACCACATATAATCCTTCAAAATGCTCATGTAAATACAAGGAGACATAACCTTTCATTAATAATGTAAAAACTAAACCTAGGATGGAACTTCCATGTTCCACCCAACCATAGAATGGTTGAGCCAAATATATCTTCAACCATTCACCCTCGTGCCATATTCCAAGCATGAATGTGGGGCTCAAACAAAAAGAACTAACCAATGCATACCGAGGCTAAACCACCTTACCCTCATTAATAGAAACTAGGCTTTACCGTAATCCACCCAGGATCACTAGGCCAACACAATGAACACAAAATACCAGGATTTACCATGATCTCCACCTGATCACTAGGACAAAAAGCATGGATGCCACCAAATTTATCCACCTACACCGCGAGGAATTTTCTTTCCTCCTAGTCTCTCAGGCTTTACTGCAACCCAAACCTGGATCACCAGGCCCTAAACGGAGACCCACTCTCTAGGATTTACCACATATCCTGAACCTAGGATTACTAGGCCCAATGGAGAGAAAACCACCTCTTGGATTTACTATATATCCTGCATTTCACTGGCAAGGACTCCTAGGCCAACCGAGGCAACACAATCCTGACTTTATCGCAACCCACGGTCTGGCTCAAGGGTCACTAGGCCAGTGGATTTACTGTGATCCACAATCCAGTTTAGGGACCACTAGGCCATGTCACACGGAATCATTCAAAAGTGCGGACACAACCGACCTTCCTAGAAGTCTAAGACATTCTAATGACAAACAAAACAAACTAGAGCTATCCTTCTCTAAACATGCATTATGATATGAGAAATCAAGTGTTTCGTTCTTACCTTTGTCCAAACGCTGTTGTAGAAGTCCAAGCTTTGTTGATCTGGATGAGCTCCTCCTTTTCTCCAAAACCTGCAATCACCAACAGTCAAACAATTAAATAGCACCTGATTATAACATAAAACAAAGCATATTCAACATATAGACCAAGGAGTACATGAAATAACCCATAAACAACAAGTTATTGAGAAGAATGGACCAATTTGCATTAAAGGTAATCAAAAGGAACCATTACAACCTGAGCCTTGGTGTTGTGCAAGCTCCTTCCAGGGTCCACAAGAGTCTTCCTCTACTTTGACAAAGCTCACCCACTTCCAAATAGAACAAGCAAAGATGGCAATCTCTCCTCACAAGCTTCTAAATGGGAGTCCTAATTCCTGCAGCATTTACCCTTAGAAATGTATAGCTTTCAACCTCCCTCCTTCTGGCCCAATGCCTGTATTTATAGTGCTCAAGAGGAAGTTAATCAGATCCACCATCAATGGGATAATCCCCTCTTTGGATGGGATAGCTCCCCTATTGATGGGATAAGTTCCTCTTTGATAGGAGTGCATGAACCATCTGGAGGCGCTCAATACACGTCGAACAACTTTCTAGAATGCTCTAGAAATAACCACAAATGACTTTTTAAAGATGAAACTTGCGCATTTTAACCTTTTTAGGGGGACGCACCTGCACCTTTACATACAGAGCATCCAAAGACACAGTTTTTGTGAACATTGGGTGCGTCCCCGCAGGTAAGGTTGAGAGAACCTGCGTCCCCAGAGATAAATACATTTTGAAAGACTTTCTCTCTTTTTTGGAGTTTGACATGGAGAGCAGAGTCATAAGACTTGCCTAAGAGGGTAGTATGACTGTTGATAGAGTCATTTCAACTGTAAATAGTCATGGTGCCATTTTTTAGTGTAACAGATTGCCCCCTAAAGTGCGAAGCCTGGAATAGATTAGGGTTTTGTATTATCTAGGAAGGGTGAAGCGCTTTATCATTTCAAGGATTATCTCGTGGAGAGCCTGGTCAGAACCTGCAATTTTCAACACAAAATACATGTATAAGATTATATCATCACTGAGGTAGGCATTCCCATACTCAGATTAAAACTTTAACTAACAGACTAACTACTCTGATACAGGAATGATTTTGCAGTACATCATAATCATAGACTTTTGTAGACACGGTATGGGCGCAGCCATCTGTTTATGTTTAGTCTACTTAGATAATGAATACAAAACTCCTCGCAGCCTGGATGGTAAAGACTCGATCCAGGGTCTTCATTCCTACTTCTCGAATTGGTATGATTCTAGCCATGCGAATAAATGAGTCGATGTCAAACATGGTAGAAACCACTTGATTACCAGTCGATGATGTAAACTGTTAACAAGCGTGAGAGAGACCACTAGTAATGTCAATGGTTCTCAAAGTACCCAGTACAATCCATGAGATGTGAATGAATGAGTTGATGTCGAACATTTCACGGAATCCTTCGATCGAAAGTCAATGATGTAAACTGACGTCAAAGGCGAGAAACCTGCCATTGATGCATGCAGACTTCAAGGTACTGACGATTTCTAAGTCATCTCTCTAGATAATGTGCTGATGTCGATAAAAAGCGACCCGTTGCAGGCAAGCCCACAACACGAAATCATTGTTCAAGTTGAAGAAATGTTGCTGTAAGGACTGACTCAAGGATGGTCAAATGGATGACAAGTATTTTGCAGATGAAATTTTTTCTTGCAGACCTCTTGAACACATAACGACACGACAGATGGCTTGGTGCTGAATAACTCAAATTTAATCCCCGGAACCCGGCTAAAGACTTTCAAAGTGGTTTGATCAACTGTGAGGTAAAGGATTTCCCAACCCAGGTGAAAAAGTGTCGTATTCAAGAGTGGTAATAAAGTTTCTTCTGAGACAAAAGGTAACAAATAGGCTCATTCTTCTCTCTTTTCCCCCACCATTTCTGGCAAGTACCTCTTTATTTTTAACAAGCTTAAGGAGGATAACATATGCTTGATTATAAGCTCATCCTTCGGATGAATCCAACCTAGTTTTGATTCGAACCCTAGGAAGGAGTGGTTCGTTCCTATTTGTAATTGAACAGGTCCTTTACTGTGAAATGTTTAACGAGCCTAGTATAGGAGAAACTCGGCGTTTTTCAATTTTAGAGAGTCTGAAAAACTTAAGAAGACTCCAAGTTGAACTTTTTCGTAAATTTGTGTCCCCCAAGCCCGAAAAAGTATAAAATAATACTTGGGAGAACCGCTTGATCTTGCGACCAAGGAGTACTTTCATGATTAGTGTCTCTGACCTGAAAAGTAAAAAACGATCAAGGACACATCGTTTTATTTCCATATCGAGTTTGAAACGACAAAAACCCAGCAATCTTTTCCTGTTTTTACGGTCAGAAAAGAGCTATAAGGGGATCGTCTTTTAGTTCCATTTTAACGAGTGTAAAAGAAACGCTCGGCAATCTTTTCATGTTTTAGGAGTCAGAAAAGGGCTTAAAAGATGACTCTGAGGTTTCACTTTTTCGTAAGTTTTAACGAGTTCGAAAAAGGGGTAAAAATGTACTCATGGTTTTCATTTTTTCGTAATTTTTTAATGAGTTGGAAAAAATGATAAAAATGTACTCATATGGCCGACTTTCAATTTAATTTACGAGTAGGAAAAGATGGAAAGAACTCGGCATTTTCATTTGTTTTACGAGAATGAAAGATAGCAAAATAATCTTGGGATTTTCATGAGCTTAACGAGTCTTGAAAATAACTGAAATTGACTCGAGATAGGTTTCATTTTTACAAAAGCTTGAAACAGACAAAAACTATGCTTCAAAGTAGTTTCATTTTTACACAAGCTTGAAACAGAGAGAAAACTGTGCTTGATGCCCCCTAAGCATAACTGCTAGAGCGCATGCCCCCCAGCTTCATTTCATTCAACCAGTTGGATGAAATGAATGTTCAGTGACGAGATCATTTGAAAGACTCGACCTAAATTATGCAAAAACTGAAATAACTAACCTAAACATACAACCTAACATCTATGAGGTCTATTCAAACTCTCGACTCAATTAGAGGAGAATTTGTTTCATTTTTTAACGAGCTTGACACAGGAAAAGAACTATGCTCGGATCCGGTTTCATGTTTACGCAAGCTTGAAACGAAAAACTATGCTTGTTATAAGTTCACATGCCCCCAGCATAATGACACAAAACGAGGTACATGCCCCCCAAGCTTCATTGCATTCAATGAGGTGGATGGAATGAAGCTTTACTTTCAAGATTTTGGAAAGACTTGTGGGAGTTGTTTCATTTTTTAATGAGGTCGACATAGGAAAAGAACTATCCTCAAAACCCTTGTTTCATTTTTTAAACGAGCTTGACATAAGATAAGGAACTATGCTCATTACTACTCTCTACAATCTACCTAACAAAAACTCTACTCTAAAAACCTTGATTCATTTTTTAACGAGCTTGACACAAGACAAGGAACTCTGCTCTAAAATCCTTGATTCATTTTTTAATGAGCTTGACACAAGACAAGAAACTATGCTCATGACTACTGTCTACAATCTACCTACTTAACCTACCCTTGTTTCATTTATTAACGAGCTTGACACAAGACAAGGAACTATGCTCAAAAATTTCGCATGCCCCCAGTTTAATGATGCAAAATGAGGTACATGCCCCCCAGGTTTCATTGCATTCAACTAGATGGATGAAAGGAATGAAGGTTTACTTTCAATATTTAACTTGAAAAGGGAGTTGTTTCATTTTTAAGGAGGTTGACACAAGAAAAGAACTATCCTCATACCTGATTCGTTTTTTAAACGAGGTTGACTCAGTAATAGGAACTATCCTCATAACCCTGATTCATTTTTTAACGAGGTTGACTCAGTAATAGGAACTGTCCTCAAAATCCTACTTTCTACACTCTACCTACATATCCTAAAATCTAGCTGATTCATTTTTTAATGAGGTTGACTCAGTAAAAGAACTATCCTCATACCTGATTCATTTTTTAACGAGGTTGACTCAGGAACAAAACTATCCTCACACTCACTGATTCATTTTTTAACGAGGTCGACACAGTAAAAGGAACTTTCCTCGTTGCATCCAATTTCATTTTTTAACGAGGTTGAGACGGGAACAAACTATCCTCACGGACACCTATTTCATTTTTTACCGAGGTTGGCACATGAAAAGGAACTGTCCTCGCAACATTGATCATGGCTTCCAACTGGAAGAAAGACATGTCAATGGACACACCTTGATCATGGCTTCCAAGAGGTCTTCATCAGAAGGAAGAATACTTCTTTGGAAGGAACACATGTCAAGGGACTCAAAAGCGATAAGAACATCGTGTTCAAGTAATCCCATAGAGTTTTCCATGTCAATTACTGGATCTAAATCAAAGGAAGGTGAGCAAACAGTGAGAGGCTCACTTACATCGGTAACTGAAAACATGGGACCAGTTGCCACATAATTAACCCGTGGCAGTGTAGATACCACTTTAGAATCAGGAACATTTAGGGGTGACATATTATTGGTAGTTGAGACAAGACTAGGGAACGAAAGTTGGTCTACAGTCACAATATTTCCATTGTGAGGGAAAGACATCACGCGAAAGAGTGTCGATACGACAACTTTCATTGCATAAACATAGTCTCGCCCAAGGAGTAAATTGAAATCCAAGGGACCTCGAACTACCATAAGATCAATGCAGACAGTTTTACCTTCCAAGGTAATAGAAAACTTAGGAAGGATCCCTAAAGGTTCACTAATGGTTCGGTTAAAAGCTTTCAGATTCTGCGTAATAGGCGCAAGCTGAGGGGAACCCAAAGCTTTCCAAACAGTTGAGGATAAAATACTAATAGAAGCACCTTCATCTACCTGAGTACGATGTATGTCCCTATCACCAACCTTGACAATGACTTGGAAAGGGATGGAGGAAGGAAGACGAGGTTCTGTCAGTCTATTCCAATCAAAGGAAAAGACCTCAGTACTTGGAGGGGGTTCTGTATGAACAGGTGAAATGCCCCCCGGCATAGAAGAATCTGATGTAACAAGAAGAACCTGAGCGGTATGAAGTTCACTTTCTAAAGGGAAAGTGGGATCGACCGAATGTGAAATTGAATCGACCACTTGATCAACTAATTGATCATCAACCTGAGTGACATGAGTTTCACTCTCAAATAGAAGAGTGTGATCGACTGTACTTGAATTTAGATCAATCACTCCGTCAGTTGACGGTAGGTTGGGAGAAAGTTTACGGTAACCAGTTGGAAATTCTTGCTGTGGAACAGTAAGTTTTTCCAACAATGTCGAGGCTTCATCTATGTGAGGGCAAATGTGAGTTTGATGACTCCCTTTGCATAACTTACAAGGAAACCTAACTTTACCCTTTTTTCCAGGAACCTGACTATCACTGGTTGACGGATCAATGGAAAGTTGATGGGATTTTTCTGACCATACTTCCAAGACCTTTGGAATACCAGGACAATTGACAAGGAAGTGGTCACCCTTACAAAGCCTACAAGGGTATTTGGGTTTACGATGCATGTCAGAATTTTCCTCAACACCACTAACACTTACAGCCATGGTTGGTTGGTTGACTTCTTTCTTATCTTGCTTCTTCTTCTTCTTCTTCTTCTTCCCTTTCTTCTTCTTCTTAACCTCCTGGTTACTAGCATCAAGGCTTTTACCAGGCGAATAGGAAGAAATGGAGGAAGAAAAATTAGGCGAAGAAGGTAAAGGGTCAACAAAAGGTTGGTGATGTTGAGATGGTGAACTCTGTTGAGGTGAAGCATCTGGTTGAGGTGGAACAATTGGAGTACTTTGGGCCAACGAAGTTGAAAATAACCATATCGGTAATCCTATTGTAAATCCAGGTAATGACAAAGTAGCCATATAAGGAGGACCAACATTTCCAAAGTAAGGAAAAGTACTAGGATTCTCATTAGGAGGGGTTCCTAGGTTGGTAAGTTCCGGAACATTTGCCATTATATTCAACTTCAGTGAATTTTATTAACAATTTAAAACTAAAATTAACAATTAACAATTCACAACTAACACTTAAAATTCACAATTCACACCTATGGTCTCTAAAAGTAAAAACAAACAAATTAACACGCACTATCAAATCTAGGAGTCAAACCATATGTTTAGTCAATTTAGTGTTCCTAAATTGATGTCATTAATTGTCAACCCGGGGCTCGTAAGCTGATGAAGTGAAGGTGTACTATATGTACTTAAGCAACCTCTTAGAGTTTTTGTCGTTTGGGGGTGTTGTTTGTGGTTGATTTATCTTCCTAAAATGGAGTGGTGATTTATAAACAGATGAGTGATGGTGTGTGTAAAGTGAGTTCTAGATGAGTGAAAGTGTGTGATTGGTGATTTCTAATTACTTGTTGAATTTGTAAAGGAAAAGAACTTGAAAGAAATGAATAACTTGAAATGACTTGAAAGCAAATGACCACGTTCTAATGGCATTAGTCTCTACCCATATTGCTGCAAATAAAAGAAATAAGAAAATCACTTCAAGGACTGATGATAATAGTTATCTCTTCCTAACTCCCTGCTTCTACCACATAGTACTGCGTAAAACACGATTAGGAAGTAGCTGAAAACAAATCCAAGAATTGATAAAAACTCTAAATGACAAATTATAACACTACTAAGCCTTTTCCATCATACTGCTTCCTACATATGTGATTATGTGTAACAAGTGGAAAAAGTATTAGTGCCACAAGCCAAGACTACTTAAAAACAAGCTGCAATTAATTAGTGTTCTGTTCTCTTGAAAGATAAACCATTCATGATAAAGAGAGCATAAATTAGTTAGCATCCAACTTGTAAAACTAAGCTAAAAACTAATCTAGAAAACAGAGTAAAAAGGGCAGCATTACGAATAAGACAACTGCAACTACCATTAGATATTAAAGCAAATACAACACACTCAATCCCGGGTAAAAACCTACAAATAAGCAAATCTAATTAGTGAAAATAAAGGCTGCAGCAATGAAAAGAAATCAAGCTGTACATAACTCAAGAAAAGGAAATGATGTATGTGAAATAAAGAAATTGCAGAAGTATAAACATGAAATACTTATACAAGGGCAGTCATGAACGGGGGCCCTCCATCCATACAACCCACAGAAAACTCAGATGCTTTAAAACTTCAAAACAGCACTGTTTCCATTACTTCATATGCAGAAATACATAGTCAAAAGTGTTGGAACAGCTCTATAAAAATAGAGTTCAGAAAAGTGCTAAAATTCTCACAAGTTCATAAACTACAGCAGCTAAAAAGTTAACATAAGCGTACGCAGATGCAAGTATTTATAGGCATCTGCAAGATGGCCTAATGCGTAAAGCATAAAACAGAAAATAAACTGAAATTCATGCGTATTAAAGGTGCAGTGAACACGTCATATGCTTCATGGTCGAGCTGGAGGTCCTGGTCGTTATGGGCAATGAATCCAGCATTAGATCATGTTCCCCACGGCTTACAAAACACGGACAAGTCATCTTTTCCACCGACGTGACCAAACAGCTTACGCATCAACGTTAAGCTGCCTTTATTTGACCATAACTTGACCCCCTTTGACCGGAGGTACAGATGACGTGGCTGGCTGAACTGATGGCACAGGAACCTCGAGCACGTATATTCCAACATGCCCATGTGGCTCGTTCTGCAAAATAGCACGTGGAACCTTGAGATCAACAAAATGGCTGCGGGATCATCAGATGGCTGCGGAATGCCTGTAAGTATGTCAAAATCTAAACAAAACAGTCACCCATTAGCAAAGCTCACTTGATCATGTTTAATGACAACTAATATAATGATCTGGGTGCAAAATGAGGAAAAAGAGAGAGGAAAGTGATGAAAACAGTAGGTAATGATGGATGATAAGGTGTAAAGTAGAGGCTCTACATACCCCCACTACGAGGGCATTACATGTCCTCATGCAAAAACACTGATTAATCAACCTGTTGTGATGCCTCTGCCAAGACATCCAATCTCCTCTTCTTTCTCTGTGTAGACACATTGACCCTTGGCTTCTTTACTAAGCATCTGAACTTTAGGTTGATCAAGGCTCTGTTTAGCCTTTTGCATTTCTTCCTTAACTTTTTGTTACTTCTTTGCCACAGGCCCAAATGTAACATGGTGTTATCATGAATCATCTTATCCAATTTGGCTTGCTCTTTCAACTTTTCATTTTCTTGCATGATATGTCGATTTAGAACCTCAATCTCAAAAATTTCCTGTTTTAAGGAGTGGACTTGTTGTTCTAAAGGTTGAACATTGCTTGGGCCAGCAGCTGCTTGCTCCAATGTTTCCAGATAATTATACACTTTTTGCTGATCCGGGTCAACCTCAAGTGACTTTTTGGGACTTGGTTCATAATCAAATTCAGATCCGTGTCCATGCTCAAGTTCATGTTCAAAAGGACTTTCCTCACGTGGAGGACTAGTCTCAATATGCTCAGCGTGTGGAGGACTTTTCTCCAAGTCAGGACTTGTAGCACCTTTTTGAGGTGAGCTTAAGTCAATGAAGAATGATTGTTTACCCTTTGTGGCCCCTACCTTTCTGTTTTGTAGTCTGCTGCTCCTTATTACAGAGGTGGTACTCTGTTTTTCTTTTTGCACTTTTTGCTTTTGTTTTTCCACCTTTTTAGAGAGGGCAGTTTCATGAAGTTTGGCCATTCTTTGAGCTAAGGGCTGAGTGTCTTCCTCACTAGAATTCTCAGGAGTGAGGTAAGTTTCTTGGACTACAGATTTACCTTTATCTTGCTTTTGTTTCTTTCTCCCTTCTCTTCTTTTCTGATCAATTTCTTGAGCAAGTTCTGAAAGAGTTTCAGTGATAATTCCTTGGGCTGCTTGGTTATCATCTTCAGTAAATCCAGGATCAATTTCCTGTTCAGGATGTTGTATATCAGTTTCCTCATCAAAATGTTCTTGAACAGTTTCCTCTTGGGCAGTTGTTTCAGGCATAGTGGTATCAGGAACAATAGTTTCTATTTGGGCAGTAGTTTCTTGGTTAACCCCCTCTCCTCTTTTTCTTCTACTTCTTTTTGGTACTTGAGGGGACCCTCCAGAAGTTTCTCCTAATTCTTGAAAATGATTTCTTATGAGAAACCTCTCCCATGTGTCTCTTTTTGATTTCAATTGTTCCTCAACTAGCAATTTCACAAGACCGTGATGATATAAATGTGCTTCAATATTTATGGGGTTCCTTTGAACAATTGCACACATTTTCTTAAGACTTGAAAGTAGAAAGTATGGGAGGTTAATATCATCTCCTAGAAAATGCATCATAACCTTTGCATGGTAAACATATAAGACCCCAAATCTTCCCTCACAAGTGAAAATTTTTTGCACTAGTAAGAGTAAAATTGTCCATTCCTCCTTAACATAAGAAACAGGAATCCCTTTGGTAAAGATGCTGGTATCCATACCTGGGTTTTTTAAGATTTGTTTCCACTGCTGATCTTGAACTGACTGGTTCTTAAACCACCTTTCTCCAGTCTGTGGAAGTGAGGTAGCTTGTGTTATGCTGCTCTCAGTGACTGTGAATTGTAAGTCCCCTATCTCCACGTGATTATCTTTTTCTCTGAAGGACCTTGCAAAGGCCTTCGTAACCTCCTTATGGTAGCCTCTGAACTTCTGGACGCATTGTAACCAGTTTGCCTTTTGCAATGCCTCTTTAAGCTGAGGATAACCCTCCAGAAACTTTGAACCCTCCAGTTCTGCCCTTAAGAGCTTCCCCATTGGCTCTTACGGCTCTGTTCTATTTAAGACACGGCTTCAAGACGGCCTTACACAGTCAATTCACGGCTTTGTTCTAGAACACGGTTTCAACAAGGGTCTTACACAGTAAATTCACGGCTCTGTTTTGGAACACGGCTTTAAAATGGCCTTGACTTGGTGGATTTACGGCCTCAACACAGTGGATTATGGTTTTAGCTCTGGATACGGCCGTAACAGACCTCCACTGGTGATTAGAATTAGCGGAAAGGAAAAACAGAGTATGGTGAATGCTAGCAGCGTAGTGAGCACAACGTAAATGGAATGAAACAGTGTGAGTGGAAATGAAACAGCGGAAGTGAAATGATATGAGCGTAAAAGGGTAGAAGGGTTATGGAATAATGAATGGAAACGGCTATGTCCTTAGATTTCGGTTTCGGAGTTTACACTTGGCTGCGTGAGTTAATGTCATTAGAGACGTAGTACATTAGGCTACGTCACTTAAGTACGAGATCTTAATGGAAGAAGCAGCCGCAAGTGGAATTCAAAATCGTGGTAATCAAGGACTGATAGACTTGGGAGATACGTGGGTATATGGTCGCATGACTGGTAATCATTACATTTAGTGGCAAGAAACATAACCTAGAAAACTTTGCATAATGAAATAACTGAAGGTTTAGGATTTAAACCATACCTCAGATTCCCGCTTAGATTTGCCTTTGATGACTTGCAACTAACCCTTCACTGATTTATGGCTGTTGCGTGACTATTTTCCATTTATTATTGATGACTACTGAGCTGTAAAGAAATTTCAAACAGACTGTGTTTTTTTTATGCATGTGCAGAGAGCTGCGGAATCGTTAGATGGCTGCAGAATCTTCAGATGGCTGCGGAATCTGCAGTAGTAGCCTCCAATTGCACAAAAACAACTTTTAACTATCTAAAAATGACTTTATTGATGGAATGGAATGTAGTGAGTGGATGGATGAATGAAAAAAATGAGGTGGAGTGAAAATGAATGAAATGGTGGATGAAATGGTGGTGATGATGAAATGAGATGAAATAAGGAGAGAAAGAGATTTATTTTTTTTTTGGAAAACATGAGGTGTCAGGTGACCGTGATTTTCACCTCAGGTTTTCTGTATGAGACTGCCAATCAGAGATTGGTTTTCAGGCTCATACATTTATTCCTTTTTTTTCTTTTCTTTTTTTTTTTCTTTTTTTTTTTCCAAAAACCAAAGATTAGGCTGATGGAGGAGAAGAATCCTTCTCCACCAACCTAATTGCAGAATCTTCTTTGAACAATTTGACAAACTCTTCTTTTGAGAATGGATTCTGGTATATTTTCAAGCGGTGGCCATTCACAATAAGAGGAGTATGAAATTCATCAATAGTTTTCACTCGAACTGCTCCATTGCTAAAGACTTCATCAATCTCATATGGCCCAAGCCAATGAGTTTGAAACTTTCCTTTGAAGTCTTTGAATTTTGAATCAAACAATAGAGCCCAATCTCCTTTCTGAAACTTTCTTTCTTTGATATGACGATCATGCCATTTAGATCTTTGATGCTGAACTAGATCGGTCCTTAGAATTGCATCTTGTCTTATTTCATCTAGTTCATTTAGCTGGTCCATTCTGTGTCTTTGAGCTTCTGAGAGGCTCATTCCCAATTGGACTGCCATCTTGAAGGTCTTGATTTGGAACTCAATAGGAAGCAGGACTTCCTTCCCATAAACAAGTTCATAGGGAGAATGTCCTGTTGTGTTCTTCCATGTAGTCCTATAGGCCCATAAGGCTTCAGGGAGCCTTTCCGCCCAATATCTTCTATGAAGATGAACAGTCTTGGTGATAATGCATTCAAGAACTTTATTGGTAGATTCCACTTGACCATTGGATTGCGGATGGTAGGGAGTAGATGTTCTGTGCTTGATCTTATATTCCTCCATCAGCTTCTCCATCAAATTAGATGTAAATTGGCTGCCTTGATCTGTCACAATTTCCCTTGGGACACCAAAACGAGTGAAAATATCCTCAAAAATAAATTGAACAACTGAATTTTCAGTGGCAGAAGGCAATGCTTTTGCTTCTACCCACTTAGTAACATAATCAGTACAAACCAGTATATACTTCTTTTGCTTTGATGGTGGATTAATTGGTCCAACGAAATCTAGAGCCCATTTCTCAAAGGGTTCGATGCATACCTGAGGCTGTAGAGGCATTTCATTTGAAGGAGTTGGTTTCCCAACTCTTTGGCAGCTGTCACACCTTCTAACATACTGCTTTGCATCTTTAAAGAGAGAAGGCCAATAATATCCTAGAGAAAGGATTTTATAGGCTGTCCTCTTGTCCGCAAAGTGTCCGCCGCATGGTTCATCATGACATGCCTTAAGGATGTCAGGCATTTCATCTTCCCGAACACACCTTCTGATTATACAATCTGGCCCTATTTTGAACAATTCATTAGAAATCCAAGAATAATGTGAACTCTCCCGAATGATTTTCCTTTTCTCATTAGGAAATAAGTGTAGAGGAAGCTTCCCTGTAACAAGATAATTAGCCATATCTGCATACCAAGGAGTCTTGGTAGTCACTGCAAACAAGTATTCATCTGGAAACTTATCTTCTACTGGAGAATCCTCATTAGTGTTTTGGATTCTAGACAAGAAATCAGCTACTGTGTTTTGCTTTCCAGGTCTATCTAACACAGTAATGTTGAATTCTTGTAAGAGTAAAAGCCATCTTGTAACTCTACCATTAGTGACAGGTTTGTTCATTAAGTATCTTATGGCAAAGTGATCAGTATGGACAAAGTTTTCATAGCCGGTTATGTAGTGTCTAAACTTGTTGATCGCATGTACCACAGCTAAGAACTCTTTTTCTGTAACAGTATAATTTAACTCAGTAGGAGTCAAATTCTTACTTGTGTAATAAATGGCATAAGGGATCAAATCCTTTTGTCCCAAAACAGCTCCTAGAGCTGTATCTGAAGCATCAGTAGAGATGTGGAAAGGGAGTTTCCAATTTGGCCCCCTTAAGATGGGTGCTTCAGATATTCTAGACTTTAAAGCTTCAAAGGCAGATTGACACTCAGGATCCCATTTAAACTCACAGTCTTTGGTAAGCAATTTGAAAAGAGGAGATGCTATCCTAGTGAAGTTTTCAATAAATCTTCTGTAATACCCAGTAAACCCAAGAAAACTTCTAACATCCTTCTGGCAATTTGGAACAGGTAACTTAGAGATGACTTCAACTTTGGATTTATCAACCTTGATCCCATCTCCTGAAATATGATGTCCTAAAACAATCCCTTCAGTAAACATCATAAAACACTTTTCATGACTTAAAGAAAGATTTGTTTCCTTACATCTTACCAGTACTTTTTCCAAATTTTCCAAAGCTTCTTCAAATGTATTACCATAAACTGTGAAATCGTCCATGTATACCTCTACACAATCATGAATCAGATCTGAAAAGATTCCTAATACAGCCCTTTGAAATGTAACAGGTGCATTGCACAATCCAAAAGGAAGTACTCGGTAGGCAAAAGTTCCCCAAGGACAAGTAAATGTGGTTTTGTCTTGATCTTCAGGTGCTACCTGAATTTGATTGTACCCACTAAAACCATCCAAGAATGAGAAATACTTTTTACCTGCTAAAGTGTCTAGTACCTGATCAATAAAAGGTAGAGGAAAATGATCCTTTAAGGTTGCCTTGTTCAATTCTCGATAATCAATGCAAACTCTCCATTTACCATTCTTTTTGGGCACTATAACCAAGGGAGAAACCCATTGGCTGTCTGAGATAGGGTAAATGAAGTTTACCTTGAGCAATTTCTGGAGTTCTTCTTTCACGATTTCCCTAAGGTTTGGATTCATCCTTCTTTGTGGTTGCCTAATAGGTCTGCTATTCTCTTCAATGTAGATGTGATGAATACAAGTCTTAGGGTCGATTCCTTTCATGTCAGTGTATTCCCATGCAAAGGCAGTGGAATGTCTTTGCAACAGTTTAGTTAATTCTTCTTGTTGTGGTCTTCCCAAGTTTTTGTTAATGTTTAATGTTTTTCCTGGGAGGATTTCAATTGTAGAACTACCAAACTCTTCCATTGAGAAGAGAGACATTTGTCTAGAGGAGAGATATTCAATGTCTGCATCTATCTGAAAATGTTCAGAGTCATATTCTAAATATACTTCAAAATTTTCTAATGTATTTAGAATTTGACTATCCTCACTAATCTCAGAGATGGTTAGAATAGGTTGAATAGTATCTTCATCCTCTACCCATTCATCTTCTCCTATTTCTGTTATAGCTTTTGCTGGGGGATACAAGTTGAACTTCTTGGTGGAATTACCATCTGATATATATATGTCTCCAGACCTACAACTTATGAAAGCATCAGCTGTGGCCAGCCAAGGTCTTCCTAAAATAAGAGGATGTCCTCCTAGATTGTTCTTGGGAGTTAAAATCATAAAATCAACGGGATATTCCCAAGAATCTAGAGAGACTGGAATATCTTCCAATACACCATCAGGTTTAATGATTGATCTATCTGCAAGCTGCAGCAAAGTAGGTGTAAAGATAAGGTTAGGAAGCTTTAACTGATCCATGGTCTGTCTACTCATGATGTTGATCGCGGCTCCTAAGTCAATCAGAGTATTTGGGATTTCAACCCCATTAATATGAGTTTTGACAATAGGGCTACCGGGATCTACATATTTTTGCATGGTAATCTTACCCATCATTATGTCTGCAATTTTTCCAACTAGATGTATCCTTTTAGTATCTTTGGTTCTTTTTACAGTTTTCTTCAAACTCAACTCCTTTATTGTCTTCGCTAGAATGGGAATTTCCTTAATGGCTTGTAACAAGGGAATCTTGATACATACATTCTTCAATTCATCTAGGAAGCTATAGTCAGGCAACCATATCTGCTTTTCCACCCCTTTGTCAATTTGCAATCTTTCAGGAAAGGGAGGTGTAGCTGCAGGTGTAGGTTGCTCAACTATGGGAGTTGTAGAAGTTGATTCTTTTTCTTTTTCTTTTTGGATATTTTGGTTTTGAAGTGATACTTCAGAACCTTTATTGACTTTGAGAGATTCCTCCTTAGAAATGCTTGGTTGTTGAACACTTGTAGAAGGTTGATCTAAGATTCTACCTGATCTAAGTTGTACTTCATTGAGAGGAACAACCATATAGGTAGGGAATGGTTGACCTTCCATCATGTAAGCATTTTGAGGGTTCCTATTATTTGGATTTGGTAATGGCTGAGAGGGAAGTTGATTGGATTTCTGCTGGGATTGAAGTGCTAATTGAGAATTTTGATTTTGTGGAGGAGGTTGTTGTTGTTGAGGGTATGGCAATGATAGTTGTTGACCTTGGTTTGGAAGTTGTGGAGCTTGCTGATTCTGAAATGATGGAGGATATTGATAGAATTGTGCAAATCTCCCATAAGGATTTTGCATCCTTTGCATCCATGATTGGAAATCATTTTGAGGTTGAGGCCAAGGTTCTTGCCAAGGATTCCAACTTGGTTGGGATTGAAAATTCATAGAATTGGGATTGAGAATTCATACAGTTGTTAAACCCTTGATTCTGTTGTCCTTGCCAAGGTCTCCTTGCAATAAAACAGAGAGATTCAAGTGTATCTGGATCCTCTTGAAAGACTGCTTTGAGGCCAGGAATTGAGGGACAATCCTTGGTCTCATGAGTTTCTGAGCAAATTACACATGTTTCTACAACGTGTGCGTCTAAGGGACATTCCCTTAAAGCATGTTTTTTTCTACATTTCGGGCAAAAGATAGCCAAAGCCTCAGCTTCTGCTTTTTGTTTATTGTGAATCTTAAGGGTATCAATTTGTTCACTAAGACTCCCTAAGATGTCAGTTTTAAATTCATCAAGCATATTGCTGATTTCAGCCCTACTCACGGATCCTGTTGCAGATTTATTCGCCCTAAGGAGAGAAGGATCTCTAGGCCCTTTCTGAGTTTTTGATTTGCCCCTTGAGAGATGGATACAAAGTTCTGCTATGTCATTGAGAGAAAGTTGAGAAATATCCCCTTTCCCCATCATGTTTAAGATGTCTATCCATTCATCCCTAATGGCTTTCAATAAGAAGGCTTTTAAGGTCTCTTCATCCAAGGTATTCATTTTTGCTCTTTTCAAGTTATATTGAAACCTTTCAAGTAAATCTTCTAGACTCTCATCTTCTTTTTGTATCATTTTAAAAACCTCGTCCTTGTGATTAGTAGGCATGCAATAGTCTAAATACCTATCCAAAAATGTTTGTTTCATCTCATCCCAAGTCCTAATGGATTGAGTGAGTAACCCCATGAACCATTTCAAGGCTTGATCCTTCAGTGTTGAAGGGAACAACTTGAGTTTCTGAGAGTCATCTAGGTAGTCATAAGTTCGACACACCACTTCAAACTCAAATAAGAATGTTTCAGGGTCCTCAGTCCTTAACCCATGGAAGTTAGGGAGGACAGATGGTGATATGTTTTTCATAGTGGCTCGGGAATCCTCATCAACAATGGGAAACCCAAATGAATTATCCCCATTTCTATTTCCTCCTGCAATGGGACCTCTACCTCCATTATTGTTATTGTTATTTCCTCCTCCTCCTCTACCTCTACCTCTACCTCCTCCTTCTTCCTTTGCCATGATGATTCTCCTAGGGATTTCAAAATCTTCTGGTTCCTCTATAAAAGGTGAATGAGAAGAGATTTCTCCTTCTTCTTCAGATGATTTCAATTCCTCAATTACAATTGGTCTTCCTGTAGGAGAAAGAGAAGAGTCTCTTCCTGGTTCAAACTCAATAGAAGGTGTAGGAGAGTCAACTCTTGGCTCTTGAATTCCAGGAATTCTAGGACTAGGAGTTTCGGTTGGAGATAAGGGGGGTGTCTCTTGTCTATCCCTTGAAGCAGATGGACTTGTAAAAATTGAACTTCGAGCTCTAGCTAAAAACCTTCCTCTAGAATCTCTAGCTCTATGCATGTCATTTTTTTATTTTCCTTCAAGTCAAGTTAATAGTTCTTTTTCTGATCTTCCAGTTCACTCTAGGTGCAAGAAGAGAGCATACTCAAGAAACTACTAAATCAATAACTTTCTCCTTTCTGATCCTCCAGATCACTTTGAAGTGCAAGAGGAGAGCATACTTGGATAGGTTATTAACCTCTTTCCTTGAAATTTTTTTATGTTTTTTTTTCTAAGTATGGCTACTTAATTTCACTTCCCCGGCAACGGCGCCAAAATGTTTAGTCAATTTAGTGTTCCTAAATTGATGTCATTAATTGTCAACCCGGGGCTCGTAAGCTGATGAAGTGAAGGTGTACTATATGTACTTAAGCAACCTCTTAGAGTTTTTGTCGTTTGGGGGTGTTGTTTGTGGTTGATTTATCTTCCTAAAATGGAGGGGTGATTTATAAACAGATGAGTGATGGTGTGTGTAAAGTGAGTTCTAGATGAGTGAAAGTGTGTGATTGGTGATTTCTAATTACTTGCTGAATTTGTAAAGGAAAAGAACTTGAAAGAAATGAATAACTTGAAATGACTTGAAAGCAAATGACCATGTTCTAATGGCATTAGTCTCTACCCATATTGCTGCAAATAAAAGAAACAAGAAAATCACTTCAAGGACTGATGATAATAGTTATCTCTTCCTAACTCCCTGCTTCTACCACATAGTACTGCGTAAAACACGATTAGGAAGTAGCTGAAAACAAATCCAAGAATTGATAAAAACTCTAAATGACAAATTATAACACTACTAAGCCTTTTCCATCATACTGCTTCCTACATATGTGATTATGTGTAACAAGTGGAAAAAGTATTAGTGCCACAAGCCAAGACTACTTAAAAACAAGCTGCAATTAATTAGTGTTCTGTTCTCTTGAAAGATAAACCATTCATGATAAAGAGAGCATAAATTAGTTAGCATCCAACTTGTAAAACTAAGCTAAAAACTAATCTAGAAAACAGAGTAAAAAGGGCAGCATTACGAATAAGACAACTGCAACTACCATTAGATATTAAAGCAAATACAACACACTCAATCCCGGGTAAAAACCTGCAAAGAAGCAAATCTGATCAATGAAAATAAAGGCTGCAGCAATGAAAAGAAATCAAGCTGTACATAACTCAAGAAAAGGAAATGTTGTATGTGAAATAAAGAAATTGCAGAAGTATAAACATGAAATACTTATACAAGGGCAGTCATGAACGGGGGCCCTCCATCCATACAACCCACAGAAAACTCAGATGCTTTAAAACTTCAAAACAGCACTGTTTCCATTACTTCATATGCAGAAATACATAGTCAAAAGTGCTGGAACAGCTCTATAAAAACAGAGTTCAGAAAAGTGCTAAAATTCTCACAAGTTCATAAACTACAGCAGCTAAAAAGTTAACATAAGCGTACGTAGACGCAAGTATTTATAGGCATCTGCAAGATGGCCTAATGCGTAAAGCATAAAACAGAAAATAAACTGAAATTCATGCATATTAAAGGTGCAGTGAACACGTCATATGCTTCATGGTTGAGCTGGAGGTCCTGGTCGTTATGGGCAATGAATCCAGCATTAGATCATGTTCCCCACGGCTTACAAAACACGGACAAGTCATCTTTTCCACCGACGTGACCAAACAGCTTACGCATCAACGTTAAGCTACCTTTATTTGACCGTAACTTGACCCCCTTTGACCGGAGGTACAGATGACGTGGCTGGCTGAACTGATGGCACAGGAACCTCGAGCACGTATATTCCAACATGCCCATGTGGCTCGTTCTGCAAAATAGCACGTGGAACCTTGAGATCAACAAAATGGCTGCGGGATCATCAGATGGTTGCGGAATCAGCAGATGGCTGCGGAATGCCTGTAAGTATGTCAAAATCTAAACAAAACAGTCACCCATTAGCAAAGCTCACTTGATCATGTTTAATGACAACTAATGTAATGATCTGGGTGGAAAATGAGGCAAAAGAGAGAGGAAAGTGATGAAAACAGTAGGTAATGATGGATGATAAGTTGTAAAGTAGAGGCTCTACACCATACACAAACAGTAACCTTCCGGACCGAAAACACTAGTTGGGGATGAAATCCAACATCGCAGAATTCAGTACAGAAGTGGCGGGTGGAACAGTTACCCCGGTAACCTGCTTAATGAATAGACTGGACCAAGTTCCTCCACTTTAACCGTCTCGAGTGAAGTGAACCCCCCAGAAAATCCAAGTGAGTCTAGCCGACGTCTGCTCCAGGTACAGTGGGATCTTCCCTCCACCGTCACCTTGGGTAGAACCCTAAAGATAATGGTCACTAAAGTTACCAACAGCAACAAATGCACCTGGGGGAACAGTCTACACTCCGACAGCACGCAAGGGCAGAGTATCAAGCTCAATCCCCTTGCCGGCTCCATGACAATAATCCAAGGTTTACCGACAAGTGACCCCTGGCTCCTCGACAATGGTTAATCCGAGGTTTACCGTTTGTAATACGTGCGTGTCTGGCATCGTTCCCAACGAGGGAGGATTGATCCCCTCACTGGTTCGAACACGAGCTCGTGCTTCTCCTTTAAGAGGAGCTTTCCCAGAGTACAAATGAAACAGTTGGATTTATCCTACCACAAGATGAGTTACTTGTTTGGTTTTGCTGTCTTGGAGAGTTAATTACTCTCCTACTCCAAGACACTAGCCTAAGCTATGTTGGTGTTTCAGAGCCCTAGAAATGTAAAAATTACTAGATGAATTTTAATTAAGCGCTGTGTTATTAAGGCTATTTTACTCAAAGGGGTAAATGGAGATGAAACCAATGGTGTTATGACCCGACTCAACTGAATGCAATCGAATATGATAATGTAATCTTTTCAATTCGATGAATCCTAACTAAAGTAAGGAGAGAGTTTCCATTCAATTCCAACAATGCAAAAAATTGATCACTAAGAGAAAATATAAAAAAATTCTCTAATGCACTAATTTTATCAAGAAAAACTAATGCAAATCAATTCCAAACCTTTTTTTATTTTTATTTTTTGTGTAAATTCAAATCAAAGAAAGCTTATCTAAATCTACGATTGATTTTTCAGAATGTAAACTATGCAATTGTAATCTATGCACAATTCACTTGAAAAGTATGCAAATGTAATCTATGCACATTTTTCATTCATATTCCGAAAAGGAGAATTCTAATTATGCAAATGTGATCTATGCAAGATAATTCTCAAACACAAGACGATTCTAATGTGATCTAAGAACCAATCAAGTGCAAGTCGGGAAAATTGGGTGAGAGTTCCAAAGATCAAAAATAAAGACACTCAAAGGCGATTAACACTCATACACAATTTAGCCCCAAGTAATGACCAAAGGAAATCAAATCAAGAATTTCTCAAGAAAGAGACTCAAAACACCCAATTGATGAAAGCTTAAAGCAGGAATGCCAATGAAACAAGCTTAGGTGAAGATCTTTGACAAGAGACTAATGGATCTGGGCAGTAAAAACTAAGAAAAAGCAAAATCTAAGAGAAAAAATGCAAAAAATGGAACTTTCTTAAATTTTAGCAGGGGACGCAGGCAACCAGTTAAGCCAGGTGTGGGCCCGCTCTGTGCACATAGCAACAGTGCGTCCAGGGACGCACTGTGCAACACTCAGAGGGTGCGTCCTACTGAAAAACTCAAGAAAAACCAAAATGAATCTAATCCTAAGCTAACCCACCCAAAGACAAAGTCACAGAGCCAAAACCAGAAAAATAAACCAATTTTCTCATAGCAAAGTTCACACAAAGGAAAAGACTTTTCACATGAATGGAATCCCCAGTGGAGTCGCCAATTTGTCACACGGAATCAGTCAAAAGTGCGGACACAACCGACCTTCCTAGAAGTCTAAGACATTCTAATGACAAACAAAACAAACTAGAGCTATCCTTCTCTAAACATGCATTATGATATGAGAAATCAAGTGTTTCGTTCTTACCTTTGTCCAAACGCTGTTGTAGAAGTCCAAGCTTTGTTGATCTGGATGAGCTCCTCCTTTTCTCCAAAACCTGCAATCACCAACAGTCAAACAATTAAATAACACTTGATTATAACATAAAACAAAGCATATTCAACATATAGACCAAGGAGTACATGAAATAACCCATAAACAACAAGTTATTAAGAAGAATGGACCAATTTGCATTAAAGGTAATCAAAAGGAACCATTACAACCTGAGCCTTGGTGTTGTGCAAGCTCCTTCCAGGGTCCACAAGAGTCTTCCTCTACTTTGACAAAGCTCACCCACTTCCAAATAGAACAAGCAAAGATGGCAATCTCTCCTCACAAGCTTCTAAATGGGAGTCCTAATTCTTGCAGCATTTACCCTTAGAAATGTATAGCTTTCAACCTCCCTCCTTCTGGCCCAATGCCTATATTTATAGTGCTCAAGAGGAAGTTAATCAGGTCCACCATCAATGGGATAATCCCCTCTTTGGATGGGATAGCTCCCCTATTGATGGGATAAGTTCCTCTTTGATAGGAGTGCATGAACCATCTGGAGGCGCTCAATACACGTCGAACAACTTTCTAGAATGCTCTAGAAATAACCACAAGTGACTTTTTAAAGATGAAACTTGCGCATTTTAACCTTTTCAGGGGGACGCACCTGCACCTTTACATACAAAGCGTCCAAAGACGCAGTTTTTGTGAACATTGGGTGCGTCCCCGCAGGTAAGGTTGAGAGAACCTGTGTCCCCAGAGATAAATACATTTTGAAAGACTTTCTCTCTTTTTTGGAGTTTGACATGGAGAGCAGAGGCATAAGACTTTCCTAAGAGGGTAGTATGACTGTTGATAGAGTCATTTCAACTGTAAATAGTCATGGTGCCATTTTTTAGTGTAACAGGCCATGTGCTATATAATTCAAAGATCCACCCCACTCAGTTTCGAATCCATCCGGCAATCCAGATCAACCAAAACATGAGAACCCCATCACACCATGACTATCCAGAAATGGAAAGGCTATGTTGAAAATACTATTACACCTGGAAAAACCCATGCCACAACAACAAAAGAACCACATGCAATACCACGCATGCCAAATCTAGTAAGGAAAATACACATGCAAATTGATACCTGTAGAGAACCATGTTATAGCTATCTGATCCTGATCTCCTTATAGCTATCTGATCCTGATCTCCTTGCTTGCTCCTTCCTTCTTGTCGTCTTCTTTTCCTTTCTTGATCCCATGCATAACCATAGAATAAGCTTGAGCCAAGATCATACACTGACTAAGAGCTTACCATCGGATCCTCAGAAGCCTTTTTATGAATGAGGCCTATATTTTTCTTCATTTTCCATTATTTTCCTTCAATTTCCTCCTCACATGCAACCTGTGACCTTTCACCTTCCTTTTCTTCTATTTCCCATTATTTTTAAAAATAAATGTGCTGAATTCCATTTTTCCTTTCCAAAGCCTTAGCCATTGCCTTTACCAATTTCCTTAGCCATAAATAATCAAATGAACACCCACTAGGATGTCTTGCCCAATATTCAACTTGGAATACGTGTCCCATCAACCATGGTTATTATTTTTTCATTTATTCTTTTATTACATGGAATTTTCACCAAGGCTGTTACAAATAGATGGAAGAATGGAAAGCAAGGGAAGCACCAACGACAGGGCGCTTGACAAAGGCAAGAGTAACACTGGTGTTTGAGAGATCTATAACACTAAAAATGGTAAAAATGATTTTTTATGGCTGGTAGATTTTTTTTATTTAACCCCATTTCAATGCACTAGGGTAACTGCACCGGTGCATGCATGTTCCTGAGCACACTTCTATTTTTACTTTAAAACCCTATCGCGTTGCACCTTATTTTTTTACGCACTAGTGCATTTAAATACATTACGAGCACTTGTGAATTGTTTGAGTATTGCACTAAAATGGTGAAAATGAATTTGTCGATCTACATTTTTTAAATTTAATCTTTTTTTGGTGTTATCGAGTAATATACACACCAGTGCACTGTATATAGGTAGCACACCGTTTTTTGTATATATTAAAATAACCCTACAACAGTGCACCACTTTTTGTTAAGAACATGTGCTCTATATTGTTACGTAGTAGGGCATTTGTTTACCTTTTTAGCACTAGGGCATCATGAGAGCATATCACTGGATAGGAAAAATGAATTTTATGACTGACATTTTTTTTAAATTCACCCCTTTCTAGTGCTATCAAGTATTATACACATTGGTGCACATTATGTACTTAGCACACCATTACGGTTTTTTTTTAATAAAAAACTTTTTCATGGTTTACCCTATGCTATTAAGAACCAATGTGTATGATTATATAATGCACCAGTGTGTTTCGGGTATTATAGACACATCATTAAAAAACATCTATTAAAACATCTGCCCATCCATCTCCACTATTGACCTTCGCTACAAACAAATTTTTGGGCTATTTTTATAGGGGCTTCCATAAAAACTTTCATTAGAGGGTCTTTTCCTTGTAGTGGGGGTTGGAAAGAAGTTGATTTGGGGGAGCCAAGGGTAGGGAAAAGTGGGCTTCTGGGATGTAATTTTGCAAAGAAATTAGGAGACATTTTCAATGGAGCATTTTGGGATTTCGCAACAAAATTTCCTCCAGCAATTCATACAACAAACCAAAAAGGTCATTCACACTTTTTGGAGGGTTTCTAGGTCACCCAGAACTAACCTAAACCCTTTATGGGTTTTTGTGGGTTTGATGAGAAGTGCTAGGCATTAATTTTATAGATTTTTCTAAGAAGTTTTTAGAGCAAAATTCCAGTTCCATTAGGGAAACAACTAGAAAAAATTCTAGGTAATCTGTAGTTCCAGTGTGGATCCATTTTAGTGCTTGGGTGAGCAATATTCCTCCTAGTTTTCACATAGCTTGCATAACAAGCATAGGTTCCATTGTTCTTATTCATTATGTACCAAATTTCCATTGTTAATAAAATGACTTAGTTATTTTTCTCATTTTCTCTGGTGTTTTGATTTGGGTGCTTGATCTTTAATTTTATTTGTTGTTCCTAGTACATGTTTTTCGTATTTATTGTTATTTTCCACTTAGGAATATTACAAGGAAGCATGGTGGTCGATTAATCATTTCCCATGATTAATAGTGGCTTCAATTAGTCACTTAATTAAATAAAAGAATAAGAAAAGTGTTTAATTAGAGAGAAAGACCAAAGTGGCTTGAATAAAATAAATTAAAAGTCTCTTAAATGAAGTAAAGGAGAGAATATTCTAGAATGGAAATAAAATAATAAAATAAAGGGTTTATTGAAGCTTGGAGAGGGATACATTATATCTTTAAAAGGAGGGGAAGCAAATAATTTGGGACACCTTGATTGATTTATATTTTCTGATTGGTAAGGTTTGGAGAAGATGGTTCTCAACTTCAGTAGCCCCAAGATGAAAACCCTCTTGTGATTTGGTGAGAGCGGATGAAAACCCTTCTCATCCCTTGGTGAATACATTCAGAATTCAGAGGAGCATTTATTAGTTACAGTTACAGTTTGAAGGTCAGGTCCAGTATTGCAGTAGATATATTTTGAGGCAAAATCTAATTTGCAACAACTTAGAGAGTTTTATCTCAACATTCTTCCATTATTTGTATGGGCATGCAATATCATATTTATATTAATATAAATAAGTTGAGATCTGCTGCATTTTCCTCATATTGTAATTATTGTGTTTAGTATTAATTTTCTCGAGTTATAATAATTATTAATTTTTAAGTTTTTATGTTGGTGATTTCTCTGGTATAAAGGGATAAATTTTGTTGATATTTCTGGGTTAAATATATGACATAATTTTTTGAAGAAAATTTCCCATAATATAACATAAATAATTAAAATGAGATATTACAGTGGTATCAGAGCATGATTTTGGCCAATTGAGGGTTAAAAAAAAATCTTGTCGTATTGTGCCTAAAGATTAAAGGAGTCAAGTTCATGGGTTAAAATTTATATCTATTATCCGAAGAATAATTGTTGTAGGTGATTTTTCTCCCACCGATGAAGAAGTTCCCTACTGGATGAAGCAATAATATTGTTTGCAGGTGTTGAAATTGTAGGAAATCAAATCATTCTCCAAAACATTGAAATTGATTTTATTTTGTTGGGCCGAATTTATTTTGCTGAGATGAATTCATCTTGTTGGGCCGAAATTATTTTGTTGGGACAAATTATTTTTTAGGGCTGAATTTATCTTGTTGTGTCGAATTTCTCTTGCAAGGATGAAAATATTTTGTTGAGTTTAATTTATTTTGTGGTACCAAATTTCTGTTTTTGGGACACAATTATTTTTCTATGACGTGTTTCTCTTGATGGGCCAAAATTATTTTGTTGGGCCGAATTTAGCTTTCCATGCCAAATTTGTCTTTCTAGGACAAATTAATCCTCTTGTTGGTTCGAATTATTTTGTTGGGTTGAATTTATTGGTGGAGAGGTTGAATCATTGCAACAATTGAATTTATTATAATATCTAATTTTAATTATTTGTGTTATATTATGGGAAATTTTCTTTAAAAATTGTCGTACATTTAATCTAGAAATATCATGGAAATTTATCAATTTATACCAGAGAAATCGCTAACATAAAAACTCATAAATTAATAATTATTATAAAACCAACAAAATTAACATTAAACATGACAATTACAATATGAGACAATTGTAGCAGATTTCAACTTATTTGTATTAATATAAATATGATATTGCATGCCCAAACTAATAATGAAAGAATGTTGAGATAAAACTCTTTGAGCTGCTACAAATTAGATCTGGCCTCAAAATATATCTACTACAACAATGGATCTGACCTCGAAACTAGAACTGCAACTAATAAACACTCCTATGAATTCTGAATGAATTCACCAAGGGATGAGATGGGTTTTCATCCACTCTCACCAAATCACCCAAGGGTTTTTGTCTTGGGGCTATTGAAGCTAAGAACCTTGTTCTCCAAACCTCACAAATCAGAATATTCAAACCAACCAATATGTCCCAAATTGTTTTCTTTCCCTCCTTTTAAACATCTAATGCATCCCTCTCCAACCTTCTAGAAACACTTTATTTTATTATTTAATTTCCATTATAGAAGATTCTACCCTTTACTTTATTTAAGTGACTTTTAATTTATCTTATTTAAGTCACTTTGGAAATTTTCTCTAATTAGGCACTTTCCCCCTTCTTTTATTTAATTAAGTGGCTAATTAAAGTCACTTTTAATCCTAGGAAATGATTAATCGACCACCATGATTCCTTCGATCAGTAGAATTCTCTTTCCACCATCCCATCCTAAAGATTTCTTCATTCTGGTTCCAAAAAGCTATTACACTAAGATGTTCCTCAAAATATTCTACTTCCAACAACACATTTAGAATTATTAATTAAAATATTCTCATTATAACCTTGTTTTATGGAAATTATCAGAATGCAGCAGAATCAAGAATAAGTTGTACGTCACTAGCCTTGATGATGAAATAGAGTGAGCGATCCTTGTCGCTCCTCATAATGCCTCCAGGATCTCTAATGACATAATCTAGCTCCTGTGACCTAGACATCACACACTCTGGAAATCCATCCTAGTTGTATTATAAAGGACATTGAAAATGGGGACATTACAAATCCTCCCTCCCCAAGATTGCTTGCCCTCAAGAAATCCACACCTATCAACTATAGAGGCATCTGTACACTGATACCAGGATCCCATACAAACCATTATGCTATATCATGTCTTCGTGCTATCCAACCATAAATGGAACATTCACTACCTAGATCTGAAACAAAATATTGCCACCAATAGATCCTCTTAGATCCCAATGCCACCATAGCCATCCATCAATGCCTATTTCTAAGGGCTCTTGTTGTGCTAGGCCCCTGACCATGAATATCGCCCCATCAATAGAATATTGTTATATACCTAGGGGGGATAATATGGGGTACCAAGGGAGGTACCCAAGGTAATAATGTAATAATGGGATGGGCCATAGTAATAAATAAGGTGGTTAACCCATGTCATGTAAGGGACCACAAGTAATTAATAATAATGTAATGGGCCCATGGTATTAGTTGATGGTATGAGGAAACCATGGTAATGATGCATGGTATTGTATGTATGAGGCCTATATAGAGGCTAGAGACTCCACATGGAAAGATATGAAGAGAAGTATTCTTGTATGAACATGCATATGGCTTGTGGAGTGTTCTCCTTCCTTAAGGAGTGAATGTATGGTGTTGCCCTACCATAAGGGTTTGATCAATAAAGTGAATCATTTATATCTATTTCTATCTTGTTATTCTTGGGTTATTTCTATTCTCATATATCTTTTGGATCAGATCTACAACAAATAAAAACTCATAACCTCTTGCCAATCCATCCTCTAGCATGGATCTTGTACATACATGCTCGCACAAGAAACAATGTCATCTTGTTGGTGTCACACGACTCTGATACCGACTTGGATGATCCCAAACTATTGGCCCATCACTCAATTTTGGCCAACCTATTAAAAACGACTGGAAGGCTCCTCTTCTTCTCTCCCATACCAAACCTCCTCTCCACTATGTCGAAGTGGCCTAATAGTACCACAAGCCATGTCTATGTACTCCTGAAGAGAGCTACTCTAAAACTCCCAAGTATACTCCTATTGCTGCCTCATTAGGGATTTTCGCCACCCCTCAACTCTATACATCTTGGCCACTGATTCAGAACATACCACTCTAAGCTCCTTAATTTTACTATTATGTTTTAAGATGTGCCTCAGACTGTCTCGATCTTCTGTTTCAACGCCAAAAGATTAGTCCTAAAATGATCAGTCTTCTCCTGGTGGCTACCATCTGAAAGTTCTGGAGCCTAGATGGATAACTCTACATCTATTTTCACCTCATCAATGGTTGGCTCCAAAGACAGATGCTCAGATCCCTCAACCATGACTCCAACTTGAGCCTTCAACTGACTCTCCAAAGACGACTCATCATGCACCTCTACATGCTCATCATTTTGCATAATCATCAATGGCTCATCCCTCAAGTCTTCCTAAGTGTCTTCTCTTTCACACATGGGATGAATTTGTTGCTCATCATTTTTATCCATCAAGCATGGATGCATAGGTGAGATTTTGTCAACATCACATGATTGCTAATGCTCTTCAAAGGTGTCCTTGTGAAAATAAATAGAATCAACTATAGTAGAAGAATCCTCATCAGAATGGTCAGAGGGAATTTCCTCCCTCTCTACCCCTATCATCTCCTCCATTTTACCCAAGCATGAGTGATTAGGCTCCCAAGGCCCCTTACAGCTAAAGAAAATTATTCTCTTCCTCAATTCATTCTTGTCGCGTGCTTGGACCTTTGCATCATTGTCTTCTCTGCCAACTCACATCCTCATCAACTCCTTCTTGGTCAACTACCTTTTGAACCATTTTAATTTATTTTCAACCAACCTTTTAGTTAGTTCATAAGCAACAACTGAGAAAACTTACTCCTTCCTCCAAATGGCCAAAAATATGGACTACAATGTCTTGTAAATGGCATCATGCTCACCCATAACTCTAGCCATGATCTCTAAGATCTAGAGCCTCTTTCCACAAGTAGGACCCAAGGTGTCATGTAGCCCATGAAAACTTTCTTTTATGAATTGAAAAACTCCCCCAATAATGTCATCATTGTAAGGAGGCATATGTGAATTTATCCATATGATATCACTAGGACAAGCAGAAACAATATGTCTCACAACCTCAGAAGGATGCTCCAAGAACTTCCATTGAATCAAGGAAAGCATTGTTGATTTTATGCCTCAATTTAAAATCCTCAAATCTAATTAATTCACCATGGAAAGTTGTGAGTCTAATTTCTCCAAATTAAGGAGGGCTTTTTAGATCACCTTCATGTTCTTCAAATCTAACAAAAGTGCAAAAAGTTAATTCCCTATCTCTTGTTCCTTTTTGTAAATCCCTCAGCTACTCTATCTATAGAATAGCATGGACTCCTTTTGATGAGGTTTCGTTGTTCTATTTTTTTATTTGGTCCAAAGAAGGATTGTAGCCCACATAACCAACTAACGCACTATTGTGTTGATTCCACTTTCTCTCTAAGTTGTTTATGAATTTTGTGAGGTATTCTAAAACCTATTTCCATCTATCATCCATGAGCAAAATTTTTAAATTCCACATTTGCATGCTAATCACAATTTTTTTAACTCAAATTTCCTTAGCAATCTCCAAAAGTAATTTAACTGAATTTTTTTAATAAATCCTAGACGGCAAATCACAAGTTTTCAATTGAAAAATTCCAAAGCAGAAAACCCAACCAATAATAATGAGGAAGAATAATTGTTTTTACTTGGAAACTTTAATTAGCTACTCCATGAATAAATTCAACTATTGCAATGATTTGGCCTCTCCACCAATAAATTTAGCCCAACAAAATAATTCCACCTAACAAGAGAAATAATACGAAACACTTTTATTTTAACCCACAAATGGCCAAAATAATGCTTTGATACCGCTGTAGTATCCTAGTTTAATTATTTGTGTCATATCACCGGAAATTTTCTTCAAAGTATTACGTCGTATATTTAAACTAGAAATATCATGAAAAACTATCAATTTATACCAGAGAAGTAGCTAACATAAAAATTCAAAAATTAATACTTATTGTAACTTTGAAAAAAATAATATTCAACACGACAATTACTATATGAGACAAATGTAGCATATCTAAGTTTATTTATATTAATATAAACATGATATTGCATGGCCATACATATAATGGAAGAATGATGAGATAAAACTCTATGAGTTGTTGCAAACTAAATATATCCTCAAAATATATCTACCGCAACATTAGATCTGAAATCCAAACTCGAATAGCAACTGATAAGCACTCACAGGAATTTTGTTATATACCTAGGGGGGATAGTATGGGGTACAAAGGGAGGTACCCAAGGTAATAATGTAATAATGGGATGGGCCATAGTAAAAAATAAGGTGGTTAACCCATATCATGTGAGGGACCACAAGTAGTTAGTAATAATGTAATGGGCCCATGGTATTAGTTCAATGGTATGAGGGAACCATGGTAATGATCCATGGTATTGTATGTATGAGGCCTATATAGAGGCTAGAGACTCCACATGGAGGAATGTCAAGGAATAGTGTCAAGGAATTGTGTGAAGGATTATTGTATGAACAGGCATATGGCTTGTGGAGTGTTCTCCTTCCTTCATGAGTGAATGTATGGTGTTTCCCTACCTTAAGGGTTTTGATCAATAAAGAATCATTTCTATCTATTTCTCTCTTGCTGTTTCTGGGTTTATTTCCATTATCATATATTTTTGGGTTAGATCTATAACAAGTGGTATCAGAGCTCTTTCTTGGGCAAAAAAGTGGATTTTTATTTTTTTTATTTTTTGCAGGATTTCTGGGGTGGCGAGTTGCAGATCAGATCTATACATTTTGGTGCAATATCTACAAAATCTAATTGCATATCTGGATTCTTTGTGAAAAAATAGCTGATTTCGAAAAAAAAAATCAGGTGAATCGAAGTCTAGATGAAGAAGATATCGTTAATCTAAAAATCAGTGGGGTTGCAGACAATTTTTCAGGACAACAAGTTTGCAGCGCAGAACTGGATGCCCTGGTGCAAGATATACAAAATCTAATTGTAGATCTAGATTCTATGTGAAAAAATACCCAATTTAAAAAACAATCAGTCGAATCGGAGTCCGGATGAGGGAGATATCGCTGATTTAAAATCAGCTCTTTTTTGCAGAAATTTTGGTGACGATGGGAGAGTTGCAGCGCAGATCTGAAATTCCAGTGCCTGGATCAAGATTTCTATCACATGGGCAGATGCAGAATAATTGTTTCATTTCCAAAAACAGGTAATAATAGGGATTCTGAGCAATATTGACAGAATTGTGGCCATTTAAAATTTTCGCCAATTTTTTTTGTGATGGCGGGCCAAGATCAGAGTTTGAAGGACTTGTATAAATTTGATGGCTCTCATCTAGCCAAATGGATAGCAAAAATGGAGAAATGTTTTAGTTTGAATTACATCATGGATGATGAGACTCAACTGAGAATGAGAAAAATGTACTTGGACAATGAAAGATGGCAATGGTGGCAAAGGCATCAACATTGCTATCGAAGGCCCTTGACCTGGGACATATTCACAAAAGCTATTATGGACCACTTTGACTGTAAAACTAATCTTGTGGATAAGCTCACACAGACAGACACACAACCTAGCAAAGATTTTATTTTTACAGAAAATAAGGAAACCAAGGAACCTAAAGGGTTATTTTCTTCTAGTATCTCCTTATTGCAGGTTCATGGATTGATTCAGAAAGAGAAGATCATTGTTTCTATAAATCCTAGTTGCAAGCATAATTTGATCAATGTTAATTTGGCAAAAAAATTGCAAGTTCCTGCAAAACACATTGAAACACACAGGTGGATGATGAGGATGTTCAAGGGTATAAGGATTTGAAGATTTCTATGGATAAGTATGTGTTGCATGGTGATTTTTATACTTCAAAGATGGATAATATGGATGTTGTTTTAGGATATTCTTGGATGGAATCTATGGGTACTATAAATATTAACGTGCAGAAGAAATTCCTAAAGCTCTGGTATAAAAAGAAGAAAATTACATTACAGGATATTTCCATCAATAAACAGGTAGAGTCCATGGAAGTTGACGCAAAAGATGTTCCAAGGACTGACATATCAGATGATGAGCAGTTGATGGTCGACAATCAAACACAAACAGAGGCTGAAGCAGAAAAGGTTACAGGTGTTGATACATCAGATGAGGGCTCAGTGGTGGAAGTAATATTGGAAGATAAGACACCACAGCAGGCACCACAACATAACAGTCAGGCTCCAGTAAGGGGTGAATTAAAGAAAAATACACCGTGGGTTAAAACTTCAACATATCATCACCCACATCACCGCGCAAGACAATAGCCAACAAGATGGCAACTAATTAGCCGCAAGGACACCAATCCCCACCGGACAAACAGAGAGAGCAAAGATCCACCTACTACACATCAACATAGAAGAACTACCATGGTCAGCTTCCATCTCAAGCGAGCGCAGCACTATCGAGATCGAGGGTTCATCTTTCTCTTGGATGGCTAGATGCACGTGCATGGTACTAGTGGACTACTCTTTTGAGTAGATCTTATTATTTATGTTCTTCCCATGTTTCTGGGACGAAACATGCTAAGGGGGGTGGAATGTTATATACCTAGGGGGGATAATATTGGGTACAAAGGGAGGTACCTAAGGTAATAATATAATAATGGGATAGGCCATAGTAAAAAATAAGGTGGTTAAGCCATATCATGTGAGGGACCACAAGTAGTTAGTAATAATGTAATGGACCCATGGTATTAGTTCGATGGTATGAGGGAACCATGGTAATGATCCATGGTATTGTATGTATGAGGCCTATATAGAGGCTAGCGACTCCACATGGAGGAATGTCAAGGAATAGTGTCAAGGAATTGTGTGAAGGATTATTGTATGAATAGGCATATGGCTTGTGGAGTGTTCTCCTTCCTTCAGGAGTGAATGTATGGTGTTGCCCTACCTTAAGGGTTTTGATCAATAAAGAATCATTTCTATCTATTTCTCTCTTATTGTTTCTGGGTTTATTTCCATTATCATATATTTCTGGGTTAGATCTATAACAAATTTTAAATGAATTCACTAATAGACAAGATGGGTTTTCTTCCACTCTTATTAAACCACCTAAGGGTTTTCATTTTGGGGCTATTAAAGCTGAGACCTTGGTTCTCCAAACCTCACCAATTTGAAAATACAAATCAACCAAGATGTCCCAAATGATTCACTTCCCTTCCTTTTAAAGATCTAATGGATCACTCTCCAACCTTTTAGAAACACTTTATTTTATTATTTTATTTCCATTCTAGAAGATTCTCCCATTTAATTTATTTAAGTGACTTTTAATTTATGTTATTTAAGCCACTTTGGCCTTTTTCTCTACTTAAGCACTTTTCCTTTTCTTATATTTAATTAAGTGACTAATCAAAGTCACCTTTAATCCTCAGAATTGATTAATTGACCACCATGTTTCCTCTATTCACTGGGAGTCACTTTTCACCATCCCATCCTGAAGATTTCTTCATTTTGGTTCCAACAAGCTATTTCACTAAGGTGTTCCTCCAAATATTCTAGTCCCAGTAACACCTTTAATATTTTTAATTAAACTATGCTCATTATAACCTCATTTTATGGAAAATGTCAAAATGCATCAGAACTAAGAATAAGTTGTGCAAAACTATCCTTGATGATGAAATACACTGAGTGATCCCCATCGAACCCCATAAAACTCCTTAGAACCCCTTTGGGATCTCTGATGACATAATTTGGAACTTGTGACCTAAATAAGGAAACTAAAAATGGGGCCATTACAATGTCTCACTTGCTTTATCCCCCATGCCACATCAATGTGGCAGGAGTCGAAGAGGCTAATGGAATGAGGGGTCTACATGGGATATCTTTAGGAAACCTGGTTCCAGCTCCCTCCCATACTACCTCAGGTGAGACCTCAATCCGCGCTCTGCGGACTATTGCCGAAAGAGCTGGTAGTGTGGGATTTGTTTGGCTAAAACACTTCTGAATTTGGGTTAGGCCCCAATAAACCAACATTGAGTAATAAACAAGTCCACATGGAGCTGGAAATGCTCAAGGAAAAAAGGAAAAGTGGCCAAGAGACAGAAGTAACTTTAACTCCTATTGAGCAGGAGATTGAAGACAATAGCGAGACTTGGCTTGAGAGAGTCAGCCTACACCTTGAGAAGCTGCTACAGAAGGCCAACAAAGATAATCAGATGATCAGACACATGGCCTATCATTACAAGACCCGCAACAAGATTTGTAACAAGAGGGTCAGGGAGATGAAAGATAGGCTAAGGCAGGCCTTGAAAGGCAAGGAAGAGGATGATAGACTTAGGATCCTGGCTAAAGCTTTGTTGGCTCATCATAGTACATGATGATGGTGCTTCTCACCAATTTTGGGAAAATTTGGAGCAAATTTTGTCATTTGCAAATTTTGGATTTCAATACACAGGAAAACTGCGTGGTGGCGTTGCGCTTTTCCTAGGGGCACCCAATGAAGAAATGGTTTGAATTTTTGGATTCAAAGCAACGAGGACATGCACCCTAGAAAGTTTCAAAGTTTTTGGGGGAGAACTGGTCCACCAAAAGGTCAAAAAACACCCTAAAAATGACCTTTCTGCCACTTTTTGGACACACGGAAGCAGTCTTGGGAGAATCAAGTTTTGAGGGGTCAAATGAGCTTCAAATTCAGAAATTCAAGTTGTTTGGGAAACTAGACTTGAATAACTTTCCCATGCACTATCATGGGCTCAATTTGTATGCTGAGAAGGCCTCCAAAAGGGACTTGAAAGTGGCGCTACGCTTTTGACCAGTGGCGTTGTGATTTTGGCAGTTTTGCTCAGGGTTGCTATTTTTCCAGTTTTTTTACTGTAATCATGGATTCTCTCTCATGGTGGATGATTTACCATTGTAAATGATGACTTGGAATGTAATTATGATAGATAATGGTGATAGAGGGTAGGTTCATTGCTTTAGGAGTTAGTTTGAGCTCAAATGAATCAGTTTTTAACTTTTAGAGGCAAGTTGTTAATGATGCCTATATTCCTGTTTCTTGTTCAATATTAGTTAGATTAGCTCCTCATATTAGGGATTCCACCCCTGATGATGGGAGGAGGTTGAAATCATGTCTATATCTTATTATTCTTTCTCTTTGTAAGGGGTTGGACTCAGCTGTATGCTCAGACTTTGATTGTACACCTTTGTAAGCAGTTTGGCAGGAGATTAATAATAATTGCAGCTATTTTTATGGGATCCCTATGCTATGGAGTTCTAGTACAGTTTCTTCTTCTATGATTATATGTTTATATGTTTTATGTATGCCATCAAATCACTTCATTGCTTCTAGTTGAATGTTTTCAAGTTTGATAGGTAGAATCCATTATATCAGTGCTCTGCCTTGGGAAACCATTCACCATTTCATGTTTTTTGCAGTCCAGGAAGGATCCATTATTGTCACATGCCCTTCTTAGCTTCTCACTAGTCTTAAACATCTCACCTCATCAAGCCCTAGAGTGCTAAAGCCAATGCCTACCTTGCCCCATAGAACACCCTGCATTTCTAACCTAATTTCCGAGACCTAAACTGCCTAGCTCCTCTTGATCCGACAAAACCCCTTCAAAATCCAATCAAAAATTTCTTGCTACTATACCTAGCCTAATATCCTTTACCCAATCCAATAATTTTGCCTGAGATCCTTACGGAGAGAGCCCTCTCCCAGCCTAATAGGGCTAACTACTTGGCTAAGCATGGTTTGTGGTTACCCTGGCTTGCCTCCCTTCAGCCTGAGGTTCAATCCAAGTGATAACAACTTCAACTAATGTGCTAAGAGTGACGAGGCCAATGAGAAATCATTATCAAATACCAATACTAGTTATTGATCATCATTATGCCCATATAACATTATTATCAAGGAAAATAATCAATCGTTAAATCAAATCATTAGACATCAGGTCAAATCCATTTTTTTTTGCCATAGGGAGATCTATAGTCCAAAACATATCTCAACATCAAGTCAAAGATCTACATCAGGCATCATGTCAAAACTCCAAACATTGTTCATCTATATCAATTATCCAAATCATGTCAAACTCTTGTAGCACAAACTTCAAACATAATGACACATCTATATGCATGTCCTGATCACCTATAAACACAAGTTATATATATATATATATATATATATATATATATATATATATATATATATATATATATATATATATATATATATATATATATATATATATATATATATATATATATATATATATATATATATATATATATATATATATGCATATAGAAAACATTCAAAATTTCCAGCTCACAAATCTTTTTGATGTCTACTCCACATCTGTAGGACTGGTATCCTTCAGGTGAACATATGATCTCATGCACAACACTTAATTTTTGTATCTCACACGCATAGTCGCACCCATAGGCCTTCTCTTGAGCAGTTGGGATATTCTAGTCACACCCTTGACCTCAATTCCATGCGGCTGGGAGGCTACAATTGCACCTGTGAATCTTCTTCTGTGAGAATAAGGTTTAGAGGAAGGGAAAACTTTCTCTCCTTAGATCAAATATTTGCTACAAATCATCAATGTCAGATATTTGACTATCCATACCCATAAATCATATTTCAATAATAATAATGCAAATCACAATAGTGTTAAAAATGCAACAAGATGATGGAGCTTAGAGAAAAGAAGTTGCCTTCACTAAGTGGGCCCACAGGCTATTTTTGGCGCAAAGTCTATTTTTAGACTATGTCTACTTTTAGACATATGGATCATGGTCTATGAGTTGTAGGATGCTATTTATGGATGATTGGTCATGTTGGTAAAAATAGATGGACTTCTATTTTTAGACATATGGGCGGAGTCTATTTTTAGACTGCCAATCTAAAAATAGAACAGTCGAATATTATTAGCTCTTAATAATATTTGGACTATAAACATTATCTTATCCTCTTGCAACATTTCAGTTCGAGCTACGGATGTGGCACATGCAACTGCCAGAAGGAAATACGCTTTTCCTATGGGTTAGTTGAGCTATTGCATGATGGACTTCAGTTAGAACTCAAGTGATTGAGTTTAGTGGAGTTCATTGAGGAGTTGATGGAGTTGTGTTCAGTTTGACTTAGTTGAACTAGTTGTATTTAGTCTAACTGCCAAATACACTAGTGATGAGTGATGTGAATTAATTATTAATTAATTCACTAATTATTAACTCATAAATCAACTAAAGAATACATCAGTTAACTCAGTGCATGGATAGTTCAGTGGAGACAAGTGTTAGAGGTGGGTGAAAGGGTGAGACTATTATTAGTTGTGACTATCGCTGTGCATGAGATTTGCACAATCATTGATTGAGATTTCCAATGAGGATTGCGCAGTACAAGCCAAGGGAATTCGAACTTGGATCTGATCTATTCTATCTTGGATTGCGTAAAAGAGGCAGGCAAACAGTGGAGGAGATTTGAGCCCGTGACTTGTTTAGATCTGAGCTAGTTTGTGTGTAGCAGGTGGAGATAGTACTGAGTACTTGTGAGGAGTATTGTACTATGTATTGTTACATGTTCTCTATCATTATAATACACAGATAGTTGGGGGTTTTCAGCTGTATGCTTTCCCATTACATACTATGTTGATATGTGTGATTGATGTTTCAATGTGCACATGCAATTGTTTTAATTCCACAAATTGATGATCAATGATAGAGGAGGTTATGTATTATGCATGCATTCCGCAAATAGTGTATAATCAAGATAATCTCTGTGAATAAGTGTTATATTATTCAAAATTTCTACAGATCCCTCTCGGCGCATGGAAGTTCCAAAGTTAAGATGGATCTACACTAGTTTAATTATTATTTATAATTATAAATATAAATATAATTATTAATTTTATTATTTTATTTTTTCTAATACTAGTGTTATATTATATTATATAATTAATACTAATTAGTTACCATCAAGCCTCATTTTTCAAGGTACAAACCTATTTATTGAATGTAAAACTTGAGGAAAAGTTTGCATCTAAAGAGGTTTGATCCCTCCGCTTGATAAATACAGATTGAAAATGGATAAGATTGATTAATATAAATACTAATAAATGATATGTTTATGTGATATACATTCTATAAAAAGTAGTAATTGTATTGGAAAATTTAATGCATATACGAGATCTACAAGACTGATAATAAGAAGAAAAAAAGGTTATGCTTTAAAGGTATAATTTTATCAATCCCAACTTCATTTTTATTGATACAATGAAAAGAAGTAAAACATTTAGAGTTTGGTTATCTAATTTCACACTAAGTATATATTAGAATATAGTTGATGACGCAAGTTCTGAGTTATGTAATTCCATCTCATCCCTCCAACCATTATGGTTTAAGTGATGTCTTTAATTTGGGTTGTGGTGTAACTCCACTTTGGTGAGGCTTAATATTATTGTAGAACCATTCATTCTTAATATTATTATAGAACTATTTACACAGTTAGCAACACTACTGAGTATATTCGAGAAAATGGATTTCACATGGTCTCAGGAATCTCAATCCTTGATTTTAGAAAATGGATTTCACATGCTCTAAGGAATCTCAGTCCTTCCATTGAACCAATAGATACCATGGAACATAGTATCAATCCTTCGATTAACTAACAAGCGAGTTCACAAGATCCAATAACTTTGGCACATTATACAAGCAACATAATCCCCTTGATTTTAGAAAATGGATTTCACATGCTCTGAGGAATCTCAATCCTTCCATTGAACCAATAGATACCATGGAACATAGTATCAATCCTTCAATTAACTAACAAGTGAGTTCACAAGATCTAATAGCTTTGGCACATTATACAAGCAACATAATTTCCTTGACAGGCTGAAGGAAACATGCATTTCTTGACGGTTTATAATGTTGATTTCATTATAGTACTCTTTGCAAAAGTTATAGTAAGCCATTTATGTGCTTATAATTCATTAAACCCTAAAACCTGAAACCCTAAAAAAAAAAAAAAAACTATATACCATATTATCTGCCAAGAAATAAAAGCATTCCAAAATTTACTTAGAACGAAGACAAATATGACTATAACCTGCCCTTGATTGACATGTTTCTTTATTAAGAGAAGAAAACTCGTTAATTTACTTTGTTTTTATTTGTTTTATTTTCTGGAATATTCTTATTAACTATTTTATTTTTATTTTTATGTAATTTGACTAAGTCAAAATGTTTACAAGACACCATAAGACAAGACAAAACATTACATCTCTTACATACCAGACTTGAAAACATCTTTCCACACAAAAATAATAATAATAAAAATATACACCTTAAAATTTTAATCTCTCAGATTATAATAAATCCAAAATTAAAATAAATTCACATTAATAAATAATATAATTAATCATTAACCAATCAATTTATATAACCATTAAACTTCTTCTTCCCTCCCATGTAAATTTACCTTATTTCATATTTTCACTATTAAATTTTACACATTTCACTCCTCTCCTACGATTATGATCACAATAAATTACTAATATTAATTTTAAATTACAACTCTAATACAATGCCACTTGCATCGTATAAATTGTTTCTATATTTTGTTTCATCGTTAATGAAATTTAGGCTTCGAAGTCAATATGGCCTATTTAGAAAACAACGTTTTATACCTCGTACGACATGATTTCGAAATTTAAATCCCTATTGTTTTCTATGTCATGTTCCGGATGTTTCATGGTCTCATGGTTGAGTATTTAAATATTAAATTATTCCAATTACGTTTAAAACCCAAGATAAGAATTAATTAATATTACGAATTTAATGAATATTTTAAGATTGTAATGTATAGTTTGGTTTCCCCAATCAGGGTGACCACTTAGCAGGGGGGAAATCCGACAGTCTTATTGGTTTTAAATGATGCAACGGGTATGGTATGGTATGTCATGAAAGGTATCAGGATTTGACGGCGGCGGCGAGGCACATTGCATTAAAACAAGAGGCATAACCTTACACAAAGCAGAGCTATGAGATAATCATAAAAAGCAATAATGGCCATAAATATAAATGATTTATAAATATCATTTATCTCAAAAGTTTTTATTATAGATTTTATAGATATTTTAAAAAAATGATAAAGATTCTTATTTTTAAATTATAAATTTTGTTATTCAAATGTGTTGGATTCAATGATGAAAAGTGAGGAGTTTTTCATCATTGAGCAAGGTTTAATTATTATAAGGGTTATTTGTGTTGAGTGAACCCAAAGAGGATTATATTAATAGTCTTGTAACTAGTGTACACATAAATGGTCAAATCCCACCTTTGTATCCTTCTTAAAATGAGAATCAATTGGGTTTACCTCCAGCGATTAGAATCAATATGTTAACCTCAACTCAATCAAATCTATGGTTCCATGTACAACCAATAAGAATGGTTTTATTTGGTTTTGTATGCCTACAACTATCACATGTCATAGGCATAATACTTAACGATTTTGCAGTGGATAGTTTTATATGCTCACATATTGTTACAATCATATATGTAGAGACATGGTTCAACTATAGTTTCTATGATTTCTATGTATTTTTTTTTTTGAAAAAAACTTATTTTTTGTTGCCTATTTGGTTTCGCTAGTGACATATCATAGTTATAAACTATTTGATGTATTTTTTTTAGATAATCAATAGAAAATGGAACTTGAAAAAAAGTATAGTGTTGTCATTGTATATAAATAAATTTTGGCCACTTAAAACAATCGTTAATATATTTACTTATATTCACTAAATAAAAACTCTTAACCAATCATAAATGGTTTAAAACCACACTTCAAAATCGAAAAATGAAATATAGTAACTATTATAATTAATAGTGATAAAAACACCATAATTATGACATATTCTAATTCTATTTATATTCTCATTATTCTAATTTGTATTTATATCAAATACAATTGGTAACATGTAGATTTGAACATGTGATATATTAATAAGTAATTTATTTAGACAAAATCAATGAGTTTGAGAAGGTGATTTGTATGGGAGGTAAGGTATTTTTTAAGAATTTAAATGTTTTCTTATATATAGTATTGTAGGCGACTATTATAGTTTGAAATTTCATACATATAAAATGTAGGCGAATATTCAATAAAACACATGTATTAAAAATGATAATTTTTTGATGAATGTCATCCATTTAATTACATATATGTAAAAAAACGATTTTTTAACTAAATTGACAAAAAAAAATTTACATAAAATATCCAAAAAAATAACCCATTTGCAAAATTTCATCTTTAAAATTTTCCATAAAAAAAATGAAAATCTTCAAATAAATTAAAAAAAAAAATAAAATGAAAATCTTCAAATAAATTAAAAAAAAATAAGAATTTTGTAACGTTGGTTGACATTTTTTTAATGTGGTTGACATAAAAATTTTAATATCCTTAAATATATTTGAAAAAACATAGAGTACAAAAGACATTGATTTTACCTCTACATCATTCATAATAGATTAAATGATGACCAAACCATATTAAAGTTATTAAATCGATAGTGCAAGAAACTTTTAATTAAATTTGTCCTTTTAATTCTTGATTTCAGTGTTATTCTCACGCCGAGAACTAATATAGTTTTATTAGTTAATATTGTTAAAGTTTAAAAGTGTTGTAATTTATTTGACGGTAGGAATCACAAAAGCTAAAGGTTGAATTTCCATACAACAATAAAGAGAAAAAGAGGGTTCATAGCAATTCCTCAATTTCTTCAGCATAGCGCTTCCTCAACACAACATTTTTTCATGGAGCAAAATGAAAAAAACATATCACAACCATTATTAATCTTCTTATATGACGAGTGTAATATTTTTGTTGATTTATGATGTAAATATAAATATTTTGATATTAGGTTGGTGAGCCAAATGTATATAATGATTACGTTAGTGAGTCAAAGTCATTTTTGTAGGCTTGTGTGCTTATTTATATGTATATATGGATTTTGCGACTAGCTTTGCTAGGAACTAGTATGTCGTGTTGGAAAAGTGGTTGGAGTGCCAAGATTATAAATATTGTACATATGTTTATATTAATAAAATAATGGTTGGTTGTGGAGCCCGTTCCATGAAAAAGAGTATGGGAGCAGTGCAACTCCACGGAAAAGGAAATGGGTGTATGTATTCGATGTTGGGTGAAAGGAGGAACCTAGGGCCCACGGGACTTCAATAAGTGCCCCATGGTAGATAAAGGCCATGTCACTATATAAAGAATTCATATTTGGACTATGGGGATGATTATTATTCTAGGGGAGTATGCAAACAATTATAAAGACATTTTTTACATGACTTAGTTTAACTACTGATATCGAGGATGGACTAGTCGATGAACCTGATGCGAGGGTTATGGAATCGACTAGAGTTCAACTGACCAGTTGGTGAGCCCTAGAAGGGTGTCTGGAAGCCCTGGAAGAAATAAGAGATCCTAGAGTTTTGTGATGAGAAGTTCTTGGTTGCTGTAAGGCGCCTTGAAAAATGGACATTGGAGAGGGACTAGCAAGTCTTGGAGAAGGGTGTGCCACTTGGGCACAAGTTAGAGGAAACAGAGTGCAGTGGTTAGATTCGTGAATGTTGGGTTGGTACCTTGGCCATGGATATGTTGTTGTTTCGGGTTATCATGTTGCATGTGGAGTTGCAACCCCAACTCGGGGGTGACCTGTGGTTGAGATTTATGAACCACGAGCTCTATTGCTGGGTAGAACATGGAGAGCCTACAACCAATTGCTTCTTTTTATACAGATACATGTTCTTGTTCTCTACAGTAATAATTTATATATTTATAATGTTCATACTTAGGATTGTAATTATGTGTGAATATATATTGGAAAAATTGAGGTTTTGGGTTATATGCTTTCCTATGGTTAATATTACAATTGTTGTAATTTTCATATCTTCCGAAAAAAATCACATTGAGAACAAAGGGTCGACGCGTTTCAAACCTAAATCAAGGTTCATCACCAGGATCAGGGGGAAGATTAACTGACAGAAAGTTATAGATCTCAGAGATGAAATAGTAAATTCCAACGGTTAAATAAAACAAGTGAATGTTACAAGATCAAAGTCAAATCAAATAATTTTGATTTTATTTTAGTCTAGTTTATTATAAATTTTTAACTTTAAAAGAATATTCCAACAGATTTTATATTATAACTTATTTATCTATATATAAATATAATATTATTATTAATAAATAATTTAAATAGATTCTAATTTTTGTTAAAAAAAATAAAATATCAAGACATAAAAATATATTTATAAATTTCAAATAAATAAAGGAATAACTAGATAAATATATTTATAAATTACAAATAAATAAAGGAATAACTAGATTAAGAAAAACTAACTAACCAGGGAGAGAACAAAGAAAAGGGATCCACGAGTTGTTTAACTTCCATCCATCGTCCATATTAAGCGGTTTTTTCCTCTTTTCAATTTCAATGGCTTCTCTTAATTTTCGGTGATGGAAATAATCAACCCTCGCGAGGACCTTAGAATCCTCTAAGCAAATATGGTGCTTCATTAATTCAGCATGTTCAGCCAGAGCAGATGAGCAGGTCCTACAATGCTTAAGGTCTGTCGCGTGCTCCTGAATCCTTTGTGAAATGGAACGACCAATCTCACCTATGTAGGGGGTTCCACATGAACATGGGATTAAATAAACACCTTTCATGCATTTGGATCAATAGGGTCTTTGACAGATCTTAAAGAGCTACGAATGGTTTTAAAAGGTCTAAAGGTGGAGCCAATCTTTTGCTTTTTAAGAATTCTAGCAATTTTGTCAGTCGTCCCTTGGATAAAGGGAAGTTGTACATTAGAGTCCACCTTAACCTCTTTTTTAGAATTAGGTCCCTGACTAGCTTTTAAAAAGGCTCTGAAACCTTGCAACTTGCTATAACCATTCTTCTTGAAGACATTGAAGAGATGGTTTTTCTCATCCATCAGATGGTTTTCATCCAAAACCAGAATAGTCCTAGTAGCTAGGGTATTGAGAACACCTAGTTTTTGGGCTCGAAAGTGATGAGAATTAGCATGAAGATACTGCTCACTATGGGTTTTCTTACGAAACACTTGGTGGGAGAAAGAACCATCATTATTTCTTGAAATGTGAACATCAAGAGAGGGCAAGCTTCCATTAACCTCACATTCCATGGTGAATTTAATGGAATCAGACTGGTTATTAAGATATTCAAAGAAAGAAGCTAGCTTTTCCCTACCATGGGGCCATAAGTTGAAGGTATCATCAACGAATCTATTATGCAATTGTGTAATTGAATGGATGTTAATTATTCATATATTTTGTTGTGCAAATATTGCTTTATGAGGTACAATGGTTTATATGTATTAATGTTACATTTCTGCATTTTAACATACTACATCATCGTATTTTCAACTGTGTATCTCATTCTGCACTTAATTTTTACATTATGAGTGGTATGATTGTGGTAGAATTGCCTGAAAGGAAGTCGAGGACGTTACAAAGTGGTGTTAGAAATAATTTGGGTGGGATAATTAAGTAATTGAGGATATGTTAGGAATTTGTGTTATGGATATACCAACTAGATGAAAGGATTATCTACATTTTGTAGAGTTTGCATATAATAATGGGTATTGAGATTCATTAAATTTGAGTCTTTTTGAAGTGTTGTATGGTAGGAAGTGTCATACTCCTGTGAGTTGGAGCAATCCGATAGAAAAAGTCATGGTTGGTTTAGAATTTCTCAGTGATATGGAAGAGCAAGTTGCGAAAATTAGGCAAAACTTCAAAGCGTCCTAGGATAGGTAGAAGAGTTATGTGGATAAGCATAGGATTCATCAAGAATTTAAAATTTGGAATCACATGTATTTAAAATTTAGACAATGGAAGAGCTTAGTGAAATTGGGAAGTTGTACCAAATTGGTAGAACATTATTGTGCACCATTTGAGATTCTTGAGAGGATCATACTAGTTGCATATAAACTTGCATTACATGCATCCTTACATGTTCAAGATGTATTCAATGCATCTCTTCTTAAAAAGTATATTCTTTGTACTAATCGCTTAATTGATTGGCATATGATTCAGGTGGAACCAAAAGGTTCTTTTGAGGTCCAACCAATACATATTTTAGATTGGATGTGGTAAAGTGCTCTAGAATTGAGTCATCGACATGGTAATGGTTCAATGGACCTTACTCAGTCCTGATGAGGCTATATGGGAGCAATAATATGTAATGAGGGAGGAGGACCCTCATATTTTTTATTGATGTATATATATATATATATGTGTTGAACTGAGAACAATGCATAAAATAAATGGGGGAGTAATGTAATAGCCGTATTGATTTATGATGTAAATATAAATACTTTGATATTATCCTAGTGATTCAGATGTACATAATGATTAGACTCGTGATCTAAGGTCATTTTTGTAGGCCTACATGCCTATGCATATGTGTATATTTATTTTGGGACTAGCTTTCCTAAGGACATGTATGATATTTTGGCAAAGTGGGCAGAGTGCTAAGATTATAAATATTGTAAATATTGTAGATATGTTTATATTAATAAAATAATGGTTGGTTGTGGATCCCACTCCATGAAAAAGAGTATGGGGGTAGTGAAACTCCATGGAAAAGGAAATAGGTAGATGTGTTTCGATGTTGGGTGAAATTGAGCACCTGAGGCCCACAGGGCTTTAATAAGTTCCACACAGTAGAGAAAGGCCATGCATATATAAGAATTCATATATTGAACTATGGGGATGATTATTATTCCAGGGGAGTATGCAGAAAATTCTAAATTCATTTTTTACATGATTAGTTTGACCAGTTATCTCGGGGATGGACCAGTCAGTAAACTTGGTGCAGGGTTCTAGAACTAACTAGAGTATAGGTGACTAATTGGTGAGCCTTGGAAGGTGGGCACCGTAGAGGGACAGGTAGGTCCCAGAGAAGGGTGTGCCACTTGGGTTTTGGAACTAATTGGAAGTCGAATCAATTATGGCCTGGAAGGGTGCTTGGAAGCCATGGAAGCAACACAAGCTCTTGGAGCCTTGTTCTGAGAAGTTCCTTGCAGGCCATAAGGCGCTCTAAAAGGTGGCCATTGTAGAGAGACTATAATTTATAAGAGAAGTGTGTGCCACTTAGGTGCAGATTTGGGGAAGCAGGGTGCAGGTTTGGGGAAGCAAAGTGTAGTGGTTAGAGTCGTAACTATTGGGTTGAGGCCTTGGACATGGATATGTTATTGCTCTGGGTTCTCACATTTCTTATGGAGTTTCATCCCCATATCAGGTGTGACCCATGGTTTGGATTTATGAACCACAAGGCCTATGGCTGGGAGGAACATGGAGATCCCGCAACCAGTTGCCTCCTTTTATATAGATAGGTGTTCTTGTTCTCTATAGTAATAATTTATATATTTACAATGTTCATACTTGAGGTTGTAATTGTTTGTGAATTTATGTTGGAAACCCTGGGGTTGTTGGTTATATGATTTGTTATGGTTAATAATGCAATTATTGTTAAAATTTCATTATGCACTTGTGTAACTAAATGGTTATTAATTATTTATGTAATCTATTGTGAAATCTTGTATCATAATGTACAATGGTTTATATGTATTAATGTTGCATTTCTGCATTTTAACATACTGCATCCTCATATTTTTCACTGCATTTCTCACTTCTGCGGTTAATTTTCAACATTATGAATGGTATGTTTGTGGTAGTGTTGCCCAATAGGAGGTTGGGGACGTTACAACCAGACCCATATATGTCACTTACCACCACCATTTATCATGTGTGGGACTATTCCAATACCATTGTTTGAGTACCACTAGGATATCTATGTTTTTTTGACACTTTCATCATTGCTTGCAACCACTCCTTAGGAATTCCTATTTCAAGAAGAGAATATGAATACCTCATGGCCTGTGACATGAACTAGGAGGTGATTGGGTCATTTCAAGATAGTAAGAAAAGTGGTAGATACAACTAGCTATATGTATGGTCCACCACAAGATTGATAAGCAATAATGTATCTAACTATTTTAGGCATCCATACCATAATGTGTAGCTCTATGTACTAGCATAATTTACGCACAATTTTTAATATTTGAATATATTTTTTATTTCCATCGCTACTATTTTAATATTTACATTGTGAACTTATTAATGGATTATCATCATTTTAGTGTGTAGCCAAACCCTTCTTTTCTAAAATGTAGGTTGACTCTAGGTTAGGGTCAGCCTTAATATTGGATAGAAGAAAAATATTCCCATTAATGGGATGTTACAACTATGATTGTGCAAATTTCGGTCAAGCTTGGATGCCCTTTGGGATAGTTTAATTCCTCCAAAGATGACTCCCTTCCTTAACCCCTCCCCATGAAGTTTGAACTTGAAACCTAGTGGGATTAACACACTTGGGTAATGATGTAATAAGTTTTATCATCATGACCTGTAAATGTTGTCAACCAAAATAAATATTACAAACAAAATAACTTACACCATCAAAACAATAAAACCAAAGTATGTTGAGGTATAAATGTAGAATTGACTATGTTAAGTATGAAGTTCATAAATGCAATAAATTTGTTTGAAACATGGTAATGGAAGTGTGTGTGTGTGTCTATATATATATATATATATATATATATATATCTTGAGGTGACTCTTTATTGGACATTTCTAGGTCTTGTCTCAATGATACTACTTTAGCTTGTGGTCTCTCAAAAAAGGCCTCTTTCTCATGAAGTCAATTTGTCAACATATCATTCAATATGTTGACTTTTCCTTGTTGAGAATTAAGATCAACTACTATTTTTCTCAACTTCTTATTCTCAAGCTCATAATTTTGTAACTGCTCCTTTTGCTTGAAATTTGCTTCTGAAAACTCCTTAATCTCTTTAAGAGAAGGGATTACGTTCTTTCTGAAATATATATTTTGATCTAAATCATTTTCTTCTCTGTCATAAGTAGTGACCGACCCACAACCAAGATCTATTTCACTATAAGACATGCTTGTAAAATCATCAGCTAGATCTGGATCCCTTTTTGAATCTCTGGAATCCTTCATGGGTATAACAATATCCCATGTTCATCACTACCAGGAATACTCTTATTTTCTCCTAGAGATGAACACTCATGGGATCTCTCTTATTTATCACCATGAGGCATTCTTCCCTCTTCTAGAGAGGTATATTCATCTGCTATTGCTACTAAGGTAGGTCTATCTTCATCACTACTACTAGGTGAACATTTATCCCTTTCTTTTGATAATGCACAAGTGAAACTAGGAGATAAATGACATATTTTTTTACATTCAACATAGAAAAATAAGATACCTTCTAATATTCCTTGCTTATTTTCTTATTCTTCTTCATCATCATCTTTGGAGTGATGATGAGTATCTTTTACACTGGGAGGAAAATCTTCAATATTTTGAGAATTGTCCTTCTAGGATGCCTTCTTCTTCATCTTCCTTCTCTTCTTCTCTTTATCATTTACAACAAAAAATTATGCAAGCTCTGGCTCACTATTGGCTTGATGGGTCTTGACCCAGTTTCATCTTTAACTGGCCAACCAACAAAATCCTAATTGTTGGCCCTTTCAGAAATAACCTGCGTAGCACAGGCTGCAATCTCACGTGAAGCAGTATTGGGGGATGCTAGAACTAGGTTTCTGCATCCAGAGGCCTATGTGATGGTTTCCTGAAGGTCTTATGGCTTAGATATGCCTTCGCGCATATTAATCCTTCTGACATACAACTACTACAACTTGATCTAAATGACCTTCAGATCTTTGCGAAGGTACTTAATTGTACTTATCATGCATAAATTTTACAAATCTACTAGTTCCATGCAGTAAATAATCATTAATTCATATTAAACAGATTACAGAGCGAAGATATATAAACTTAGCGGTAGTAAATAAAAGAACACATATGCATCATTTTCGGCCCAAAACAATCTTTATTAGATATAAACGTTCAAATACAAACTTCTTATCCCTGCACACTCATCTACAGGGGCCCATGCACTCAGCTTGTGGACTTACCAAGGTCTCCATGCACCTAGCTATAGGTTCCTTCCCCTTTCACCTAAGTATAGGATACAGACCTTTCCTGCCTTAGCACCTTGCCTTTACAATGATTCTTCTTGATAAGATGTCTCCCTAGACTTTCTATGACTCAACTTTATATAGCCTTTTCTTTTCAATACCATGGTCCGCTGACCATGGGCAGATCTCAAAACAACTCTATCGCCTACCCAACTAAGGTACTAAATCCCCTTTGACTTCTACTAGCTTCGAGCTTCGATTTTCCACATTTTGCAGAGATTTTACATTTGCTACAAAAAATAATACAAAATTGACCCTAGGGATCCCATCCCAACACTCACTATTTGAGCAGAGAGGTTCATCAACACTTTCTTGAGCCTCATGAATGTCTCCTCCATATAGACATTGCAAGTTTTTCATCATCTCTTTTGTTTTCTTATAGTGACTAACTTTATTAGCATCGGACTTTGATAGCCTTTTCATGATAATCTCCTTGGATTCTATATTAAATTCATTCTTCTCTCCATATTCTATAGAAAAACCAAATCTCTTCATTGATGACCATTAAATGGGCTCCCATTCTAATCTTCGAGAGCTCGTAGTAAGCTACATTAAAAAATTGGGACTCCCTTTTGTGTAAACCATGTTTGATTAGCCATGTTTCCTTTTGATCTACCTTCAAGTGATTAAGTTGTTCCTGAAGCAACCGATTTTGACACCAATTATTGGAAACAAAGTTAATACTAAGAAGGGGGAGAATCCATATTAATACTAATTTCAACTATTAATGCCAATTTATATTTTCACATTCAAACTTGACAACCATTATGTGTTCAACCACCATCATATTATGTGTAGCAAATTAAATCATCTCACATATACATACACCACATCATCACAAGCAACAAACACATAATACACAGAGGATTTAACGTGGAAACCCAAAAGGGAAAATACACCAAAGCTTTGTTTTTATTATGATGTAAAATATCAAATCCCACTCTATTTACATCAATATTTGTGAGCACCCACTCACAAGAAGCACCAACTCCCTTAGATTGTTTGCTAACACCCACTAGCAGGAAGCATGTTCCCTTCTTCTATAGACATCTGATCAACATTAGGGGAATTTTGAGGTCTAAAATGGGCCTCCTAAGGATACTATAAAATAATAGTGGAAATAATAATATAAGATTAGATTACATCACCAGATTTTATAGGGAAAAATGAAAAACCTATTTTTTCAACTTGTATTTTCAACTTATCTCCCTATGGGTTTGCTCAAATTTCGAGTGGAAACACATATTGGATGCAAAATTTTAGTCCTTATCCAAGGAGTACCCATGTTGCATACTTTCTATCGACCCTACTACACGAAAAATGAGAAATACATGAAAAATGTGATTGCAATCACGTTTTTTCATGTGTTTCTCATTTTTCTTTTTGTAGGATCCATCAAAACTATGCGACATGGGTACCCCTTGGATGAGGAATTGAATTTTTCATCCAACGAGTACTCCCACTTTAAATTTGAGTAAAACCTTAGGGAGATAAGTTGAAAATATGAGTTGAAAAAGTAGTTTTATTATTTTACTATTTTTTAATATTTTTACTTTTTAACTCCAAAAATGGTGAATCATCCCCCATGGTTGACACCATCATCTTGAATCCTATTGGTTCTTGTCAATTTTATTTTGCTTGTACATTTTTCTTAGGAGGCCCATTTTAGACCTCAAAATTCCCCTAATGCTTACCAGAAGCACCAATTGAAGCATCGAATTCTTGGATTTGTTGCAAGCACCAACTTGCAAGAGGCACCAAACCCTAAGCTCTCTTCAAATATCCACTAGATGGAAGCTCAAACTCCCTATTTTGTAGGCTCCGACCCACACTGAATAAGGAAATTTTTTCTCTCTGTAATGGCACACACTTGGCCTGATTTTAGATCTGTGTTCTTCAACTTGGACCTTAGTTCTCAGCAACATACACTCACCCTTATCCTGACTGTCTATTCACTCTGCAACAACACTCGATTTTCTACTCTTATTCGTCATATTGTCATTATGATCAAGCTCTCTTGGCCTTTTTACAACAACAAACTTACACTCTAGAGCTCTATGCTCGGATCACCACTATGTTTCATACCCACATGCTACATAGACATGCTCGACCTACCTCTCCAATACACACTACGTTCCCCCACAATGCACACATGAAACCCATGGTTTTGTTCCTCTCGTACATAGTGAATTATGTTGTATCTATCAGCTCATCATTCTTCCTGAGTGTACTCATGTATGGAATACCATTATGTTGTTACATCTAATTACTTGACCACTGCATCATAATTAAATCCTATAATGGGCACACGATGCATTTTCATGCTAAAAATGAATTCTCAGTCCACTTGTGCACTCCAACAATACTCTTCATGCTTATCAATTGATCATAGTGCTCAGAAAGCACCTTAGCATGGATCACTGAGCTATGGTCAAATCTCCATTAGTCCCTTGGCTATCTTTCTCATTTAATTATTCGTATTATGTAAGGAAACTCATGGGTGGTTTTTTTACGTTTGAGTTAGGCTCATAAATTCACTTCTACACATCATGGTCCTCTTTGTCTCAGTCTCCTATCCTCGACAATCTTCCTTACTGTCAATCTTTTCATTAACACAAATTATTTCAAGTCTAGTTTCTAACCCATTCATGCCTTGTGCAACCCAAGGTATTTTTTTTATAAGCCCCAAGGCCCAAAACCTCTAACACAAGAACCATGCACAAAATCAAGTCTTGGAGTGTCTTTCATCAACTGACAATGATGTCAACTTCCATGAATACTTCCATCACCCCAGCTCCATTACCCTGGGAGTTTTAAACGTGCCTCACCTGTAAAACATCAGGGACGAACCTCCAAAGTTACATGTCCCTATGGGACCACCTACTGTAACCACCATCCAATCAAGAAATCACTAGGATGACCTGTAATTGCTACCACAATACCATTGTATCCCGTTGCTCCATCACCTTGGGCTTTTACATATGCGCCACAATGGAAACTCCCTGGGAGTAACCTCTAGGATTGCATGTGATGTGGGACCACCATCTTACCATGTGCCTGATTTCTATTGGTCCGCCATCCATGCTCTATACCACCGTGTATGCCACAGTGTCCCAACACCTAGTCACCCCAGGCATTTTGAAATGCGCTACAACGAAAAATATTGGGAGTAAATTCCTGGGTGATGTGGCACGATTGGGCCTCCACAACAAATACGATCCAGTCAACATCCAACATGGGTTATGTGTTTATTCCATTATGTCTTCCACATTCTCTTGGTGCTTTGTCATCTCGGATTAAAGCTTCAGTCTCTAATGAAAAGCTTCATTCTGTAACACCCTCCTCCCACATCTACCCAAGTAACTGGCTAACCGGGGTAAACTTGTGATGAAGAGTTACTATGATATGATTCAACTCCCCATGTGTCAGTTAAGGAAGTGTAATTGATGAAACACACTACACAGACCTTCCAAACATATTAAAGAATGCCTAGGAGCCATCCAAAACTTCCAGGTGACTAGCCCCTGAGACAAACTAAACTTTTATTGCATTAAACCATCAATCTCTCTCACAACATGGTCATGAGTGTAATTGGAACCGTATAATCTCTCCCATAGCATGGGCATGCATGAAACTGCGGACTTTCCTAGGTAGTTTTGTGCCTGTGTCTCTGAATTCTATGCCACATTTTTAGGGCCAGGGATTTGGTCACTTCCCAAAACTCCATGAAACTTTGAGAAATGAAAGATAGCATTGCAAAAATGATAAAATGTAATTAATTGACCAAGGACTTGATTGGACCCCTACTAGCCATGACAGGTATTTCGTCAAACATGTCATAAATATGCATTCTACAAGTTTAAACAACATATCTGACCATAGGGGTCTCATACTTATATGAGAATCACTAAGAAGCATTGATACAACATCATAATAATGGCATTACCATTTATTAAGCCATATATTAATTGTACATACAGTGATTAACCAAAACATGATGAGAGCCATATATTGTCACTGTCATAAAGCTCATTCATAACCAACATTAATATTACGGATATAACCACCATATAAGCCACATATAAACAAGTATATTTACACATAAATACCAAGGAGAAAGGGAGATCTTATTGATGATTGTGTAAGTTGACCAATTATGGGACTTCCATGAAATTATATATATATATATATATACATATATATATATATATATATATATATATATATATATATATATATATATATATATATATATATATAGATATATATATCTTGAGGCGACTCTTTGTTGGACTTTTCTAAGTCTTGTCTCAATGATACTACTTTAGCTTGTGGTTTCTCACAAAAGGCCTCTTTCTCATGAAGTCAATTTGTCAACATATCATTCAATATGTTGACTTCTCCTTGTTGACAATTAAGATCAACTACTGTTTTTCTCAACTTTTTATTCTCAAGATCATAATTTTGTAACTGCTCCTTTTGCTTGAAATTTGCTTATGAAAAATCCTTGATCTCTTTAAGAGAAGAGATGAGCTTCTTTCTGAAATAGATATTTTGATCTAAATCATTTTCTTCTATGTCATAAGTACTGACCGACCCACAACCAAGATCTATTTCACTATAAGACGTCCTTGTAAAATCATCAGCCAGATCTAGATCCCTTTTGAATCTCTGGAATCCTTCATGGGTCTAACAATATTCCATGTTCATCACTACCAGGAATATTTTATTTGCTCCTAGAGATGAACACTCATGGGATCTCTCTTATTTCTCACCATGAGGCATTCTTCCCTCTTCTAGAGACGTATCTTCATCTACTATTGCTACTAAGGTAGGTCTATCTTGATCACTACTACTAGGTGAACATTTATCCCTTTCTTTTGATAATGCACAAGTGCAACTAGGAGATAAATGACATATTTATTTACATTCAACATAGAACAATAAGATACCTTCTAATATTCCTTTCTTATTTTCTAATTCTTCTTCATCATCATCTTTGGAGTGATGATGAGTATCTTCTACTTTGGGAGGAAAATTTTCAATATTTTGAGAATTGTCCTTCTAGGATGCCTTCTTCTTCCTCTTCCTTCTCTTCTTCTCTTTATCATTTACAACAAAAAATTATGCAAACTCTGGCTCACTGTTGGCTAGATGGGGCCTGACCCAAGTTCATCTTTAACTGTGCCAACCAACAAAATCCTAATTGTTGGCCCTTTCAGAAATAACCTGCGTAGCACAGGTTGCAATCTCACCTGAAGCAGTATTGGGGGATGCCAGAACCAGGTTTCTGCATCCAGAGGCCTATGTGATGGTTTCCTGAAGGTATTATGGCTTAGATATGCCTTCACGCATATCTAATCCTTCCGACAGACAACTACTACAACTTGATCTAAATGACCTTCAGATCTTCGCGGAAGTAATTAATTATACTTATCATGCATAAATTTTACAAATCTACTAGTTCTACACAGTAAATAATCATTAATTCATATTAAATATATTACAGAGAAAAGATATATAAACTTAGCAATAGTAAATAAAAGAACACAGATGCATCATTTTCAGCCCAAAACAGTCTTTATTAGATATAAACATTCAAATCCAAACTTCTTATCCCTGCACACTCATCTGCAGGGGCCCACGCAATCAACTTGCAGACTTACCAAGGTCTCCATGCACCTAGCTGTAGGATCCTTCCCCTTTCACCTAAGTATAGGATACAGAACTTTCCTGCCTTAGCACCTTGCCCTTACAATGATTCTTCTTCATCAGATGTCTCCCTAGACTTGTTATGACTAAACTTTATATATCCTTTTCTTTTCAATGCCATGGTCCGCTGACCATGGGCGGGTCTCAAAACAACTCTATCCCCTAACCAACTAAGGGACTAAATCCCCTTTGACTTCTACTAGCTTCAAGCTCCAATTTTCCACATTTCGCGGAGACTTTACATTTGCTACAAAAAATAATACAAAATTGACTCAAAACATAACAAAATTGACCCTAGGGATCCCATCCCAACACTCACTATTTGAGTAGAAAGGTTCATCAACACTTTGTTGAGCCTCATGAATGTCTCCTCCATACAGACATTGAAAATTTTCCATCATCTCTTTTGTTGTCTTACAGTGACTAACTTTATTAGCATCTGACTTTAATAGCCCTTTCATGATAATATCCTTGGATTCTATATTAAATTCATTCTTCTCTCCATATTCTATAGAAAAAACAAATCTCTTCATTGATGACCATTAAATGGGCTCCCATTCTAATCTTCGAGAGCTCATAATATTCTAGATTAAAAAATGGGACTCCCTTTTGTGTAAGCCATGTTTCCTTTTGATCTACCTTCAAGTGATTAAGTTGCTCTTGAAGCAACCGATTTTGACACCAATTATTGGAAACAAAGTTAATACTAAGAAGGGGGAGAATCCATATTAATACTAATTTCAACTATTAATGCCAATTTATATTTTCACATTCAAACTTGACAACCATTATGTGTGCAACCACCATCATGTTATCTGTAGCAAATTAAATCATCTCACATATACATACACCACATCATCATAAGCAACAAACACATAATACACAGAGGATTTAACGTGGAAACCCAAAAGGGAAAATACACCAAAGCTTTGCTTTTATTATGATGTAAAATATCAAATCCTGCTCTATTTACATCAATATTTGTGAGCACCCACTCACAAGAAGCACCAACTCCCTTAGATTATTTGCTAACACCCACTAGCAAGAAGCACACTGCCTTCTTATGTAGACCTCTGATCAGCAATAGGGGAATTTTGAGGTCTAAAATGGGCCTCCTAAGGATATTATAAAATAATAGTGGAAATAATAAAATAAGATTACATTACATCATCAGATTTTAGAGGGAAAAATGAAAAACCTATTTTTTCAACTCGTATTTTCAACTTATCTCCCTATGGGTTTACTCAAATTTCGAGTGGAAACACATATTGGATGCAAAATTTTATTCCTCATCCAAGGAGTACCCATGTTGCATACTTTCGATCGACCCTACTACACGAAAAAATGAGAAATACATGAAAAATGTGATTGCAATCACGTCTTTTCATGTGTTTCTCATTTTTCTTTTTGTAGGGTCCATCAAAACTATGCAACATGGGTACCCCTTGGATGAGGAATTGAATTTTTCATCCAACGAGTACTCCCGCTCGAAATTTGAGTAAAACCTTAGGGAAATAAGTTGAAAATATGAGTTGAAAAAGTAGTTTTATTATTTTACTATTTTTTACTATTTTTACTTTTTTACTCCAAAAATGGTGAATCATCCCCCATGGTTGACACCAGCATGAACCCTATTGGCTCTTGTCAATTTTATTTTGCTTGTACATTTTTTTTAGGAGGCCCATTTTAGACCTCAAAATTCCCCTAATGCTTACCAGAAGCACCAATTGAAGCACCGACTTCTTGGATTTGTTGCAAGCACCAACTTGCAAGATGCACCAACCCCTAAGCTCTCTTAAAATATCCACTAGATGGAAGCTCAAACTCCCTATTTTCTAGGCTCCGACCCACACTCAATAAGGAAATATTTTCTCTCTGTAATGGCACACACTTGACCTGATTTTAGATCTGTGTTCTTCAACTTGGACCATAGTTCTCAGCAACATACACTCACCCTTATCCTGACTGTCTATTCACTCTGCAACAACACTCAATTTTCTACTCTCGGTCGTCATATTGTCATTACAATCAAGCACTCTTAGTCGTCATTCTCGTCAAGCTATCTTGGCCTTTTTATAACAACAAAATTACACACTAGAGCTCTATGCTTGGATCACTACTATGTTTCATACCCACATGCTACATAGACATGCTCGACCTACCTCTCCAATACACACTACATTCCCCCACATTGCACACATGAAACCCATGGTTTTGTTCCTCTCGTGCATAGTGAATTATGTTGTCTCTATCAGCTCATCATTCTTCCTGAGTGTACTCATGTATGGAATACCATTATGTTGTTACATCTAATTACTTGACCACTGCATCATAATTAAATCATATAATGGGCACACGATGCATTGTCATGCTAAAAATGAATTCTCAGTCCACCTGTGCACTCCAACAATACTCTTCATGCTTATCAATTGATCACAGTGCTCAGAAAGCACCTTAGCATGGATCACTGAGCTATGGTCAAATCTCCATTAGTCCCTGGGTTATATTTCTCATTTAATTCTTCGTATTGTGTAATCAAACTCGTGGGTGGTTTTTTTTATGTTTGAGTTAGGCTCATAAATTCACTTTTGCACATCATGGTCCTCTTTGTCTCAATCTCCTAGCCTCGACAATCTTCCTTAGCGTCAATTTTTTCATCAACACAAATTATTTCAAGTCTAGTTTCTAACCCATTCATGCCTTGTGAACAACCCAAGGTGTTTCTTCTAAGCCCCAAGGCCCAAAACCTCTAACACAGGAACCATGCACAAAATCAAGTCTTGGAGTGTCTTTCATCAACTGACAATGATGTCAACTTCCATGAATGTTTCCATCACCCCAGCTCCATTACCCTGGGATTTTTAAACATGCCTCACCTTTAAAACATTAGGGACAAACCTCCAAAGTTACATGTCCCTATGGGACCACCTACTGTAACCACCATCCAATCAAGAAATCACCAGGATGACCTGTAATTTCCACCACAATACCATTATATCATGTTGCTCCGTCACCTTGGGCTTTTACATATGTGCCACAATGGAAACTCCCTGGGAGTAACCTCTAGGATTGCATGTGATGTGGGACCACCCTCTTACCATGTGCCTGGTTTCTATTGGTCCACCATCCATGCTCTATACCACCCTGTATGCCACAGTGTCCCAACACCTAGTCACCCCAGGCATTTTGAAATGCACTACAATGAAAAATATCGTGAGTAAATTCCAGGGTAATGTGGCATGATTGGGCCTCCATAGCAAATACGATCCAGTCAACATCCAACATGGGTTACGTGTATATTCCATTATGTCCTCCACATCCTCTTGGTGCCTTGTCTTCCCAGATTAAAGCCTTAGTCTCTAATGAAAAGCTTCATCCTGTAACACCCTCCTCCCACATCTACCCAAGTAATCGGCTAACCAGGGTAAACATGTGATGAAGAGTTACTATGATATGATTCAACTCCCCATGTGTCAGTTAAGGAAGTGTAATTGATGAAACACACTACATATAATTTCCAAACATATTAAAGAATGCCTAGGAGCCATCCAAAACTTCCAGGTGACTAGCCCCTGAGATAAACTAACCTTTTATTTCATTAAACCCTCAATCGCTCTCACAACATGGTCATGAGTGTGACTGGAACCCTATAATCTCTCGCATAGCATGGGAATGCATGCAACTGGGGACTTTCCCAGGTAGTTTTCTACTTGTGTCTCTGAATTCTGTGCCACATTTTTAGGGCGAGGGATCTGATCAATTCCCAAAACTCCATGAAACTTCGAGAAATGAAATATAGCATCATAATAATGATACAAATGTAATTAATAGACAAAGGACTTGATTAGACCCCTACTAGCCATGACAGGTATTTCATCAAACATGTCACAAATATGCATTCTACAAGTTAAACAACATATCTGAGCATAGGGGTCTCATAATTATATGAGAATCACTAAGAAGAATTGATACCACATCACAATAATGACCTTACCATTTATTAAGCCATATATTAATTGTACATACAGTGATTAACCAAAACATGATGAGAGCCATACATTTTCACTGTCATAAAACTCATTCATAACCAACATTAATATTATGGATATAACTGCCATATAAGCCACATATAAACAAGTATATTTACCCATAAATACCAAGGAGAAAGGGAGTTCTTATTGATTATTGTGTAATCTGACCAGGTATGGGACTTCCACGAACCACCCGACCGTAGACTAGGCTAAACCACATATTTATTTCAACTAGTCATTGTCATGCCATATTACAAGCATGAATGTTGGATCTCATAAAACAAATCATTCAAAACCATCCAAGGCTTCTAGAGGCCAAACCACCTCAACCCTCAACCTGTGGTTCCACCTCACTGTTAGACATCACTAACCATCACCAGATTGGTATCTACCCAATCTTTCCAGGGCTTCAGAGTGTTTGTTCCAACCAGAGCTTCCAAGATTAGTAATTTAACCCACAGTTGTTTCCGAGCTTTCAGAGCATTTGTCCAACAAGGGCTTACAGAACTAGTAACTCAACCCACCAAGGGATTCCATAGTTTTTTTCAAACCAAGGCTTCCAGGACTAGTAACTCAACCCAAGTTGTTATAGGGCTTCCAGAGTGTTTATCCAACCAAGGCTTCTGGGAACTAGTAACTCAACCCACAACTGAAGGAACATGAGAACCAACCAGAAAACAAAGAAAGGAACCCATAACACCATGGTTATCTAGGAAATGGCAAGGCTAGGCAAATCCACTGTCAATCCAGAAAATCATGCATGCCAATGACATATCATAACCAAGAAACCACATGCTTATACCATGCATACCAAAACTAGAGAGGAAAACATACATGAAACTCGGTACCTATACGCAAAACTCTTTGTAGTTGTTTATCTTGATGTCCTCTTGTGTTTTCCTAATCTTCCTTTGCCTTATTTCTCCAAAACTCCAAGTATGGAACACTCCTCCAAGAGTGCTCCAAGAAAACTCTAATTGTCCAAGAGTACGAGAGAGAGAGAGAGAATAGAGAGAGAGCTCCAAAAATGAACTGACAAAAGGTACCAAATGATCCTCATAATCCTTTTTATCAATGAGGCATCTATTTTCTTCATTTTCCATTATTTTCCTTCATTTTCCTCCTCACATGCAACTTGTGACCTTTCACCTCCCTTTCCTCCTAATTTCCATTATTTTCATAAATAAAATGCCAATAAATGTCTCATGCATTTCCAAAGCCTTTTCCATTTCCTTTTCCAATTTCCTTGGCCATTAATTAATCACAAGTGATCCCCATAACTATGTTTTTTTTCCCAACATTCAGCTTGGAATACATGTCCCATGACCATGGTTATTATTTTTCCTTTAATAAATTTTACATGGATTTTTAACCAGGGTTGTTACAGACCCCCCCCCCCCCTGGGAGAATATCATCCTCGGTGTTCAATGACATCTACAACCACAAGGCTGCTATAAGAAAAATATACTTCCCATGGAGCTTTATAGCCTATCTTGTTGCATTATTTATAATGATCAACCTGCTGAGAAGAAAACCAACATGAAAACCATAATGACATGACACCCATACCACTTATTAGAGCTTTATAACACAGCTCGTGGTGGTATTTACATCCATATACATATGTACATATCCCAAAACATCAAACCAAAGCATGTACGAAAACATATACCAAAGACATATACCAAAACATTCGCTCAACCAACAAATAGAGAAGGATACATATCATGCATATGATCCGCCATCTCCCACATAGCTTCATCGGGCTCGAAATTCCTCCGCTACACTTTAACTTGCTCAATTGCTCGGTTTCGGAGCATGATCATATTTCTATGCAAAATGCAATGAGGTTTCGGATGAATTCTCCTTCTAGCTCCACCTGCAATACAGACCAGTCAATCACATGATCAACATCTTTAACATACTTCTTAAGCAATGGCATATGGAAAACATAATGGAATTTTAATGTTGGAGGTAGTTCAAGTCAATAGGCTACTAGCTTAATCCTCTCAATAATCTTGAAAGCTACATAAAACTGGGGTGCCATCTTGGCACACAATCTAATTCACAAAAATATATTCTTCGGCTTGATGCACAAGTACACCTACTCCCTAACCTAAAACTCAAACTATTATGATTTGTATATCTCTTCTGCATATCCTATGCTACTTTCATATTCTTCTTGATTACCTACATTTCATGTTCCATTTCCACCAACATGTTTGGTTCAATCAACACCTTGTTAACTGGATCACTCCAACTGATGGGAGTATTGCAACTCCGCCCATACAATGCCTCAAACAGACTCATCCTCAAAGAATGTTGATACCCATTGTTGTAAGCAAACTCAACCAGTGGAAGATACTCTTCCCAATTCCTTTGTTGATGCATCACATATATCCTCAACATGTCCTCCAATGTTTCATTGACCCTCTATGTCTGTCCATATGTGTGCAGATGATAACTTGTACTGAAGGCCAACTCTATACCTAATCTTGCAAACAACTCCTTCCAAAACTTGGAAGTGAATTTTGCATCCCTGTCTGACATGAAATTCTTCAGAACACCATGCAATCTCACCACATCTCTGATGAAACCCCGTTCTACAGCATTTGCTGAGTATGTAGAATTCACTGGAATGAAGTGTGCTACCTTCGTCAACCTGTCGACCACAACCATGATGGAATCATGCTCCCTAGATGTCCTCGGTAAACCTGTGATAAAGTCCATGGAAATGACCTCCCATTTCCACTCTGGAATCAAAATCAGTTGTTGTAGTCCACCTGGATTCTTACACTCTACTTTCACCTGCTAACAATCCAATCACCTAGCCATGAACTCTACCACGTCTCTCTTCAAATTTGGCCAATAGTAAAACTTCTTCACTACTGTGAGTGTCTTTTGATAGCCTGGGTGACCTGAATACGGTTTCGCATGAAATTCTCTCAAGATAAGCTTCTTGGGCTCACTATCGTCTGGAACATATATCTTGTCCCTAAATCTAACCAATCCATCTACTATAAGATGATAATCTTCATCCTGTATATTGGTACCTACACCTCTACTACCTGTACCCATACTTGTACCTCCACTCTACTATAACTTGTGCATAAGGTCATGTATTTGTTATCCTACTGACCTGCCTGCAAGATCCTATCTAGGAGATCTGTCCCATAGGAGCTCATAGCTGCTATATGATTCACCTGTATCTTCTTGTTAAGAGAATCTGTAAACCCATTCTCTTTACCTTTAATATACCTGATCTCAAAGTTGAACTCGTTGATCGTGGAAAACCATCTAGCTTGCCTGGCATTCAAATTCGGTTGGTCAAATAGATACTGAAATCCACTGTGATTTATCAACAATATATATCTCCTACAAAGAAGATAGTGCCTCCACATATTCAATGCATGGACGATCACTTTCAACTCAAGATCCTGTTTTGGATAATTTTCCTCGTGCACATTCAATTTTCGTGACTCATAACGTACTACCTGTCCCTCCTGCATAAGAACTCCATCAAGTACTATTTTGTAAGAATTTGTGCATACAAAAAATTCTCTTTCCGGATTTGCAATCTTTAACACTGGAGCATGTGCCAACAAATGCTTTAACTGCTCAAAACTGGTTGCATATTCCTCTGTCCATTCAAACATCTTTCCTTTCCTTTGGAACGATGTGATAGGATAAGAAATATATGAGAAGTTCTTGATGAACCTTCTATAATACCCGCAAACCCCATGAAGATCTCACCTCATCCACATTTGTAGGAGTTGCCCACTCCAGATAGCTCTTACCTTTTCTGGGTCCACTGTTATGCCTTCCTTGGAAACCACATGTCCCAAGTAATGTACCTTAGTTTAAAAGAAACTACACTTTCCGAGCTTAGTATAAAATTGATGCTCTCTCAACAATATCAATATTGTTGCTAAGTGTTTGGCATGCTCTTCTTCATTTTTAGAATATACCAATATATCATCAATGAACACAGTAAAAAACTTGTCCAAATAAGGATGCAACACACTATTAATCAAGCACATAAAAATAGCTAGAGATTTAGTCAAACCAAATGGAACTACAACAAACTCATAATGACCATACTTGGTCCGGAAAGCATTCTTGTAGATGTCCTCCTCTTTAATGTGTACCTAATGATATCTAGATCTCAGATCAATATTTGAGAACACTACTTATCCCTTCAACTGATCAAACAAGACATTAATCTTAGACAATGGATACCTTTTCTTGATGGTCACTTTGTTCAACTACCTATAATCAATGCATAACTTGAGAGTGCCATCCTTCTTATTTACAAATAATACCAGTGCACCCCAAGGTGATACACTTGGCCTAATGTATCCCTTGTCCAACATTTCCTTCAACTACAACTTCAACTCTACCAACTCTAGTGTACTCATCCTGAAAGGTGCCTTAGATGTTGGTGTTGCCCATGGTACTAACTCAATAGAAAAGTCTACTACCCTGTGATGTGGAAACTCTAAAATATCTATGGGAAATACATCCTAAAACTGCTATAGAACTGGGTACTTGTTTAAAACATCTACATCCTCAACTTCCTTACCTTTTTCACTAGAAATATGCACTGCAAATAACACACACTCTTTCCTATGGTTACGCTTATCCTGCATAGTTGTAACCATTCTAACTGATGTTTCTTTCTTCTTACCCTACAAGACTCTTTGTTGCCCATTGTCATCCAGGAACTCAATATCCTTGTCATAACAATCCACCTTGGTCCTATAAGGATACAACCAATCCATAACCAAAAGCATACTATATGATCCCAACGGAAATACATTAAAATGTGTTGATGTAGGCATACCATTCAAATCAAATGCACAAGCTTTTACCCAATGTTAGGTCCCTATAATACTAGTGTAATCCCTTATTGTTATTAGTACAACCCCCTTATTATATTGTTGTGACCATGTAGTCCCAATATTGTTACTATTTTGCCCCATAGAAGCCCACTATTGTTATTATTGTGCCCTTACATTATTATTGTTATGTCGGCTCTCATTATATTATGACCCCTTAGACTCCTATATATAGAAAGGAGGTCTTGTCATTTGTATCATCCAAGAATTGTTCATTTGTGTAATGTAAAGGAGGTTTCTCCCTCAAAGAGATTGAATTCTAAGGCATTGATCTATCTTTTCTATCTTTTTGTGAGCTGCTTTCATAACATTTGGTATTAGAGCTTTGGATTCTAGGGTTTTGCTGCTCCAAACAGGTCATCGTGGCACTTTCACTATAACTTCTTTTCTGTGATGTTTCAAAAGATAAAAAAAAAACCCTTTTTAAAAGAAATCGCGTTGAACCACAGGTCCGAATTTCAGATATTGTCTCGCTATATTTTCGAAGATATGATCTGAGGAAGTTAGGATTTTTGCAATCTCCAGAATTTCATCTAAAACAGGTCATCGTGGAATTTTCACTATAACGTTTTTGCTACAAATTTCAGAATCTAATAAAAAAACCCATTTGAGAAGAAATCAGTATAAACCTTGGGTTTGAATTTTATATCTTGGCTCGCTATATTTTCAGATATATGATTTGAGTAATTTAGGGTTTCTGCAGGCTCCCAAATTAAATCCCAAACTCATGACCTTGGGAAAATCATCATAACTTTCTGTCTGAGCATCAGATTGCAGTTTCGTAAGAAGTTATAGAAAGAGGACCTCTTTTATATTTTTGTGTATAAATTTCAGGTCTGTAGGTCGAAACAGTGACACGTGACACTTTGTACAAGTTCACTCTTCTGAAAAGGTATATAATCAAGTTATCTTGGGAGATTGTGCATAAATATTTCTTCGAGAATCCAATTTTGATCTGACGGGTGGCATTGGAAAGAGACGCAAAGGGCTACCACAGGTCATAATTTCAGAACTTAAAGATCTGAAAGTACAGAGTTACAGTCGTTTCAATATCGAGCTCCTAAAATCAAGAAAAGAAAGATGAGGAAGTTTGATGGAAAGGATCCAGTAAATTGGATACTACAGATGGAGAAATATTTTTATATACATGGTGTACCACTGTTACAAAAGGTATGTATTGCATCTAATTATTTAGAACCGAATCAATTTTTTTGGTTTAAAGGGCTTTGTTCTCGTAAACCACTTGTCATGTGGTCAATTTTCATGGAGGAAATGATAGCACATTATGAGGATACAAAGAGAAACACCTTCTTTAGCCAATTGATAAATCTCAAACAAAAAGGTTCAATTTCAAAGCACATTGAGGACTTCCAAAAATTGAATATAAGGGTAAATGATATTCCAATGAAGAAAATTGTTGATGTCTTCATAGGGACTTTAAATGATAAGATTCAACACGAGGTTCGTCTTTGGGAACCTGATTCATTGGAGAAGGCATTCAGGTTGGCAAGAAAAATTGAAGCACAATTATGGAAACAAGGAATCCCACCACTCACGACTATAATTATGGAAGTGCTTTTTCTCCTAGCCTTGCACAACCTACAAGGTTTACACCACAACAATTGGAAGAAAAAAGAGAAAAAGGGCTTTGTTACAATTGTGATAGCAAATACACTAAAGGTCATAAGTGTGCTGAGAAGAAACTATTTTACATAGATTATGAAGAGGAGGAAGAAAAGGATCAAGGAACATCAAAAGAATAGGATATACACCAGGAACTCACCCCAGAGAAAGAAGAAATGAATCCGACCATATCTTTCAAAGCATTGGAAAGAATTACCACTCCTCAAACTCTCAAGATAGAAGGACATATCAAGAAGAAAAAGGTTCAAGAAGTGAAATATCACATCGAGAAAGAAGACATGAATCCGACCATATCTTGTAATGCATTGGCCATAATTACCACACCTCAAACTATCAATATAGAAGGACATATCAAGAAGAAAAATGTTCAAGAAGTGAAAGATCACATCGAGCATCAAGAAATGAATCCGGCCATATCTTGTAATGCATTGGAAGAAATTACCACTCCTCAAACTATCAAGATAGAAGGACATATCAAGAAGAAAAAGGTAATAGTGTTGATTGTGTTAGGATATTCCGACACATAGGAAATAGTTAAGTTCAACTTGGTCTAGTATAGAGTTAGGTATAGAGTTAGGTAAAGTGTGTTTCTTTACCGTTGTACATTTTGTAACTTACAATCCGACGGTCACGATATGTAGTGATCCGACGGTTCACTCTCTCCTCGGTATTACCGACACTTGATCCGTGGCTTGACACCCGATTGGTCCATGAGTTCTATTTAAAGCGCATGGAGGGTCATTGTTCGGGTAATCCGTCTATGAGAGAAAGCTTATGTAAATTTTCATTCTTTGATTAATAAATTGCCTGAAGTGGCCACGTTGGCTCAGGCCGTGGACTGTTTCCCTCTTTGAGGGTTTTAACCACGTCAAAAATACTGGTGTATTGATTTGAGATCTGGTTGTGAGCGGTGTCCTTTTGGTGTTCTTTTTGAGGAACTTACCCTGTAAATTCCTACATGGTATCAGAGCTATTTGAGGGCCGCGTCCGTTGGTGATCCAAATCTGAAGCCGGTAGAACTGCATGTGGCTGTCGATTCCTAGATCTACTATTTCTGACTGCTTTCAGGCCGAGAGGACTGCTCTGTTGTGTTTGGAGCATCTGTTCCAGTGAGGAACCCCTTTCGTTTCACGCGAAAAGGTTTCCGGTAGCCCTATCTGCGTCATTTTTAAGATCTAGAGGTATACAGTGTTTATCTGCAGTTTAATGTTATTTTCTCTCTGGTTATTTCGATTTCTGTTTATTTAGCTTTTTTTATTACCGGATCTATACCTTTTATTTCTACGTATGCTCTTTGCCCTGCGACTCTGTGCGATCTGGGCAAATCAGAAACAGAAAGGAAGGATTTTTCTCATGCGTATGCCCTTTTCCCTGCACCTTAGTGTGATCTCGGAAAATCAGAAACATTGAGAAAAATATTTAGTTTTTCGGCTAAAGCTAACTTTGAGCCGCAAGGTTCAACTTTTGAAAATATTTAGTTTTTTGGGTAAAGCTAATTTTGAGCCATAAGGTTCGGTTTTCTTTGCATATTCGTGTTGGGTTTTGTTTTTTTGTTTTGTAGGAAAAAAGAACTTTCTCAAGGCAAGCACGCAACCCAAGGCCCCCCCCCCTCTCTCTCTCTCTCTCTCTCTCTCTCTCAAATTTTTTGTATAGCTCAATTGGTTCAAAGCTATTTTAAGAGAGTATAGGTCTTGGGTTCAAATCTCCATTTTGTGGGGGCGTTTTTTTTCATTCCCGCACATTCGCGCACTTTGTCGGCAACTTCAACAAATTTTTTTCAAAAAGCCATAACTTCTTCATCCGGAAGCCTTTTTCAGAACCGTTTTTTTTAAAACATCCTAATTTTTCGAGATCTATCCATTGGAACACTTACTTTCAGCATCTTAAGCTTCAATTTTTTTTTTTTTTAAATGGAAAGTCCATGCCAAGTCATTCTTGACAGCACTAACTACTTCCAATGGATATCCTACATGGAAGATTTACTTAGAAGTAAAGGTCTCTACAGAATAGCCACAGGCCAAGAGAAGAAACCAAAAGATGAAGACAAGGCTGCAAAATGGGAAAATAGACAAGATCAAGCACGTGGTTTGATAGGGATGTCTATTTCTCCTGATCTTAGATTCCATATTGCAGAACTTGATACTCCTCATGAAGCATTGGAACAAATCGCTAAAGTTTTTGGGATTAAAAATGAAATTAGAGCCCATCAACTTGAAAATGAGTTGCTTACATTGGATCCTAATAATTTTTCTTTCATTGAAGATTTCTTGTCCAAATTCAAGACCCTTAGATATCTCTTGGAAGGTGTTAAGGTTAAGAAAGAAGATGTAACCTTATTTATTCCATCCTTACTAAGTTGGGACCAGCCTACTCTGTATTTGTTTCCACCTTCCATTCTACAAGGGAAGCTTTCATTTGTCAAGGAAAAGACTACAAGACCCCTTCCTTTGACTCTTTTTGTGATTCTTTAATAAGAGAACAAGAAAAACTCTTACACCTTGGTCTTCTTAATCTTGGAAACTCTTCCAAGAAAGCGTTAGCCGCCCAGCAGCAACCAAATTCAAAGAATCCTAAGAAGTCATATCCTAAAAAGAATGGTCATAAACCAAACAAGGGTCCTAATCAAACTCACCCTCAAAATGAAAGATCATTTCAACAAAATGATAAGACCAATAAAAACAAATGGAAGAAGACTGATAGACATTGTAACTTTTGTAATCGAGATGGCCACTTAGAATCTAAATGCTTTAAGAAGATGGAAGCCTTGGAAGCCGCAATGAAGAAACATAACATCCATGTGAAGCATTCTTCAACTTCAACTTCAACTTCATCTTCAGGAATGGCACTTTCTGCATGTCGTTGTCAATCATCTCAGTCTGGTTATGCATTAAATGTATCTTCTTCTTCTCATTCTCATGAGTGGCTCATTGATTCTGGAGCCTCTTATCACATGGCCAAAAACAAAGCCATGTTTTCTTCTTTAAATGATTGTAACAACAAAAATATATATGTTGGTGATGATAGATCTCTTAATGTTGTAGGGACTGGAACTGTTCATCTAGACAATGGTCAGTTTAATGATGTATTATGTGTTCCAACCTTATCCTGCAACCTTCTATCTGTATATCAGATAACTCATTCAGGTGAAGGTAAAATTGTTGAATTTTCACCTCATGATGTTGTAATCAAGGATCTAAGAGATCCTAAACAGATTCTAGCTACTGGTATTGCTGATGATTCCACAAGGTTGTATAAGTTTCACAACTTTGGGTCATCAAATCTTCCCTCAGTATTTTTCTCATAATGATGAAGTGAGCAAACTTTGGCATGAGCGATTTGGTCACTTAAACTATCGCTCCCTTCAGCATCTATGTAAAGAAAATATGGTGACAGGTCTTCCTATGGTATCTTGCAGAGATGGTGTTTGTTCCGGATGTGTACTCGGAAAACATCATCGGGACAGTTTTGAAAAACGTGCCTCTTGGCACGCCTCAGCCCCTTTACAGCTTGTGCACAGTGATTTATGTGGTCCACTTCCTGTTGCTTCATTCTCTGGCTGCAAGTATTTCTTAACTTTCATTGATGATTTCTCCAGACGCACTTGGGTATACTTCTTAAAACTCAAGAGCGAAGTATTTAACACATTTTTGGCCTTCAAAGCCTTTGTTGAAAAACATTCTGGACATCAAATTCTTAAGCTAAGAACTGATAATGGTGGAGAATATGTTAAAAACACATTCATCAACTTTTGCACCGAAAATGGAATTCAAATGCAACATACTGTTCCATACACTCCACAACAAAATGGTGTAGCTGAAAGGAAAAATCGCACCTTAAAGGAAATGGCTAATTGTATGCTGCAATCTAAAGGACTCAGTCTTAGTTTTTGGGCCGAAGCAATTAATTGTGCAAATTATATAATAAATCGCACTCCTACTAAGGTTCTAAAGAATATCACTCCAGAAGAAGCTTGGAGTTCCATTAAACCAGATGTAAGTCACTTTCGTGTTTTTGGAAGTGAAGCATGGGCCCATATTCCAGATGAAAAGCATAAAACTTTAGAACCTAAGAGTGAGAAATGTACTTTTGTTGGATATTCTGAAGATGTAAAAGGTTATAGACTTATTCCATTTAAGTCCAAAAATGTTATCATTAGAAGAGATGTAAAATTTGATGAAAATAAATCGGCCTGCGAGCCTAGTCCGGCGGATGTGCCACCTCTTCCTATCTCTTCTACTTTTGAAAACATTTCTTCTTCAGATGATGAAAGTGAGGATGACAATCCTCCCCCACCTTCTCAGGATCCTCAACTTCCAAGATGGGTCCGTGCTACTCGGGATGCAGCAGGTGATCTTGCCGGTGATCCTACAGATCAGCGACGTACACGTTCTCAGTTTGAAAGAGCCTCTTCTTTACTGGCTCAAGCTCCAGTAAATCATGATCCTGACACTTTTGCAGAAGCTTCAGGCCATCCACATTGGGAAGCAGCTATGAATGAAGAATATCATTCATTGTTGGCAAATGATACATGGGATCTTGTTCCTCTACCAAAGGGACGCAAACTTGTTAGATGTAAATGGGTTTACAGAACCAAGTATGGACCAGATGGGAAAGTTGATAAACATAAAGCTCGTCTTGTTGCTAAGGGCTTTTCACAGGTTGAAGGCATTGACTACACTGAAACCTTCTCCCCTGTTGCCAAAATGAACTCTATCCGCCTTGTTCTTTCCCTTGCTGCCTCTTTAAAATGGGAAGTCCATCAGATGGATGTTAAATCTGCCTTCTTGCATTGGGACTTGCATGAAGAAATCTATATGGAACAACCCATTGGCTTCATCCAAACAGACTCCAGCCTTGTATGTCGACTTAAGAAATCTCTTTATGGTCTCAAGCAAGCTCCTCGGGCTTGGTATGCCAAAATGGATAGCTTTCTTTTAGAATATGGCTTTTCTAGGTGTTATTCTGACAATACTGTCTACACCAAGAAAGTGGGCAACTCTCTTATCATCCTTGTTCTTTATGTTGATGATCTTATTCTTACTGGTAGTGATCCCAACCTTATAAACCATGTGAAGTCCAGCCTTAAAAAGAAATTTGAAATGACAGACTTAGGACACTTACACTATTTTCTCGGTCTTCAAGTCTTGCAATCCAAGGAGGGTATTTCCCTTTCCCAGTCCAAGTATGCTTGTGATATTCTTCGTCATTTTCACATGGAAGACTGTAAGCCAGCCCCTTCTCCCTTTCAGTCTGGAGTCAAAATTTCAGTCTCTTGTACTTCTCTTGAAGTTGATGCTACCTTATACCGTCAACTTGTAGGAAAACTCTTGTATTTAACCCATACTCGTCCTGACCTTTCCTTTGCTGTTGGCCTTGTTGCCCGTTTTATGCAAAACCCCCGTGAAATTCATTGGAAAGAAGCTAAAAGAATACTTCGTTATGTTCGAGGTACAGTATAGTTTGGGATTCATTACAGTGCCAAAGCAGCTCCTCTATTAGTCGGTTTCACTGATTCTGATTGGGCTGGTGACCCTGATGATTGGAAGTCTACTGCCGGTTATGTCTTCACTCTTGGTTCAGGACCTATTACATGGGCTTGTAAGAAACAGGCTGCCATTTCTCTTTCGTCAGCAGAAGCAGAGTATCGTGGTGCCGTGGAAGCTAGTAAGGAAGCCTTGTGGCTTCGTCAGATCCTATCAGAGTTTGGCTTTGAGCAGCAGCATCCAACCACACTTTGGTGTGATAATCAAAGTGCCATTCAGCTATGCAAAGATCCAGTCCAGCATCAGCACAGCAAACACATTGAACTACACATGCACTTCATCAGAAAGCTCATTCATGACCATGATCTTGAAGTGCAATATTGTTCAACAGATGATCAGGTTGCAGACATCTTCACAAAGGCTCTCGCAGAGGCAAAGTTCACTAAACTTCGATATATGCTTGGAGTTCAAGAAGTTGTCACTAAGGGGGGATATGCTCTAGTGCCTCATTCCTTCTCCTATTGTGTCATATTTGTAAATCCTTCAATCCTATCCCAAGTTGTTCTTAAGGGGGGATGTTAGGATATTCCGACACATAGGAAATAGTTAAGTTCAACTTGGTCTAGTATAGAGTTAGGTATAGAGTTAGGTAAAGTGTGTTTCTTTACCGTTGTACATTTTGTAACTTACAATCCGACGGTCACGATATGTAGTGATCCGACGGTTCACTCTCTCCTCGGTATTACCGACACTTGATCCGTGGCTTGACACCCGGTTGGTACATGAGTTCTATTTAAAGCGCATGGAGGGTCATTTTTCGGGTAATCCATCTATGAGAGAAAGCTTATGTAAATTTTCATTCTTTGATTAATAAATTGCCTGAAGTGGCCACGTTGGCTCAGGCCGTTGACTGTTTCCCTCTTTGAGGGTTTTAACCACGTCAAAAATACTGGTGTATTGATTTGAGATCTGGTTGTGAGCAGTGTCCTTTTGGTGTTCTTTCTGAGGAACTTACCCTGTAAATTCCTACAGATTGATTCGGGCAGTACCCATAATTTTATTCATTGTAAGATAGCCAAGAAATTGAATTGCTTCCTATATCTAGCACCAGAGTGTCAAGTGATGGTTGCAAGTGAAGGAACCATAAATTGCTCTGGAAAGTTCCATAATATCAAGCTATCCATGGGAGAATATGTATTGAATAGCCAAATTCTTTCCATTCCAATGGGTGGTGCTGATGCTTTACTAGGAGTGCAAAGGCTACAATCTTTTGGTATGATAGCTTTTAATTTTCAATAACTTTTCTTGAAATTTTTTTGGGAAGTAAAGGAAGTTGAATTGATGGGTATCGAAGGGAAACTGGGAAAGATAATCAACTCTAACAGCATGACAAAGCTTATAAATAAAGAACAATGGGGCGTAATTGCACAATTATGTTCATTAGAGGATCCCACATTGAAATCATGTATTTCTCCAGATCTCCAAAATGTTTTGGATAATCATTCCAAGGTATTTGAGACTCCCAAAGGCCTCCCACCTGTTCATGATCATGATCATGCTATTCATTTGATTCCAGGAAGTGTTCCTCCAAACATCAAGCCTTACAGATATCCATATGCCCAAAGGAGTGGGAACTCATTCAAAAGTTGCAAAGGATCCCAGTTCAAACAGTATTGCGAGAACTTGATAAGGAAGGAAAAATCATATTGGAACCTAAAGCAGTCACAGAACAAGAAATCAACAGCTACGAAATAGATCAATTACAGAGTATCTCATCAAGTGGAATAACTTACCCGCTAAAGATTCTACATGGGAGAACAAGAATTTATACAGAAGCATCAAGAACTACTCAAGCGTTGAGGACAACACTTTTTGAAGGAGAGGGGCATGTTAGGTCCCTATAATACTAGTGTAATCCCTTATTGTTATTAGTACAACCCCATTATTATATTGTTGTGACCATGTAGTCCCCATATTGCTATTATTGTGCCCCATAGAAGCCCACTATTGTTATTATTATGCCCTTACATTATTATTATTATGTCGGCTTTGATTATATTATGACCCCTTAGACTCCTATATATAGAAAGGAGGTCTTGTCATTTGTATCATCTAAGAATTGCTCATTTGTGTAATGTAAAGGAGGTTGTCCCCTTGAAGAGGCTGAATTCTAAGGCATCGATCTATATTTTCTATCTTTTTGCGAGCTGTTTTCATAACACCCAATGATGAACTCTCTTCTTTGTACTTGTAGCCAACTGCACTAACCAATATTCTACAATGTACTTATTTATTCAAATCATCCTTATCCACGACGTCAAGATTAACATAACTATAATTATATCTAGTGTTGGGTGTGGAGCCTGATTATCTTCTGTATTCAAAGGTTTCAGCCAGGTGTATACCCCAGGAAGACTGTACACCCCTCCATGAGGGGGGTGTAGGGGGGAACTTGTCCCCCCCGCGGGGGTTTGGGGGGTAAATCCCCCCTGGCTGGGGGGTCCAAGGGCCAGCAGTCCCCATTAGTTCTATCCTCCTTCCCATGGTTGATCCGAAGTGGTCCCTACCTCTGTAATTCTGAAAAACTCTAAAGGATTATTGCACTGACTTCTGGTTGTCTCTCCTATGCCTACATGATTCTGTTATTGTCGCTTTATAAATCCTTATTTCTACCTTCAAACTTCTCAGTGTCGCTGCTAAGTAAGAAGAATTCCCAACACCACACTGCTCATCTGATCCATAGGGAGAGTCTCGGGAAATGTAGTCTACCATATTTCTAGTCATCTTGATCTCTTTCTTGCAACGCATCTTATGTCAGCTAAAGAAAATCATAAACAAACCAATGTACCTTAGTATAATTCAGGGAGGATATCTCATCTACAAGATCATCCGATTTAGCGTGATACGTGTATAAAAATAATCACAATAACATATAGACATATAGCATATAGATATAACAACATATAGACATCATTCTAACTATAGTCTAATCATCAATGCATGACCATATCAACTACACATCATGACCTCATGTATGACAAAAACAACCATATCAATGTATACTTGACAACGTGTAAGAACTAACTTACATAAACAACGCATAACCAATCATACACTCATGATGAAACATTCCATGACAACACCATCAACCTTCACATGGTGACATCACTACAACCATGATCAACACCATGCATATGCAACAAGCACATAGACCACATATATGAGTAACACATATGCAACCGACATGAATGCATGACCAACACACCTCCCATCCAATCTAAGGGGTAATCTTGGCTCTAATACCACTCTGTAACACCCTCCTCCAACATCTACCCAAGTAACCAGCCAATCAGGGTAAACATGTGTTGGGATAGGGTCCCTGGGGTCAAGATTGAGTCAAATTTTGTTAAAGTTTGTAATATTATTTTGTAAGCATGTAAAGTCTCCGCGAAATATGGAAGTAGAGTGAAAAGATAGTATGAGTCAAAGGGGCTTTAGTCCCTTAGGTGGGTAAGTGATAGAGAGTTTTGAGACCCGCCCATGGTTCGCGGACCATGGTATTGTAAGAAAAATTCTATATATGGATGAGTCATAGAGAGTCTAAAGTAGTAATGTTTTTATCATAATTTTTGTAAGGGCAAGTAAGCTAAGGCAGGAAAGGTTTGTTTCCTATACTTAGGTGAAAGGGAAGGGTCCTACAGCTAAGTGTGTGGAGACCTTGGTAATTCCGCAAGATGAGTGCGCGAGCCCCTGCAACTGAGTGCGCAGGGAAAAAGAGTCTGTACTTGAATGATTACACTTAATAAAGACAGTTTTGAGCAAACTCTGATGTATCTATGTCTTCTTTCTTACTTCTACAAGTTTATGTATCTTCACTCTATGTTATGATTTACATGAATTAATGCTTATTTGTTGTGCGAAAGTAGTAGATTTGTAATATTTATGCATGTTATGAATGAATATAATCCTTCACGAAGATCTAGAATTTTTTTAAGTGCAATTACATTAATTGCTTATTCGAAAGGGTTAAAGGTGCACGAAGGTAGATCTAAGCCATAAGGACTACATGAACCCATCACACAGTCCTCTTGATGTAGAAACTTGGTTGTGTCATCCCCTAATACTGCTTCGGGTGAGACTATAGCCTGCCCTACGAAGGTTGTCGCTGAAAGGGCCAACAGTTAGGATTTTTTTGGTTGGCATAGATAACACTAAACCTAGGTCATGCCTCATCAAGCTAACAACATGTGACAAAGAATTACTATGATATGATTCAACTCCCCGTGTGTCACTTAAGGAAGTGGAACCGAAAAAACACACTACATAGACCTTCTAGACATACTACAAAACCCCTGGGAGCCATCCAAACCCTCTAGGTGACTAGCTCCTGAGACAAAATGAACTTTTACTGCATTAAACCCTCAGTTTCTCCCACAACATGGTCATGAGTGAAACTAGAACCCTATAGTCGCTCCCACAACATGGCATGCACATGACTAGGGACTTTCCCAAGTAGTTTTGTGCTTGCGACTCTGAATTTTGTGCCACTTTTTTAGGGCCATGGCTCTCAAGTCACTCCCTAGAACTCCATGAAACTTCCAGAAATGGAATGTAACATTGCAACAATGATACAAATTCAATTACTTGACCAAGGACTTGACTAGACCCCTACTAGCCATGATAGGTATTTCGTTAAACATGTCACAAATATGCATTCTACAGGTTTAAACAACAAATTTGAGCATAGGGGTCTCATACTTTCTGAGAATCACTAAGAAGCATTGATGCCTCATCACAATAATGAAATTACCATCTATTAAGCCATATATTCATTGTGCATTCAGTGATTAACCAAAAAATGATGAGAGCCATACATTTTTATTGTCATAAAACTCATTCATAACCAACATATAACCAACATAAATATCTAGGATATAACCACCGTATAAGCCGCATATAAACAAGTATATTTACCCATAAAATACCAATGAGAAAGGGATTTCTTATTGATGATTCCGTAAGCTAACCAAGTATGGGACTTCAACAAACCACTCGACCATAGACTAGGTTAAACCAAATATTTCTTTCATCTAGTCACCCTCATGCCATATTCCAAGAATGAATGTGGTATATCATAAAACAAATCAATCAAAACCATGTAGGGCTTCTAGAGGTCAAACCACCTCAACCCTCAACCCGTGATTCCACCTCACCGTTGGACATCACTAACCATCACCAGATTGGTCTCTACCCAATATTTCCAGGGCTCCAGAGCGTTTGTTCCAACAAGGGTTCCCAAGATTAGTAATTCAAGACACAACTGTTGCCGAGCTTCCAAAACATTTTTCCAACGGGGGCTTCTAGGGCTAGTAACTCAACCCACCAAGGCATTCCATAGTTTTTTCCAACCATGGATTCTAGGACTGGTAACTCAACCCAAGTTGTTATAGGGCTTCTAGAGTGTTTGCCCAACCAAGGCTTCTGGGAACTAGTAACTCAACCCACAACCAAAGGAACATGAGAATCAACCAAAAAACAAAGAAAGGAACCCACAATACGATGGATATCTAGGAAATGGAAAGGCTAGGAAAATCCAATGTCAATCCAAGAAATCCTGCATGTAAATCATAGATCATAACCAAGAAACCACATGCATATGCCATGCATACCAAAACTAGTGAGGAAAACATACATGAAACTCGATACCTATAAGAAAAAATCTTTTTAGTTGTTGATCCTGATGTCCTCTTGCATTTTCCAACTCTTTCTTTACCTTTTTTCTCTAAAAATCCAAGTATGCTACACCCCTCCAAGAGTGCTCCAAGAAAACTCTAAGTGTCCAAGAGTACGAGAGAGAGAGAGAGAATAGAGAGAGAACTCCAAAATTGAACTAACAAAAGGTACCAACTGATCCTCATAATCCTTTTTATCAATGAGGCGTCTATTTTCTTCATTTTCCATTATTTTGCTCCTCACATGCAACATGTGACCTTTCACCTCCCTTTCCTCCTAATTTCCATTATTTTCATAAATAAAATGTCAATAAATGTCTCATGCATTTTCAAAGCCTTTTCTATTTCCTTTGTCAATTTCCTTAGCCATTAATTAATCACAAGTGATCCCCATAACTATGTTTTTTTCCCAACGTTCAGCTTGGAATACATGTCCCATGACCATGACTATTATCATTTCCTTTAATAACTTTTACATGGATTTTTAACCAGGGTTGTTACAAAACCCTCCCCCTTGGGGGAACATTGTCCTCAGTGTTCAGCAACACCTACAACCACAAGAATGCTATAAGAAAAACATACTTCCCATGGAGCTTTATAACTTAGCTCATTGCAGTATTTACAATGATCAACCTATTGAGAAGCAAAACAACATGAAAACCATAATGACATGACACCCTTATCACTTATTGGAGCTTTATAACATAGCTCATGGCGGTATTTACATCCATATACATATGTACATATACCAAAACATCATACCAAAGCATGTACTAAAACATATAACAAAGACATAATACTAAAACATTCACTCAACCAGCGAATAGAGAAGGATGCATAGCCTGCATTTGATACGCCATCTCCCACATAGCTTCATTGGGCCCAAAGTGTTTCCACTACACTTTAACCTACTCGATTGCTCAGTTTCGGAGCATGAGCATATTTCTATGCAAAATGCACTGAGGTTTCAGATAGAATTCTCCTTCTAGTTCCACCTGCAATATAGAACAGTCAATCACATGATCAAGATCTTTAACATACTTCTTAAAAAATGACACATGGAAAACATCATGGAATTTCACTGTCGAAGGCAGTGCAAGTCGATGGGCTACTAGCCTAATCCTCCCAATAATCCTGAAAGGTCCATAAAACTGGGGTTCCATCTTGGCACACGATCCAATTCAGAAGGAGCTATTCTTCGGTTTGATGCACAAGTATAGCTACTCCCTAATCTAAAATGCCTTAAACAACTCGTTACAATCTTCATATCTCTTCTTCCTATCATGTCTTACTTTCAGATTCTTCTTGATTACCTACATTTCTTGCTCCATTTCCACCAACATGTCTGGTCCAATCAACACCTTGTTAACTGGATCACTCCAACTGATGGGAATATTGCAACTCCACCCATATAATGCCTCAAACAGACTCATCCTCAAAGATTCTTGATACCTATTGTTGTAAGCTAACTCAACCAGTGGAAGATACTCTTCCCAATTTCATTGTTGATGCATCACATATATCCTCAACATGTCCTCCAATATCCTGTTGACACTCTCTCTCTGTCCATATGTGTGTGGATGATAACTTGTGCTAAAGGACAACTCTGTACCTAATATTGCAAATAACTCCTTCCAAAACTTGGAAGTGAACTTCGCATCCCTGCTTGACACAATCTTCTTCAGAACACCATGCAATCTCACCACATCTCTGATGAAAACCTGTGCTACATAATTCTCTAAGTATGTAGACTTCACTGGAATGAAGTGCGCTACCTTCGTCAACCTGTCAACCACAACGATGATGGAATCATGCTGCTTAGATGTCCTCGGAAAACTTGTGATAAAGTCCATGGAAATGACCTCCCATTTCCAATTTGGAATCAAATTCAGTTGTAGTATTCCACCTAGATGCTTACACTCTACCTTCACTTGCTAAAAATCCAAGCACCTAGCCATGAACTCCACCATGTCTCTCTTCAAATTCAGCCAATAGTAAAAATTATTCACTATTTTTAGTGTCTTCTGGTATCCTGGGTGACTTAAATATGGTTTCGCATGAAATTCCCTCAAGATAAGCTTCTTGAGCTCACTATTGTCTAGCACATATATCCTGTCCCTAAATCTGACCAAGCCATCTACTATAAGACGATAGCCTTCATCTCGTATACCGGTACCTACACTTGTACTGTACCTGTACCTATACCCATAATTTTACCCGCACTATGCTATAACTTGTGTATGAGCTCCATGTATTTGTTATCCTACTAACCTTCCTACAAGATCCTATGAGAGAGAGAGAATAAGGAAAGAGATCGAAAACGGAACTGACAAAAGGTACCAACTGATCATCATAAACATTTTTATCAATGATGCCTCTATTGTCTTCATTTTCCATTATTTTCCTTCATTTTCATCCTCACATGCAATGTGTGACCTTTCACCTCATTTTCTCCTAATTTCCATTTCATAAATAAAATGCCAATAACTACCTCATGCCTTTCCAAATCCTTTTCCATTGCCTTTTCTAGTTTCCTTAGTCATTAATTAATCATAAGTGATCCCAATAACTATGTTTTTTCCCAACATTCTTCTTGGAATACGTGTCCCATGACCATGGTTATTATTTTTCTTTTGTTAACTTTTACATGGATTTTTAACTAGGGTTGTTACAGATCCTTAAGGATGATGTGTTCATGTAGGACCATGTTTTCACACTTTCACCAATGAAATGATTGTCAAGATGATGTGTACCTACCTCTAGGCTGAGCTGCATGCCACTTGTACCAACTTCCATGTGTCAATCTCTAATTGGTGTCACGTGTCACCCATTTTTTTCCCACTTGGCCACCTGAAAATGCCAAATATACATGCCACATTTCACTATCCTAGACTTCCACGTCTTACATGATGTTTCCATTGTCCTTGGATTACAAGCTACATATGTCATCTGACACCATAATTTCCACCTATACATCCTCTTGACTCCCTCATCAAATTGGAATGCACGATGTGTCCTTTGTACCACCTCACCTTTTCTGATATCCTCTGCCATGTTTTCCAAAATCCCTATCCCTCAATGTTAGGTCTCATGCTTCCTCAGAATCTGTTATACACTTGACTTGCAAGAATAAGAAAATGCTAGAAATACAAAACAATATTGCTAGAAACATAAAAACTGATAAGGATGCGTAAGCAGGCTCGACCATAGCCCCCCCCACCCAATAAGTAAATTGAACCTTTAGGTACTCGACTGTTAAGGATGCGTAAGCAGGCTCGACTGTTAAGGAGAGGACCTTTAGGTACTCGACCATAAGGATGCGTAAGCAGGCTCGACTGTTAAGGAGAGGACCTTTAGGTACTCGACTGTTAAGGATGCGTAAGCAGGCTCGACTGTTAAGGATGCGTAAGCAGGCTTGACCATAGGGAGAGGACCCTTTAGGGGGCTCGACCATAGGGAGAGGAAAGGACCTTTAGGTACTCGACCATAAGGGAGAGGAGAGGGAGAGGATGCGTAAGCAGGCTCGACCATAGGACCTTTAGGTACTCGACCATAAGGACCAGAGGGGCTCGACTGTTAAGGAGAGGGAATATCACATGAATTGAGACAAGCTGCAAAGATATTTTATTATTCAGAAGTAAAATACAATGTTCACTTTCCTCTTCGAGGGGAAACCTCTAACAGAGCAAAGCTCGAGTACAATAAAACTCAATACTTCTTCCCTTTCTATCTAAGACTATTTATAGCTTGATGACATCCAAAATCCTAACTACTAGTGGTCCCTTTCATAATACATGTTAACCACTTTATTTAATAACCATGGCCCATTATAATTAATTGTCGTCCCTTTTCTATAATGTGGGTTAACCACTTACAATTATTATTAATGTGGATAACCGCTTATGGAATTTATTGACTCAACTAATTTACTATGACTCTAACAAGGCCCCTTGGGCTTATTACATAAATAAAGAGGTTAGGTTTGGACCTTAACATGCCCTCGCCCATCAAAAGAAGCTTTGTCCTCAAGGTTGAAGTCGTGGAAACTACTGAAGAATAGTAGTTGGTTCCCATCTCGCATCTTCTAGAGAGGTGTCTTTCCACTTGATGAGGATTTATTTGATTGTGCATCCATGGAGATGTCTTTCATGAGTATTGAGGACCTATTTGGGTTAGAGCCAAAGTGAAACTTCCTCATCCAATTCTAGAAAACTTGTTTAACCCTGCAATTGTTTCCCACAAATTTCTGTAGGCATGATACATGGAAGACCAGGTGGATTTTTTAAGTAGTCCGAAGGGCCAGTTTATAAGCAACTGATCATATACGTTGAAGTACTTGATAAGGCCCATAGAATTTTGGGGCTAGTTTTTGGAATCCCTTTTATTTGAGATAGGTTTTCTTATAAGGCTGGAGTCGCAGGAACACCTAGTCACCTACCTGAAATGACCTCTCTAAACGGTGTTGGTCGACTTGTTGCTTCATTCGATTTTGACCTTGATGTAGAATATCTTTGAGATGACTGATCATGGAGTCATATTTTAGCAGGAGCTTATCAATTTCCTATACTTTGCAAGATTCAAGGATATAAGAAGCTGATGAAGGTGGGAGTTGGCCATACATTACCTCATATGGTGTCATCTTTGGGGTGTCATGATAGTTAGTATTATACCACCATTCAGCTAAAGGAAACCACTATATTCATTGAAGATGCTTGTCTAAAGTGAAGCATCGTAGATAGGTCTCCAAACATTTGTTGACTACTATTGTTTGACCTTCAGTTTAGGGAAGATAAATTGTACTCAGTTGGAGTTGCGTGCCTTGTAGCTTGAAAAGTTATTTCCGAAAATTGTTGGTGAAAGTATGATTTCAATTAGACACAATGGAATTCGACATGCCATGCAGTTTGAATATTTTGGTCTATGAAAAATTCAGCCACCAATGTTGGGGTAAATGGGTGCGATAAAGCATAAAAAATTAGCATATTTGGAAAGTCTGTCAACAACCACCATGATCATTGATTTGTTTTCTGAATTTGGGAGACTGGTAATTAAATCCATGTAAGCATCCATCCAGACATAATCAGGGATAGCCAAGGGTTGTAAGGTTCTTGATAGTTTGATTCTTTCCCCTTTTTTGTGTTGGCATACTTCACATTCAGCTACAAAAGTAAGAATGTTGTGCTTCATGCAAGTCCAAGAGAAAGAACGGTGTGCTTTTGCATGAGTCTTATGAAATCCTGAATGCCTAGTAATTCAAGAGGAGTACAACTCTTCCAAGATGCGAGGTTTGAGGTTGGAGGTCAGGGATAACACTACTTGATCCTTATAGCACAGAACATAATTCTTCCAAGAGTGATCCTCTTAGGAATTAGGAGTTGCTCGTAATCTGTTAATGAGATGGGACATAGAGGGGTGGGAGAAGAATTATTCATGACGGGTTAATTCAATCCAATATGGTATGGGTAAAGGGAGGGATAATAAGGTGCCCTCTTCCTTAAATTGGCATGATAAGGCATAGACCACTATATTTTCATGCCCCTTCTTGTAAATTATCTCATGATCATATCCCAACATTTTATGAGCCATTTAATTTTTTGTGGTGACGATAGATGCTGCTCTAGGAAATATTTTAGGCTATGATGGCCAATGCAGATTTGGAAATGATGCCCCAATAAGTATGGTAGCCAAGTTTCTACTGCATGTAAGATGGCCATAATTTATTTCACATATGTAGATTGATCCAGATGTTTTCCACTAAGGTTTTCACTAGTGAAAGATAATGATCTACCTTCCTGCATTAATACTGCACCAATGCCCATAGCTGAAGCATGACATTCAATCACAAAAATTTTTGTGAAGTCTGGTAAGGCCAATATTGGAGTGGAGCACATGGATTGTTTGAGAGCCAAGAAGGCCTACTGAATTGCATTAGTCTAGAGAAATGATGTTTTCTTAAGAATATTAGTGAGGGGTTGGGTAATGCATCCATAATCACTGACAAATTTGCGATAGTAGCCTGTGAGACCCTCTTCAAGGTTTTTGGTTGGGTTCAATCTTGCATTGCCTGAATCTTTTTCAGATCAACCCTCACTCCTTCACAGCCCACAATGTGTCCCAAATACTCTACTTCTTCCATGACAAAGGAACACTTGGATAATTTGACAAATATGTTTTTATCTTGGAGCAGTTACAATACATGGTCAACATGTTGAAGGTGTGTGTCCCATGTTATGTTGTAGATGAGAATTTCATAAAAGGAAACTAGGATGAATTTTCTAAGATATTGTTTCAGAAGGTGGTTCATGAGGATTTGAAAAGTGGATGGGGCATTACAGAGACAAAATGGCATGACTAAGAATTCCTAATAGCCTCCATGAGTTCAAAAGGTTGTCTTGGGAGTGTCAATTTCCTTCATCTATATTTGGTGATAGCACGAGCGGGGATCCAGCTCGATAAAAAAATTGGCACCTTGCAGTTCATCAAGCAGATCATCAACTTTTGGAATAGAAAAGTTGTCCTTGATAGTGAGCTTGTTAAGGGCCCTAAAGTTGGGACACATGCGCCATTCACCATATTTCTTTAAAACCATGACCACTGGAGATGAATAAGGGATGGTGTTGGGACAAATACCACCAGCTTCAAGGAGTTCCTTGATCATTTTTTCAATTTAATTCTTTTGTGCAAAAGTATATTGATGGGGGTGAAGATTTGGCACTTGGGTACCCGAGAGCAAAGGCATGCTATGATCATGTTCACCCCTAGAGGGTGGGAGATCCTTAGGTTTGTCAAAGACCCATTGGTGTTGATACAATACCTATTACATATTAGGATGAAGTTCAAGAGGAGTGGATTCAATTGCATGGATGGAATTAAATGGTGTTGTTATCCCATGATGGCCCTTTTTCCAAAGCTTCTCTGTTTTATGTGAGTTGATGATAGTAGGAGCACCTGCATGTATTCCCTACAGTGTATGAGTATGTTCTTTCTTCTTAAAGCTCATATATAACTCATAGAATTCCATTATGATAGCGCCTAGTGTGCGGAGCCATTCAGCACTAAGGAAAATGTCACAACCCCTCATTTCAATGGAAAACATGTGAGTTTTGAGGTGATAATCCCCCATTTGAAGCTTAATATTTTCACATAATCCCTCACGTTTCAGGGCCCCCCCCATCAACAATAAGGACTTGGAAATTAGATACCTCCCTAAAAAACAATGAATGACTTCTGCTACTCTCTTATGGACAAAATTATGTGTGTTGTCACTCTCAATCAACACCACTAATGGTTGATGTTTAATAAAACCTTGAATTTTAAGATTCTGGGGAGAAGGAATGTTGGCCAGGGCATGGAATGAGATAACCAACTTATCTACATAGCTATAGTATCATTATCTGGGGCTATTAGGGGTTCACCCTCTTCCTCCTCAGGCACTTCAATGGATGGAGCTTAATTGGCAAAGCTGTTTTCAGTAGCATCAATTTGAAATAATTTTGGTTCCTTGCATTTATATCTGAGTATTTGTCATCACAGTAGTGGCAGAGTCCCTGTTTCCTTCTTTCTACCAGCGACACCTTTTGAACCTTAATTCTTTGGGTGGGACCCATAGCCATGGTGGGACATGCCCTTGCGATGAAATTTGGACGATTGGATTAGGCATTTAAAGCAACTTCTACCTCTAAGGCCTTACTGCATGTTTCCAACCAAGTAGTCAGGTGATGCATTTGGACATGGGCTTGGATGCCTTCCTTTAGGCCACTGATGAAACATTCCAAGTAAAGGCATCTCCTAGTCCTTTAGTCTGGATGGTTAATTTTTCAAATGCTACAATGTAGTCTCATATTGTACCCATTTTCCTAAGCTTAGTGAGATGACCTAGAGAGTGAGATTCCTGATCAAAGCAGTCACAAATGGATTTTGAGAACATGTTCCAAGTTGACCTCCCTATATAGCATTTCTAATGCCATTGCCACCACTGCCATCACTTTTGGGCCAAGTAAAGAGATCCCATGCGTATTTTAGTGTCATCATCCCATATATTATTAAGGTGGAAATATTGTTCCATTTGTGCCACTCATATTTTTGGGTTAGAGCCATCAATTTCATACATGTCTAGCTTGGGTGTCCAGTGGCTCGAATATTGATGACCTCCATGGAAATGAATGTGATGGCTGGATTCTCCTTCTACTTTTTCATCAACATTATGTTCTTCCCTAATGGGTTCATGAGACTTCCTCAGGGCTTCCAATACTTCTGTGAGTTTTTTGTTAAAGGATGTCTAGAAGTCATTGAATTTTTTCTCGAGAGTTTCATCTTTCTCCGTAGCCTTATCCGCAACCATAACTTGAGACTTGGTACCATGCATACACTAGCTCAAGTCAAATTTTGAGCTTACTTAAGAGTAGTATGGTTGGAAACAGGGAAAGCACAAGAGTCTAGTGATGTGGGTCACTTGAATTCATGTCAGGAAAAATTTGGGACTGCATGAAAATTGGGGGCTTACAAGTGAATGGTACCACTGCAATCAACTCATCATCCTGAATCTTATGGGCTAGGTCTCTTGCAAGCATCCCGTGATGGCCCCAGAATTTATTTATTTATTTTTTACTCTGAAAGGAGTTTTACTCCCAACTGATCAATACTATGGTGGCCGAAATGAAAAATTCTTGATACTGCCAAAAATCCTGTGAAAATCGGGGTTGGACTATAGTAAAAGAAACCCCAAATTCTCGACACTGTAATTGTTCTATGAAAATTTGATATGGACTACAACGGCCCAAACCCTCCCTATAGAAAGAGTCTAATATGCGTTGTGAAAACCCCAAATGTTGAATATGATCTATACAACAGTGACAAAACCCCAACTACTGGATCTGATTTGTACAATGGTGACCGAACCTTGATTGTTGGATCTAATCTAGATGAAAATGTAGGGGGCGATATTCCGATAGCTGAGGGAACTATGGTCACAAGGAGTGTCAAGTGTTCCTGATTGCGATATATGCAGGGGTCCAATAGTAGTACTCAACCTAATATTTCAAAGCACTAACTAAGGGGGATCAACCATACCCTTAGCCATACTACCGACTACCCTATTGTGCGTGTGAGTAATCTCCCCAAATGTTGTTCTCAATGTGTTGTAATAACAATACAGTCAATGACTTATCTAAGGTTAGGTTTTTGGTTACCTTGGGGAGCTTCCAATATACCCAAGGGTACGTGGAAGTGCAATCTATGTGTGGTTTTGTCTAATGTGCTACTACTTGAAGGGGTACCCTAAGGGGTTACAAGGGAGTCCAACAAGAATGACCACCTCTTGTAGTTCCTGCATTCATGCCTCCACAAATCTGCAAGTTTATGTGCTCAACGATAGATCTCATGGTTTCAAAACGCCAGAACACGTCTCTAGCCTAAAAAAAATTCTATCAAAATTGGAGTTAGAATTGGCCCTCGAAAGTGCTATGACACCACTTGTTATACACTTGACCTGTGAGAATAACATAACGATCAATGTAAACTTTGAAATGGGAATTGATACTATTACCTGTTTCGTAGAGATAGAAAAAAAGTGACCTGATTTTGAAAAGGGGTGATGCAGAACACACATATTTTTTTTAGAGCATAGTTTTTGGCACTTTAATTTTTTTTATGTACATTATGTTTTAGAATTGTAGTGATTTTCATGCTGATTTGAAAAAGTGGGTATTCTGCATCAGACCCTTTTTTTAAAAGACTGGTTTTTTGGCTTTAAATTTTCTAATGTATAAAATGTAAATAATTATTTTGTAAATTTGATAATTTTTTAAGTGGTCGTTTTCTTCATATTTTCTAGGTTTTTTTTTGTAGTGAGGTTTTTATTGTTTTCCATTTTTAAATTAGAAGGTCGATGTTTTGAATTTTCGATATTCTACATATTTATACATCCTTAATTAATTTTTCGATCCACATGAAATAATTGTTTCTAAAAAACAATATTTTTAACAATGGACATGAAAATAACCATTTTTAACATAAATATAACAAAAAAACTACACGTTTTGATAAATTTTTTGCTAGAATTGACACGTCAAAATCACAATTTTTATACGAAAATTTTAACTAAAAATGGTTAAATAATAGTTTTTTTATGAATTTCATGTCAAAAAAATAATAATAATCGCTTTTTTCCAAAAAATAATGATTAACTTAAAAATCAATGCGAAAATCACATATTACAAATATTGAACGCATAACAACCCTAATTGAGTGTTTATTCTTCTCATAAAATGTCAAAGTCAAAACATTGCAAAGCTTGATTTCCAAGCATAGCTTAAATTTAATCAACAATGTCACATAATCCAAACTCTTCATCCTCTAGAGTTTCATCATTATCTTCTTCCACAATATTTTCTGCTTTCTTTTGCTCATCTTCTTCTTCTAATGAATCTTTGATGTCTACGAATCTCCCAATGTATGTCTTTCCAAACATTCCATGTAATGGTGGTTGGGGTTATTTTGTCTCTTTTGCCACACGTGATTCACTAAAGTCCCCTTTCTTCAACCCAATTTCTTCCATTACATCTGGAAGAAATTGAAGAGCATTAATTCTTTGCTAAATGAAACTGCACTATACTGGATCTTTTTAAATTGCAATGCAATTTCTTCCTTTTTGAAGGCAACATGCTAGTGTTGTACCTAATTATCAAGCACAAAAGAAATAATGAACTAAATTAGTACAGTGACATATTAATTGAAAATAACGTATTGAAATTCAATTCCATATAATAAAACTTACCTGAGCCAGAAAATAAATCCAGAACCCAATCTCCTTCATTTGAACATATGTCTATAAGATAGTTAATCAATAATTGTGGTTTTCGATAAATGTTAACTATATCTCCTTTTGCTTCTTTGTCTTCATATGTTAGTTTTCTCACAACAACATCATAAGTCAGTGTTTGGCTAAGACTCTTTCCGTCTACCCGATTAAAAATCATAGACATGTGGCTATCATCTTTTGCCCAACTATCAATATGAATGAACTCACAATCATTTATGAATTGTTGATCTTCATTGTTAAGAAGATTTGACTTTTGCCTGTAATATGAAATAGTAAAAGTTCAATTAACTTGTACATAAATGAATTTTTCAACATTAATCAAATACACATTTTAAACGTCTTACCATGTAAGCTGCATCCTTGAATTTGTTTTTCCCTTGAAACTTGACAATATCATTGCCAATTGTGTGTCTGAATGAAATGTCACAAATCTCCATAATGGTGATGACGTGACTTCTACAAATCCTGCAACCACTTTACTAAGAGCTTGATAAGTATAAGGGTCACTATCATAGTCAATGTTTGGAATATTGAAACCATGGGGAATATCTGCAATGACTAGGGCATAATCCCTTTTAGGTATGAGTTTAGCAATGTCTTCACAGTCGCCTTGTATTACTTGATATTGAATAGTGTCTAGCCCATTCCAAATGAAATGATTAAGAGTTGGATCAAGTTCAACATTCTTAATACGGTTCTTCCTCAGTTTTTCGATTTTTATTGTTTCAATAAAGGTTTTGAAACTATCTGGTGCTCCATTATCATCCTTCCTCATCTTTTATAAAATAAACAAATATATGTGTAAGTTATAAACTAAAAATAGTACACAGATGAATAAAAATGAATGTATAAATCAAGATACCTTTTTAAATGCAAGATAAAAAGCTTTTAATGTTGATGTAGAACTTGAATCTGGATAGTTGCGTACAACATCATCCCAACTATCTTCATTCAACAATCTAACCATTTGTTCTTGAATTTTCATGTAAACTTTGTGACTGCATAGATAAAGTAACAAAAAGTTAATATAATGATTTGTATAACAAATACTACCAAGAACAACATGTTTTATTTAAAAGATAAATATAATTTAGAAATAAATAAAAATAATTCAACAAACTTACTTTTGAAATTCTTCAGGCATTTCCTCCAATGATAATTCCCCTGACCTCACACGAGATAATATTGTTTTGATAAATTTTTTATCTTTCACTCATTGCATCGCCCTCCAAGGTGTGATAGTCATATCGTCTAGAAGCTACTTCATTTCAGGAGCTGATTTATTGTTGCTACATATCAATGGCTTAGACTTTTTGACCCTCCGGTTTTTAATGGCAATGTCTTCCCACATGCTAAAAATCTCATCAATCAACTTCCAAACATCTCCAATTCTAAATGTCAATTGGAAAATGTTATCACCTCTAAATAAATCACTATTTTTGTTGCCTCTTCCACCTTTTGAATTGGTTTTCTCTTCAATTTGATAGCCTATTTCCATACAACATTCCTTTCAGAAATCTGTTGCAGTAACATGTATCCTATCTCCACCACATTTTTCTTGAAATTCACTATGAATAAATATAACCCTTTAGATGGAAGTCATAGACATCCTATATTCATTATCTGAATTATGATCCCATACCACTAACTTTGCTTTTGTATATGATAAACTAGCATAAATGATACATTTCATTGTTTCAAAATGTGGGTTATTAGGATATTCCTCCATCAGTTGTCTTTGAGCTTCTACAGAATGGTTCCCCCCAAGCAGATAATAATTGTATTCAAAACATTTTGACTTATCAAATGCTTCTTTATTGGGAACTTGAAGTGGATCAACAAGAAGCACATAACTAACCACATGAGCATATGGATTGTACCTCATCAATGTCTTCAAGTTGTGAACATGCAGATGATGTGGCTTTCTGACTTGATATTGACATTGTCCTTCACTTGCCTTGTAGGTTTGTCTGACATTAAGCTGAAATGTACGACCACCATCAATTAAGTTTCTCTTTTTCGAATTCTGTCGAATGGCATTTTGTTTTGTTTTGATAAACCCATCATCTAAATCAGCTCCTGGTGTAATGATTTCTCTACTTTCTTTTGAAGTTTCACTAGGTTCTTGACTGCTGGTAATGACTACTTCAAAATTTTCAACTTTACTTTTCTTCGTCATAGCATTCTCAATAGATTTATTCTTGGGCATTTTTACTTTTGGTCTTTTACGGCTCTTCTCAGTTTCAATGTCATCTTCAGTAATGGCAACATATGCTTCACTGTCAGTTTCAACTTCATCGTACCCAAAAATAACTTGTTTACCCTTGCTAGATTTATCCACTAGAGGCCTTTTTTTTTATTCTTTGGATGTAGTTTTGTAGCATCATCAATTACTACATTTTGCTTGTTTTCCATATCTTCTTCTGACACTGAGTAAAAAATGCTGACAACTTTCATGATATCATGCTCTATGAAATGAATGCCTCCCAACCTAATTGAACAACTTTCAACAAAATTCTGCCAAACAAAATATCATATGTCAATAAAACCAAAGTTAAAAAAAATATAGCGAGACACTTTCAAGAACGAAAAATACAAATATAAATAACAATACTTACGATGTTTTGTGTCATCTCATTTACGATTTGTTTACACAACTTTGTAGATACCTCTCTCATGTCATATAATGAATATTATAGTCGGTATTTAATCCTTTCATGTGACTTGGGAGCTTTTGTAAGTATGTAAACAACTTCAGTTTCCGGTACCGAACACATATCTATGACTCTTCCCATCACCTCAAAAATTCCATTATCATTCGGTATATCAATATATAGATATATATTCACATTTGTGCTTTCTTTTTCTTTCACATACTAGATTCTTGATGGAAATTTCACCTCTTTTTAATTCTTCCAGTCTGAAATCATCTTCTTATCACTTGAGGCACTTGAAATATTTGTAGCCATGAGCTCAAGTGGAGTTCATTCACCAATGTTTCTTGAAGATGCACCTTTAAGAGTCTTTGGTCCAGAAAGATTCACAGAAATTTTCTTTGATGCCATTTTCCTGAAAAATAGAAACACATAAATTAGTAAATAACAAAAACATATTAACTTAAATTAACAACAAAAATATATCATAAATTTCTTATTTGTATAATCAGAATTGCCAAACCACCCCTAACAGGCGGGCGGGCTGGTGGGCAGATGGGAGGTCGGGTGAGGGACGGTGGGGTGGGGCGGCCAACCGGGCGGGTGAGGGCAGGCAGGGTCAGTAGGCGGGCCTGGTGGGTGTGGCCAAGAGGGGTGCGCATTTGTGGGTGGGTGGGCGGTGGGTGGGGGTGAGCATGCATGGGGGGAAACCTCCCCATCCTCACCCGCACCTGGCCCCCTTCCACCCCCACCGTCTTCACTCACACCCTCACTCCCTCCCCCCTCCTAACCAACCCTCCCCCTCACTCGCTCTCCCCACGCCCTTCTCCACCTCTCCCTTAACCCACCTTCCCCAACCCCTCACCTCCTCTCGCTCCCCCTAACCCACCCTCCCCTCTCCTCCCCACGCCACTCCACCCAACCCCATCTCACCCTTCCCCTCCCCCTCCTTCCATACTAAATAGTGAATATCACCATTTAGAAACACCAAATAAATGGTGATATAACAACTAAATATCACGAAATACTCTATGATACTAAATGGTGAAATAACAACTAAATATCACCAAGCCTATGATACTAAATAGTGAAATAGCAACTAAACATGACCATTTAGAAATAGCATATATATATATATATATATATATTAAACATCAAATAATTTAACTAAATATAAAATAAAATAAATATCACAAAAAATAATTAAAAAAATGTCAAATAAAATAAATATCACCATTTAGAAATATCATCATTTAAAAATAGCCTATATATATATATATATATATATATATATAGCTAGCTAAAAAAAAATTAACTAAATATAGCCAAAAAAATAAATTTAACTAAATATCAAATAAAATAAATATCACCATTTAGAAATAGAAAAAAAAAAAAAAACAACTAAATATAGCCCCCCCCCAAAAAAAAACTAAATATCACCATTTAGAAATAGCATAAAAAATGAAACACAATAAATAGCATAAAAAATGAAAAACAACAATTATTGTAGATGTGGGGCCTATAAGTTAACTAAATATCACCATTTAGAAATAGCATAAAAAAATGAAAAACAATAAATAGCATAAAAAAATGAAAAACAACAATTATTGTAGATGTAGGACCTATATATAAAGACGAGTATAATATCACCATCTAGAAATAGCATAAAAATTGAAAAACAATAAATAGCATAAAAAATGAAAAACAACAATTATTGTAGATGCCGGGCCTATATATAAAGACCTAAGTATAATATCACCATTTAGAAATAGCATAAAAAATGAAAAACAATAAATAACATAAAAAATGAAAAACAACAATTATTGTAGATGTGGGGCCTATATATGAAAACCTAAGTATAATATCACTATTTAGAAATAACATAAAAAATGAAAATCTCCCCTAACCCACCATCCTCTCACCCTCTCCGCTCACCCTCCCATCTCCTCCCCTCACCAACCCCACCCACACTTCCCTTCCCCTCACCCACTCCCCCTTCCTCACCTTGCCCTCCACCTCCCCCTCATACCACCCCTCCCCTCCCCTCCCCTCACCACGCCACCTCGCCCTCCTCGCCCCTCCCCACCCCACGCACCCTTCCCCTCCCCTCCCCCCGCCCATGGGTCCCCCCCTCAGCCCTCCCCCTCACCTCCACCCCGTGCCCTCCCCACAGCCCCCGCCCCAGCCCACCGCCCACAGCCTCCGCCCCCCGCCCACCGCTCACTGCCCCCACCCACTGCTCACCTCCTCCACCCTCGCCCCCGCCCACCGCCCACAACCTCCGCCTCCGCCCCTCGCCCACCGCTCACTATCCCCGCCCACCGCTCACCACCTCCGCCCCTGCCCCCGCCCACGGCCTCCGCCCCCGCCCCCGCCCACGGCCTCCGCCTCTTCCCCCTGCCCTCGCCCATGGCCTTCGCCACCCGCCCCAACCCACGGCCTCCGCCTCCGCCCCTCGTCCACAGCCCGCCTCCCCACCCGACTGGTGGCGGGCGAGCGGGCCGCAGGGGTGGCACGACGAGGCCGACGCCACTCAGAATCTCCCACCACCAGTCGAGCGGGGGAGGGGGGGGGGGGGGGGGGGGGCCGCGGGTCGCCGCTCGGCCACTAGTTGGGAGGGGGGACGGGTCGCTTGGATGGTGCGGCGAGGCTGGCGCCACCCCGGCAGCCTGGCCCCCCACCCTACTGGTGGCCTGCCACCAATCGGGCAAGGAGGCAGGCCTGGGCGAGGGCGGGCCATGGACGGGGGAGGCCATGGGCAGGGGCGGAGGCCATGGGCGGGGGGCGTCGGCGGAGGCCTTGGGCGGGGGCCGTGGGCGTGGGCGGAGGCCGTGGGCGGGGGCTGAGGGGAGGGCACGGCGGGCGGGCGAGGCGGAAGTGAGGCGGAGGGGAGGGCACGAGGGGCAGGCGAGGCAGAGGTGAGGGGGAGGGCATGGGGGGGGGAGGGAGGGGAGCGGAGGGGAGGGTGGGTGTGAGGGGGAGGGGGGGGGGAAGGGGGAGGTAGGTTGGTGAGGGGATGGGGAGGCATGAGGGGGAGGGGAGAGTGGGTTACGGGGAGGGGACGGTAGGGAGGCGTGAGGAGAGGGGGAGGTGGAGAGGATTGGGTGAGGCGTGAGGGGGTGGGGAAGGGGAGAGGAGTGGGGGAGGCATGAGAGGAGGGGAGGGTGCGCAGGGGGAGAAGGTGAGGGGTTGGGGAAGGTGGAGAAGGGTGTGGGGAGGGCGAGTGAGGGGGAGAGTTGGTTAGGAGGGGGGAGGTGAGCGGGAGGGCGTGTGGGTCAGGGGGGTGGATAAGGGGTCGATGTAGGGGCGGAATGTGGAGGGGGGGTTAAGGGGGCAGGGGCACGGGATGTGAGTGAAGGGGGCGAGGGTGTCGAGAAGGGGGGAAGGTGGTAGGGGGCGAGTCGGGTTGCGGTGCCCAACCCGATAGCTCACCTGCCCACCGTGAGGGTTGGGTGATTCTTAGAATCACCCAATCCCCGTGACAGACGGGCGAGCCACCGAGCCGCCCCCACACCCCCTACCACCCTCCCCGCCCTCACACCCCACCCGCTCGCCCGACCTCCCCGCCCACCCTGCGACACCACAGCGGCCCACCCACAGCTATTGGGCGATTGAGTTTGATCGGGCCCACCATGCTCACGACAGACATAATTGTTATTTTGGCTCAGAAAAATTATTAATTTAAAAAAAAAAATCTTCTTCATTAAAGTAATTTAATATGAAAATTTTCAAGGAAAAAAATTTAACTTACCTTTCAATTGCGAGAATTCTTCGTTGAATATGTTGTTGATAGAAATGTAGATGCTCCACAAATTCACGAGTCTTTTAACGAACTTCAGAAAACCTAGATGTGATGTGAGTAATAGTGATAATGAAATTGAATATTTAAGTGAAATTATAGAGATGTTTTACCGTACGGTTAATGTGGGATCATTTGTTTTAAAATATTATAAAGTGAATATTGTAGAATTTTTTACAATGGGTTGAATGTGGGATTAAGTTATTTTAGAATATATTATAACACTTAAAAAAAATCAATTGTTTAGTAAATATTATATTCTTTAACTATTAAAATAATTAATGTAGAAGTTGTAGTTTACGATTTTAATTTTAATGATTTATTTCATAAAAAAATTAGTTTACATTTTGCAATAAATTGTAGAATAAAATAATGAAAGTAAATAAATCTAAAAAAAAAATTGGAGGGAAATATTTTCGCGAAAATTTTTGGAGGGAAATATTTTCGCGAAATTTTTTGGAGAGAAATATTTTCGCGAAACTTTTTGGAGGGAATATTTTAATCTTTAAGCTATATAATATCTTTAGGAGACTCTCCATTTGTATCATTCAACATCTTCTATTTGAAAGGGATGGATTGTTCTGATAGTGAAGTTTTGATTTATACACCATCAACATCTTCATCGCGTAACAACTATATTCATATTGATGAATATAGCGGTAATTCTTCCACTATGAATAAAAAGTCAATTCTTCCACTTAGTCCTGATTCTAAGGACTATGAGAGCAGCACTGATGAAAGAGGGGATGGAGAATTTCAAATACGAGTCATAGATTCCACTTAGTCCTAATTCTAAGGACTATGAAAGCAGCAGTGATGAAGAGCATGATGGTGAAGTTCAAAAGAATGGAGTGTCACGATGTCTACTTAGTCCAAATTCTGAGGACTATGAGAGCACCATTTTTGAAGAGCATGATGGTGAAGTTCAAAGGAATGGAGTGTCACGGTGTCCACTTAATCCTAATTCTGAGGACTATGAGAGCAACAGTTTTGAAGATCATGATGGCGAATTTCAAAATAATGGAGTGCCACAGTGTCCACTTAGTCCTAATTTTAAGGACTATGAGAGCAGTAGTAATGAAGAGCGTGATAATGAATTTCAAAAGAATGGAGTGTCAAAGTGTCCACTTAGTCCTAATTCTAAGGACTATGAGAGTAGTAGTGATGAAAAGCATTATGATGAATTTCAAAAGTATGGAGTGTCACGGTGTCCAGTTAGTCCTAATTCTAAGGACTATGAGAGCAACAGTGATGAAGAGCGGAATGAATTTCAAAATATTGGAGTGTCACGGTATCCACTTAGTCCTAATTCTAAGGACTATGAGAGCAACAATCATGAAGAGCGTGATGATGAATTTCAAAAGAATGGAGTGTCACAGTGTCCTCTTAGTCCTAATTCTAAGGACTATGAGAGCAGCAATGATGAAGGATAGGATGATGCACTTAGTCCTAATTCTAATGAGTATAAAGATAGCAGTGACAAAGGACAGGATGTAGCATCTTCAATAAGTAAACAGTCACATTTTCGACATAGTCTTAGTTCTATGGACTATGAGAGTAGCACTGACAATGCACATGAGGAAAAATATCCATCAAAAATCGAGTTAAATTTTCCATTCATTCTGAATTCTAAGGACTATAACAGTAGCACTAAAGAAGGGGAAGATGAAGAATATCCTCCAAGTCAATATTTGAAAAGCAGAGCTGATCATAGTGTGGATAACATTCCTCTTAATGATGATGAAAATCCTTATACAAATGATGATCCAATGATGGAGATGTTGCCAAGAAATATTGTATCGAGGAGTAGGAGCAGACCTTTTCGTATCAATGCAAGTTGTTGTAGTTATACAAGGGGTAGAGCAGAATATCTGACGAGAAGAAGTTCTATCAGTGCTCTCATTTCAAGTGAATGTTTCCAAAAATATTGGTTGAAACATATGGATTTCAAATTTTCATTAGAAAGCAGGAAGAGATATTTGTCAATGAATAAAAGCATGCAAAATTCATATTTAGTTGGGTGCATGCAATCTACATTTTCAGGTTATGATTATCATATTAGGACTTTATTTATCTGTAGAAAAGCTTTCAAAATGTTTCATTCGATTGGAAATTTTAGTCTCTCGATATTTCAAGAAAATTTGGAAAATGATCCCACATTTTATTCAGAAGTACGTCATAAAAGACAGTTTGGGCCATTATCAAATACTGCAATGTCATGGACGAAAGATTTCTTTTCAAAGCATGGAAAGTGTATGCCAAATAGAGAGACAATACATATTCTAGATAATTTTTCAGGACGAGAAATCTACAACTTATACAAAGAATATGTAGAAGCTGTTGAGGGACATGGCAGGTTTATTACATATCAATATTTTGTGAAAGTATGGAAGAAAGAATTCAACAATATCCGTATTCCTACAACGACAAGGATGGGGATTTGCAGTACATGTGCTTCTCTTAAATAAAAAAGGTACAAATGTGAAGGGTCGGAAAGAGGTAAGCATTCATAACTTTAACTTTTAAAATTGTATAGTCATCAACTCTAAAAATGTATTTCTTAATGAATTTCTTTTATGTTGTGTAGATTTAATTGTCAAAGAACTTCAAGAGCATCGCGAACAACAAACAAACGAAAGGAAGAAGTTGTAAAAGCATCAAAAGAAGTGTTATGATAATCCAAATAAATATTTGGGTTTGATAATTGATGGTATGGACCAGAAGAAAACACTTTTACCACATTTTGTTCGAAGACCCAACAATTTATAGGAGGAAAATTTTATTCAGTTTCACTTGGTTGATTGTATGGTCTTCAATGGGAAAATGTTGCCAAGGGTGTACTTAACAACTCCAAATATTCATAATGATGCAAATTTGACCATAACCATAATTCATGATGTGATTTCTCATTGGTCTTGTAATCTTCCTGAAGTTCTGTATCTACAATTGGACAACACTTGCTGTGAAAGAAAAAATCAAGTTGTTTTTGGATATCTAAACATGCTTGTTGAATTGAGAATTTTTCAAAAGGTAAAGGTTGGTTTCCTTCTTGTTGGGCACACTCATGACCATATTGATCAGATGTTCAGTCATTTTTTAGTCATATTGAGGAGGAAGCAAGTTGGGAGCTTGCCATCACTAATTGAATGTCTTAAGATATCATACATGCCAGAGCCTACTTTTGATGTGTTGGAAGAAACTGTTGAAATGCGAAGGTTTATTCTGGGATCATATGGTGAGGGGAAATGCATTGAAAAACTTAATGACATTAGCTTCAGACATCAATTTTGTATCAAAAAAATTGATGGAAAAACACTAATATGGGGCAAGAAGTATTCAACTACTGCAGAATGGGCACCATCATCAAGTTTGCAATTTTTGAAGTTCATTCCAGATCATCCAATATTTGCATAAAAAATATTGTTATTACAATCAGTTGGTGAAGTTCAGAATGCACGCAGACAAAATAGAGATATAAATTATTCTGATTGCCTGGAAGAAATTAAAAAATGTATTAGATATACATATGAGTACTTTGACATTGCTGATTCAGTTTGGTGGGGGTCATTTTTCAATAATCAAAGTGATATCATTTCAACAACAACAAATGAAGATATACCTTTGAAAAATCCATTTATTTGGCCACAAAATGTGTCGAATGAACACGAGGAAATAAACATTGTTGAACAGCAACAATCTCAAGCTATTATTAATTCTTCATAGGCAGAGGAAAGAGAGATGTCTATTGGTTCCATAATATCTCGTGCACAACGTGAATCCATGGAAGACCTTTACAGGGGTTCAGTACAGGATATTAAGGAGGGTTGCATGATTACAGTGCTAGCAAATGGAGATCCCAATGGCTATCCATTCAGGGTTGCTAAAGTTATAAAGGTCTTTACAGAAAATGAGGATGTTACAAGTGTTGAAGTACATTGGTATGCCACAAATACACACCCATTCAATGGTGTGTATAAGCCAAAGATGGTAGTTGACAAAAAAATGGCAGAAAGAGAAAAAGAAAGGGTACAAATATAAATCGCCGCCGCACAGACATATTAAAATTGGAAGATGTTGACATACTTGTTTATCACTTCAATTTAAAAAAGAGAGGAACTCTCCGCTTCAAGACGATAGAGATTCTGAAAAGGTTGTTACCAGAAGGAACAGTGTTGAGATGGGAGTTTGCTGAAACTAGTCATAGATTTAGATGAATTTTGAAACCTGAAATGTTGGGCATGCATGTGGACTCAGATGGAACACTAGTTGATGAAAGAGAAGAATATGGAACATCTTCGTCAACATCCAGTCACTCATCTGAAGATGTGAATTCTGATGGTGTGCAAGAAAATATGAGTGATTTTGAATAATTGTTTAAGATAGTTTATATAACTGATGTATGCATCATATCTTGAAATAAAATTGATGATTTCCATATGGTGTTAAATGAGAAGTTGTGAGGCATTTTTATGTTTTTGGATTATATGTCTTAATTATGATAATTTTTATTGTTTAAAATATCTACAATGCAATATTAAATTAGAGATATAATGTATGTTTTATTCAATATACAAATAATGACTTTTGAATTCATTTAGTGATGTAATTTGTTCATAATGTCATGGTTTTTTAATTTTATAGTTGAAAAAATTTCAATTTCTTTTGTATCTAGCATGTTATGGTTGAAAACATGTTGAATTTATACTTAGAAAAGAAAAATGATATTCTACCAAAAACATTAATGTGTTTTTTTTCCTCATAAACAACTTTGTTTGGCACATAAAACTTTGGTTTTACTAGCATTTTTTAAAAATTTTGAAAATTGATCCTAAAAAAAAAATCATTGTTCCAGTATCATCACTTTCCTTTTGAAGCTATATTTTGCATGAAAATTTTGTAGTAAATTTCGTAGTCACTGCCATTTTTAAAACATGTTCAAAATTGACCCCTAAAAAATAAAATCATCATTCTAGTATACACACTTTTCATTTTTAGCACTGTTATTTAATGTTTTTTCGGGGTTTTTTTTGCCAAAAGTTCCTATTTTGAGTTTATAGTTCCCTTTTCAAAGTTTACATAGTTAATGCTAGAAATATGAAATGATATTGCAGAAACACAGAAATATCACATGAATTGAAACAAACTACAAAGATATTTTATTATTGAGAAGCATATTACAATGTTCACTTGTCTCTTTGAGGGGTCAACCTCGAACATAATAGAACTCAATTAAAATAAAACTTGATGCTTCTTCCCTTGCTATCTAAGACTATTTATAGCTTTATGACATCCAAAACCCTAACTACTAGTGTTTCCTTGCATAATACGAGTTAACCACTTTATTTATTAACTATGGACCATTTACAACTAATTATGGTCTTTTTTCTATAATGTGGGTCAACCACTTACAATTATTATTAATGCAGATAAATGCTTACAGGCTTTATTGACTCAACTAACTAATTAACTATGACTCTGATGAGGTCCCTTGAGCCTATTAATAAATAAAGGGGTTAGGGTTGGACCCTAACATAATCTTATAGGGTTTGTTTTCTGGGGTGATGTGACTAATGGAATCCTCCTTGCGTAAACCATTGGTCCAATGCTCCAGCACTGCTCCAAATCAACATTGAGTCTACTGGGCAACAATGTGCCATGTCCTCTCGGAACCTTGTGACTCTGAAACTTCACCTTGTGATAGCCTTTGTAACTTTCACGGTAGACTCTTCGAGGTTACGTGTCTTGCGCAGAACCCATGCACTTCCTCCTGAGCTTAAAAATTGGCAATCCCACTCTGCCACCTATATTCTGACTGAGTTGTTGGGCCCATGGATAGGTTACCAAGTTTTACTTTTGGCCTTCTAACATTGATTGGATATATCCTTTGATCCTAGATTCCTTTTATGGACTTCAACATACCGTTTGAAAGCTCTTTTCTAGAAAAATCTAACTATGCCATTTGTAGGAGCATTTGAATTGATATACTGAGGCATAAATTCCTTCAAATCCTGAGCCACCTAATCACCAAAGGTATAAGATTTTAGCTTATTTCCTCATCCTAATACTATGATGGTTCTCTATGAAGAACTGAAGAAACCATAAGACTCCCGTGAGCTTAACATTCCATGCACATCAATGCTAAACACACTATGCATCTGACATCAATGCTAACCCAATTGACATCAATGCCAACACACTTGATGCCACTTGTTATTCTATCAATGCCAATTTTCCAACAGTCTATATATTCTATGTTTTACAAGGTTTTTGACATCTTTTCTAGTCTAATTTGTCTAGAATCCAGTAGGGATTTCTTGGAATCACAAGTTTGAGTTGTAAACTCTCCACAATCCAATTGCCCCAGGGGATTTTCATGGTGTTGAATATATGCAATCAAAAACCAATTATGAACAACAAAAATTAAGCTAACTATTAATTTATTCAATAATTAAATAATATATTGAAATTTCCTCTTTTACTAAAAATAAAAATATTTCCATATTAATTAAATTTATATATAATAAATTTATATTAATTGAATATAGCTTGAGTTATAAAGGAAAAAACTTAAGCCATAGTCTAACAAGGTCACAATTTCATCCAAAAAACAATGGAAATTTTAGCAAGATTTTGAAATAATCCGGTAGAAATTTTTTGGAAATCTTTGTTACAATTGTTAAGCTTTAGGATTTTGGGCGCCCCAATGGTTCTTGATGGTGCTGAATCTATTTCCACCATTGAAAAAAAAAGATTCAAACACTCTCAAGATTGAACTTCTTGAAAAAAAATCACTAGATTCAAGCGAAAATTTCACTTTATAAACAAAATTATTACACAACGTCAAAACTTAATACACTCTAAACTATTAGATCTAAGACTTTTGTGATCCATAATGTAGAAATATGTCTTTTCGATTAATCGCATTATTAGGATTTGGTCGACGTTTTAAACCAACTAATGTGGTTCAGGTGAGAAAACAATCGATCTGTAGGAATAAATAGCATGGATGCATCATTTCCCAGAGTTAGCCATTACAAAATTAGTTACTAAAGAAAGAAAAATATTTAAAAAAAAAAAATGGTAAAGGGATTGTGTATAAGAAAAACAAATTTTTTTAATTTAGTTAAAATTTAGTTATTATGAATAACAAAATCTAGAATATTTTATTTCAATGAATTTAATAATTATTTATATAATATTAGAGTATTAAAATATTAAGAGTTTAGTTAAGAACTAGCTGTTAGGAATAACTAAATCTAGAAAATTCTATTTCAATGAATTTAATAATTATTTATATAATATTAAAATATTAAGAGTTTAGTTAAGAACTAGCTCTTAGGAATAACTAAATCTAGAAAATTATATTTCAACGAGTTTATATAATATTATTTGTTACGGGAGGGCCTATTCTATTAAATAGCTAGGTTGACTTCTAAAACAAATAAATAAAGCATTTTATTGTAAACTAAATTAATAAAAGTAAACTAGATGAAAAATAATAATAATAATAATAATTAAGTAATTAATTAAAATAAATAAATGAAACAGTAAAAATAAAGAAATAAAATAGTAAAAAATAAAAAAATAAATGAAGCAATAAAAAAATAAAAAATAAATGAATAAAACAGTGAAAAAGAAAAAAGAAACAGAAAGAAATAAAGAGGAGAAAGGAGAAGAAGGGGAGGAGGAATCATGCCGAGAGAGCCGGAATCTAGCTTTTACTCAATTTCCAACCATCATCCCTATTGAGATTTCTGGAATGTCTCTCAATCTCAATCGCTTCTCTAAGCTTCATGTGGTGGAAGTGATCAACCCTAGCAATAACTCTGGAATCCTCAATGCAAACATCATCCCTATTGAGATTTATGGAATGTCTCTCGATCTCAATCGCTTCTCTAAGCTTCCTGTGGTGGAAGTGATCAACCCTAGCAATGACTCTGGAATCCTCAATGCAAACATGGTGTTTTGATTTCTCAGCATGTTCTGCTAGGGCTGATGAGCGAGAGTGATTGTGTCTAATATCGACAACATGTTCATTGATTTTCTACTTAATAGACCTACCAATTTAAGGAATACCACATGAACAGGGAACCAGGTAGACACCCTTCGTGTCCTTAGGGTCAATGGGGTCCTTAACTGATCTAAGAGAATTTTTAATGGTACTGAGAGGTTTGAATGAAGAAGGGACATTACTCTTCCTAAGGATATAGGCAATCATGTCTGTGGTTCCTTGGATATACGAGATGAACCTTGGAGATAGGATCAATGTGAGGAGGTTTAACTCTTGGCGCTTTATAGGCCTTATGAAAGGCCTTGAGAGCTTGGGATCTGCTATACCCATTAATTCTAAAAACTTCAAGAAGATGGGACTTCTCTTGTTCAAGGTGGCTATCATCAGAGGTTCTTAGAGCACAGGTAGCAAGAGTGCTTAGAACACCGAGTTTCCGAACTAGCATGGAGATATTGTTCCATGTGAGTTTTCTTATGAAAAACTTGGTGACAGACGGAACCATCATCTATCCTTGAAAGGAGAATGACTAAAAAGGGAAGGCAACCATTCACCTCGACTTCCTTAGTAACTAATTTTGTAACGACTAACTCTCTGAAATGATGCATCCATGCTATTTATTCCTATAGATCGATTGATTTCTCACCTTGTTATGAAGATAAACCACATTAATTGGTTCAAAATGTCGACCAAATATTAATAATATAATTAATCCGGAAAACATATTTCTACACTCTAAACTACTCTAAACTACTAACCCAATGTTCCACTCTATTCAAACTCACTCTAGTTTGAATAGTTACTCTAAACTACTCTAAACTACTAACCCAATGTTCCACTCTATTGAATAGTTACTCTAATTTTGAGATATAATAATTTAGGTTATAATTTTATTTTCAATGCATTTTTATAATGGTGAGTGTATAAAAAAGGTAACTAATCGGGGTAACTTATCTAATTAAATAATGGTTATTATCATGTCCTAACTAACCTGTCAAATCTAGCCATTATCAATATAGTCGTTACCTGAATATAATCATTGGAAGTTTGCTCTATCTATTTAACATGCAAAACTTGATCTGTTCATTCAACTTGTCCTCATGGTGAACCACACTGCTTGGTTCGAAAGGCGTCGACAAATGAAATATCATGTGATATACGCAAAAAAATCTATTAAAATTATTAATTTATATTTAAAAAAAATAATTAAATTTATTTTTTAATTTTAATTTTATTTTCATATTAAAAATCAATATTCTTTTATTTACTATATATTAAAAAATGATTAAACCATATTTAAAAAAAATAAACATATTTTACACAATAATCACATCAAAATTTATTTATCTAAACATTTCAAACCAGCACATATAATTCATCTTTAAAACAATTTCAAAAAAAATTAATTTCAAATTTATTTTGACACTAAAATTTAAATAATTTTCTATTCACAGTATTGAATATTTTAACGGTGATACAATATATCGAGTGTAGGGCTCACAAAAGCCAAAGGTATATCTTTATATTCACAATATTTTAAAAGTGATGCAATATATTTAAGTGTACACATCACAAAAGCCAAAGGTTGAAGACAAAAGAGGACTATAGAAAATTAATAGTCAGTTGTCTTGATATAGTTTTTCCTCCGCACTAATTTTTTTATTTTCTTTATTTTTAATTTTATTTATTTATTTATTAAAAATGGAGAAAAGCACATCACAACTATTTTTTATTTTATTTATTCATTTATTGAAAATGAGAAAAACACATCACAATTATTTATGTGATTTATAAATTAATTATTATTGACTTTGTCACATGACGAGTGTCATAGATATGGTTAATTGTGCCCATATTTCATGTGTAAGACATGAAAATTTTTAAGATCATAGATATTGCTAATTACTGCCATATTTTATGTGTGGGATATGAAAAAGTTTGAGAGTTAATATTAGCAGGTAGACTAATTTTTCATGATTTTTCTAAAAAAGATTCAGCAGTTTCCATTTGTTCTAAAATGATTCGTCCAAATTTTACAATATAAAATTACTTTACTTTAAAAATCGCCAACATTATATAGAAACTATATACAAAATCATTATAAATTTGAATAATTTAACAAATATATCAATAAACATTTTATAATTTGCATATTAAGAATTAATGAAATTTACCAATATTTTTAAACTTTAAGATAATTTTCCATCCTTAAAATTTATCATGTACTAAATTATATGTTACTACTCCTACAACTTCCTATTAAAAAATGAAAAAAAATTAACACAGTGCATGACAAGACTTTGAAGGTGAGAGGGTCATTTCAAGTTAGTAATCAAGATGGCAGGGGGAATTAGTTGTCTCTATGCACCACCACAAGATTGATGAGCAATAATATTTAACTATCTTTAGCATTCATACCATAGCGTATAGCCTTATGTACTAACCTACTTTACACATAATTTTTAGTATTTATTTATTTCCATCACTGTTATTTTAATATTTACGTTGTGGCCTTATTAACGGATTATCATCATTTAGTGTGCATCCATACGATACCTACCAACACACTTGGGCCACGATGTAATAGGTTTTACCATCTCATCACTTTTAAATGCTGTTAACCAAAATAAATATTATGGATAAAACATTTAACGCAATCAACACAATAAAACCAAAGTTAAAGATATGTTGAAGCATAGAAGTAGAAGTATTAACTATGAAGATAACACAAATACACAAAAAAAAAATTAATTGAAAAATGGTAAAATATCTCTGAGAATTTTCATTCCACTTTTTATAGAAAGAAATAATGAAGAATGACAATTTTATATTAGGTTTGTATATTTTTGTGTAATATTGAGCTAATATCTTTATGTACACTAAAATATATCTGATAGTTTCATAGGCTTTGGCAAAATGATGTTAGTGAAATATTATTTTATTTTAAAATTAATATTTTAAATAGCTATTATGGTAATATTATCAATTTTTTTAAGTTTATTTTCAACAATTTAGGTTTCAAATCATTAACCCACATTAAGGTTTCAAATCATTAACACACATTAAGGAGTTTATAATTTTTTTAAATTTTGGATTTATATAATTATATACTATTTTACCTTGGCATGTGTCTTGTTGTCATGTTTGGCAATAAGTTAGGTTGAGCTAGAACTTGTAAGCGATCCATGCCTAGGTAGCCTCAGTGACCTAGTTAGAAAAGAGCTTAGCCTTCCAAGAGGGAGATCAAATTAAAACCATCTTTACAATTGTAGTAAGTCTTAAGAACGAATTATAATTGGTTCACCATAATTAGGATTGCTAAGGTCTTGAAAATCTCATAAGGCATTGGACATCTAGCAAGAGCAATAACTTATCCATGGGTGTTAATGATCCTAGAATAAACATTCACCATGTTTTCAAGGAATTCTGATGATCTATTGGACTATTGATTTAAAAACAATAGTGAATGGAAATGCTTTTCTCCTTCTTGGAAACAAAACATCCTTTTATTCATGCTCAAAGTTTATACAATAATTTTCCATTCATAACTTTTCCAAAAATAGCATTGATTTAATCTAACCTAACATATTAATGAATTACCATAATTTTTATGTAGAAAATGTAGGAATTTACAGGGTAAGTTCTTTAGATACAACACCAAAGGACACCGCTCACAAATAGATCACATATTAATACACCAGTATTCTTGATGTGGTTAAAACCCTCAAAGAGGGAAACAATCCACGACTTGAGCCAACGTTGCCACTTCAGGCAATTTATTAATGTAAAAGAAAGAAATTTACATAAGCTTCTCTCATGAATGGTCACCCTACAAATGACCCTCCATGCTCTTTAAATAGAGATCATGGAACAATCAGATGTTAAGCCACGGATCAAGTGTCAATAATATTGAGGAAAGAATGAACCGTCGGATCACTTAATGTCTAGAACATATCGTGACCATCAAATTGTAAGTTACAAAAGTACATAGTAAATAAACACACTTTACCTAACTCTACACTATACCAAGTTATACTTAACTATTTCTTATGTGTCGGAATATCCTAACATCCCCCCTTAAGAACAACTTGGGATAGGATTGAAGGATGTACAAATATGACACAATAGGATAAGGAAGGAGGCATTACAGCCTATCCCCCCTTAGTGACAACTTCCTGAACCCCAACCATAAATCGAATTTTAGTAAACTTTGCCTCTGTGAGAGCCTTTGTAAAGATGTCTGCAACTTGATCATTGGTTGAAAAATATTGCACTTCAAGAACACGGTCATGAATGAGCTTTCTGATGAAGTGCATGTGTAGTTCAATGTGTTTGTTGCGCTAATGTTGGACTGGATCTTTTCATAGTTGAATGACACTTTGATTATCACACCAACGTGTAGTTGGATGCTGCTGCTGAAAGCCAAACTTTGACATGATCTGACGAAGCCACAAGGCTTCCTTACTAGCTTCTACGGCGCTACGATACTCTACTTTTACTGAAGAAAGAGAAATGACACTTTGTTTCTTACAAGCCCATGTAATAGGTCCAGAACCAAGAGAGAACACATAACCAGCAGTAGATTTCCGGTCATCAGGGTCACTAGCCCAATCGGAATTAGTGAAGCCAACAAATAGAGGAGATGATTTTGCACTGTAATGAATCCAAAATATAATTATACCTTGAACATAACGAAATATTCTTTTAGCTGCTTTCCAATGACTTTCATGTGGGTTTTGCTTAAACCGAGCAATAAGGCCAACAACAAAGGAAATGTTAGGACGGGTATGGGTCAGATACAAAAGTTTTCCTACAAGTTGACGGTATAAGGTAGCATCAGCTTCAGGGGAAGTACAAGTGACTGAAATCTTGACTCCAAACTGAAAGGGAGAAGGGGTTGGCTTACAGTGTTTCGTGTGAAAGTGGCGTAGAGGATCACAGGCATACTTGAACTGGGAAAGGGAAATACCTTCCTTGGATTGCAAGACTTGAAGACCAAGAAAATAATGCAAGTGTCCTAAGTCTGTTATTTCAGACTGCTTTTTAAGGCTGGACTTCACATGGTTTATAAGGTTGGGATCACTACCAATAAGGATAAGATCATCAACATAAAGAACAAGAATGATAAGATATTTACCCACTTTCTTGGTGTAGACAGTATTGTCAGAATGACACCTTGTAAAGGCAACATCTAAAAGAAAACTATCCATTTTGGCATACCAAGCCCGAGGGACTTGCTTGAGACCATAAAGGGATTTCTTAAGCCGACATACAAGACTGAAGTCTGTTTGTATAAAGCCAGGAGGTTGTTCCATATAGATTTCTTCATGCAAGTCCCCATGCAAGAAGGCAGATTTAACATCCATCTGATGGATTTCCCATTTGAAAGACGTAGCAAGGGAAAGAACAAGGCGGATAGAGTTCATTTTGGCAATAGAGGAGAAGGTTTCAGTATAGTCAATTCCTTCAACTTGTGAAAAACCCTTAGCAATAAGACGAGCTTTATGTTTATCAACTTTTCCATATGATCCAAACTTGGTTTTGTAAACCCATTTGCATCTAACAAGTTTTTTTCCCTTTGGAAGAGGAACAAGATCCCATGTATCATTTGCCAATAATGAACAATATTCTTCATTCATAGCTGCGTCCCAATATGGATGGTCTGAAGCTTATGCAAAGGTGTCAGGATCATAATTCGTTGAAGCTTGAGCGAGTAAAGAAGAGGCTCTATCAAACTGAGAACGTGTACATCACTGATTTTTAGGATCACCTGCAAGAGCACCTGCTGCATCCTGAGTAGCACAGACCCATTTTCGAAGCTGAGGAGCTGAAGGAGGATCTTGAAAGGGTAGGGGAGGATTGTCATCTCATTTTCATCATCTGAAGAATAAATATTTTCAGAGATAGAAGGGATAGAGAGAGGTGGCACATCCACCGAACTAGGCTCGTAGGACGATATATTTTCAGTAAACTTTACATCTCTTCTAATGATAACATTTTTGGACTTAAGTGGAATAAGTCTATATCCTTTGACATCTTCAGAATATCCAACAAAAATATATTTTTCGCTCTTAGGTTCTAAAACTTTATGTTTCTCATCTAGAATATGGGCCCACTTCACTTCCAAAAACATGAAAGTGACTTACATCTAGTTTAATTGAGCTCCATGCTTCTTTTGGAGTGATATTCTTTAAAACCTTAGTAGGAGTGCGATTTACTATGTAATTTTCACAGTTAATTGCTTCTGCCCAAAAATTAAGACTAAGTCCTTTAGATTGAGGCATACAATTAACCATTTCCTTTAAAGTGTGATTCTTCCTTTCAGCTACACCATTTTTTTGTGGAGTATATGGAATAGTATGTTGCATTTTAATTCCATGCTCAGTGAAAACATTGATGAATTTGTTGTTCACATATTCTCTACCATTATCAGATCTTAGCTTAAGAATTTGATGTCCAAATTGTTTCTGAACAAAGGCCTTAAAGGCCAAGAACATGTTAAATACTTCACTCTTGAGTTTTAAGAAGTATACCCAAGCATGTATGGAGAAATCATCAATGAAAGTTAACAAATACTTCTAGCCAGAGAATGAAACAAGTGGAAGTGGACCACATAAGTCACTATGCAGAAGCTATAAAGGGGTTGAAGCATGCCAAGAGGAACGTTTTTCAAAGCTATTCCGACGATGTTTTCCGAGTACACATCCGGAACAAGCACCATCTCTGCAAGATACCATGGGAAGACCTATCACGTATTTATTGCGCTGAGGGGCGCTCTACAGCCCAGTATATATGAGAGAGATGTTGTCACGTAAAGTAATGTTACATTAAAAAATATTAGAAATATATGAGAGAGATGTATGAGAGAGACGTTGTCACGTAACGTAACATTAAAAAATATTAGAAAAATATGAGGGAGATGTTGTCATCTAAGATAACGTTACATTAAAAAAATATTAAAAAATATGAAGGAGATGTTGTCACATAATGTTACATTAAAAAATATGAAGGAGATGTTGTCACATAACGTAACGTTATATATATATATATATATATATATATATATATATATAGAGAGAGAGAGAGAGAGAGAGAGAGAGAGAGAGAGAGATATGTTGAAGATCTGTGTAATGTTACTATATATGTGTTAGCTAATATATATTGTATATGCTCAAGATATGTATAACGTTAATTTAAAGTAAAAAAATTAATTAAAAAATAAAAATTGTGTCGACTAATATTAACAAACTCAATTTTGAAAACGATATATATACAATTTAAAAAGAGATCGATTAGCTTATTCATTGAATAACATAGAAAATTAGGTAAAGGAAGCGGATGACAAACTCAATTTTGAAAATAATATATATACAATTTAAAAAGAAATTGATTAGCTTATTCGTTGAATAACAAAAAAAAATTAAATAAAAAAAATGAATGATTCATAAATTAATTATAAATTTAATTCTAAAATATTCTATTAAAATTAAATCCCTACCTTAACTTTATTCCAAAATAAACTTATCTATCATTAATTAATAACTTATATTATATTAAAACCCATAAAACACATTTAAAACAACATTTCCTTACGACCTTCCTTTACCTGCAAATTCCCAAATTGATGTTGTTCACATACTTGTGTTAAGGGCAATTACATCATTTTGAAATGGAATAAATTAACTTTGTTGAAAGTTATTGACTCTTTACCCCTCACTCGTTGAAATCATGATAAGCGTGGAGATTAGTGGCCAACTATTTATTAAAATGCTTTTATTCTGTTGAAGTTAGTGGTTACATAGGATCATGCATGTTCACACGATTTAATACAATACTGCTCAATTATCTTAATTTAATTAAACATAAAATTTATACATGGTTTAATTCATAAAATAATTATAGATTTAATGGCATAATTTTTATTATTATTATTATTAATAACGTTTTAATACAAAACTGCTCAACTACATTAATTTAATTAAACATAAAATTTACGCAGTTTAATTCATAAAATAATTATGGATTTAATGGCATATTTTTTTTTATATATTAATAACGTTTTAATACAGAACTGCTCAACTACCTTAATTTAATTAAACATAAAATTTACACATAGTTTAATTCATAAAATAATTATGGATTTAATGGCATATTTTTTTTATGTTAATTGTTCTGGTTTTTCCGAACATAGCTTATAAGTTATACCAATTTATATTTTTATATATACATATATATAATTTTTTAAAAAGAAAGGTTAATATAAAAATAATTAATTAATTAAAAAAATGCATTTAAAATATAATATATATAAAAAATTAAACATAATAGGTAAATTATATCATATAAGAAATACATATATATTTTTATCACTTTTTTTTGTAACCTCAGATTTTATATTCAATTAATGTTATATTTACATCATATAGCAAGCATTACATAATGTCTTGGCTTTCTAGTTTAGAAACCACGCCAAGGGCAAAATCTGAGGTTTGAGCAAAGGCTCATCAAAACTTTAAAATACGTATGATATATCTATTAAGACGATACCAAAACCTAGGTTGTAATGCTACATATATGAGTTTAACACTTAACGAAAAACATATGCCCACGGGTTTAGATAAGATAAAACAACTAGGTAGCATTAACAATAAAAACTATGTAAATAACCAGATCTAGATGATCAACTCCACTATGCCAGATGAGCAAAATTAGCTGGAGGAGGAGGCGCTTGATCATGTAGGAGAACTCATTCAATGCAGTGAAGGCATTGACCATGATTGCGTACAATAGGTATTTCTCCTCCATGCTAAGGATGGGCTCATTGTAGTTGACATTATGATTGAATAGGACTTTCCCCAACATTTCTTTAAGCCTCCATCATAGCTCCATAACAAGGAGGTACTAGTTACATCTCCCTCTCTTGGACCCAAAATCAAGTATCCAGCTAGCGATCGGCTCAAGCACTTTAGCATTGGAAATCTTTTCATGCTCATCTGCCACCTCTCATCACAATATCCTCAATTTCCTTTTGTGCTACCAGTGGTGTGTACTATTTATATCTTTCCACCACTGCACTTACTCTGGCTTAAGCATGCACATTGCTAAGGCTATCATGACCTCCAACTCCCTTGTGGGAGTGATCTCTATGTCTTGGCATGCTCGACAGGGATAAAACTTGACAAAATAGTAAACAAACATAACAGGGGGCTCAAGCGCAGAGGGGTGAAGGGAAGAACACGCATATGGAGTGAATCCCCCAATAAAAAAGGCAAAACATTGCTCACGGTGAAGCAAAAACATAGATAGAAACCAATAAGAGAAAAGCCCAGAATTAAAGTTACCTACAACCCGATAAAAGAGGTTGCTATTTTTTATCGATGTGCAATAGGACTCACCCGAGTCGAGTATCAAAACAAGTATAACCCCAACCAAGAGGTGAAGGACTTTGATTATCATCTCGACCAAAACCAGAGAAAGAAGGGGAGGCTAGGCTAGGAGGGCTTATTCCTTCCACCAACAATGATGAGTTATTTGGATGACCACTCCTTCTGAGCTTGGTGGATTCCAAGCTTAATATCGATTGAAACAAAACTCTAAAACACATAATTAAGAAACATTCTTGGATATGTCATATATTTTTCTAAGTCTATTTTGGAAACTACATGGCCATGAATGGTAATTGACATTCGAATTGAGAATTTTATTGCTCAATCACAACTAGTGGTCTTGTTGTAGAGCAAGCCTGTCATCTTATTGTCCCTCATCGCAATCTGACAACAAGGATACCTGCCAACTATAATATTCATGCGAGTTAACATGGGATGGGCATGTGGTGGCCGATAGCCTCCCCTCCCTGTCATCACCCCTATTGCATTCATTTTCGACTGACATGATGCCATTTAAGTCTTGATTTCATCATACTTATATAACCTAACTATTAATATAAAAAACAATTAACTAAAAAAAGTTTAAATATCAATCTTAAATTACACAATTTGAATGTGTATAATAATCAAGAGCATGTGCTTCCTTTGTACTACAAATAAGAAGGTCCTATACACTCATTCAATATCTCACTTTTCATAACCTAAACAATAAATTATTATAATACTTAAATATCTTCTTAAACATATATTTTATTTTTTATAAAAATAATTATTTTTAAATTATTTAATTTAAAATAATAATAAAACAATTTTAATTTTTTTTAATTATAATTTATATTTTAAATAAAAATAAAATAATATATTAACAAGGTGGGTTGCAAGCAACAAGGCCCTGACCTGTGTTTTTTAGAAAGAAAAGATTTTATATTGTCCTGTAGCATTTTCTATCGTCGTGTAGCATGATGTAGTTCCCGCTTTTTTGGAAAGAAACGATTGGAAGGAAGCAATATATTCAAATATACTATATTGGAAGACAATTTTCTATACACTGATGATAATATATAATTGGTTTTGCTATCATATTTAGCCTTCGGGTTCCATTTGTCCTAAAAATGACTGAGATGGTAACATGTAATATAACATAGGTGTAACATTGGTTTTGCTATATTGTTTTCCCTGAGGAATCGTCATGAAGGCTCAGGTTGTCGAAATTCCTGATCCCTGCAACTTAGGCTCATTACGCCCTCTTGCCTGAATCCTCCTGTTTTTTTTCCGGGCTGGATTTTTTCTCCGGGAAGCTGGTATGCCTTCATAAGTACAAGCCTTAAATTCTTTCTATGACTAAGATTTTCGGGCAGAGAAAATATAAGTATTTCTCTGGATTTTTAAATCTTTTGTGGGACAAAACAGATTTCTGAATTAAGCCAAGCCGTCAAAATTCAAAATTCTATGTGACTGTCAGAATCCAGTTTAATGACATAGATCATCCTATTTATAGGCAGAGGGGTTGATGGACTTATAATTAACTCCCTTTCTCATCAAATAGGGGTAAACTCTTTCCCGAGGTTATATAGGACAGTACTGCAAGTTGAAAATTCGAGGCTTAAGCCTTCTCTCTCCGGGCTTTTTGTTCAGAACCATCTGACTCTTTTGTCTGTAGGCCCTGACCCATATCTTCCCTAGATTTTCATGATCCCTTCGTGCTCAAAATTAGGTGGTCGAATTAAGAATGAATGATACTTCCGATTTGGAGGCGATGATTCAAGCGACCATCTAGGCGGAGTCAGTACACAAGAATGCCAAGTTGGATAGTGAGTGGCAATCCACTCTGGAGGAAATGCTGATTCGCCCCTCGGTCCCACAAAATGAGATAAAATGTCTTTTAAAAGATAAACCTTTGCACACTATCTGTCAATATGGAAATGATTTCATTCAAAAAGCCTGGCATGAGGACTGTCTTTAGGGAAATAAAAAACCTGTTAAGACTATCCCCCCTCCCGCTGCTAGTAGAATAAACAGTAGTCATCTGACAGATCATATTGAAAGTCTTCAAGCAAAGGCCTTGGTCAGGAGATGGCATTTCCTGGAACTATATGATGCGAAGATGAGATGCTGGCTCGAGCAACAATGGAAGCCATTAATTGGATATGTTCCAATTATCGCCAGGTTACTGAAAGAATGGTACTGATTTCACTTTATGAGTTCCAATGACCTGGAAATCATCCTAAAACATCAATGGGTTTATAAAAGAAGCTTTCTGGCATTACACAGATGGTATATGGGCTATAATCCATTAAAGAACATTCCGTCCAATAATTTAATTTGGGTCAAACTTCTTGGATTACCATTAGAATTATGTTCAAAGGAAACTTTAGCTGAAATCGGGAATGCAATCGGGAGATGTGTATATGTGGATCCTTGGGTTTTAGGTGAAAAAGATAAACAAGTAGCTTGGATTTTGATAGATAAACCTTTCAGAGGAGGATTCCCGGCTCATAGACATTCATTGGAGAGATTTAAAAGTCAAGCAAAAGCTCGAATTTTGGGGGATTCCCTTTAGATGTATAGCTTGCCATCGCACTGGACATCTAATTAAGAACTGTTCAAGATGCCTTTCGAATAACCGGAAGCATCATGGTCATCATCGTAATGCGGCAAAGCCCTACAAAGTCAAGTCTCCAAGCCGGGAGTTAGAGCGATCCACATCCTCAAAAAACTTGTCTCTCTCAGGATCAGAAGCTCACAGGGAGTTCTTTGCTAAAGACGGACAACTTTTGCCACATCAGATTGATTCTCATGTTCATGTCGAGCCTAAATCCCCTTCTATGCCCCCTTTGGAGCCTGCCTCGGACCACGAGGCTCCTATCGATACCCATATCCCGGTGGAGCATATATCTCCCTCTTTTCCCCCGCTGGAACCCACCTCGGATCACGAGATCCCATGCCCTCGTCTGACTCCGCATCCCTTTAAAATGCTCAACAATGAATTTCAATCCGTCCAGTCCTCTATTCCAACTCCAAATAAAATCAGTTCTTCCATTGAAAGAGGAAAAGAGATTATGATTACTCCTACCCCTCTAAACTCGCCTACATCTTCACCCACAAATTCGGTAGGCAGTGACTTGGAATTCCTGTTAAATAAAAAATCATTACATCTCAAGGCACTCACAATTCATAAACCTTCAACCCAATCGTCCCCTCAAATTAGTCCAAAGTCTGCTAGAAATATCACAGTGAGGAGGAAAACAAAAGGGGGAAGCAGGCACTTCAGGGGGAGGGAAGAGGGGGCAGGCAGAGGAGTCTGAAATTTATCTCTTATAGATGTCCCAATCATAGATATGACGGAAGACAGGTCTCTTAGAGCAACCATGGCCGGAAAATATCCAAAATGAATTTCATCATCTCCATGAATATAAGGGGCTTGGGGGCAGGACCCAAGTTTTTGGCCTTAAAAAACCTCTTTCACTCAGTAAGTCCCAAAATTATTTTAATACAGGAAACAATGCATGCATCCTCTGTTGTAGTTTCTTACTTCAGAAAGATGTATCCAGCCTGGCATATCTCTGCCATCGAAGCGACCGGTCTTTCGAGGGGGTTAGTGGTCTTATGGGATCCATCTTGGATCAAGGCAAAAACATATAGTTGTCTGGCAGGGATCCTGATCTCGGCAAAAATGAGAGGACATAAATTTCCTATAAATATCTTGAATATATATGCTCCCTACAAGAATAGAATGCTATTCTGGGAGAATATTTTTGACTCTGAAATGCTTGATGTGGAAAATTTATTGATTGCAAGGGATTTAAATCTCACTTTAAATATGGACGAGATTTGGGGCAGTAACAAGAAGAAGGACCCTCTTGCTGAAAGGATTAAAAATGAATTGCTGAAGAGGAATTTTGTTGACATTCTCCCTTCTCGAATGATTCTGACATGGGAAAATGGCAGAATTGAGAAATATTATATTGCAAAAAGGTTGGATAGGTTTCTTCTTCATGCTAGTTTGATTGACAGTATGGGTATGCCATTTTCATCAATCGAAAATATCTTCATTTCAGATCATAGGCTGATCATATTAGGCTAGAAGGAAAAAAGTTTCAAGAAAGGATACTCATTTAAATTTAATAGGTCTTTCCTGGAGGATCCGGGCTTTAACGACCTCATTAAAAAGATAAGGAAAGAGGATCCGGGCTTTAACGACCTCATTAAAAAGACATGGAACGAGTTGGCATATAATAATCCTTCCTTACTTTTGATGACATTCAGAGACAAAATGTTAGGGTCCCACCCTAACGCCCTTATTTATGTGATGGGATCAAGTCATAGTCAAGAGTCAATAAAGCCCATATTAATAATTGTAAGTGGCTAACCCGCAATTAATGACGGGACCACAGTTAGTTGCAAATGGGTCGTAGTATTAGATAGATGGTATTAATAAAACCCATGGTATTGATCCATGGTATTGCATGTATGAGTCATATATAAAGGATAGAGACTCTCTGCGAGGAGCATTTTGTCTTATTTTTGAATCAAGCTCTGCTTTATTGGAGGTTTCCCCCTCAAAGAGGCCAATGAACATTGCTTTCTAAATAATAAAATATTTGCTATTGTCTCTCACTATTCTATGTTCTGGGTATCTTTCTTCGCATATTCTGTATTTGGGTATCTTTTTGCAGGTTAAGAGCATAACAAGTGGTATCAGAGCACTTTCCAGGGCCGGTGGGATCTCCATTTCTTAGCAAAATTTTTCTGGCTAGAGACATGTTCTGGCGTCTTTAAACCACAGGATCTATCGTTGAGTGCATAGACCTGTGGATTTGGGGAGGCATGCATGCAGGAAATACAAGAGGTGGTCACGCTTATTGGACTCCCTTGTAACCCCTGTGGGTACCCCTTCGAGTAGTAGCGCATTAGACAGAACCGCGTATGGACTGTCTTCCAAGTACCTTCTGGGTATATCGGAAGCCCCTTAGCTCCTCCGCAACCTCGCCATAGATAAATCGTCTGTCGTCTTGCTGCTACAGTACACCGAGAACAACACTCGGAGAGATTACTCGCCCGTACGATAGGGTAGTCAGGTTGTACGACTAAGGGTACGGTTGATCCTCCTTAGTTAGAGCCCTGAAACATTGGGCCGAGTACTACTGTCAGACACTTATGTATGTTGCGATCTGTAGCACCTGAAACTCCTCGAGACTATAGTTCCCTTTTCTATCTTGGTATCACGCATCATCTCTGCCAGATCCGCTCGTGCAAAGGGGTGCAACAGCAGCAGACATCAGTTCCGCAGTCCGAGTTAGCAGACCAGCCATTCCGATCTATTAGATCCATCAAATCCGCAGCAGCAGTCTGTTCCACCGCCAAGAGCTATCCGATCCGCCATTCAGATCTCTCAGATCCACCAGATCTGAGTAGTTGTGTGGGGTTCCTATACCGGGGCATAATTTTCGCAAGGCTTTTGGCAGCATTGACATTTTGAGGATTTGGCGACTGCAGTGTTCATAAGGAAGGAGTAAAACTCTGTTAAGGATCTCCCGGGGCACTTATTAGTGATCTAGCCCATCAGAATCAGGACGAAGAGCTTAGCACGGTGGTACCATTCAATTCTTACTGATTTTTTTTTTGGGCGGTCCCAAATATCAAGAACATCTGATCGGTGCATGGTAGAAACTAGAGCTCAAGCTATGGCCAATGAGAGGATTGACAAACTTGAACTAACCTTGCAATCCATCCAAAGTCAACTTGACAGACTATCTACCCTAATCTCGAAGGGCAAGGAGGAAGCCCACGAGGAGGTGTATAATGGCAATGGACATAGTGAGGGTGAGTCTAGCCACTCTCCTCACGTTTGGGGCACCCACCAACAATCCCGTCAGCGACCTCCCAAGTTGGATATGCATAAATTTGACGGTTCTCACCTAGCAACATGGATAGCACAAATGGAGCAGTATTTCAATCTGAATAACATCTTAGACAATGAGACTCCGCTTATGGTGGGGAGCATGTACTTGGACAATGAAAGGTGGCAATGGTGGGAATGGCATCAATGTTGCAATGGACCTTTTCTGGCTTGGACCAACTTCAAAAAAGCTCTTACAGACCGCTTTGACCAGGAATCTTCTTTTTTGGGTCGTCTTACTAAGCTCCGACAGACTGGCACAGTGGATGAATATATTACAGCCTTTGAAGCCTTAGCCTTTCGCACTAGGGGTCTCTCAGATGTGTTCTACACGGAATGTTTTATCAGCGGTCTTAAAGAAGCCATAAAAGCCCAAGTCCTACTGCACCACCCTCCCACATGGACGGAGGCTTGCGAGGTAGCTCGTAATGTGGAACGTGCGTTAGCAGCCCAGTACAGTCGCCCAAACTTCTCCGCTAAGGGTCGCCCCCCACAGGCTCACACCACGACTCAAACACTTAAGGTCCAAAAGGCGTCACTTGCAGAAATGGCCGAAAGAAGAAAGCAAGGATTATGTTACTACTGTGATGAAAAATACTCCCCAGGTCATAAATGCAAGGAGCCCATTTTGTTTCAAATTGATGCCACTGACTACAGCTCATCGGAGGAAGATCCACCACTTGAGGAACATGAGGTGGTAGAAGAGGACAACCAAAAGGACAATGCCCCGGACGAACCAGTTATTTCGCTGCATGCTTTGGTAGGGATTTCTTCACCTCAAACTCTCAAAATCAGAGGTTTTATTAAACATTGCCCAGTAGTAGTCTTGATTGATACTGGAAGTACACATAATTTCATCCATCACAAAGTCGCGGAAGCAATGCATTGTTTTGTACGAGCAGTTTCTAACTTCCAAGTCCAAATTGCGGATGAAGGCACAATGAAATGTGAAGGCCGCTGTGAAAACGTCAAACTTCAAATGGGGGATTATCAGTTGAAGACCCACATGTTTGCCATACACATGGGAGGGTGCAACATTGTTCTCGGCGCTGAATGGCTCCGCACTCTTGGGACAATCACAATGGATTTCCAGGAGTTGTATATAAGTTTTAAGCAGAACAAATCCACACATACCCTCCGTGGACTCCAGGCAGGAGCTCCCTCTATCATCAGCTCGCATAGGATGGAAAAATTGCTAAAAAAGGGTCATCATGGAGTTATAGCTCAATTTAATGCTATCCAGGCTGTCGCAACCAAGTCTCTGCCGATTCATCCTGAGATGCAACAGATTTTAAATAACCATCTACCAGTCTTTGACAAGCCTCATGAGCTTCCACCCTCGAGAGGGGAACATGATCATAGCATCACCTTGGTTCTAGGGGCCCAACCCCCAAATGTGCGCCCATACAGATATCCGTTCACCCAAAATAATGAAATAGAAAAAATAATCAAGGAACTTTTGGAAGCAGGTGTCATTCGTCCCAGCATTAGTCCTTATTCATCACTGGTGGTCATGGTGCTCAAGAAAGATGGGGAGTGGCAGATGTGTTCAGAATTCAGGGCCCTCAATAAGTTGACAGTCAAAGATAAATTTCCCATCCCGGTGGTTGATGATTTGCTGGATGAACTCAATGGGGCTCAATTCTTCACTAAGCTGGATCTGCACTCAGGCTACCACCAAATTTGCATGAAGGAAGTCGACATTCCAAAGACTGCTTTCCAAACTCATGAAGGCCATTATGAGTTCCTGGTCATGCCATTCGGTCTTTGTAATGCCCCATCTACTTTTCAGAGCCTTATGAACCACCTTCTCAAACCATATCTCAGGAAATTTGTCCTTGTCTTCTTCGATGACATCCTCATCTACAGTTGCACTTGGGTCGCACATCTTCAACATGTAGATCTACTCTTGCAACTGCTCCGCAAGCATAAATTATTTGTTAAGATGTCCAAGTGTTCATTTGGCATGGAAGAAGTTGAGTATTTGGGCCACATTGTGGGGCGTGAAGGTGTCAAGGTGGACCCCAAAAAGATCTAGGCAATGCAGGATTGGCCTCAACCTAGGACCTTGAAGAGCCTGTGAGGATTTTTGGGTCTCACAAGCTATTATCGAAAATTTATCCGCAATTATGGTCACATAGTGAAGCCCCTCACTCAACTCCTGAAGAAAAATTCATTCTTCTAGAATGAGTACGCACAATAGGCCTTTACAGCTCTCAAAAATGCCATGTGTTCCACTCCAGTCTTAGCACTACCTGATTTCACCAAATCTTTTGTCATTGAATGTGATGCTTTGGGTACGGGTGTTGGGGCGGTCTTAATGCAGGAAGGACGACCTTTGGCCTTCACAAGCCAACAACTAAGTGGGAAGAATCTGGGCCGATCTACCTACGAGAAGGAAATGATGGCCATCTTACATGCAGTAGAGACCTGGTGACCTTACTTATTGGGGCAACGTTTCCAAATCTGCACAGACCATCACAGTCTTAAATATTTTTTGGAGTAATGCCTATCCTCCCCACAACAAAATAAATGGCTCGCCAAAATGCTGGGATATGATTATGAGATCATTTATAAGAAAGGGAAAGAAAATAGTGTAGCAGATGCATTATCTCGCCAATTTGAGGAGGAAAGTACTCTACTAGAAATTTCCCTCCCCATTCCATAATGGATTGAAGAGGCTCGCAAGGAATGGTTCTCACATCTCGGGCTCTCCCAACTCATTTCTCGATTGCAGGCGGATCCAAATTCCGCCAAGGGCTACTCATGGTAGGATGAGATTCTTCGCTACAGGGACAGAGTCGTAATATCACCAACATCCACCCTCAAAAGTCGCATTTTGGCAAAATTGCACTCATCTCCCATTGTAGGAAATTCAGGCTTTCAGAAGACGTATGCTCGCACCAGAAGATCATTTTTTTGGACAGGCATGAAAAAGGACATCCTTACTTTCGTAGCAGAATGTGATGTCTGTCAATGCCACAAAGGGGAGACCGTCAACACACCAGGCACATTACAACCGTTGCCCATCCCGACATCAATATGGACAGAGGTTTCTATGGATTTCATTATAGGTCTTCCAAAGTCAGGAAACAAGTCAGTCATCATGGTGGTTGTGGACAGACTTTCGAAGTATGCTCATTTCTGCACCCTACCCCACCCGTTTACATCGACTTTGGTCACTCAATCTTTCATGGATCAGATCTTCAAATTGCATGGCATGCCCACTTCTATTGTGTCTGATCGCGACTCGATCTTCACCAGTAATTTTTGGCAGGAACTCTTCAGGCTACAAGGCACTCAACTAAAACTCAGTACTTCCTATCATCCACAAACAGATGGTCAAACTGAAGCCATCAACAAATGTCTAGAAACCTACCTTAGGTGTTTCACTTCAGAAAAGCAACATCTTTGGGTACAGTGGTTACCTCTGGTTGAATGGTGGTATAACACCAACTATCACGCCACCACCAAAATGACTCCCTATGAAGCAGTATATGTTCAACTCCCTCCTTCCCCTACTTCTTATATCAAGGGGTGCTCAAAGGTACAAGCAGTGGATCAACTCCTACAACACCCTGCAACCATGCTCACCCATCTTAGAGAGAATCTTCATCAAGCTCAAAACCGCATGAAGCAACAGGTAGACCAGCATCGCTCAGAGCACCAATTTCAAGAAGGGGACCAGGTCTTTTTGAGGCTGCAACCATATAAGCAAACATCACTCAAAGACAAGGGTTGTCAGAAACTATCTCCAAAATTCTGCGGACCATATCAATTACTTCAGCACATTGGAGAAGTGGCTTACAAGTTGGCTTTGCCACCTACTGCAAAAATCCATCCAGTTTTCCATGTCTCATGCCTCAAGAAAGTGATTGGGAACAATTGCAGAATTCAAACCAATCTACCTGAATTGGATGAAGAAGGGTCAATCTAGCTCCAACCTGAACAGGTCCTAGACACACGAGATAGGCACCTACGGGGCCGCATGATTAGGGAAGTCCTTGTCAAGTGGAAAGACACCTCTCCGGAAGATGCAACTTGGGAACCAGCCACTATTCTTTAGCAGTTTCCGCAGCTTCAACCTTGAGGACAAGGCTAGTCTTAAGGGGGAGCGCATGTTAGGGTCCCACCCTAACCGCCTTATTTATGTAATGGGATCGAGTCATAGTCAAGAGTCAATAAATCCCATATTAATAATTGTAAGTGGTTAACCTGCAATTAATGAAGAGACCATAGTTAGTTGCAAATGGGCCGTAGTATTAGATAGATGGTATTAATAAAACCCATGGTATTGATCCATGGTATTGCATGTATGAGTCATATATAAAGGATAGAGACTCCCTGCGAGGAGCATTGTGTCTTATTTTTGAATCGAGCTCTGCTCTATTGGAGGTTGCCCCCTCGAAGAGGCCAGTGAACATTGCTTTCTGAATAATAAAATATTTGTTGTTGTCTCTCACTATTCTATGTTCTGGGTATCTTTCTTCGCATATTCTATATTTGGGTATCTTTTTGCAGGTTAAGAGCATAACACAAAATGGTTTATATGCGTAAGGTGGTGAAAGAGTGGCAATATGAGAAAAGGCAATCCAACAGAAAAGAGCTCAGGAGGCGATGGCTGCTCATAAACTATCCTTTAAAATGAGGTGTCTTATAAAGGAGCTGCAAAAGAAGAAAATAAAAATTTTAGAACAAGAGGAATCCTTTTGGAGATTGAAAAGTAGGGCGATATGGTTAAAAGAAGGGGATAAGAATACAAAGTTTTTTCACAATTTTGCAAATGCCAGGCGTGAAAAGAACTCCATTTGGAAGATAAGAGATGGAAGGGGTCATTTCATTTATTCTCAACAGGAAATATCAAATGAGGCAGTTAACTATTTTGGTAAACAGTACCAAAGATTTGATGATTGCAGGTTTCAGGACATTCTATGGGGCATCGAAGTTTTTCCACAGATGTTTGATGAAGAAACAAATGATAAAAATTTTCATCTAGTTTCTGAGGAAGAGTTGCTTAGAAATATGAAATCTTTTAAAACAGATAAATGTCCAGGGCCGGACGGCTGGACAATAGAGTTTTTTGTTCATTTCTTCGACCTCTTCAAAGCTAATTTGCTAAAGATGATAGAAGGTTCAAGAATGTCGGGTAGCATCAATCCAAAGGTCGCTTCCACCAACATAGCGCTCATCCCGAAGAAAGAAAAAGCGGAATCATTCATGGCCTTCCGGCCGATTTCTCTGTGTAATATTTCTTATAAAATTATTGCAAAAGTTATCGCAGAGAGAATAAAAGAAACATTATCCAAATTCTTAACATCAGATCAGCACGCTTTTCTTAAAGGGAGAAACACTCAGGATGCGGTGGCAAGTACTCAGGAAGGCTTATTTGCTATTCAGGCCAAAAAAAGGGATGCAGTAATTCTTAAGATTGACCTTCAAAAGGCATACGATTTCATCGACTGGGGTTTTCTAAGGTGTTTACTGGAAAAAGTTGGCTTAAGAGCTAGCATGACAAATTGGATAATGGCATGCATCGAGAAGGTGAACTATGCGGTGATCATTAATGGGATTCCCTCTCCTTTTTTCTTTGCATCCAGAGGTCTCCGTCAAGGATGCCCCTTATCCCCGCTTTTATTCATACTGGCGATGAATACTCTCAGCCTTCATATCAATAAGGCCGTAAAGGAATTCAGATTTCATCCGCTAAAAATATGCAGGAGCATTTCGATTTCTCATAATCTATTTGTTGATGATATTATAATGTTCGGAATGCTATGCAGACTTACATGGTTATGTTACTATGAAATTCTAAAATTTTTTCAAAGGGCAACAGGTCTTCAAATAAATTACGAAAAGTTTGTCTTTTTCCATAATGATACTTGCCAAGACGTGGTAGAATGGTTATCGGCGCTGTTTGGAATCAAAGCTCAATCTATCAGTCTCGGATTAAAATATTTGGGCTTTCAGTTAAAAGCTTCTGGTTACAAAAAGGCATACTGGTTGTGGATATTAGATAGGTATTACAAGAAGATATCAGCTTGGCAATTTAGGTGCCTTTCACTTGCAGGAAGAGTGATCCTCGCTCAATCGGTTTTAAATCAGATTGTAGTATACTAGGCTCATTTATATTATCTCCTAGCAAGCATAATTCATGCAATGAACAAGCTTACCACAAATTTCATTTGGGGAGGTCAAGCGGATAAAAAGAAATATCATCTCTCAACATTATCCAATATATCCATGCCGAAGTGTTGCGGCGGGTGGGGGCTTTTAGACTTGAGAATTTTCGAAAGGGCTCTGCTTTGTAAAACTCTGTGGAGAGGCATCTTCAAAAATGGTTCATGGAGCAACATAGTTCGGAAGAAATATTTGAGAAGGAAGGATCTGTCATTCTGGCACAGAAAAGAAAGTTTTGGCTCTTCTAGAGGGTCGCCAATCTGGTTAAGCCTCCGAAAGATTGGAAAATATTTCCTGGGAAATTTAGCCTGGTGGTTCCAATCAGGAAAAAGAATTCTCATTGGGAGAGATCATTTCATGAGCGGTGCTGAGGTGATCGAGGTTCATGATCCATTACTAAATTTTCTTCACAGGAAAGGTTTGTTTTTCTGGGACAGCCTAATAGCAGGCTGGCAGGGTCCGATTTCTCTCTTGAAGGAAGCTGATAGTCTGGGGATGCCGATAGACATTGCTATACAATGGGATCATATCAAAATCTGTCTTAAAAATTGTGGAATCTTTTGCACGGAGAATCAGGACTATCTCATGTGGAAAAACTCGAAAGGTTTGTCCTCTGTTCAGGTAAAAGATGTTTATAAAGACTTGATCGGCCTAAAGCAACCTATACTCAGGCCTTCTTTCCCGCATATCTTCTGGAAATCGGGCTGCCCCTAAAAAATGATCCTTTTCGCTTGGTTGTCTTTCCACAATAGAAATCTCTCTTGGGAAAATTTAAGGAAACGCGGTTGGCAGGGTCCTGGTGTTTGCCCCATATGCAAGTCTGCAGAAGAAAACAACTTCCACCTTTTTTTAGATTGCAAGAATACTCGTCAACTGTGGAAAGCACTGGAGGAATGCTATGGTATCCAGCATATGTCTCACTCCTCTATTTCGGAAGCGTTCTTATGGAGTAGTAATAAAAAAAGTCATGGAGATCAGTTCTCATCATAACTTTATGGAGCATCTGGAAGTGGCGCAATAATTTTATTTTCAATGGTAAAGCCTCCCCTTTTCTGGAAATCTTCTCCATCATTACTTCCATCTATGAGTCAATTCCGCAGAGCCCTTCCAAGCAGCCGAAAAAGAATGGTAATGAGATCCCTTGGGAATTGTCATCTATGCCAAGGGCTTTTTTCGATGGAGCTGAACAGGTAGGTCAATGTGGCTGTGGGGTCATCATTTGGGCAAATGAAAATAGCCAGTTTCTCATTTACTGGAATGGGGGGAGAGGATCCAACAGTAACGAAGAGGCGATGGCCCTTGCTGGCCTTCTACATTTCTGTCTCTTTCTTAATCTACAGGATGTCTCCATTTTTGGCGATTCGAAGGTCATGGTGGATTGTGTGCTTGGTAAGAATAATATCATGAAGCCACAGCTCATTGGATGGTTAGATAGGATCAAATTTTTATGGAATAGATCAAATGGAGCCTCCATTCATCACATCAAGAGGACCCTAAATCAGCAGGCAGATGGCTTATCAAAACAGGGTCTTCAGGCGGTTCCAGGCTTATGGTTTCTGCAGGTTTCTCATGAGGGCAAAATCTTCTCCATACATGATTTCTTTCCTCCCGCCTTTTAACCTTGCCTTTGTTTCGGTTATCGTTTTTTCATTATCTTTTGATTATATTTTCCTTCAGTTCAGTTGTTTCTCTCCAGATGTTGAGGGTCGTAATCTTCTAATGATGTTGTTTCCAGTGGGTGCAGGTCCTCCAAGCTTGATGTCTTCAATTTGGTTTTCGGGATGGCTTTTTGATGATGGCAAATTGTTATGGTCTCTTTTGTCTTCAGTGGTTAATATTGTCTTTTCTATGCACAGTTAGACTATGTTAGACTCAATCTCTCAAGGCTGTCAGTTTTCTTTTGGCCTACTCTATTGATGCCCATCTGTATGGCTTTTGTTTTGCACAGTTTCACCTATATGAGAGATAGACCTTTTAATGTAATGGTACATAATGCTATGTTTATATTTTTGATATAAATACAATTATGCTTTTTCGATCTAAAGAATAAAGAAAAAAAATGTAATTGATTTTTCCACTAGCATGCTCCAAATATAATATGTCTGAATATAATTTTCTCTAATAATCAATATAGATTTAGAATCCTAGATTTGTTAAGCATTAAAAGGGATAATTGAAAAGAAATCCATACTTAATAAATAATAATACATCTATAGCTGAAAATAATTGTATCTTCGCTGATGGATCTAACAACAAACATATGACCGAAGTGTATTAAGCCTGAAAAATCCAACTGCACTTTTATTCATGCTTAAGAAATCAAGGTTAGTTAACAAATCATTAAAAGAGATAATTGAAAAGAAATCCATACTTAATAAATAATAATACATCTATAGCTGAAAATAATTGTATCTTCGCTGATGGATCTAACAAGAAGCATATGACCGAAGTGTATTAAGCCTCAAAAATCCAACTGCACTTTTATTCATGCTTAAGAAATCAAGGTTAGTATTAGTTAATGCTAAATTATTTCATGATAAAAGATAATAAAGTCAATGGATTCACATACCATCGTAGCCTATTGTAATCAAGGGAAATGAATGTAAATTGCTTAAGGGAAAAATCTGAAGCATGTCAGGTCAAAATTTATTCCAATGTTTCATATCCACTACACTCCAACCTCAATATTGATTCATAACATTACACTTTGTTTAGCTACTATTTCAGGGTGCACAGGAAATGTAGCTCCCTAAATCGTTCAACGGTAATAAATGATGGTTGATGGGAACGGTAATAAGCTTGCTTGCTTCACCAATTCTCACACATTTGCTTTGCTATTTCTCGCACATTGGTGAGACTCTTTGTGCTCCATAGAATGTTCGAAAGGCTTTCCCTCCACGCTATTCAAATCTATTTCTAAGCGACGGTAGGGATGCAAAGATACTGATGGGTGGTCAAAAATGCACACAACTAGGTGGTGTAGTTTATTGTGGCTTATCATAGTGTGCATAAAAAAATTTAGCCGTTAGTATTTTCGGTAGGCTAATTTTCTATGTTTTTTCCCAAAAAAATTCATCAATTTTATTTTTAGGAAAAATTGATTCACTCAAATTTTATATCATAAAACTATTTTACCTTAAAAAATGTCAAAAATTTATAAAGACCATATAAAATTATTAGAAATTTGAATTTTTTACAAACAAATCGCTAAACATTTTATAGTTTGCATATTAGGGACTAGTAAGATTCGCCAAAGTTTCTAAATTTTGAGATAATTTTCAATCCCTAAAATTTTCCTTGTGTAACTTACATGACAAGTCATCATATATATTAAAAAACTAAATTTACCCAAACAAATATTTAATGCTAAGAAACCAAACGTTTAATGCTAAAGGATTAATTCCAACATTACTTCTAGTTAGAAAAATACAAAGGAGGTAAAAAATTATCTAAAGAATATAGAAGGCTACCTCGAGAAAAGGCCAAATAAAATGAAAATTATTTCATGCACTCATACGCTGAAGTACCATATTTATATTTTATGAAATGTAAAATAAAACTTTAGATTGATTAAAAAAAACATAATGTTAATGTAATAATTCAATTATAAAAATATTGTTGTAACAACAAAAAAATATATATGTATATATGAATGATATATTATCTCACATATTTTGACAAATATATGTCTACATATTCTTTCAAATATCCCAAAACACTCTAAGTATTTATATTAACATCAAATTATGTTTACTATCTTATGTGTAGAAATTACTTTTAATTTTCGTTATTAAATTATGAAAAACATTTCTATTCATTTAAGAAGAGAAAACGCACTGAACTACTAGCATGACAAAACATAAGAGTCGTGCGGTTATGCTACATTTTATATATAGCCCTATTATTTAATTTATTTTTGTCCCAGGCTTTTAATAATCTATAAGGTAAGTTGGTTTGGTTGTATGTGTGCTTTTTTTCCGAATATAACTATAAATATATTATATTTGATTTGGTTTGGTTGTGTGTTTTTTTTTCTAAATATAATTAGTAACGTATTATATTTTGAGAAGTGTGAAAATATATAAATATATTATATTTTGAGAAAATAAATCATACTCGATGGTTCCATGGTTCAAAATGCTTTGGACAAAAAAACCTAATGTAAAAAATCTTTCTTTTATAAAATTTATTTTCTTAAAATTATATTTTTTTAATATAAAATTGAAACAAAAATTTATGCCTCTAAAATTATATATATGGGGTAATTATAAATTTCACATAATGTGATTTTTATTTGATAAATTAGAACTGAAAATAATTTTATGTAAATATTTTATAATAGTATTTATATTATTTATAAATTTCACATTTTTTATATTTAAAATATTTTTTATTTTATTTTTATTAAAGTTCTCATAATATATATGGCTAATATATCTGTAAATAATATTTTTTTTTAATATATTTTGCAATATTAATTTTTGAGTGTAAAATTTGAAGAAAGGTTTGCACTTCGAGAGATTTTATCTCCCTTCCTAGGGTTAGTTTCTTTTCTTTTGCTAAAGCAAGAGTCGTACCTTCTATTTCATTAAATCAAACATAGTTTACAATATATACACTTTTCCTTCCCACAGAGTGGTGTAAGCCACCAAAGAAAAAGTCCTATAGAATCTAGGCCCTCTGACCTCAAAAAGTGCTAGCCACTCATGAATGAGTATTGTCAAAACCAGGCGACGGGAGTCGCAGGGCACAAGAACTCTCCCCACCGAACCCCGCGCCAGCAGACCTTTATCCTGCCTCAAAATCTCTATCGTTCGTGATTTAACATAAATCCGATGGTGGAAAAGCTTATCGCTTCAAAAAGTAACCAAGCATTAGATTGGCAGGACTAGTTGAGTTTTTCTCGGAGCACGGGAGTTTGTGGAAGACCAAGGTAGAAAGCTTCTGCGCGGGTGTTTCTCCATGGATGGTCGCAGAGGAGGGAGCTCCACTCCCTCCTTCAGAGAGGCAGTGGTTAACAAGGGCAAGACACCCCTGGAATCAGGCAGAGGTAACTCGATGGTAGAAGGAGAAAACAGGGATAAGGAAACAGTAAGTAACAAGGAGAAGAAAAATGATGGCACAAAAGACAAGGAGGAAAATGACAAAAAACAGGGAACAACAGATAGGAACCAAAAGGGACCGTGCAAGCCCAAAGCTGAAATCACTCCCAGAGTAATCTTAAATAACCCAGAGCTGCAGGCCCACAGGGAGCACATGCAGACTTATGCAATCATATGCAAATTCATGGGACTATGGCCCACCGAAAAGGCTTTACAAACATGGATCAGAAACCACTGGAAGCCTAAAGGAAGCATTGATCTTCATCTAGGATCCAAGGGTTTTTTCACTGTGGTGTTTGCAAACATTGAGGACAAAGATAGAGTGTTTGAAGGTGGGCCCTACTTCTTTGCAGCAGTAGGGCTCTATATGCGGCTGTGGATGATGAACTTCGTGTCGGAGCAGGAAACCTTTACCTCAATCACGGTTTGGGTAAGACTCTATTCGCTACCTCTAGATTATTGGAAAATAGAATCACTAACAGCTATAGGCAATAAATTAGGGAGGTATGTCAAAACTTCTAAAGCCACAAGAAGGGGAAAATATACCTCCTTTTCCAGGATTTGTGTAGAGATGGACCTATCTGGAGCACTTCCGGATGAGGTTATATTGGAGGTTTATAATGAGGAATGGGTGCAGACAGTTGACTACGAGCATATTCCTTTTAGATGTCTAAAATGTCATGAACATGGGCACCTTCTTAGAGACTGCCCTCTCAGTAAGGTAGAGATCAAAAGCAATCCCAACATAATGAAAGAAACATAGGGCTTTCACAAAGTAGCTCATAAAGGTAGAAATGGCAAAAAAGGGACAAAACAACACCAAAGCGAAGATCAAAAAGTGAGGCCAAACCAGTTCCAAATTCTTGAAGTGGAGGAAGATACAGTAGTTGAAAATCAAGTAATGAAGGATGGATATGTTAAGCAGGACAAGGAAGAAGAACATGATCAAGAAAAGGTAAAGGAAAAGCAGAAATAGATCATGATGAGTGAATCAGAGATGGATATGGATCAGGAAATGACTCAGAGTGAAATGGAAATGGAAGACAATGAGTTGCAAGAGATTGTTGACAGAGAAAACCTTCCTAGGGTTAGTTTCAATCATGTGCTGTCATACAAAATTTGTTGAACATCTAATTATTTTCATATTTTAAATATGTTAAATATGTCTAAGATTAATTTGGTCAATTTAATTTAAAATTTGCTTAGTTACCTCAGTTTTTTGAGATGAGAGAGACTCTTAGTAACTTGAATGATGAAAAATGATGAAATAAATTTTTTGAGGGCAAAGTGTCAATGCAACAATTTTGATTGATAGAAAATGTGAATAATAAGAATATAGTCAATTACGAACAATCTTCATTTTGATCAATCTGAAACTATTTTCTTCTACTATTCCTATTGTCACAACTATTAGTTGGAATCATAGACCATTCAAATATTTAACTAGAGCTACTGTAGTAAATAACATACCTTGTCTCTCTTAAACCCCAAATAGTTTTCATTGGTAGTTATTTTCTATTAACCTGTTTGAATGCAAAGTAATTAACAATGTTGAATGATGGAAAATGAGAATAAGAAGAATGTAGCCAATTATAAATAGTTTATAGTTTCAAGAAGCAAACATTTTATTTAGGATGAAAATTCAAGTATTGTATTTATGGTTGAATTACTGTAATACATAAGTCAATGCATGTCTTGAATAATTTTTATGTGCTTACATTGATAGAGAGTGTGTATGTTTTGGGGGTGAGAAGGAGAGACAAGGGGAGTTAGAGATATATATGGGGGGAGAGGTAAGAAGAGAGAGGCAAAGAGAGGGAGGGAGGAATACATGTAGATATGGAGAGATAAATGTTAGAGAGAGAGAAGGGGAAGAGAGAGGGAGGGAGGGAGAGAGATAGATAGATATGGAGAGAGAGAGTGTATGTTTAGGGGTGAGATAGACATATAAAGAAGGAGAGACAATGGGAGATAGAGATATAGATGAAGGAGGCAGAGATGTGCTTACACTAAAATCAATGCACACTATTAATCTAATTACTTTGAAATTAATGTAGATCATACATCTAGTTGCATAAAATCATAAATCAACATCTACATTAAAATCAATACATTAGTGCAAACAATCAAATAGGATTAGAAATTAACATCTATACTGAAATCAATGCATGTATTGCAAGCAATCAAATAGGATTCGAAATCAATATATACACTGGAACTAATGCATCTAATGTAAGCAATCAAATATAAGTAGAAATAAACAACTATGCTGAAATCAATGTATCTAGTGTAAGGTATTAAATATGATTAGAAATCGACATCTGCACTGAAATTAATGCATCTAGTGAAAGCGATGAAATAGGATTAGAAATAAATATCTACACTTAAACCAATGCATCTTGTGAAAACAATCAAATAGGAGTAGAAATCAACATCCACACTGAAATCAATGCATCTAGTGTAACATATTAAATAGGATTATAAATCGATATCCACATTGAAATCAATGCATATAGTGCATGTGATCAAATAGGATTAGAAATCAAGAACTACAATGAAATAAATACATCTATTTGAATGAAAATCCAAATATTCATGACTTTTTAGATCTAACTTTTATGTCTGCATTTGTCTCTTGACTCTTTTCTCTCTCCTCTCTCTCCACCTTCCGTTCTTTGTCTATCTCCCTCTTGCTCTCCTCTCTCTTCCCCCTTCTCTCTCCCCTGTCTCTCTCTCCCTTTATCTTTCTCTTCTTAAAACCTCCATTAAATCTCTATCGTAATATTGTTAGTATTCTCGATGATGGAGGGTTTAGATATACCTCAAAAGTAATTATAACATTTTTTCTCTTAGATTCAATTAAAAAATGTTATAAAATTAAATTAAAAGAAAGCACTTGTAAAATATTTAGATTTTGAAATAAGTTATGATTTTTGGGCTTGTGGGATTGATAAGCCATGGTATTGTAACAGGATAATTAAAAGCCTACATCCATAACATAACAATCAAAAGTCTAGATGACCCATGGTATTGATAAACCATGGTAGTAGCCCATGCTATTATAATTTTCTTCCCTCCTCTCCCTCATCTATAACATAATAATTAAAAGTCTAGATGGCCCATGGTATTGATAAACCATGGTAGTAGCCCATGATATTATAATTTTCTTCCCTCCTCTCCCTCTCTATCTTTCTCCATATTGTAAAAAAACTTACTTATAAGTTAATAATATCCATGGTAAATATTCATGATTAAAAATATTATCATATTGTAAATACTAAGTTTTTATCTGCTTATTAATTAAATTTATAGATGGAACACATCTATATTAATTGTTACAAATATATTGATTACAATTGAGCACATTACAAATGTTTACTTATAGTACATCTACACATGTGCCCTATACTGGGTGTTTACTTATATTACATCTACACATGTGCCCTATACTGGGTTGTAGGGCTAACTCTCGACCCAGAAACCCACCTAATAAATACTAATTAAAATGTAATATTATTAAATTTTACCTAATATTTCACATCACACCCCACCCTAAACATTACATTCTACTCAATATTTCCCCACTCCTACTAATTTTATAGTTGAGTTTGTTTACTTTTAAATTAAAAATATATAGAAAAATTACAATAAGAAGTGCGGGGAAATATTTGGGTAAAATGTAATATTATAGTATTATATTTTATCCAATATAACTTAGTAAAAAATGGATGGAGGTAGGTAGAAATATTAGATAAAATGTAACAAGTACATTTTTCCTCTCTACACACAAATGCCCAGTGCCAACATATCCATAAAAAAGCTTTACCTTACAAGAAAGTTTTACCTTTATAGACTACATGGATTCAACGCCATCATTTTCTACAACTAATTATGTATCTAAGTATAACATAAAGCTAACTTGAATCTAGGCTAGTTTAATCCCCCCTTAAATAGATTATATTCCAAAGGAAAATCATGAGTCAATACCATGGAATTTTAAAACCATGAGTCATTTATATTTTTTATTATTATTTAATTTTTATATGTTTATTTTTATTATTTTGTTATTTTATTTTTATTTTCACCAATTTACAATGTTTACATTACATAAAGTTACACATTTCTACCATATTTTAATTTTATTTTGACCTAATCAAAATGCTAACATCATATTACTTTACGTTACACATTTCTAGCATATTATAGACCTTAGATCTTGGCTCAATGAAAAAGTTACATTTATCTCTCATACTAAAAAGTATTTTTTTTAATTACTTTATTTCATTATATAAGGTTTGATGTAAAATAAAAGTGAAAATTTACGCACATCTCTTGCATATCCATATATTAGCCGACACATATATTTTTTAATTTTCTTAATGCAACTTTACGTGAAAATATCCCCCACATGTAAGAGGGCATATATTTTTAATTTATATCTCCCTCATGTAAGAGGGCATATATTTTTTAATTTATATCTCCCTCATGTAAGAGGGCATATATTTTTTAATTTATATCTCCTCATGTAAGAGGGCATGGGCATATATTTTAATTTTTTTTTATTGTAACCTTAACTGACAACATCTGCCTTATGTAAGAGGCCTCTGGACGCAAAAACATAAATGTTATGTATAAAGAAAAGACATTTTTTATATAAAAGTTATTTTTATTTTTATTAAAATATTTTTTAATATATTTTATATATATTATATTTAATATTTTAATGTGATATTTATAATATAGATTTAGAAAAAAACACATAAATAAATAAAAATTATCATGTAAATATTAAATTTTTATATATTTAGTAATTAACTTCAAAAATAAAATTTTAAAATATCATCTGAGTAAAACTCTCTAACTATATATACATATATTCTGTCATATTTATATTCTTTCTTATTTTAAAATTATTAAAATTCATAGTTATATATAGACATGTTTTTAGTGATTATTAAATAAATTGAAACTTTCAAACATAAAATTTTAAAATAATATGACTATAAATATAAATCATTATTAAAAAAATATCGCTCTTGCTATACATCATTATTTTAAAAAATTTAAAGCAATATACGTAATATCCTTAAAAAAATTTTAAAAAGTCTAACAAATATTACGTGGTTAAAAAAAAAAAATTATTAAAAAAATATAACAACTTATATTACATTGTTTTATTATTTATTATTTTGCCTTAATAATAAACTCTTTATTTAATAAGAATATTTTATAAACATTCTTATCGTCTATATATATAATTCATCTATATTGTATTATATTATTATGTGTAATTCATCGCATGATCTTATGCTACCAATTTTAAAAGTGGTTTCAAAGTTACCAATTCCATGGAATTATTTATTTTATATTTAATTATAATAAATGGATGCAACTGAATTATTTATGTTATAAATAATTATAATAAATGGACGATGCCTCTAAAGAATTAGAATTATTTAAATAGGTTAATTAAAGTACTCAATTGAACTTTAGGGGTTAATAAGTATATTACAAATCAAATTTTGTTATCAAATTAAAGAGTAGTTCAAAACGAGGTGAGTATAAAAAATGAGGTAATTAATGTGAATTAAGTAAAGTATGAAAAAATTATATAGTAGAAATTTTTTGGCACACATTTTTCAAACCAACCAATATGGTTTATTATTAAGATAGAAATTTAAACACAGAACTTATTTAATATAACTTTACAAATTAAAAAATAAGTACTTTAAGAAAAAGAACTAAATAAATAAAAATAATATAATATAATATTAAATTTAATTATAAATTTATGATGGAAAAAGAGGAAGTGATATAGTTTTGAGATTTTTGTAGTTATTGTTTGAAGAGTGAGAACATGGATTTTTCGCATAGTGTTAATTGACTGCACTTCACATTGTTTATTAATTGAAGAGAGAAATGTATCTCTAAAAAAGAGAAATAATTAAATAATACATTGTTTATTAATTGAAGAGAGAAATGTATCTAAAAAAGAGAAATAATTAAATAATATTAAAATTATTTATAAATTTATAATGGAAAAAGAGTAATAGTGGTTATAGTTTGAGATTTTTGTGTTGGGTGATTGAGGAGAGATTGAAGAGTAAGTTCTACGATATTAGGAATAATGATTTTATTAGTATTTGAGATAATAAATTTAATTATTAATTTAAAAAAGTATTGGAAAGAATAATTTCTTTTATTGTTAGGTCCTTATACTACTAGTGTAACATTTTATTGTTATTAGTACAACCCCCTTATTATATTGTTGTGCCCATGTAGTCCTCATATTGTTATTATTGTGCCCCATAGAAGCTCACTATTGTTATTATTGTTCCCTTACACTATTATTGTTATGTCAGCTCTGATTATATTATGACCCCTTAGACTCCTATATATAGAAAGGAGGTCTTGTCATTTGTATCATCCAAGAATTGTTCATTTTTGTAATGTAAAGGAGGTTGCCCCCTTGAAAATGTTGAATTCTAAGGTGTTTATCTTTCATTTCTATCTTTTTGTGAGCTGGTTTCATAACATTTGGTATCAGAGCTTTGGATTCTAGGGTTTCGCTGCTCCAAACAGGTCATCGTGGAAGTTTCGTTATAACTTTTTCGCTACGAAGTTTCAGAAGCTAACACAAAAATCCAATTGAGAAGAGATTGGTCTGAACCTTGCGTCTGAATTTCAGTTCTTGTCGCGCTATATTCTCGGAGATATGATCTGAGGAAGTTAGGGTTTTTGCAAGCTCCAGAATTTCATCTCAAATAGGTCGTTGTGGAATTTTCGCTATAATATTTTTTGTACAAAGATTCAGACTTTGAAATTAAAACCCATTTGATCTGAAATCTTGGTGCAAGTCGGGTCTGAAGCTCACATCTTTTCTCGCTATATTTGCGGAGATATAATCTGAGGAAGTTAGGGTTTTTGCAGACTCCCGAATTACATTCTATACAGGTGACCTTGGGAAAATCGTCATAACTTTCTCTCTGAGAAACAAATTGAAATTTCGTCAGAAGTTACAGAAAGAGGACATACTATAGTTTTCTGTGTATATTTTTTAAATCCGAAGGTCGAAACAATGACACGTGGCACATAGTACAAGTTCTCTCTACTAAAACATTATATGATCAGGACATCTTAGGATATTGGGCATAACTCTTTCTTGGAGAATCAAATTCTGATCAGACTTGCGGGGTTAGAAAGAGGACTCAGAGGGCTACTGCAGGATGCAATTTCAGAACTTGGAGATCTGAAATTACCGAGTTACAGTTGTTTCAAGATCAAGTTCCTAAAATCAAGAAAAGGCGATATGAGGAAGTTTGATGGCAAGGATCCAATAAATTGGATACTACAAATGGAGCAATATTTTGATCTACATGAGGTTAAACTGTTACAAAAGGTACATATTACATCTTTATATTTAGAACCAAATCAATTTTTATGGTATAAAGGGCTTTGTTCTCGTAAATCACTTGTCACTTGGTCAATTTTCACAGAAGAAATGATAGCACATTATGAGGATACAAAGAGTAACACCTTCTTTAGCCAATTGATAAATCTTGAACAAAAGGGGTCAATGGCAGAGCACATTGAGAAATTTCAAAAATTGAATATAAGAGTAAATGATATTCCAGAGAAGCAAAGGATTGATGTCTTCATAGGGACTTTAAAGGATAACAATCAACATGAGGTTCGTCTTTGGGAACCTGATTCATTGGAGAAGGCATTTAGGTTGGCAAGAAAAATTGAAAGTGAAATTATGGAAACAAGAAATCCCACCACTCATGACTATAATTATGGAAGTGTTTTTTCTCCGAGCCTTCCACAACCTACAAGGTTTACAGGACAACAATTGGAAGAAAAAAGAGAAAAAGGGCTTTGTTACAATTGTGATAGCAAATACGTTAAAGGTCATAAGTGTGTTGAGAAGAAATTATTTTACATAGATTATGAGGAGGAAGAAGAAAATGATCAAGAAACATCAAAAGAAGAGGATATACACTAGCAACCAACCCCGGAGAAAGAAGAAATGAATCCGACCATATCTTGTAAAGCATTGGCAAGAATTACCACTCCTCAAACTTGCAAGATAGAAGGACATATCAAGAAGAAAAAGGTTCAAGAAGTGAAAGATCACATCGAGAAAGAAGAAATTAATTTGACCATATCTTGTAATGCATTGGCTGGAATTACCACTCCTCAAACTATCAAGATAGAAGGACATATCAAGAAGAAAAATGTTCAAGAAGTGAAAGATCACATTGAGCATCAAGAAATGAATCCAACCATATCTTGTAATGTAATGGAAGAAATTACCACTCAAACTCTCAAGATAGAAGGACATATCAAGAATAAAAGGATTCAAGCAATGAAAGATCACATCGAGCATCAATAACAAGTCCTCTAACTTTTAAAGGATAATGCCACTTTGGTGTAGAATCGAATGAAACAACGGGCAGATCAACATCGCAGTGAAAGAATTTTTGTTGTAGGCGATTGGGTATTTTTACGGTTACATCTCAAGCAAGCTATTTATGAGAAGGAAATGTTGGCAATACTACATGCACTTAAGAAATGACAACCTTACCTAATGGGAAGACACTTCAACGTAAAAATAGATCATGATAGTCTTAAATACTTTTTAGAACAAAGATTATCTTTAGAATAATAGAAAAAATGGGTCACAAATATGTTGGGTTATGACTTTGAAATCATCTACAAAAAAGGGAAGCAAAATGTTGTTGTAGATAAACTCTCAAGAAAGGATGAGGATGTGGAAGAAGTGTTTTGTGCTATTTCTATTATCCAACAAGATTGGATAAACGAAGCAAGGGATGAATGGAAGGACGAAGAAGTGTGGCCACTCATTCAAAAGTTGTAGAAGATCACGGTTCAAACAATATTGCCAGAACTTGATGAGGAAGGAAAAATCATATTGGAGCTTGGAGCAGTCACAGAAATAAGAACCCGACAACTACGAAATCGATCAATTTCAGAGTATCTCATCAAGTGGAAGAACTTACCTGCTGAAGATTCCACATGGGAGGAAAATAATTTTATACAGAAGCATCAAGAACTACTCAAGTGTTGAGGACAACACCTTTTGAAGGAGAGGGGCATGTTAGGTCCCTATATTACTAGTGTAACCCCTTATTATTATTAGTACAACCACCTTATTATATTATTGTGCCCATGTAGTCCCCATATTATTATTATTGTGCCCCATAGAAGCCCATTATTGTTATTATTGTTCCCTTACATTATTATTGTTATGTCGGCTCTAATTATATTATGAGCCCTTAGACTCCTATATATAGAAAGGAGGTCTTGTCATTTGTATCATCCAAGAATTATTCATTTGTGTAACGTAAAGGAGGTTGCCCCCTCAAAGAGGCTGAATTCTAAGGCCTTTATCTTTCTTTTCTATCTTTTTGTGAGTTGGTTTTATAACATTTATTCTTTTAAACTATGAAAAAAATAAAATATATGACAATGCAACCTGAATTCTAAATTTTAAAAAGAGATTCAATTCTACTAAAAGATAAATAGAGAATAAGTATTGAATGGAGTTGGATTTATAAGTGTATATTAATTTTTTTTAAATAAAATAAGTTTTTTTCATAATTAATTATTTTTTTTAAAATATAATAGTTTTTAAATTTAAATTTATGTTAAATAATTGGGAGAAATGATTCTTATATTTTTATTTAAATTTAATTTTGGTAAAATATTAAAATATAATAAACATAAAGCTTAAGAATAGAACCATGTCATTACAATAGATTAGTGTAATAATAAAATTTTCAATAAGTTAATATATAGATTTTTTTATTAATAAAATAAAATATTTATATTATGTTTTTGTCAATAAATAAAATATTTATATTAATTACATATAGTTTAAATTATTAAAAAATAAAATTATAATATAAATATTTTATATTTTATTTTATTTTAAAATATTTTACTTAAAATTGGATATAGAATGAATTTATGCTAATTATGTTAATAAATATGTTTATTTCTGTATTCAGGTTTCTTAATCCATAATGAATTAAGTAAGTCTTTTGGTAGAAATCACTTAAAGATATGTTTATTTTGGAGCCAGACTTCCAAAATTTTAATTTAATTATCAATAATTATTAGGTGAATGAGAGAGATTTAACCTCTATAGAATATTTTAGAATATTCTTAGCCATATAATTAAATTAAACGCTCAGATTTATTTCCAAAGTAGTTATGTCCATTTTTCTTTTAATTACAAAAAATGTCATAAATACACAAATGTCATATTAAATGAGTTATGGTTTTTTCCGCATGTGGTATTGATAAGCCATGGTATTGAGTATTGGTCCATAGTATCATAAGAAAGTTTATTTATAGATTAAGAATCTCCATAATAAAGTGAAGGTAAATATCCTAGTAAAAGTTTTTTTTAGTATATATGTTTAATTTATATATTAATTATTTTTATCAATCATAATAATAATAATAATAATAATAACAACAACTATTTTAAATAAATTTTTAATTTAGTTAATTTCAATGATTTTTTTAATTTTAACAGTTTGAAATGGTTGATGAAGTAAGTATTTCGATGTTTATTTGTTTTTTTAAATGAACATATACGTTGGCCATAATCGTTTACAACAAAATAGACATAAACTAGTACAACCAAAACATAACTTTCTTCCCCCTATGAGCCCTATGAACTAACAACATTACATTGATATTTTCCATATGATGGATAGAACTGACCCAAAATCAAGACATACTTGCAATACATAACAAAGACAACATTAACCAGAATTTGAAGGCCTGACTTCCTCGTTGGAGAGATTATCCCCTTTGCTCGTTCATGCGCCATCATCTCCGACACCAATATTCTTGTACTTCTCAGTGAGAGCGGGGTCAGGTTCCATCAATGATCTCTTGCACATCTGCAAACACACTGTTGCTAATCAAGTTGGAGTTGGATGTAAGAAGGTTGGTTTCCAGCCGAATCATTTTCCACTCCAATTTCACCTCCACACTTTCAAAGTTCGCATTGATGCGGTCTGCATTGGCCACTCAATCCTGTTCCAGCAATTTCACCCGATGCGTGAGGAGTTCAAGTATTCCCATCAATAGTTTGAATAATAATTCAATTGCCTCTAGAGACCAACATCTTCTACCACCGATCCATGTCAGTTTCCGAAGGCTTCCCTTTCGAAGATGCCATCACCAAATTACCGCTCAGAAAGATGAAACTGCTCGAAATATGCTCACATATTAGACTTGAAAAATGCCTCTAGTAAAGGCTAGGTCGACTTATCGAACACATCCTCTCGATTCTCACAATTTCACTCCACCCTAGCCTTCAATGCTTGCAAATATTCGATCTTCATTCCCATTAAATAATTGTCCTGCCCAAGAGAACTGTTAAACCAACCTTGCAACCAATTCGCAGTGGTGCAAGGTGAATTTTTCCTCCATATCTTCAACATTAATACTCCTAGTTGATATGTCGTCCTCTCGAGAAGGTTATTAAACTAGTTGTCAACAGAATATTTTGGAACACATATGAAGCTTTATGGAGATCTCAACAATTTACCTCGATACTCCAAAACATCACCAAGTGGGTACCCTGTTTGTTCCTTCACCTACTTGTCCACCATGGGAATAAGTATTTTGTTCATAATTTTGTTGGCATTATGATACAGGTGTTGTCCTTGATGGCAACTCACATAGATGACAGTTCATAGTGAAACAAGTTAACAATAAAGGATTACAAATCAGACTCCAGAGATTGAAGAAAGAGAGGTATATGCTGGATCATTTTGTCCAAGTAATGTGTACACGCAGGTCCACAGAACAAAAATGATGTATACGTATACGTATGCATGCACTTTCACAAAAAGAAAAGTGCGCATGGAATGGAAAATCAAGGTTCTGCTTCAAGGTATTAGTCTGAGGTATTTGGTCTGAGGTATTGTTCTGAGGTATTTGGTTGGAGGTATTGGACCAAGGTATTTGGTCTGAGGTATTGGTCCTAAGTGGTTTTGGTTTGTGGTATTGAGAAAGGCCTAAAAATATATAAGGAGGAGAAGATCAAAGGGATATGTCTACAAGTAATGAATATCTTACGAAGAGTGAGATGAAAAGCAAATATGCATGTTATGGGTTTCTGGAGCTTTGCTTGATCTGAACTAAAGATAAACCTTAGTGGTTGATGAGGGATGAGATCTAATGATGGATCAGGATCATAAGACCTGAAATTAATTATCATTATGTGGTCTGATCATGGATAGTCTAGATCTAAATGCTAACACATGATTTACATTGTAAATGTTCAAATCTAGGTATGACTGAATTTCGGAATAATTGTGATGTTTTAAGTTAGTATTTGCAGATATATACGCTGGTTCGCTTTGGTAAAAGCACATATACATGTTGGTTCAACACATCTAAGTAGGGTATACATTATAAAATATGATGTTTGAAGTTGCAGTTGGTTTTGGTTGTTAATGCAAAGTTCTGGGATCTGCTTTGTGTTCTGGTGACTGTGTTCTGAATGTTCATATTGATTGATTGTGATTTGCTTTAGCGATGATGGGTTTTCAGTGATTGGTTGTATTTTAGTGGTGATTGGGTTTGAGCTTCAATGTTGCTGTTGGGTCCAATATGAAAATTGGAAGAAACGAGGCCTTTAGATTGTGGTGCTGTGTTCCAGGAGTATCGAGTCTGAAAATTTATGAAATGTGGTCCCCGGAGGAAGAGAGAAGGTTGTACCCTTCTGTAGGCCGACACCTACATACTGGTAAATGGATCGGCTAGTACAAGAGCTAGGGGGTTGGAGCTCTCTTCCAATAGTAGCTAGAAAATGAGTGAAGGTTGGAGCCTTTTGTAGGTCAGCGCCTACGTACTAGTAAATGGATCGGCTAGTACAAGAGCTAAGGGGTTGTAGCTCCCTTTCAGTAGAATTTGGAGAACAAGAGAAGGTTGTAGGCTTATGCTGGTGGGTGCCTGCATACTGGTATGAGTTTGCACTAGTACAAGATTGTAAACAGGTTTTTCTTATATTAAAAGAATACAACAACAAGTGGTTTTTGTCCTGCATTGCATTTCCACCTTAAATCTTGGCGTTCATTTGTGTTGCTTATGTGTGATGGTTTATTATATTATTACTACACATGGTTACTATTTATATGGTTAATTAAGTACTGATACACTAATTAAAATCAGCATATGATGAATTAACTGAATCATAAGTTTGTTGGATATACATTGGTTTCTTTAAAGACAATTGCATGTACACGTGAGTTACCTTCATTGAAGTAGCGTATATAAATTTGAGTATTAAATGAGAAATTTATTTATTTGAATAATACTGATTCACTCCCCCTCTCAGTATTATTTCCAAAAATTGGTATTAGAGCAAGTCCTTTGGTAGAAGCTTGATCGCTTGAAGGAGATCCGTAGAAACAATGGGAAAGAAGCTAAAGAAGAAGTGCCTAAGAAGAAGAAGACAACTCAAAGGAAAAGTGACAGCAGGAGAGACAATTGGTCGTTAGGTGGAAGAAATTATTCAGATTCATAATAACCTTAGATTGAAGATGAACAAGCAAAAGAAGTATCAGGTACAATTTTTTCGTCTTTTGGTGATACTTTTCTTTGTTCATGTAATGTTGAAGATATTGAAAGTGATAGTGAAAGAAATATAGAGGCAGAAGTTAAAAGACTCACAAATAAAATTAGAGAGCAACAAGATCTATTTAACAAAAGGGAGTGTGCCTTCAAAGAAGAAGTTACTAGATTAAAAGCTTAGTTGGAGGAAGGAAACAAAGTAAGGAAGCAGTACAAGGGAAAGAGAGATCAATGTCAAACGCTGTAGGATGAAGTGACATCATTAAGAAATGAAGTAAATGAAAAGAGCACAACAATCAAGAGACATAAAGATAGATCCAATTACCATGAAAGTCTTGAAGCTAAGATCCTCTCTCTAAATGAAGATCTTGAAAAATCAAATAAGCAGAATGAAGAACTACCTCAAGCAGTTGAAGGACAAGAAAATAAGATTCTCAAATTAAGGCAAAAAGTGGAAGAAGGAAGAAAGGATTAAGAAATCATGAAGAAGAAATATCTTGAAAAGGAAGAACAATACCAGCTTGAGGTAAATTATCTTAAGAAGAAAATTAGAAGAAAATGATAAACTATTACGATTTCAAGATAGTACTAAGATTTTGGATAATATTCTTAATAGTCAAATGTCTCCTACCATCAAAAGTGGTCTTGGTTTTCATGAATCTATTGAAGGTGAATCTAGCTCACAATATGAGGCAAGGAACTCTAATGCAAAATCTGAAATGCTCAACAAGGAGATAAGAGGTCAACCCCATCAACAATCAAGGAAAAAAATTCTTCAAAGAAAATCACTTACTCCTAATTATGGAAGTGATAGTCGGTTATTTCCTCCAATGAATAATGTTGAATGTTTTGTACGTCATAATTTTGGACATGTTGCAGTGAGATGCAGAAGTAGAGTGGTTCAAGCTAATAACCGTCACACAAAAAGATCATCAACTTCCAGGTACTTTAAGGGATATTGTATTTCTTGCAATATGTTTGGTCACAAAGCCATTGACTACTATAGAAGGAATATGAAACATGTAAGATTTTATGCATGCAACAAGTTTGGACATGTAGCAAAGGAATGCAGGAGCAAATTTCAGCCACCATATTGAAAGGAGAAAACATCATCACACTCAAAGATATGGAAGAAGAAGGAAGTATAGTCAGAAGGATGTGGCATAGCACAATATACATACATAACAGACTCAGAGGGAGCTGAAAGTGTGAAACTTCAGTGTTCTAAATCTCATACGTAGTTATCATGAAGACAAGTTGCGTATATACGCGAGTTCGAAGCTGCACAGTCGCGTATATGTTGGTTTGAGGAAAAAGCAACGGGACAGACTCAGAAAAAAGGGGTCTGATATGGTTCAGTCAATTATCAAATAATTGTTTTGTTCTGATTGATGATGATTACAGTTTGCTAATAATATGTAGAAGTTCTCTTGGCCCTCATAAGTTGTTAATGACTTGATGTATATTTGATAGATGATGATGCCTTAATGATTTTTACTGATATTTGCAATGATCAGATCTGATAGTGAACAACTCACACAGGTTCAGTGGGAGAATATGCTTCTAATAATGCATTATTGGCATTATGTTAGAAGATCTTGGTACATGAAGATAATTATATTGCTTGATCCACATAGTTGTTTGATTCAGGTGGCTCGTTTGGTGATGGACATATACAAGCTGTTGATCTTGATGCTGCTCATAGATGTTGATGGTGCAGATAATATATGGTGTATGATAGTTGTTGATGGCTATCATGGTCTTGTTTAGATTGTTGGTTCTTGTTATAAATGTCATAGATATCATTTGATGTAAAGTTCATGAAAAGACCTAATTTTTAACCCCACTATGCATGGGAAGGATGACGTAATAATTTCTATTTCAGTCATGTATAAACATTTGGTATATCCCCATTTGGTTGGATGGATGAGTGAAATTTGGTGTATCCCCACTTGGTTGGGTGATTGATGTATGTATGAGTCATTAGTCTTAGGGAAGTCATACTCACTTAGTTGAGTTATAGAGTCATGCTATTATTTTGAAAAATACCTCTGGAGAGTTTGCATGTACTCAGGGGGAGCATGGACAACATAATGTATATCAAAGGGGGAGAATATCTTGGTCTACCCTTTGCCCTTGATGTCAAAGGAGGAGAGTGTTGGTGTTGTTGTTGCCATCAAGTCCAAAGGGGGAGATTGTTGGCATTATGATATAGGTGTTGTCCTTGATGGCAACTCACATAGATGACAATTCACAGCGCAACATGTTAACAACAAAGGATTACAGATCAGACTCCAAAGATTGAAGAAAGATAAGTATACGCTAGTTCATTTGTCCAAGTAGCATGTACACGCAGGTCTACAGAACAAAAAGAGTGTATACGTATGCACACACTTTCAAAAAAATAAAAACACGTATGGAATGGAAAATCAAGGTTTTGGTTCGAGGTATTAATCAGAGGTATTTGGTTTGAGGTATTCGACCGAGGTATTTGGTCTGAGGTATTGGTCCTAATTGGTTTTGGTATGAGGTATTGAGAAAGGCCTAAAACTATATAAGGAGGAGAAGATCAAAGTGATATGTGTGCAAGTAATGAATATCTTATGAAGAGTGAGATCAAAAACAAATATGCATGTTATGGGTTTCTGGAGCTTTGCTTGATCTGAACTAAGGATAAACCTTAGTGGTTGACAAGGGATGAGATCTAATGATGGATCAATATCATAAGACCTGAAATTAATTATCATTATGTGGCCTGATCATGGATAGTCTATATCTAAATGCTAACACATGATTTAGATTGTAAATGTTTTGATCTAGGTATGGCTGAAGTCTGGAATAGTTGTGATGTTTTAAGTTAGTATTTGCATATCTATACGTTGGTTCTCTTTGGTAAAAGCACGTATACACGGTGGTTCAACACATATAAGTAGCGTATACATTATGAAATATGACGTTTGAATTTGCAGTTGGTTCTAGTTGTTAATGCAGAGTTTTGGGTTCTGCTCTATGTTCGGGTGACTATGTTCTGAATGTTCAGATTGATTGATTGTGATTTGCTTCAGTGACGATGGGTTTTCAGTGATTGGTTGTATTTCAGTGGTGATTGAGTTTGAGCTTCAACGTTGTTGTTGGGTATAGTATGAAAATTAGATGAAATGAGGGCTTTAGATTGTGGTGTTGTGTTCCAGGAGTATCGAGTCTGAAAATTTATGAAACGTGGTCCCTAGAGGAAGAGAGAAGGTCATAGCCTTCTGTAGGCCGGTGCCTACGTACTAGTAAATGGATCAACTAGTACAAGAGCCAGGGGGTTGGAGCTCCCTTCTAGTAGTAGGTGGAGAAAACGAGTGAAGGTTGGAGCCTTCTGTAGGCCAGCGCCATGTAATAGTAAATGGATAGGCTAGTACAAGAGCTAGGGGGTTGTAGCTCCCTTTCATTAAAAGCTGGAGAACAAGAGAAGGTTGTAGCCTTCTGAAGGTGGGTACCTAAGTACTAGTATGAGTCTTCACCAATAAAAGATTGTAAACAAGTTTTTCTTATATTAAAAGAAGACAATAGCAGGTGGTTTTTGTACCACATTGGGTTTCCACCTTAAATCTTGGTGTTCATGTGTGTTGCTTATGTGTGATGGTTTATTCTATTATTACTACACATGGTTACTGTTTATATGGTTAATGGAGCATTGATACAGTAATTAAAGATCAACATATGATGAATGAACTAAATCATAAGTTTTCTGGATATATGTTGGTTGCTTTAAAGATAGCTGCGTGTACATGCGAGTTACCTTCATTGAAGTAGTGTATATAAATTTGAGTATGAAATGAAAAAGTTATTGATTTGACTAATACTGATTCACCTCCCCTCTCAGTATTATTTCCAACAATTAGTATCATAGCAGGTCCTTTGGCAGAAGCTTGATCGGTTGAAGGAGATTCATAGAAACAATGGGAAAGAAGCTAAAGAAGAAAGTGCCTCGGAAGAAGAAGACAACTCAAAGGAACAACGACAGCAAGAGAGACAATTGGCCATTAGGTGGAAGCAAGTATTCAGATTCAGAATCACCTCAGATTGAAGATGAATAAGCAAAAGAAGTATCAGGTACAAATTTTTGGTCTTTTGGTGATACTTTTCTCTGTTCATGCAATGTTGAAGATATTGAAAGTGCTAGTGAAAGAAATATAGAGGCAGAAGTTAAAAGACTCACAGATAAAATTAGAGATCAACAATATCTATTTAACAAATGGGAGTGTGCCTTGAAAGAAGAAGTTTCTAGATTAAAAGCTCAGTTGGAGGAAGGAAACAAAGTAAGGAAGCAGTACAAGGAAAAGGGAGATCAATGTCAAAAGCTGCAGGATGAAGTGATATAATTAAGAAATGAAGTAAATGAAAAGAGCACAACAATCAAGAGACTTAAAGATAGTTCCAATTACCATGAAAGTCTTAAAGCTAAGATTCTCTCTCTAAAAGAAGATCTTGAAAAATTGTTGGCTTGAGGGGGCCTGACCCAGGTTCGGAGTTAATTAGCCAAATAAATCCCTACACTACTAGCCCTTTCGGCATCAGCCCATGAAGCGCAGACTGAAGTCTCACTCGGAGCAATATGGGGAGATGCTGGAACCAAGTTTCCACACCCTTGAGATGTCTAAGGTGTTGATTTAGTCCAACTATGCCTACCTTTGCACGAGTTACTTTGCACACTGTTCTAACCTTCAATACCTTTGTGATCTATTATAATCGTCTTTCGTGCATCCCTAACCAGGGGAGGAGATGCTTTCACGCTGCTATGGTAGTGACCTGCGCTATTTCCCCAAATTACACCGCGAGTCTTAATTATCTTCTTACAGATGTTAGTTAACTTCAAGTAAACATATATTCAATCTCACATTTACTTAATCAACACAGTCATATATATTCGCACATCATATAAATAGTAGAAGTGCAATTTATATCCAATATATTCAATGCATAAAACAGGTAATAAATACACAGAATTGATATCAAACTTCTCTTTATTAATACTTCCAACTGTTACAGACTCGACTCAACCTGTGCACTCAGCTGTAGGGGTCCGTGCACTCAGCTATGGACTACTAGGCCTCTATGCACTCAGTTGCAGAGCCTTCTCCTACTCTACGACCCAAACTAGAGTTTGCACTTCAGATCTTCCGTTATGCTTCCATTATCCTTAGATTCGATTATATTTTTTTAACCACTTAGAGCCTCGCTTTATTTATACAATCCCATGGCCATTGACCATGGGTAGATGTCTACAACCAACTTTACAATGAAAAAATTGAGGGCTGACACCCCTATGACTCTTTTACAAAATACGTGCTCCCGCGCCCACAAAATGTGGAGTTTTTACATCGGAGTTACAATTTTTAACCAAAATCTGGGCTCTAAGCCCCAAAACTTCCCTTAGGGGATCTCGCACAGGCCTCGAACACAAACATCGTGACTCGCCCTCGAGTCACTCTATCGATGCAGAGATCTTTGCGCAAAGACCTCCCAATTCTGCCTGGATCATTGCAAGATCGGTAGGGCACTGAGCGGCTGCCTGTTGTACTTCCTCCACGCGCCATTCAGAGACTGCTGTGGTTGAACTGCTACCCTGAACCTTTTCCTATGTTGCTTGCAGCTATGCGAGCATTGCTTCAATGGAGGTCGTAATGATATACGCCTCATCAATCCACGACTGTAAGCGTGCCTTCAAAACTACTTCCTTATGTCGAGCAACATCTACCTATTCCTTGAGTGATTTCATCTGCTGCATCCTCGCGAACCTTTGTGTAAGGGAAACCGTCTACGTGGTCCCTTTTACTTTGTCATATTGTTGTAGCTCGCGCGGCTCCATCTCTAGGCACTATATGTTTGGGTCCTCTTGCAAGGTAGTGAGAACCTCGAACGACTGCTCGAAGAACTTTGTGCAGTGTGTCACTGCACTGTTGACCTCCGCTATTGTAGCTGTAATCGCGATGGCGTGTTGTTCCTTAACCTCCGGTGGAGTTGAAGGCTGCACCTTCAATTATAGTTCGGTTATCTGAAGGTTCAGTTCGAGTTGAACCCTGGTCATTTCTTCCTTTGCCTTGCGCACCCCTGTTGCTAATTTCTAGACACGCTCCTCCACTGGTTCTTCTACTTGGATGGCCAACTCAGGGACCATCTGGTAGGCTTCCTACACCACCTACACGAGCTGTCTGTTTTGCGCCACTACCTCGTCGTGTTATAGGCTCAACTATTCAATGTTGATGCACTGCTCGCTCATTACCTGGAGCGCGCGACCCTCCCTAGCTCGCAGTTCTGTAGTAACTCCATCCTGCAAAACATAAAGCGTATCCCGAGGAAGCGCAACCATATTTAACCTAAGTCCCTTCAACCCGCTGAACATAGGCTTGTTGGCCTCATTTTTTATAATGAGTGCTCCATCTGGTACCACTATGGTGTTGGTTATTCGGGCGATCAACATTTCCTCAGCCGCGGATGTGCCTAGTGCGAGGCTGGTTGACATAGTGCTAGCCTGTGGCGTGCACACCTACAACTCCTGTATCTATGCTCGGAGGGCCCCCAACACCATCTTGTGTTCCTTCGCGAATTGCTGGAGGGCCTTCGCTGTGACGTCCCTCACCATCTCGCCAGTGTCATGTAGATCCCCCTCAGTGAGGGTGATCGGGTCGAACAAAGTCTTTGAAGCCTTTAACTTCTTTCGTGGCCCTACCTGCTCTCTTGGGCGCGGACGTTTCAGCTGGGTGGACGATGTCTGTGGGTCTCTACCACCTTGCTTTGTATCTTTCTCCAGCTCGGGCGAAGGAAATTTCTGCCCTTCGCGCTCTTCCTCTGCTGCTTTTTGTTGCTCTTCCGCGAGCTTCGCAGCGTCACGCACCGCCTGGGCCTTAGTTATTGTTGCTTCGTTTTTGCATTTTTCTGCCAACTGCGCCATTCGTAGTTTTGCCTCTTCCTTTTTCCACTATGCAATGGACTTCTCTGCTTCCACTATGGAACTGGTTGGAGTGTGCCACTCCAGCGACCATGACTCATGGACCGTGAAGATGACATCGTCTGTCGCCAGATAGGGTAGCTCGCGCCATGTCTTCGTGGGGTCCTTCCGTGCCCTGATGTAAACGTGGTGGAAATCTGCCTTGAACTCCGCAAAGCTCTGCAGACTGTTGTAGATCATGGGCAATACGGCTTGCAATTAACTCCCATTCTAATGTTCATCTCCATGAACACCCCAAAGATTTTTTTGTCCCTTATCCTTTGCACATCCCTGGTTGCCCATAACGAAGCATACTTCGCTACCTCTGGAAGGTCCTGCGCGATCGTTGGTAACTAGCTATCTTCAGGCAGTTCCCGTGCCACCAGTACCATGGACAATAGAAGCCACGCATAGTGAAAAGTTTTTCCCTGCTCCCATGCCTTGTGGATATTCTCAAGGAACTCTTCGCATAAGTAGTTTTCCCGATTGAATTAGACCCCTTCTGTGCATTGCGCTGCGAGTGCAACCACCGGTGCGGGCACCTCACCTGTGCAACACTTCCGCATAACCTTTCCTGCCAATATCTGCATTGCGACTTTGACCGTAGGGTTGTTGATGCTAGAAATTGCGTACCCTCTCTTCTTCTTCTCCAGATTAAACTTCTTCTTCATGGCCTCTGCGATGGCCAAATCATCACTCTTACCTTGCAAAATGTTCGCTGGGTCCTCCCATTTGCAAGGGAGCCGGGTAATTCTGTGAATCAAATGGTCTGTGATGGAGATGGGCTCCTCCAGCTACAAGCACCCATCATGCCCCAAGCAGAGCAATTTCCTGATGACAAAAATGGCCACTGGGGCGCAATGGTAATGTGGCACCCAAAGCAAGTTTAACAATCCTGCTTTCTCCACACCTCTTAGCCATTTACGTGGCTCCAACTCTATGATTCCAGTCGCCACATCTTTCTTCTGGTGCGTTAGCTACGTGGTTGCCAAATGTGGGAACTTTTCGTGGTCCGCAAGATCCCAATATTCAAATTTCAGTACAAGCACTCACCCTAGGTGCACTCCTTCAAAAACAATGTCATCAGGGAGCAGCAGAGTCTGCAGAGAGCTCTTGCTCTCATTTGTATCTTTGGGAACCTTTGCATTACCCTTCCACGGAGGAACATATGCGGGCAACCTGGTAAGAGGGTCTGCTCCCTAGGTGTCAACCTCCATTTCTACATCCTTCGCCTCCTCTACCAGGATTTCTTTGAATTCTTCCTCCTCATCGGCCTCCAAATTGATAGCCTTCCCCTTTTCTTCCATGGTAAGCTTAGTCCTCAACGGATTCCTAGGGGATATGTGCACCGGTACCATAGCCTGCTTGTCTTTCTTGGGTCTCGGTGTGCATGACGATTTAGGGATTTCTGCGACTATCCTAGAACTCTCTGGGGCATCTACTTCCATCATGGCCTACACAGCTTCCTCAGCAGTCATTACTCCGGTATCCATGGCTTCCTTAGGTGCTGCCATAGTGCGATTCCACAATTCTCTCAACAGCTCAGGTGATTGCTCAATCAATGAATTCACCTTCAGAAGATCGAACAAGTATGGGTTCATGAATGTCTGGGAGCGCAACAACTCAGTTCAGAAATTGCCCAGTGTTATTTGTTGGACATCCCTTTGTAATTTATAGCGCCTTTTGAATTCAAATTCGACCGTTCTCCCCACATTCAGTCCATTAATGCTCAATTAGCAGCAGATTTTCAAGAATCTAGCCCATAAAGTTCCACTTAAATGCTTGCCGCCCACTCCATTTGGTCTCAAACCAAGCATCACATCGTGAATAATGACTGTAACGGTCACTTTCCAGCCAACCGACGTGGCAGCGTAGCTACCCTCGCGTCATCGCGGACCTGTGACACTTCGCTACTGCACGCAATCCTGACATCGCGTAGCTCCCAGGCAGAGTAATTTATAGTCTCGCGCCTCCTTTCAGTTGCTTGGAGCGCTAAGATTGTGCTTCCGTCTACTCATCAGATGGTCGGGCCACCTGTGTATGGCTTCAAACGATTACCATTTACTTTTCCTGGGAATAGTTCTCCATTTAATTTTACCAACTACACTGCGCCACCATCTGTGATCTCCTTAGTAACATACGGTCCCAAACAATGCATTCTGAGCTTCCCTTGGAATTTATCAAACTTACTATCATATAACAATTTCAAATCATTCACCTTAAAGGTGCGCAACTTAATATATCGATCATGCCAGTCCTTTTCACGCTACTTTTGTACCTGTTGGTGGAATCCAGCCAAAAACCGTTCTTCTTCGAGCTCCTCCAACTGCGCGGGCATCTCCTCTAGGGCTCTGTGGTCCATCATACCTGTGAGTGCTGCTATGCGTAGATTAGGCACGATGTATTCCATAGGAATTACAGCTTCCACTCCATAGACAAGCCTAAAAGGTGTTTGCCCCGTCAGTTTCTTGCATGTCGTCCTATAAGCCCATAATACTGCAGGTACGCGCAAGCCCCAATCACTTCGTTGTGCATTGCTTACCTTGTTCAGCGTGTTGCATACCTTGTTGAACTCTTCTGTGCGATGTCACTTCCTACATAATATCTTCCCAACATTAAGAGCCATTTGCACATTGGTCCCCCTAAAACATGCTTATTGATCATACATTTCAGTGTGGAGTTCATGTGCATCCGCATAGGTTATTTTTCATATGCCTGCACCCACCTAGCCAGATGTGTGCGTGGATCATCCCGTCCATTGTACTTGTTTATCAATCGCATCCTAGGCTTACCAAATTGTGTGTGCATCATCCTTCTACATTCGCGCCAGTCGTGAAAGCTTCCTTTGTGCGTACCCCACCATCTCGTGGGCGTAGCGTGTAGTACCCAGTCCAAGGCCTGAAATCATTGCTTTTACGACACCTCTTGTTAAAAATTATCCAAGAAGGTATCTAACTCACTTAAACCATCATAAGTAGGTAAATCTCTTACTTCTGTCGATACGCAGCTCAATGACCTTGTCATCATATTACAATTAGGCGTAGTTACTTCATGTAGCCAGTTCTGCCATCGCTCTATTTCCTCAACAGAATTTGAAGTACATGAGTTCTTGCGCTCCCATGAAATCCACCCATCTGCGGTGGGATTTACCCAGTCTTGTTCTCACGCTGTTATCTTGTAGATGTAGTCCAATTCATCATCACTTTCATAGTCATGCACTAGCTCTGTATAGTGCGATCCTTCAGCAAGGTCCAGGGGTATAATTATGCGTAGTGACTTCTTCTCAAAAATCATATTGTACTTCTTTAGATTAATCACCCCGTTCATATCAGTGTCCTAATCAATTCCTTTGAGCATGGGGTAGGGATTGTTGTCATAAAAAATATCTATCACTTCAAAGTCTGCCAGCATGCTTGCCCCCTTAATATCCACAATTATTCCCTACAATTTCCCCATGGGTATTATTTTCTGTTGGTTCGCCATTCGCAGCTGAATTGGAGACCATTGCAGCGTAGGTCGCCCCATCCGTTCTCATGTCTACTTCGACAGAACATTTACATCCAATCCTAAATCCAAGATAACTTGATCCATCTCATATTCTTCGATCTGCACGGTCAGTCTCATTTCTCTTCCCGTCCTTGTCTTATGCTTTCCAATCTTCTGGACTACACGCGGTTCTCTTGGCGTGGTCCCAGCGAATCCGTTAATCAGTTCCTGTAATCCTTTTACATCCTTACTGTCACGCAGTAAGTTCATACATGTTTCCAGGAACGTTGTGAGCATAGATGGGTCCATCTCCGACTCTGGTCTATCTTTGCTTCCTAAAGTGGAGGCAACAACGAACCTCTTCTTAGCTTCCATGAAGGTTTCCCAAGTGCGCTCCAAATCAAACTCCACTTCTTTCGCTGGAGCTTTTCGAACCCAAGTAATATCTTCTGGCTATTTTCCTTTGTCCTCTCCCATCGTGATTCCACTTCGGAGCACAATGTTCACATTCAGATCTTCCTCGCGCGTCTCAAACCTCATCATCTGTAGGTTCTGAGTCAAGGGCAGCGGTTGCTCCTTTGTCATGTATCCTAGATATCAGTGTGGGACAATGTTCTATCTCATGATCAAACAAGGTGCAATACAAACAATATGGGGGTGTTGGATTCGTGCAATCGCCGGCATAATGTCCTAGCCCCCCATAATTGTAGCATATCAACTATCTGCGACCTCTTCCAGGTCCTCCTCCACCTGAGCCTTGTCTGTGCCCTTGAAATCCTGTTCGCGTCATTCCTGCATTTTGGTCCAGGGTTCGCATTTTGACCTGAACTCTATAGGTGGGAGTTCTATTCATCATCAACTCATAGCTTCTACAAGTGCGCTCATCATGTCCCATCGACCTACAAAAGTTGTAGAACAACTGTTGCGAATTTTGCGTATACTTCTGTAACAAGTGGCAGTAGCCCGTGGCATGTTTTCTAGCTATTTGACAAATCATGCACTACATAGAAGGCGTTGCGCTAGGTCTTGCTTACGCTTCCAGCCTTAAAGGCATCGGTCCTCCTCCTGTGAGGTAATTTGTGAAAATCGGGCAATGGTCCTTGTCATGACCCTGACCCTTACATTTTACGCATGACACCTCTTCGCGCACTTTTGGTTGAGTTGTCCTGTCCTGTTTCAGACTCTGCATATCAAGGCATAAATTCTTCTATTGCGTGTGGATCTATTGAACTCCCAAGTTGGGATCCTACATCGGGGTCTAATGCAGCCTCATCGGGACCTCTAAGGCCTCTGCATGAGTCGTTAGCTTTTGCTGCAATAGCGCACTCCTTAAATGTGGTGTTAGCAAAGCTACAAACCACTTGCAATGCTGTCCATTCATCAGATTCATATTAGCTTCACAAATCGTACATTTTAGCCTCTAATCCAGCTCCCAAGGAGTCTCGATCTAGCTCCCAAGGAGTCTCGCCTGGTAGCATTGTGATATCTTTGAATCCAATATCGACTCTGCTTCAGACTTCGGCCTGCTAAATTCTTTATTTAGCACTATTTGGATATCCACAATTCCCGCATTTGGATTATAATTGGAGTGCTTAATATACCAGGTCAGTGCGCAATCCTCTAGGGTGCTAACCAGTGTCACTTTATTTATATTGTCATATGTAACTTCTCGTGCTTCCCATACGGCTCTTACAACGAACCAGAATTGGTCCGGATCCTCATTTCCCAATCCCTTGAACACAGGAAACTTCATTGTGCTTGCCATATTGAATCGTGGTGGTGGTGGAGGTGGTAGGGGTGAAGATGGAGGTGATGGCGGTGAAGCTGGTGGCGGTGTGGGTGGAGGTGGTATTCGCGAAATTGTTGACCTTATTAGATGTATCGCACTTCACGGAGAAACCTTCGTGAGCTCTTCCTCGTCCCCTAGCGGAGGTGAAATCAAGGGGCTATTTTCTAGTCCCTTATCTCCTTTGTTCCTGTAAGCTTTTCCACTTCGCGTAGCCCCAAACATCAAGGTAACTGCATAACCCTATTTTCACACAATAACTTTTAATCCATGTATTCAAAGACCATACGTACTTACTCTGGGGTCCACACAATAGGACCGTTAAGTTTCCACCTTCCTTGGATATCTGTTAACTTCGAAATCCACTCGTATAGCTCAATAGGGAAGGACGCGAAGAAGATTTCATGGATCTCCGTGTACAGGTAGTAGTCTAACCACTCTTATTTTGACAGTCGTGGGTTCCTATTTTCTTGTGCTATGAACTCGTGAATTCTTCTGTCCAACCAACCTTCAATTTCGTTTTTAGTTGGATTCCAGTGATATGACATCAGACATCTCTATGTAGATTCTGGTCTCAGAAACGTAACCATTTGTTTGCTTGAGGGGGCCTGACCTAGGTTCAGAGTTAATTAGCCAAACAAATCCCTACACTATTGGCCCTTTCGGCATCAGCCCGCAGAGCACAGACTGAAGTCTCACCCGAAGCAGTATGGGGGATGCTGGAACCAAGTTTCTGCACCCTTGAGATGTCTAAGGTGTCGATTTAGTCCAACTATGCCTACCTTCGCACAGGTTACTTCGCACACTGTTCTAACCTTCAATACCTTCATGATCTATTATAACTGTCTTTCGTGCAGCCCTAACCAGGGGCGGAGATGCTTTCACGTTGCTATGGCAACGACCTGTGCTATTTCCCCAAATTACACCGCAAATCTTACTTATCTTCTTACAGATGTTAGTTAACTTCACGTAAACAGATATTCGATCTCACATTTACTTAATCAACACAGTCATATATATTCCTGCATCATATAAACAGTAGAAGTGCAATTTATACCCAATATATTCAATGCATAAAACAGGAAATAAATACACATAATTGATATGAAACTTCTCTTTATTAATACTTCCAACTGTTACAAACTCGACTCACCCTACGCACTCAGCTACATGGGTCTGCGCACTCAGCTGCAGACTACTAGGCCTCTGCGCACTGAGCTGCATAGCCTTCTTCTACTCTACAACCCAAACTAGACTTTACACTTTAGATATTCCGCTATGCTTCCATTATCCTTAGACTCAATTATATTTTTTTAACTACTTAGAGCCTCACTCCATTTATACAATCCCATGGTCCGCAGACCATGGGTAGATCTCTACTGTCGACTTTACAATGACAAAATTAAGGGCGGACACCCCTATGACTCTTTTACAAAATGCAGAGTCTTTACATCAGAGTTACAAATTTTGACCAAAATCTGGGCTCTAAGCCCCAAAACTTCCTTTGGGGGATCCCGCGCCCAACAAAAATAAAAAAAGCAGAATGAAGAACTCCCTCAAGCAGATGAAGAACAAGAAAATGAGATTCTCAAATTAAGGCAACAAGTGGAAGAAGGAAGAAAGGCTAAAGAAATAATGAAGAAGCAATATCTTGAAAATGAAGAACAATATCAGGTTGAGGTAAATATCTTATAAAGTAAATTAGAAGAAAATGATAAACTATTACGATTTCAAGATAGTACTAAGATTTTTGATAATATTCTTATTAGTCAAAGGTCTCCTACCATCAAAACTGGTCTTGGTTTTCATGAATATGTTGAAGGTGAATCTAGCTCACAAGATGAGGTAAGGAACTCTGATGCAAAATCTGAAATGCTCAACAAGGAGATAAGAGGTCAACCCCATCAATAATCAAGGAAAGAAAGTATTCAAAGAAAATCACTTACTCCTAACTATGGAATTGATAGTCGATTATTTCCTCCGATGAATAATGTCGAATGTTTTGTATGTTATAATTTTGGACATGTTGCAGTGAGATGTAGAAGTAGAATGGTTCAAGCTAATAACTATCACACAAAAAGATTATCAGCTTCCAGGTACTTTAAGGGATATTGTTTTTCTTGCAATATGTTTGGTCACAAAGCCATTAATTGCTATAGAAGGAATATGAAACATGTAAGATGTTATGCATGTAACAATTTTGGACATATAACAAAGGAATGTAGGAGAAAATTTCGACCACCATACCGAAAAGATAAAACATCATCACACTCAAAGATATGGAAGAAAAAGGAAGTAAAGTCAGAAGGATGTGGCATAACACAATATACAAACATAACAGACTCAGGGAGAGCTGAAAGTGTGAAACTTCAGTGTTTTAAATCTCATACGCAACTATCATGAAGACAAGTCACATATATATGCGAGTTCTAAGCTACACAGTCGCGTATATGTTGGTCTGAGGAAAAAGCAGTGGGATAGACTCAGAAAAAAGGGGTCTGATATGGTTCAGTTAATTATCAAATAATTGTTCTGTTTTGATTGATGATGATTACAGTCTGCTGATAATATGCAAAAGAGCTCTTGGCCCTGATAAGCTGTTAATGACTTGATATATATTTGATAGATGATGATGCCTTGATGATTCTTACTAATATTTGCAATGATCAGATCTGACAGTGAACAAATAGAATAGGTTTAGTGGGAGCATATGCTTTTAATAACGCATTGTTGGCATTATGTTAGAAGATCTTGGTACATGACGATAATTATATTGCTTGATCCACATAGTTGTTTGATTTAGGTGACTCGTTTGATGATGGAAATATACAGGTTGTTGATCTTGATGTTGCTGACAGATGCTGATGGTGTAGATCATATATGGTGTATGATAGTTGTTGATGACTATCATGGTCTTGTTTAGATTGTTGGTTCTTGTTATAAATGTCATATATATCATTTAATGTAAAGGTCATGAAAATACATAATTTGTAACCCCACTATGCATGGGAATGATGACGTAATAATCGATATTTCAGTGATGTATAAACATTTGGTATATCCCCACTTGGTTGGGTGGATAAGTCAAATTTGGTGTATCCCCACTTGGTTGGGTGGATGAGTCAAATTTGGTGTATCCCCACTTGGTTGGGTGATTGATGTATGTATGAGTCATTGTTCTTAGAGAAGTCATATTCATTTAGTTGATTTATAGAGTCATGTTATTCTTTTGAAAAATATCTTTACAGAATTTGCATGTACTAAGGGGAAGCATGGGCAGCGTAATGTATATCAAAGGGGGAGAATATCTTGGTTAGCTCTTTTCCCTTGATGTCAAAGGGGGAGAGTGTCTTGGTTTTGTTGTTGCCATCAAGTCCAAAGGGGGAAATTGTTGGCATTAAGATACAAGTGTTGTCCTTGATGGCGACTCACATAGATGACAGTTCACAGTGCAACATGTTAACAGCAAAGGATTACAGATCAGACTCCAGAGATTGAAGAAAGAGAGGTATATGTTGGTTCATTTTTTCCAAGTAGCGTGTACACGAAGGTCCACAAAACAAAAAGAACGTATACGTATGCACACACTTTCACAGAAAGAAAAGCACATATAGAATGAAAAATCAAGGTTTTGGTCCGAGGTATTAGTCTGAGGTATTTGGTCCAAGGTATTGGTTCGAGGTATTGGACTGAGGTATTTGGTCTGAGGTATTGGTCCTAAGTGGTTTCGGTCCGAGGTATTGAGAAAGGCCTAAAACTATATATGGAGGAGAAGATCAAAGCGATATGTGTGCAAGTAATGAATATCTTATGAAGAGTGAGATCAAAAGCAAATATGCATGTTACGGGTTTCTGGACCTTTGCTTGATCTGAATTAAGGATAAACCTTAGTGGTTGATGAGGGATGAGATCTAATGATGGACCAGGATCATAAGACTTGGAATGAATTATCATTATGTGGTCTGATCATGGATAGTCTAGATCTGAAAGCTAATGCATGATTTACATTATAAATGTTTTGATTTGGGTAATGACTGAAGTCTGGAATCGTTGTGATGTTTTAAGTTAGTATTTACAAATCTATATGTTGGTTCGATTTGGTAAAAGCACGTATACACACTAGTTCGACACATCTAAGTAGTGTGTACATTATGAAATATGATGTTTGAAGTTGCAGTTGGTTTTGGTTGTTAATGCAGAGTTTTGGTTCTGCTATGTGTTCTCGTGACTGTGCTCTGAATGTTCAGATTGATTGATTGTGATTTTCTTTAGTGATGATGGGTTTTAAGTGATTGGTTGTATTTCAATGGTGATTGAGTTTGAGCTTCAATGTTGTTGTTGGGTTTAGTATGAAAATTGGATGAAAGGAGGCCTTCAGATTGTGGTGTTGTGTTCCAAGAGTATCGAGTCTGAAAATTTATGGAACGTGGTCCGTGGAGGAAGAGAGAAGGTCGTAGCCTTCTGTAGGCCGATGCCTATGTACTAGTAAATGGATCGGCTAGTACAAGAGCCAGGGGGTTGGAGCTCCCTTCCAGTAGCAGCTGGAAAATGAGTGAAGGTTGGATCCTTTTGTAGGTCGGCGCCTACGTACTAGTAAACGGATTGGCTAGTACAAGAGCTAGGGGGTTGTAGCTCCCTTTCAGCAGAAGCTGGAGAACGAGAGAAGGTTGTAGCCTTCTGCAGGTGGGTGCCTGCGTACTCATATGAGTCTGCACCAATACAAGATTGTAAACAGGTTTTTCTTATATTAAAAGAAGACAACAACAGGTGGTTTTTGTCGCGCATTGGGTTTCCAACTTAAATCTTGGTGTTCATGTGTGTTGCTTATGTGTGATGGTTTATTCTATTATTACTACACATGGTCACTGTTTATATGGTTAATGAAGTATTGATACACTGATTAAAGATCAACATATGATGAATTAACTGAATCATAAGTTTGTTGGATATACGCTGGTTGCTTTAAAGACAGTTGTGTGTACACTTGAGTTACCTTCATTGAAGTAGCGTATATAAATTTGAGTATGAAATGAAAAAGTTATTGATTTGACTAACACTGATTCACCCCCCCCACTCATTCACCCCCCTGTGCCCCCCCCCCCCCCTCCCCTCAGAGTATTATTTCCAACAAATGTTCTTATCAATGCCATCATTGATGGCCATGCGCTCTGGATAAGGCATGATGTGACTGAGGAATGGGAATAATTCCCAAGTTCTTTCCATTTAATTCGAATTTTCCCACCCCGAGATCTGAGCCACGATTTGTCATTTGATCGGCGTCTCGATTGAGATTGAGATGGACGTGGAATAGGGTTAGACTTCCAAATCTTTTAATGCGAAGATTGATCCTCTTTACTACTAAAGGACTCAAATGGCCGGGAATTTGATTGGGATTTAAAAACATTATAATCACTAGAAGAGAGTCTCCTATGACATTTAATTCCTTAATTCCAAGACTTGGAGCGATGTCCAAGCCTTTACAAAGCTAGAAGTTCAACTTATTATTGGTTTATGTACCTAATCCCCAAGCAATTGATTGCAACTTGTTCATGTGGACAAAATATCACCCCTCTTGCTCCCACTGCCCCTAGTATTTCGATACTTATTATAAATTGATTCCTATAAACATTTACCACCCATTTAATTTATATAACTCTGGTCCACTTTCTTCAAACCCTACTCTTATGCTATTTGTAGACTCGTGATGGATTTGTTAGCTAAATTGACTCAAACTACAACTGCTCTATTTATTTACTTAATTAACTATTTATCTACTTAATTGGGTTGAGTGTCCGACTTATTTTAAGTGTTCGTTTTCGTGAGGCATATAATGCTGACATAAACCTTGTTGTAAGCAATAATGTTAACTAATGATGTCAAAGTTTGAACGTTATGTGGTGGAGGCTCCTTCTGAGGTGATCTGGATCTACAGCTACAGTTTTGATAAAAATATGTAACGTGTGTGCTGAGGCAAAAGCAAAAGACTATTTTAATGGTTTGACTTAAAAACGGAATCTTTATTCATAAATTATATATTTATCGGTGGTGCTGAGTTGTTTGAACCTCGTCCTTGATGATGTCAAGTGGTCATGTTTCCTGTAAGAACGGGACGGAGGACGGGGCGGAGCGTAGTGGCTGCAGTCTACGATTCAGGTTCCGTGCGGGAGGGGGAGCCACCTCCACTCATTCACACTCACAATGAGATCAGTGACCACACCGCGTGGGCGGAAGCCACCGGGTGGGCGACCTGCTGCAGACCCGCAGCAGCCGGATGAAATCGAATTACTGCTGGTGCGGAATCAGAGCACTTTCGATACCCGAATATTCGGTGAGAATATCTCTTTTGTTCCGTTTCGTTCCAGCCAATCCTACTCAATAAATATGGAAGGGGCGGCCTGCTCAAATTCATAGGATTCGACAGTCAACTTCATGCCTCGGGTCTGATTTTTGAGTTTCGGGAGCGATATTTCTTGCTACGCAGGTCTCGAAATTCACGGTATGACTGTCAACAAATTGAAACTGTTTTTCTTGAAATTTACAGCACATAAATTCCAATTCAGTGAGTATAGGCTGGAATTGTATCGAAATTTAAATTGAAATTGCTTACTAGAATCATTGTTGAAATTTATACCGCATAAATGCGAATTTATTAGATATGCCAAGGAATATATATCAAATGCTTCTGGTTGAAATTTACATGTCTTCAATCTGAATTTCTCCTATATTGAAAACAGTGAAAAGAAAGGTTGCCTTTTCAGCTTTTTCTTTCTGAAAAAAACAGTGAAAAGAAAGAACTTCAACTCATGATCTTTTAATCTGAAAAAGAATTAAGGTCAGATTCTTTTCTGGTTGAAATTTATAGCATTTAAACGCGAATTTCCCAAATATTGAAAATATTAAATGGAAAGAACTTCGAATCGTGATCTTTTATCTTCTTTGTAAATATCGACATCAATGAATGCGCCATCGCAATATTATTTCAAAGATTTTGGTTATTATAAGTTTTTTCTTTTTCTTTTTGAAATTTAAGTGAGTAAATAAAAATCAATGAGCCCTCTGAGCGATAGTAAACCGACTGTAGGTTCGAGTTATCGGACGGCACAGGCTTAGTCAACGGTTAAGTTCTTTATTGATCTTTCCATCCGGACACACAATTAAGTTAAGTGTGACTCCGAATTGCACTGCCCTTCCCGTGCTAGTTTTGTCCTACATATGATTAAAAAAATCTTTTGTCATTATCAAGAAATGAAAGAAACATAAATTGTCCAGGTGAAATTGTTTCTAAATTTGAACTGAAAAATCTTATATCACATGCTTAGAAATGAAGATAAAAATTTGTATTAAAAAAAGAACCGCCGCAAGAAAACCTGACTGGCTGCAGAGGAAAATTTCATAATCTTCAGAGTTGAGGTCGGATTTAAGCCTCTGGTTTAATTTTCTTGAACCTTGCCCGTTTCATTGCATTTTCCGGTATTGTTTATTTTTAGAGTCGCAACTAGTAATTTGCCATGTGCATGCATATTCATGCCATGCGTCTGCCCTAGAATAAAATTTTTAATGTGGTGGATCCTTTGACCTTGTTCTTAAACTGCCTTTCCCCTTGAATAAGCTTTGAGAACGTTACGGCGCTTTGAAGAAAGGTTACGGCGCGGTTGTTTATATTACTGGAACCTGCCAGGATTTCTCTGTTACCGCTGTTTTCCTTGCAGGTTCTGTCTCCGAAACTAACAGATTCTTTGAAGCCTTTTCTTCTTACTTTCTTTGTTGCAGCATGACGAGATCTCCTCTTTTTTCTTTTTCTTTTTGAGAAGATCGGATTCTTTAGTGAAAAGATTTCCTCTGTTTTTTCTGTGGAAAGGTCATGTTCGATTTCCATACCATGTCTTTTTACCATATTCTTTAGGAATTCCTTTCCTTTATGCCACATATGTTCAGAAATATTGCTTATGGTTTGATAATTTTGAATGGATTTATTTGTGACGAAAATTGAAAATAAAAAAGTTCATATTGCAGAGTTGTTTTTGAAAAGTGGATGTTGCAGATTTTAAACAGATTGTAGAGAGGTCAAATTGTTGATTATTATGAAAAGTGTGTTATCTCTGCTGATATGCCGTTTGATTATTTTTAACAGGTTTTAAAGGTGCGTGTTCTGTGAAGGTTTGATTTCAGGTTTATTGGAGAGGGGGGGTATTCTGTGAACATACGAGATGGGCGACAATGAGAGGGGTCAGCTGCAGGTTCTTTCTGCGCTGGACCTCGCCAAGACGCAGTGGTATCACTTTACGGCCATCATAATAGCAGGGATGGGCTTCTTCACAGATGCATATGATCTATTTTGCATCTCGACCGTGTCCAAACTCCTGGGACGGATCTACTATTACAATTCACTTTCTTCAACACCAGGGACACTCCCGCCTAACGTCTCGGCAGCAGTGAGTGGCGTCGCTCTTTGTGGAGCTCTGGCAGGACAGCTATTCTTTGGCTGGCTCGGAGACAAGATGGGTCGGAAAAGTGTCTATGGCATGACACTAATGCTAATGGTAATCAGCGCCATCGGCAGCGGTTTGTCCTTTGGTCACACGGCCAAGTCCGTGATGACGACCATATGCTTCTTCAGGTTCTGGCTGGGCTTTGGCATCGGCGGCGACTATCCGCTTTCAGCCACCATCATGTCGGAATATGCGAACAAGAGAACCAGGGGAGCCTTCATTGCAGCGGTGTTCGCCATGCAGGGATTTGGCATTCTGGCAGGGGGTGCTGTTTCCATCATAGTCGCCGCGGCCTTCAAGCATGCATATCCTGCCCTCCCGTACTATCTAGATCGCCCTAACTCTACCGTCCCACAGGCGGATTTTGTGTGGAGAATAATATTCATGTTTGGTGCTGTGCCTGCCGCACTGACATATTATTGGCGCATGAAGATGCCGGAGACTGCTCGATTCACCGCGCTGGTTGCAAAAAATGCGAAGCAGGCCGCAAGTGACATGTCCAAGGTACTACACATGGACATTCAAGAAGATCAGGACACAGCAGAAGCCATCTCAATGGCCGAGGAGACGAAATTCAGTCTGTTTTCCAGAGAATTTCTCAAACGGCACGGTTCGCATCTCCTCGGTACAACAACTACATGGTTTTTCCTAGACATAGCATTCTACAGCCAAAATCTGTTTCAGAACGACATCTTCACTTCCATAGGATGGCTGCCTAAAGCGCAAACGATGAACGCCCTAGAAGAAGTTTACAAAATTGCAAGGGCACAGTCGCTGATCGCCCTCGTCTCGACTGTTCCGGGCTACTGGTTCACAGTCGCCTTGATAGACCGCATTGGGCGTTTTACCATTCAGCTAATGGGCTTCTTCTTCATGACAGTCTTCATGTTTGCTACAGCGATTCCATACAACCACTGGAAAACCCATAACCATTTAGCTTTCGTAGTTCTCTATGCGTTCACCTTCTTCTTCTCAAATTTCGGTCCCAACAGCACCACTTTCGTTGTTCCGGCCGAGATATTCCCGGCAAGGCTTCGTTCGACATGCCACGGGATATCTGCAGCTTCTGGGAAAGCCGGAGCCATCGTCGGGGCCTTTGGGTTCTTGTACGCATCGCAACCTAAAGTTAACCCGACTGGAGGTTACCCTCCAGGAATCGGAACCAAAAACGCTCTATTAGTGATGGGTGCAGTAAATGCACTGGGCTTCCTTTTTACGTTTTTGGTACCTGAAACCAAGGGCAAGTCGCTGGAGGAACTGTCGGGGGAGAACGAAGAAGAAGGAAATGGATCGTCCGATCGATCGAACAGAACTATGCCCGTGTAGTCACAGTGACATACTTGATATCTGACGCATGCCATTACTCGCTAGGCAGGAAAGTCTGTGTTCTGTAGTTAAAAACTAGTTGTTCCGTTGTGTGTTTATTTGGATGGCAGAAAAGTTGTGCGAGATTTGTGTTTGTAAGATATCGAGATACCAACCTCGAGATCTAAAAGTCGTTTGTATAGATTTCCATCTCCTCTGTAAGGGCAACTGCTGGAAGTTTGTTTTGATTAATAAATTTTATTCAATAATCCAGTGGAGAGAAATTTTGTTTTGATTAATAAATTTTATTCAATAATAAAGTAGAGAGAAATTTTGGTTAGCGCAGAACACAAATTTATCCCACAATTATATCACTTTATTGATTACTATGGTCACATTGCACTGCCATAACTAACAACACAGACTTAATATATGGGCCATAACTAAAGTCTGGGCTTGCTAGATGGCTTTGCTTTCATTAGAGTTCTTCTAATAGTTAGTCCCTCCATTAGGTATTGAGACAACTTCGTGAGAATCATGTGTGATAAAAGCTACTTCCTAGCTCATTATACAATGAAAAGCAAATTTGGAAGTTAGCTCATGCCATATCAAAGGGGACCAAGCTGCCAATGCCTCCCAAGCTGCCCATGCCTCCCTTTGATGGGTGGAACTTGCTCCAACATGTTGATGTTGACCCCCTAGCCTTGAGTTATGACTTTGCCCTAGATGATGACCAACCTTTACTTGCAACTTTACTCAAAAAAATTACCCATTATTTCTTTATATTATGTTCATGGACAATATCATGTAGACTTTATGCAAGTAGGTGCTTTAATCATGACAAACCGTGTTTTTCTTTTATACTATTAGACATGCTTATGGAGACTATAGTTGCAATCCTCTCTTTGTATTTATATATATATGAGCTAGTGCAATCTAATGCTCCCCTCTCAAAACATGTTAGTTCCAATGGAAATATAGGCAAACAACAATATCTTGACTAAGAAGAACCATTTGAGATACATGCACAATTTACTAGAAAGCAATAGAAAGAAATAAAGCATACCAAAATGAATTAGCTTTAGAAATATGTAACTTCATGTATGAAATATTTATAGAACTTTAAAAAGATCATATTCTTTTAAAAATCTTATGTTACGTTTTCTCTTAAATGTAATGCATATGTTTGTGGGAAGATAATAGTACTTTCAAACAAATTCACATAGTTGTAAATAATAGTACTACTTAAATGAAATAATGCTTTCAAACAAATTTAAGTAGTTGTAGATAATAGTAAGTTCTTGTGCATTACCATTTCATTTTTTTAATGCCAATTATAAATATATTTTTAATATTAATAAAATAAGTGAAACCTTGAAATTATGAGATCAAATATTAACATAGACTAAGGATTTTAGTATAATTAATAATTTTTTTTTTTTATATTTTATTTTTGTATGTATTGGTGCGGATGTGTGCTTTCATAACATATCATTTGTTTTCTAATTCTGCAATGCAATAAAAAGTAAATCCATAAATAACACACAAAGTGTCTAGTTAATAAATGAAATTAGTTTTTTCTAGGTATTCTTTTATGGTGAATTTGCCCAAAATTAAGTAGAGATTTTTAAGAATTATAAATTGAAGGTGTTTAGTTTGTAGAGTTCAAGTGATTTAGGGGTTTTTCATGGTGTTGAATCTATTTATGCATTCAAAATTTGTGGGAAGATAATAGTACTTTCAAACAAATTCACATAGTTCTAAATAATAGTACTACTTAAATGGAATAATTCTTTCAAACAAATTTAAATAGTTGTAGATAATAGTAAGTTCTTGTGCATTACCATTTCATTTTTTTAATGTCAATTATAAATATATTTTTAATATTAATAAAATGAGTGAAACCTTAAAATTATGAGATCAAATATTAACATAGACTAAGGATTTTAGTATAATTAATAATTTTTTATTATATTTTATTTTTGTATGTATTGGTGCTGATGTGTGCTTGCATGACATATCATTTGTTTTCTAATTCTGCAATGCAATATAAAGTAAATCCATAAATAACACACAAAGAGTCTAGTTAATAAATGAAATTAGTTTTTTCTAGGTATTCTTTTATGGTGAATTTGCCCAAAATCAAGTAGAAACTTTTAAGAATTATAAATTGAAGGTGTTTACTTTGTAGAGTTCAAGTGATTTAGGGGTTTTTCATGGTGTTGAATCTGCTTATGCATTCAAAATTTCATTTTAAACAACAAAAATCACAATTTTACTAAAAAATATATTGTTGTTTTGTGACAAAAAAGTCATTTTGTCTGTTCGTTAGACTATATATATATCTATATATATATATATATATATATATATATATATATATATATATATATATAGATATAACTAAAAATAAAAACAATATTTTTTTCCAAAAAAATATATTTTGGAATCTTCATATATAGCTCGATAAGTTTGTGTAACTTTATTAGTGATGAATATGTTATCTAAAAATCTCATTGAAAATGGAGATAGTAATGAGTTGGAAAATGAGTGTGTTTTTGTTTATGTAGTTCAAACGACTGGGTTTTCCAATTTGAAATTAATTCTAAAGAATTCAACTCATCCATCATGTAGAGAAACGAAGATGAACATACATGTTATTGTTAAATAATAAAAAATGGTGCAAAATTCCCCCATCTTGACATGTTTCAAAAATAAATCTTTAGTAATAAAACTTACTTTTAGGGGTAGAGGATGTATGTTCCTCTCTAGAGCATATTCAATGCCTCTAGATCCATCCTCTTCACACAAAATTGTTTCATGGCACCTAGAATACCACTCAAAGACGAAATACCCCACATAGAACACATGTGTCATGGTTATAGGGCTTGTTCACAATGCTTGATGTATATAAGTTTCATTTTCTTGTGCAAATCCCTCATTTTTCTTCTTAACTATGATCTAGGCCCCTAGACCAATTACTGTTTCCTAAAACCAATTGATGGAAACCATATCTTACTTAGAGGCCATGTATCCCACAGAAAGTTCCCATGTGATATTTCAGTTGGCCTAAATGTGACACTGAGAGCGGGTGGTGAATTACTGTGAGATCAATTTTGTAATTTCACAACCTTTCTTAAATATACATTATAGAAATGAATCATAACCATTATATCATTGACTATAACAATGCATCATCATATAACAAACATAGTAAGAACCTATCAACAAAAAAAGAAACCATCACATCACAAGGAGACACAAGTTTTTGTAGAAATTCCTTGTAGATTCAAATTGCAGATTGTAATATGCTAAAACAATTGACTTGAATCTACTCTACTCATCAACGGAAACAATAAACGATCGATGAAATCACGAATCATAAAAGAGAAAGAATTCAATCACACATAACACAATAATTTTATGGAGAAAAGACACAGCTAAAAACCCCTGCTATCTGTATATTGCATTAATCAGAAAATATGAGAAGATTACAATGCTTTGCTCAAGCCTGAGAAACCTCTGCACTATCTCAATCTATCTCAATGTTTCACAAACAAGCTCTAGCCAATACTTAGCCAAATCTGTTGTCTTCCAAACTCCTATTTTCTCGTGCAATTTCCCATGGAATTAGCCCATATTTAATTTGTAAATTCTTCATTCATAACTCCGCAATCCATCATAGGCCTTCCTCTGATTGCATGCACCACCTGTACAATTCAGATGACTATAAAACTGATAGTACATTGTCCCTAAACTCCAATATCAACTGGGTCTTTCTCTGATTTGACATGCATGAGTTACACCCCACTAAGGGATCTCCCACTAATTCCTCGATCAGTTGGAACTAAATAATTACAACTCAAAAGAACTCAACCTCGGCCCCTAAAATTTAGGAACCACTCTACATGACTTGAGATAGACTCCCAACTCGAATTAACTAACCCAACTAATTCAAATTAACTTAGTTAACTATTACAAGTTGCTATGAGAATTAGAATTAGAATTTAATTCCTAATTTAATTCAAGGACAAAATTAAATTATGATTTTCTTGTTGCATTTTTCAACACTCCCTCTCAATAAGAAAGGGATTATCTACTACCCCGATCTTGCCTCTGTGAAATTTGAATTTGCATCTTGATAATGCCTTTGTCAAAATATCTACATCCTACTCCTGTGTAGGAATGTATTCCAGCAACATGATTATCCTCTGCACACAATCTCGTAGATGGTGATACTAGATGTCGATATGCTTGGACCGATCATGAAAAACTAGATTCTGAGATAGTTTGATACAACTTTGATTTTCATAGTAAATCACTGTAGGATCCATATGTTGACCAAATAACCCAACAAGGGTCTTCCTCATCCGTATAGCCTCACAAGCTGCTTGACTAGCAACCATGTACTTGGTTTCTACTAAACTGAGATCAATTGATCTCTGCTTCCTACTGTACCAAGAAACTACTACTGACCCAATACTAAAGATTCCCCTAATGTGCTATTCCTGTTGGATGGAATCCCTACCTAATATGCATTTTTGAAGCCTTGAAGCTTCACTCCCTCTGTTCGTTTGTACCAAAGACCAAACTAAGTGGTGCCTCTAAGTTATCTCAACAAATGCTTAGCTGCCTTCCAATAAATTTTGGTTGCCTTAACCATGGCTTGACTAGGTTGGTTAATTGCAAAACACATGTCCGATCATGTGTTCACCAAATACATAAGTGAACCCACAAGCTGTCTATAAATAGTAGCCTCCACTACTTCACTTGAAGGAGCATCTTCCTTCCTCCAGTTACTTTCTAGAGGAGTTTCCATGGGTTTGTTGCTCTCCATGTGGAACTTCTTTTGTATCTCATTGGCATAATTTCCCCGAGAGAAAAAGAGTTCCTCATCTTCTTTCCATACTTCAATACCAAGAAAGTAATGCATGAACCCTAGGTCCTTCATCTCGAATTCTCTTACAAGATCCTCTTTGCAAGATTTTTCATCTTCTCATCACCTATTAGAACAAAATCATTGACATATAATACTATAAACAACAATTTACCTTCAACCACAATATCATAAAGGTTTGCTTCACTTTTGGTGGAGCCCAACTAAGTGAAATTGTTGAAATGTGGCAACAAGAATATTCCAATTTTAATTTGTCCTTAATTTAAAATTGGGAATTTAAATTCGAATTTAGTCTGGCCAGCTGCTTGAAAAATAATTAATTAATTCATATTGGACTAATTAGTTGGAGAAATTCAAGCTAGAAGTCTTTGTGAAGTCATGCAACAATTATCCCTTAAATTAAGGAGATTATCCCTTAATTAAGGAGATAAGGATGAGTTATAATTAGTTAGCTCAGTTAACTAAGTTATGTCCAGTTAAATTAGTTCCAAACAATTTGAGGAACTAATTGTGAGTTCAGTCAGTTAATGCATGCATGCATCAAACTAATGTACTCCAGATAACTGAAGATTCTCTCGTAAATAACTCATGCATGTCTATTTACAAAAAGACCCAGTTGAGATTAAAGACAGGGACAAGGTACTATTAGTTGCAAGAATTTTCCTATAAGGGAAACTCATGCATGCAAAAGGAATTCATTCCTTGAGGATTTTGTAGTTTTACAGGGTGTGAGATCAGTGTGAGTGATCAGTGTTACACTTGGTAATGGCTAGATCACCTAGGGAAAACTGTGCAAGGAAATAGGAGCTTGGAGGGCAGAGGAGAAGGCATATGAGCAGTCTATTTTGTCTGTGAGAATTTGAGGGATTGTACTGAGAGATGGATAGCTGTGAGAGCTAAAGCTGTGTGTGTAATCCTGATATATTTCCACTTGTATGATAATACAGATAGTGGGGTTTTTAGCTGAGGCTTTCCCCTGAGTATTCTTTTGTGTTTCATGTGCATTGATTCTTCTTCTGGTTATATGTGTTCTGCTTGATCTTGCTTAAATCTATTAAGCTTCCGTAAGTTTGATTGTAGAAGTAGATTAAAGTATTTTTCTTTAGTTATATTGCATTATCAGGTTAATCTACAGTGAGAATTTCTACATGGTATCAGAGCAAAGGTTATCAGAGCTGTGAATAGTATACGAAGAAGAGAATTTGAAGTTTGAAGTTTGGGATTGCAGGTACAAATCGAATTCATCTCATACTTCAGGTTGGTCAATGGCGTTCTACGACTTGAGACTCAAGTATGCCTTGGAAGGCAGCTCGAATTACATAGCATGGAAAGATAGAATGGAAGTTGTATTAGGAGACAATGGTTTGAAAGATTTCATTGATTAAGAAATCCCCAAGCCAGCTGCAGCTAATGCACAAGAATTGGTTGAATGGAAGAAGTGTGTGGTGAAGGCGAGATGGATCATCCTGGAGGGAGTTCGAGACCATATTATCTCGAGTCTCCATGGGAAGGATACTCTGTTTTCAATGTGGAAGACATTGAAGGACCTCTATCGGAACAATAGTGACCAAAGGAAACTGGTGCTCAAGGATAAGCTTCGAAAAATCAAGATGGAGAAGGGCGATACTATTTCCACATATCTGAACAAGCTCACCACCTGCAGAGATGAGCTTGGTAGTGTGGGAATAACTATTGTCGATGATGATATGGTGAGCCTTGCTCTCCTTGGTCTTCCAAAGAGCTGGAATAGCTACCAGGACTCTGTGAATGGAAGGGAGAAACTGTCGGATTGGGAACGACTGTGGTCGGATCTCTTGGAGGAGGAGATCAGGAGGAGCACTTGAGATGGTTCTTCATCAAAGAATGATGATGAAGAAAATCTGGCATTAGCAAGTAAGGCAAGGAAAGGGAAAGGGAAGGCTTCCCATTCCAAATCGAATTCTTCTCATGTAGGGAAGAAGGGTGACAAATCTAAAGTGAGATTCTTTAATTGTCACGAGATGGGACATTATGCAACTAATTTCCCATCAAAGAAGTCCAAGAAGGGATCCATAAAAGGATCGGAAGGTGAGGCATTAGCCTCTCAGTTCGAAATAGACTTTACCCTCATCGCATGCATGGTTTCATCGATGGTGGGTTGTGTTTGATATCTTGACAGTGGAGCCTCATTCCACATGATCGGTGATAGAAGTTTATTCAGTACCTTGGAGGAGAAAGACCTCAAGATGCGCATAGAGATAGGTGATGATGGGAAGTACAATGTTTCAGGAGTGGGCACGGTTGCTTTTTAGAGGGAGCATGGGATCCTCTCACCTTGACAGATGTAAAGTATGTGCCTGGACTGAAGAATGACTTGGTATGGGTCGAGATGTTGGAGGAGAAAGGCTACGATGTTGTATTCAGTAAAGGAAAGGTGTTCCTAAGACACATAGCCACGGGTTAGACCAAGAGGATTGGGATTCGAGTGAAGAATCTATATAAACTAGAGGTAGATGATTGTGCAACATTGAGTTTGAAAGCAGAATTGGTGCAAATCCAAGACATTGGCGAGTTATGGCACAACCGGTTGGGCCATTTGCATCATGGGGCCTTGAAGATAATGCAGCAGATATCTACAGGACTTCCCAAAGGTAAAATTGAGCAAGTTGACACATGCAAAGGTTGTACCTTGGGAAAGTATGCCAAGTCTTCCTTTCATGATCAAGACAGTTGAGCAGAAGTGATCTTAGAGTGAGTTCATACTGATTTGTGTGGACCATTCTCGATGGCATCCACAGCACAACAAAGGTATTATGTGATTTTAGTTGATGATTATTCTCGTAAATGCTGGATTTATTTCATGCAGAAGAAGGACCAAACCTTCTCAAAGTTTTGTGAGTTCAAATCTTTGGTTGAGAAAGAATTATGGAAGAAGATCAAAGCCTTGAGAAGCGACAACGGTGGAGAATTTGTCTCTCAAGAGTTTAAGGACTTCTGCACAGCGGAAGGAATTAAACGGGAGTTGATGGTACCTCATAACCCACATCAAAATGGGGTGGCCGAGAGGAAGAATAGAATGATTGTAGGGGCAGCACGAGCGATGTTGCATGACTAAGGCCTACCACTTCACTTGTGGGCTGAGGCATGCAACACAACGGTCTATTCGCAGAATAGAAGCCCGCATCACATACTTGGGATGAAAACACCAGAGGAAGTTTTCTCTGGTAAGAGACTAGATGTGGGTCACTTTAGGATCTTTGGCTCATCGGTATATTGCCATGTGACAAAGGATGCACGAAAGAAGCTTGAGCCGACAGTTGAGTTGGGGATACTCATGGGGTACACTAATACACCCCACAACTATCAAGTGTAGTTGCCTACCAGTCAGAGGACAGTGGTTTGCAAAGATCTCAAGTTTGATGAGCAGAAGGCCATGTGAGTTTCCCTTGAGAGGGAGCTCCAACTACAGGTTGTGGAGGAATTTTTTGTTTTTGAGGAGGAGGAGCCTCAGAATGATGCGGAGCAGCCGCATGCAGAGGTTCCAGGAGTGGAGACATCCACTCAAGCAGAGTCTTCCAGAGATGGACGGAAGCACACAAGAGAAGCTAACAGATTGTTGTCGAATGCGAGAGAGAATGTGGGAGAACCATCTTCTCAGTGCAGATAGAGGAGGTCACCTGAGAGGTACACTGGATACATGGCCCTTATTGGGGAATGTGTTGGGAGTGAGCCATCTTCCTTTGAGGAAGTAGTACAACAACCGATTTGGGTTGATGCTATGGTGGAGGAGTATGACTCCATAATTCGGAATAGTGTTTGGGATGTGGTTCCAAGGCTGGAGAACAAGTCAGTTGTGAGTTCCCGTTGGATTTATAAGGTACAGTAAGCTATTGATGGTAGTGTGGAGAAGCATAAGGCAAGATTTGTTGCCCGTGGCTTTTCTCAGGTTGAGGGGATTGACTATGATGAGACTTTTTCACTTGTTGCAAGGTACTCATCTATCAGATCGATGTTGGCACTATATCAACACAGATGGGTTGGAAGATCCATCAAATGGATGTGAAGCCTGTTTTCCTCAATGGTCGGATTGAGGAAGAGGTGTACATAGAGCAGCCGGAAGGTTTTGAGACCTTTGATCGTGAGTCACATGTGTGCTGACTCAGGAGAGATTTGTATGGGCTGAAGTAAGCACCTCGTGCTTGGTACACCAAGATAGAAAACTATTTCACCGGGCTGGGCTTCACAAAGAGTGAAGTAGATGCGAACCTTACCACATCATGGTGAAAGGTAAGCCATTGATCATTGTGCTTTATGTTGATGATCTCATATTGACAGGTGATGATTAGTTGATCATGTCTTATAAGGAGGACCTTGCAAGAGAATTCGAGATGAAAGACATGGGTCTCATGCATTACTTCCTTGGCATGGAAGTGTGGTAGAAGGATGGGGAGTTGTTTGTGTCTCAGGGCAAGTATGCCAATGCGATACTCAGGAGATTCCACATGGAGAAGTACAAGCCTATGCAGACTCCTCTAGCAGGTAACTGGAGGAAGGTGGATGCTACTTCAGGAGAAGTAGTAGAGGCTACTATGTACATGCAGCTTGTGGGTTCACTGATGTACTTAGTGAACACACGACCAAATTTGTGCTATGCTGTGAACCAACTAAGTCAATCTATGGTTCAGCCTACCAAGATGTTTTGGAGGGAAGCTAAGAATGTATTGAGATACCTCAGAGGCACATATCAGTATGGATTATGGTACAGACAGATAGAGGGAGTGAAGCTACAGGACTTCACTAATGCAGATTGGGCAGGGAGTCAATCAGATCAGAAGAGCACATCAGATGAAATTTTCAACCTTGGGTTGGCGACAGTTTCTTGGTACAGCAGGAAACAAAGGTCGATTTCACTCAGCATGGCAGAGGCCGAATACATGGCTGCAAGTCAGGCAACATGTAAGGCCATCTGGATGCGGAAAATTTTAGTTGGTTTGTTTGATCAAAGTATGGATCCAACTGTGATCTATTATGATATTGAGAGTTGTATCAAACTCTATGAGAATCCAAAATTTCATGATAGGTCCAAGCACATCGATATCTGGTATCATCATCTCAGAGACTATGTAGCGAGGAGGATCATGTTTTTGTAGTATATTTCTACCGAGGAGCAAGATGTTGACATTTTGACTAAGGCATTGTCAAAGTGTAAATTCGAGCTCCATAGAGACAGAAGCGGGGTGGCAGATAATCCCTTTCTTGTTGAGAGGGAGTGTTGAAATGTGGCAACAAGAATATTCCAATTTTAATTTGTCCTTGAATTAAAATTCGAATTTAGTCTCACCAGCTGCTTGAAAAATAATTAATTAATTCATCTTGGATTAATTAGTTGGAGAAATTCAAGCTAGAAGTCTTTGTGAAGTCATGCAACAGTTATCCCTTAAATTAAGAAGATTATCCCTTAATTAAGGAGATAAGGATGAGTTATAATTGAGTTGTAATTAGTTAGCTCAGTTAACTGAGTTATTTCTAGTTAAATTAGTTCCAAAAAGTTTGAGGAACTAATTGTGAGTTTAGTCAGTTAATGCATGCATGCATCAAACTAGTGTACTCTAGATAACTGAAGATTATCTCATAAATAACTCATGCATGTCTATTTAGAGAAAGACCTAGTTGAGATTAAAGACAGGGATAGTGTACTATCAGTTGCAAGAATTTTCCTATAAGGAAAACTCATGCATGTAGAAGGAATTCATTCCTTGAGGATTGCGTAGTTTTACAGGGTGTGAGATTAGTGTGAGTGATCAGTGTTACACTTGGTAACAGCTAGATCACCCAAGGAAAACTGCGCAAGGAAATAGGATCTTGGAGGGTAGAGGAGAAGGAATATGAGCAATCTATTTTGTCTATGAGCATCTGTGAGGGATTGAACTGAGAGTTAGATATCTGTGAGAGCTAAAGCTATGTGTGTAATCCTGATATATTTCCACTTGTATGATAATACAGATAGTGGGGTTTTTAGCTGAGGCTTTCCACTGAGTATTCTTCTATGTTTCATGTGAATTGATTCTTCTTCTGGTTATATGTGTTCTGCTTGATATTACTCAAATCTATTAAGCTTCCGCAAGTTTGATTGTAGAAGTAGATTAAAGTATTTTTATTTAGTTATATTTCATTATCAGGTTAATCTACTGTGAGAATTTCTACAGAAATAACCTCCAATCTTGGTGTACCAAGCACAGGGTGCTTGTTTTAGTCCATACAACACTCGCTTCAGTTTGCACACATGCGACTCTTTGTTGAAGGTCTCAGATCCTTCTAGCTGCTCAATATACATCTCTTCCTTAATCATACCGTTGAGAAATGTTGTCTTAACATCCATCTGATGTATCTTCCATCCCATCTACTCTGACCATGCCAGAATAGATATGATTGAAGAGTATCTTTCTACTGGATCAAAGGTCTCCTTGTAATAAATTCCCTCCACTTGATAGAACCCTTTGGCCACAAATCTGGCCTTGTGTTTCTCCACACTCCCATCTGTTGCTTGCTTTACCTTGCAAAGCGATCTAGAACTCACCACAGACTTGTCTGCTAGTCTTGGGACCACTTATCAAACAATGTTTCTAATAATGGAGTCATACTCCACCATGGAATTAACCCATATTTGTTGTTTCACTGCTTCCTCAAATGAGGATGGCTCAATCTCTACACTCTCGCTCATCAGAGCCATGTGGCTAGTGTACTGATATGGTGACCTTATCTTCTTGTGCTGTGATGTGGGTGCTTGTACATTCTCTCTAGCACCATGCATCAATATGTTAGGCTCTTTGGTGCCTTCCTTCCATCTCTGGAAGTCTCTGCATGAGTGGGTGCTTCCACTCTCTGCTCCTCTGCATGTGGCTGCTCCATATCATCCTGAGGTTCCTCCTTTGGATCTAAAAGCTCCTCATTAGCATGTAACTGAATCTCCCTCTCAAGGGAACATCTCATTGCCTTCTCTTCATCGAACATTAGATCTCTACGAATCATTGTCATCCTGTTGGATGACAGGTACACCCTATAGTTGTGAAGTGTATCAGTGTACCCCACAAATATGCCCAACTGAGCTATTGGATCTAGCTTTTTTCGTGCATCCTTGGTAACATGACAGTAGACTGGTGAACCAACGATCTTGAAGTGTGACACATTTGGTTTCTTACCTGAAAAATATTCTTCTGGTGTACTCATCGTGAGAATTCAATGAGGGATTATTTTATTTAAATAAACAATTGTGTTGCATGCTTCAGCCCACAAGTGCAAGGGTAGGCCCTGATCATGTAACATCACCCATGCCTCTCCCACAATACTTATGTTCTTCCTTTCAGCCACCCCATTCAGTTGTGGGTTATGAGGTGCTATTAACTCCTTGCCTTCTGATGCACATAAGTTCTTGAATTCATTCGACACATATTCTCCACCGTTATCACTTATAAGAGCTTTAAATTTATTACCTGTATCTTTCTTGACGAGTGCTTTAAATTCACAAAATTTAGTGAACGTATAATCTTTATTTTGCATGAATAAAATCTATCACTTACGAGAAAAATCATCAACAAATATTACATAATATCTGTGGTTGGCCATGGATGTTGTTGAGAACGGTCCACACACATAACTTGATCAAGGATCGTATGCGCTAGACTCTCTTTATCATGAAAGGAATATTTTGTGTAATTCCCCAATGTACACCCTTTGCATGTGTCTCTCTGCTCTAGTGTACCCTTACGAATGTTGAGAAATCTAGGGCATTCAAAGTTAACAATTTCTCTGCTTGATAATTGCTTGTGATGCACTTTTAATTCTCATCATATAGAATTTTCTTCGTTAGCTTATTAATGTGTTCTCTCATCAAGACAATTGCCAAAATGCATAATAAAAGACAATTGACACAGTGTGTAGGCTTCTCCATCCAAGGCCGAAACCTCTCACCTCTTGAGAGGAAAACCCATTAAAATTCTTCTTCTAGATCTTAAATTGATAAGTACCAAGACCATGACACAGGCCCTTGACTCTAGTACCCTCCCAAGAACCTTCTCACTAACCTTGATGCTATGCTTATTCATTCCTCACATTTCTTCTTAATCTTGAACTTCTCTCCTCGGCTCCTTCTAGAGAAACTCGGTCTCTATGACTTCCTCTAGAGAATCTTGGTCTCTAGGTATTTGCTTCGGCTTCCCAGAAGAATCCTTCTCTTGCTGCCCCATAAGAAACTTCTCCTTCACTTGCCTAGCAAAAATGATCTGAATTTGAAACTACTTGAAATTTGTTTGCAAGGTATTCAATTCAGAATTAAACATGTTTAAAAGATTTCCATGTCTTGCAGAAAGAAAACACATGAAATTTTCAGCTGTTCATGACCCATTCAAGCATAGCAGAGTTATTTCCTTTTACTGTTTAACACATTAAAACAAATTTGATCTGCAAAATAAATCAACCACAAATGCAAAAGAAGTTGATAAGCAGTTAACCCCCTCCAAGGCTACGTCTGTCGGGTCCAAAGCTCCCAAGCGGGCTTGTCCTTGTTTTTATTAAATGCTCAAATTGAAAATACAGCTGAATAGAAGCATCTAAAGGTGAAATAGATGGCAAAAATAGATTCAGAACACTTGAATCCTTCAGGATTGACTATTGGATCACCTCCAATGGATACCTGCAACCCTATACAGTCTTCACAAAACTGGGCCCTAGTGGCTCCTAGAACTTTCATGGCTCAAAAACCTCTACAAATGACCTCAGATGGCTGTAAGACCTGCACCAATGGATTCAGAAGGTCGAAAATACCCAAAATAAAAAAAAAAATTCGTCCAAAACCGACTTTCCTAGCCAAAGTTATGGCCATTTAAAGTTTCTCCATTTTGTCCCTAGAAAAACTCCAGCTAACTTTAGTTAACTCCAGTTAGCTCCGCCAATTATGGCGGGTCCGCCAAATTTGGCTCTCCTGCAAAAATTCTGCCAACTTAACTGCAGTTACATTTAATGTTTGGTGGTTGACTCGGATTTCGTGCCAGGCAGAATATTCCTTTTTTAATTTTTTTTTTGAAAAATTAAAATTTCTAATGTTATGGACAAATTCTTCTTTTTGCCATAACTTCCTCATACGGCGACCGTTTTTCGAACCGTTTGTGGTGCTAGAATCGGGAAGACGAGAAGTTTCCAATAATTCAACTTTGAACCAGTTCTAAGCACTTTAAATTTTGATCATTTTACGACACTTAGGACATGAGCACCTGATCACGCCTCCCCATTGGGAAGCTTTTGGACCCCAAAAGCCTTCAACTACCTGTTAAAGAGGTGAGGGTATAGCTCCCTAACTCTGTCCACCTCCATCCACTTTGCCTTGTTTGGTTTGCTGCCTTTGAAACCAACCCGAACATAATCTACACTGCCCCTCCTTGAAGTGCATGTCCTTCTGTTAAGGATTGTATCTTCTTTCAGATCATCTAAGAATTCTGTCGAGAAATCTTCTATAGATGGCAGATGAACAACATTTTCATGATCAACAATCAAAGGAGGTTCATACAAACATAAGTTCTCCACATTGACAACAGAATACATTTGCATGTAGGAAGTCAAATCTAATTGAAAAGCATTATTTCCAACCTTCTTGAGGATTTTGAATGGACCATAACGAATAGGCTTCAGCTTTTTACCTTCTCCTTGCATCCTTTCCTTACTAATGTACAACCATACCTCATCTCCTTCTTGAAACTTGTGATCGACTCTATGCTTGTTGTGTCTTTCCTTGTACTTGCCTTGACTCTTCTCAAGCTATTCTTGAATTTGCTGATGTATTTGCTGAATCCTTTCAATGAATGGATGAGCTTTGTCAATGTCACTATGTCCCTCAATGGCAACATCTTTCTCAAGAATGAAATCAAGAGGTGATTTTGGAAAATAACCAAAACAAGCTTCAAACGATGAGGTGTTTGTGGAAGAGTGCTTGGCATGATTGTAAGCATGCTGTATGTAGTGCAAATGTTCATCCCAAAGCTTGGGATGCTTGTTGCAATAACCTCTCAAGAGGTGCACAATGGTTCTATTCACAACTTCGGTTTGTCCATCTGTTTGCGGATGGAAAGCAGTACTTTTCTTCAACTTTGTGTCCATCATCTCCCATAGGTTGGACCAAAAATTACCCACAAATATGGAATCCCTGTCACTAATAATGGAAGTAGGCAAACCAAAGTGAATCCATACATGATGAAAAAATAATTCAGCAGTTTGTTTAGTAGTTATAGTTTTCTTACAAGGCATAAGTATACACATTTTGCTGAACCGATCAACTACTACATATAAATAATCATGTTGCTTTCTAGGTTTTGGCAAACCTCCTACAAAATCCATAGAGATGCTCTCCCATGGTCTAGAAGGTACCGACAAAGGAGTATACAAACCAAGCTTCCTGTTGCTAGGCTTGCTTGTAGCACATAATGAACAACCTCTTATGAACCTTGAAACAGAATCTACCATGCGAGGCCAATAGCAATACCTCTGTAGATGTGCAACTGTTTTGCTCACACCAAAATGGCCAGCAATAAGAGAAGAATGAGCTTCTCTTATGACATTTATCCTCTCCCCCTGTGGTATACACAACTTGCCCAAATGAAACAACAAATTTTTATGCATGTGATAGTCATTTTCCTCTACATGATTTCCTTTACTCAAGTTAGCATACACATCTTTAAAGTCATCATCAGATGCATACTGTTCTATGTAACTATCATGTACAATGGAATCATTCTTAAGTAAAGTAACAACACCAATAATAGGCCTTGAAAGCATATCAACAACCTTATTCAAAGTACCTTTCTTATACCTTATTACCAAATGGAACTGTTGCAAGAAGCCCATCCATCTGAAGTGTCGTGACTGTTGTAACTTGCTTTGTGATTGCAAGTACTGTAAGGGCTGATGGTCGGTATGTATAACTATTTCTTTGCCCACCAAGTAGTGTTTCCACTTTTTGACGCTTTGTACCAACGCATATAACTCCTTATCATATGTAGGATAATTTACAACAGCACCATTAAAAGTTTCAGAATGAAAAGCACTAGGCTTACCATGCTGTAGAAGAACTGCACCCATAGCATAATCACTAGCATCAGTTTGTATCTCAAATGGTTTTCTCAAATCCAATAATGCAAGGACTGGAGCTGAACTAATCTTCTCCTTCAAAGATTTGAAAGCTTTTTGCTGCTTGCCTCCCCATTGGAAAGTATGCTTCACACTTTTCACTGCATGCATAGGAGCTGCTATAGAAGAGAAGTTAGAGATAAACTTCCTCCAATATTGAGTTGCACCCAAAAAACTTCTTACCTCTGTTATGGATTTGGGAGTAGGCCACTTCACAATAGCCTCAATCTTAGCAGGATCAATTCTCAAAGCACCTCCTCCTACTATGTGTCCCAAATAAACCAAAGAAGTCTTTCCAAATTCACACTTTGACATTTTAAGAAATAACTGATTCTTCTTCAAAACATCAAGTACTTTTCTAACATGCATGACATGATCTTCTCTAGACTTGCTGAAAATTAAGATGTCATCTAAGTAGACAATAACGAAATCATCAAGAAAAGGATGGAAGACATCATCCATTACCCGCATGAAAGTTGCAGGTGCATTGCACAAACCAAACAACATCACAAGCCACTCAAAGAGTCCTTGTTTGGTTTTAAAGGTTGTCTTCCAAATGTCACTTTCTTCAATTCTTACTTGATGATATCCACTGCGCAAGTATAGCTTAGTGAAATATCGAGCATCTTTCAGCTGGTCTAGCAAATCATCTATCCTTGGGAGTGGGTAACGATTCTTTACCGTTATCTTGTTCAAGGCCCTGAAATCAACACACATACGCCAAGTGCCATCTTTCTTTGGAATCAATACAATCGGTGACCCACATGGCGAAGTACTTGGCCTTATGAAACCCTTGTCCAACAAGTCCTTTATTTGCTTCTTTATTTCAGCATTCTCCATAATAGACATGCGGTACATGCCTATGTTTGGAAGAGGACAATCTGGATGCAAATGGATTTCATGCTGAATCTCCCTCTTAGGAGGCAAACCTGTTGGCTCCTGAAACATCTCATGATATGCATCAACTACATCATACAGATTTGATTTAAGTTCTGGATCACAATTGTCAAATGACTCATGATTCACATCAACCTTGGGTTTAATCATAAGAAGAACAAAATTCTTACTTGAATTGACTAGCCTTTTTACCTGTCCTACATTCACCATCGCTATATTTGTCTTCTTGTGATGAGCTCTAATAATGAACTCCTTGCCATCTTTGAACAAATGATATTTGTTTTCATGGCGATGAAAGATAGCTTTCCTGTCAAACAAGTAAGGATTTCCCAAAACAATTCCTGCTATATCAAAAGGTACGACATCAAGTTCAATTGTGTCAATAAAATGTGCAGTAATTGCAAAGCGTAATGTGCACTTTCTTGAAACTTGTAAATTTGCATCCTTGCAAATCCATCCAAGTGGATATGGCTTCGGATGAGGAACGGTCTCAAGTTTAAGCTGCTTGACCAAGTCCTCTGATATAAGGTTTTCTTGTGACCCACTATCAAAAAGTGTGTCAATTTTAGTATGTTTTGAAATCACCCTCACATGAAACAGTTCAATTCTTTCTTCCTCATTAGGAGCTTGTACATGGCAGTTTGAGGTACTAGTGCTGGCTTGAGTTTCAATTTCTTTTCCCTTAAGTTTTTCAAACCCATGGTTGCAATTTTGGTTTCATCACCTGAATCTTCCCCTAAATCTTGTGGTGTAGATGTAGTAGCAACAGTTTTCCGTTTCCCTTTGGATTTGTTAAATTGAGGTCTTTTTTCAGGATATAATTTCCAACAGTTTTTCTCCTCATGACCTGGTTTAGAACAGTGTTTACAGATCACTTTCTCACTCTCTTGTTTGACAGATGCATTCTTTTTTCCCTTTCCCTTGGAGTTTTTCTCTTTGTTTTTCCCCTTGGGGGGCTTGTTTCTACCCTCTTCAAATGTGTTTTTTCCCCTTGCCTCTAAATGGGTAGCTTGGACACAAACCTCGTCCAGGCTGGTAGGGTTAAACATCAAGATGGTGTGTCTAAGGTAGCTATGCAAGCCACCGATGTATTTCAACAAGGTTTCTTGGGTCTGTAAATCTACCCCTAACTAGGGAGCTCTTCTCCTGAATTCTTGGGTGTAGTCTTGGACACTCTGACCCTTAAGTTGTCTGAAATTTTGCCAATTCATAATGGCCTTCTGCATGTGAGCAAGAGGATAAAACTGTTTTTTAGGCTAACAAAAATTCAGGCCATGTTAAGGTAACCTTACCAAATTTCTTGATCTCCTCTGTAGTCTTGGCCTCCCACCAGACCAATGCTGCTCCATCCATTCTCAAAGAAGCCAACTGAATCTTTGTGGCATCATCATGCATATTCTGGATCCTCAAGTAAACTTCCAACTGCCTAATCCAGTTGTCAAGCTTTTCTGCATTCACTTCACCATTAAACATAGGTAATTCGAATTTTACATCAAGCTTCAAAAAAGGACTTTTTTCAGAGGATCTATGCTTATGAACAGAAGAAGATGAGGATGAAGAGGAAGAAGGTGAAGATGGGGGTGGTGGATCACCATTTCCTCCATGTCCTTTCTTGGAATGATCATCATCCTTCTTACCTCTTGAAGAGCCCTCTCCTTCATGTGGATGTTTGGACCCTTCTCCAGCCAATTTCTCATTTCTTTCTTGGTACAATATCCTCACCATTTCAGTGAGGTCCAAGAAAGCCTTTCTGAAGACTCTTTCTTCTTCTCTTGGATCTGTCTCTGTAGGAATTTCTCCTTCATGTTCAGACATCTTTGAAGCTTCTGCTGAGACTCTTGAGGGTGAAATTGAAGGTGGAAGTGATGGCTCTCTGGCCCTCCTTGACTGAGGATTCTCTCATTCTCTAGTCAACTGTCCTTCCCCTCTTTTAAGTTTCAACCTGGTAAGCACCAATACTTTGCAAGACAATTAGAAGATCTTTGCACAAAAACCCTGAGCTCTGATACCAACTTGATATGAATTTGAAACTACTTGAAATTTGTTTGCAAGGTATTCAATTCAGAATTAAACATGTTTTAAAGATTTCCATGTCTTGTAGAAAGAAAACACATGAAATTTTCAGCTGTTCATGACCCATTCAAGCATAGCAGAGTTATTTCCTTTTACTGTTTAACACATTAAAATGAATTTGATCTACAAAATAAATCAACCACAAATGCAAAAGAAGTTGATAAAGCAGTTCACCCCCTCCAGGGCTACGTTTGCTGGGTCCAAAGCTCCCAACCGGGCTTGTCCTTGTTTTTATTAAATGCTCAAATTGAAAATACAGCTAAATAGAAGCATCTACAGGTGAAATAGATGGAAAAAATGGATTCAGAACACTTGAATCCTTCAGGATTGGCTATTGGATCACCTCCAATGGATACCTGCAACCCTATACAGTCTTCACAAAACTGGGCCCTGGTGGCTCCTAGAACTTTCACGGCTCCAAAACCTCTGAAAACGACCTCAGATGGCTGTGAGACCCACACCAATGGCTTTAGAAGGTCAAAAATACCCAAAATCAAAAAATCATTTGTCCAAAACCGACTTTCCTAGCCAAAGTTATGGCCATTTAAAGTTTCTCCAGTTTGTCCCTAGAAAAACTCCAGCTAACTTTAGTTAACTCCAGTTAGCTCCGCCAATTATGGCGGGTCCGCCAAATTTGGCGCTCCTGCCAAAATTCCGCCAACTTAGCTGTAGTTACATTTAATGTTTGGTGGTTGCCTCAGATTTCGTGCCAGGCGGAATATTCCTTTTTTGATTTTTTTTTTTGAAAAATTAAAATTTCTAATGTTATGGACAAATTCTTCTTTTTGCCATAACTTCCTCATACGACGACCGTTTTTCGAACCGTTTGCGGCACCAGAATCAGGAATATGAGCACTTTCCAGTCATTCAACTTTGAACTAGTTCTAAGAACTTTAAATTTTGAGCATTTTACAACACTTAGGACATGAGCACCTGATCAAAAAAGTTTACTGCCCCAGAAGAAACTTTGCTGTCCAGAATGCAGTCCTTTTAGCTGACTGACAAGAAACCCTAACTTTTCATTACTGAGAAAAACCCTTCTTTGCACTTTTGTTCTTCTTCCTTTTTCGTGCTTCTGATTCTTTCCTTTCTTCGCACTTTTTCTTGTCTAAATACAAGTCGAGTTGCTTGATCGGTTTGTCTTCCTTCAAGTGAGGCCGAGTAGGCTATATATACACTTATTATCAAGTCTGTTAGGCCCACATGATTGTTGAAGGTAGGGCAACCTATTATAGAGAGTTCCTTCGTCATTGTAGGCCGACTTGAAGAGGATAGATGACAAGTTCTTGGAGGATACTTTACATAGAAAATATTGACCTTTTATAAAGTGTAACATGACTTCATTTACATGACAATGACTCTTAATTTTTATGACTAGATGACAAATAAAATCCTAAAGACTCTCAATGGGAGTCTTGACTCAAAAACAAAATCCCTTGCTATGAAACTCATGAAGCAAGTCAATATAATAATGTTTCTTATTTACATCTCATTACATAAAATCATATTTACATGTCATTATGAAGACCAAATCTAGTTACACTTTTCAAAACTCCCTCTTAACTAGGGAGGTATTCATAATGGTACTTGGACTTTCACAATCTGAAGAATCTCTCATAAGAAGATGTAACACCCTCCTCTCACATCCAGCTAAGTAACCATGCCAACAGGGGTAAACATGAGACGAGAGGCTACTATGACCAGATTTGAACTCCTATGTAACCTTAAGGAAGTGGAATCGATGGAACATCACACACAATCATCCAACATCATCAACAGAACCCTCAAGAGACAAGTCAGCCACTTGTTATCACCCCAAGAAACTCTCCTAGGTTGTATCTCAGAGATGCTCGGGAACATTACAAACTCAACAAAAATGTTGGAAATAGGTGGATGAATGGAAGAACACATATTTCATTAAATTTGGAATTAAATAGTGGATCTATAATTTCAAAATAACTAAAAAAGTTAATTCTATTGATGTCTGTGTAATAAAAAATTTCCAAATTTAATGAAATATGTGTTGAAGGAATGATGCATATTCAAACTAGGTAACCACTTCTACTATGCTTAACCCCAGACATGGGTGAACACCCCCAGACTACAAGGCTTTAGACCACCAATTACTCACAGTTTGAGGATTAGGTGAACATGGAGAATACTGACCACACCATCAGATGCACAAGACCATGTGATGGCCAGTTGCAACCAATAAAAGAGGTCTGCGAATCTATTTCCTAGTGCACAGACAGGATGACAGTTCTCTGGCACTAAGTAAACAAAAACCTATATAGCACATTCAATGATACATACTAGATTCTAACACAAAGGTGGGATGACAACCCCTCTAATGCTAAACATCAAGAGCACATGAAAAATACATAACAGGCACAACCTAGAATAGAATAGAAGTGGTAAGTGAGCAATTAACAACAAAATAAGCTTATATTAGCTGAAAATGAAGACCAGACGTTGCAGGTATCACAGTAGTTACAGTCTCCAGAAGTTGAACCTTACATCAAAACAACAACCATCAACCCGATTACATCTTGTTTCTGGGTTTATATAGAGATCGATTACAAAAAATGCTCTGCTATCCTATGTGTGGAGGGGTCATAATGCACCACCAACCACATTAACTCTTTGATGGAGTCTCTGCTACGATCTGCTAGCTTTAATGAACAAATTTACCTTTTCTGATACTCTTCTGTACTTCACGAACTGGTGGAGTGTTGACTGAAAAAAGCTCCATAACTGATAAATGCTGAGATCTGCTTGAGGTTGTCCTTTTTCTTCTTAGCCATCCTCTTCCTTAAATGTAGTTGTTGAGGATCTAATTGTGCTGGGTACAGGTAGCTGGCCACCTTCGGGTGTATGATACAGGTCGAAGACACAAGTATAGCATGGCGGATGCATGAGAAGGTTGGGGAACAAACAACAGCCGTTGGATCCAACAGACTAATGGCAGAGATTGAATCAGAGGGAGCTATCAGGAGGAAGCAGGGGCAGACAATCATGGGCCATCGAATCGCGATCAGGTAGATCCGACGTTGATTGAGGGTCGAAAGTACGCGGATGATAGTGAGCGGGGAACATACAAGTGGGCGGTAAATACCTTCCTTGGATTGCAAGACTTGAAGACCAAGAAAATATAGAATAATATATATTATTTTTGAAATTTAGAATAATATATTAAAATGTTAATAAACACGTTATCATTTGAATTTTTTTAATAAATATGTTATCATTTGAATTTTTTCAATAAACATTAGAATAATATATTAAAATTTTAATAATCACCTTATTACTTATATTTATTTGAAAAATTATTAATATAAAAATTTAATAAAAGAAAAATGATAATAATAAATTTGATAATGAGAATTAGAAAGTGCCATTAAATTTGAGAGAGGAAAGCTAACATAAAAAAACACAATAGATAAGTGGGTTGTAAGAAAATTTGCATTCAATTAGTTTTCTTTTGCTTGCTAGATGGCTTTTGAGAGAGGAAAACTAACATAAAAAAACACAATAGATAAGTGGGTTGTAAGAAAATCCGCGTTCAATTAGTTTTTTTGGGCTTGCTAGATGGCTTTGTTTTCATTAGAATTCTTCTAATAGTTAGTCCCTCCAATAGGTATTGAAACAACTTCGTGAGAATCATGTGTGATAAAAGCTAGTCCCTAGCTCATTATACAATGAAAAGTAAATTTGGAAGTTGGCTCATGCCATATCAAAGGGGACCACGCTGCCAATGCCTCCCTTTGATGGGTGGAACTTGCTCTAACATGTCGATGTTGACCCCCTAGTCTTGAGTTATGAATCTGCATTAGATGATGATGACCAATCTTTACTTGCAACTTTACTCAAAAAATTGCCCATTATTTCTTTATATTATGTTCATGGACAATATCATGTAGATTTTATGCAAGTAGGTGTTTTAATCATGACAGACCGTGTTTTTTCTTTTAGACTATTAGACATGCTTATGGAGACTATAGTTGCAATCCTCTCTTTGTATTTATATATATATGAGCTAGTGCAAGCTAATGCTCCCCTCTCAAAACATGTTAGTTCCAATGGAAATATAGGCAAACAACAATATCTTGACTAAGAAGAACCATTTGAGATACATGTGCAATTTACTAGAAAGCAATAGAAAAAAATAAAACATACCAAAATGAATTAGCTTTAGAAATATGTAACTTCATGTATGAAATATTTATAGAACTTTAAAAAGATCATATTCTTTTAAAATTCTTATGTTACTTTTCCTCTTAAATGTAATGCATATGTTTGTGGGAAGATAATAGTACTTTCAAACAAATTTACATAGTTGTAAATAATAGTACTACTTAAATGAAATAATGCTTTCAAACAAATTTAAATAGTTGTAGATAATAGTAAGTTCTTGTGCATTACCATTTTATTTTTTTAATGTCAATTATAAATATATTTTTAATATTAATAAAATGAGTGAAACCAAATGAAATAATGCTTTCAAACAAATTTTAATAGTTGTAGATAATAGTAAGTTCTTGTGCATTACCATTTTGTTTTTTTAATGTCAATTATAAATATATTTTTAATATTAATAAAATGAGTGAAACCTTGAAATTATGAGATCAAGTATTAAGATAGACTAAGGATTTTAGTATAATTAATATTTTTTATTTTTTATTTTTGTATGTATTGGTGCCGATGTGTGCTTGCATAACATATCATTTGTTTTCTAATTCTGCAATGCAATAAAAAGTAAATCCATAAATAACACACAAAGAGTCTAGTTAATAAATGAAATTAGTTTTTTTCTAGGTATTCTTTTATGGTGAATTTGCTCAAAATCAAGTAGAGATTTTTAAGAATTATAAATTGAAGGCGTTTACTTTGTAGAGTTCAAGTGATTTAGGGGTCTTTCATGGTGTTGAATCTATTTATGCATTTAAAATTTCATTTTAAACAACAAAAATCACAATTTTACTAAAAAATATATTGTTGTTTTGTGACAAAAAAAGTCATTTTGTCTATTCGTTAGACTCTCTCTCTCTCTCTCTCTCTCTCTCTCTCTCTATATATATATATATAACTAAAAATAAAAAACAATATTTTTTGCCAAAAAAATATATTTTGGAATCTTCATATATAGCTTGATAAGTTTGTGTAACTTTATTAGTGATGAATATGTTATCTAAAAATCTCATTGAAAAAGGAGATAATAATGAGTTGGAAAATGAGTGTGTTTTTGTTTATGTAGCTCAAATGACTAGGTTTTCCAATTTGAAATTAAATCTAAAGAATTCAACTCATCCATCATGTAGAGAAACGAAGATGAGCATACATGTTATTGTTAAATAATAAAAAAAATGGTGCAAAATTCCCCCGTCTTGACATGTTCAAAAATAAATCTTTAGTAATAAAACTTACTTTTAGGGGTAGAGGATGTATGTTCCTCTCTAGAGCATATTCAATGCCTCTAGATTCATCCTCTTCACAAAAAATTGTTTTAGGCATCTAGAATACCACTCAAAGATGAAATACCCCACATAGAACACATGTGTCATGGTTATAGGGTTTGTTCACAACGCTTGATGTATATAAGTTTCATTTTCTTGTGCAAATCCCTCATTTTGCTTCTTAACTATGATCTAGGTCACTAGACCAATTCCTATTTCCTAAAACCAATTGATGGAAACCATATCTTACATAGAGGCCATGTATCCCATAGAAAGTTCCCATGTGATATTTTAGTTGGCCTAAATGTGACACTGAGAGGGGGTGGTGAATTAGTGTGAGATCAATTTTGTAATTTCACAACCTTTCTTAAATATACATTATAGAAATGAATCATAACCATTATATCATCGGCTCTAACAATGCATCATCATATAAGAAACATATTAAGAAGCTATCAACAAATAAAGAAACCATCACATCATAAGGAGACACACGTTTTTGTAGAAATTCCTTGTAGATTCAAACTGTAGATTGTAATATACTAAAACAATTGACTTGAATCTACTCTACTCATCAACAGAAACAATAAACGATTGATGAAATCATGAATCATAAAAGAGAGAGAATTCAATCACACATAACACAATAATTTTATGGAGAAAAGACACAGCTAAAAACCCCTGCTATCTGTATATTGCATTAATTAGAAAATATGAGAAGATTACAATGCTTTGCTCAAGCATGAGCAACCTCTGCACTATCTCAATCTATCTCAATGTTTCACAAACAAGCTCTAGCCAATACTTAGCCAAATCTGTTGTCTGCCAAACTCCTATTTTCTCGTGCAATTTCCCAGGGAATTAGCCCATATTTAATTGGTAAATTCTTCATTTATATCTCCGCAATCCATCATAGGCCTTCCTCTGATTGCATGCACCATCTATATAATTTAGATGAAAACTGATAGTACATTGTCCCTTAACTCTAATATCAACTGGGTCTTTCTCTGATCTGACATGCATGAGTTAATTATGAGTGAATATTTAGTTTACTGGTTGAGCAATGCTAGTTACACCCCACTACTACAAGTTACACCCCACTAAGGGATCTCCCACTAATTCCTTGATCAGTTGGAACTAGTTTAACTGAATTTAACTCAGTTAAACTGAATTAAATAATTACAACTCAAAAGAACTCAACCTCGGCCCCTAAAATTTAGGAACCACTCTACATGACTTGAGATAGACTCCCAACTCGAATTAACTGACGCAAATAAGTCAAATTAACTTAGTTAACTATTACAAGTTGCTATGAGAATTAGAATTAGAATTTAATTCCTAATTTAATTCAAGGACAAAATTAAATTAGGATTTTCTTGTTGCATTTTTTAACACTCCCTCTCAATAAGAAAGGGATTATCTGCTACCCCGATCTTGCCTCTGTGAAACTTGAATTTGCATCTTGATAATGCCTTTTTCAAAATATCTACATCCTACCCCTGTGTAGGAATGTATTCCAGCAACAAGATTATCCTCTGCACACAATCTCGTAGATGGTGATACTAGATGTCGATATGCTTGGACCGATCATGAAAAAATGGATTCTCAGATATTTTGATATAACTCTGATTTTCATAGTAAATCACTGTAGGATCTATATGTTGACCAAATAACCCAACAAGGGTATTCCTCATCTAGATAGCCTCACAAACTGCTTGACTAGCAACCATGTACTTGGCTTCTGCTAAACTGAGATCAGCTAATCTCTGCTTCCTACTCTACCAAGAAACTGCTACTGACCCAATACTGAAGATTCCCCCTAATGTGCTATTCATGTTGGATGGACTCCCTACCTAATATGCATTTGTGAAGCCTTGAAGCTTCACTCCCTCTGTTCGTTTGTACCAAAGACCAAACTAAGTGGTGCCTCTAAGTTATCTCAACAAATGTTTAGCTGCCTTACAATAAAGTTTGGTTGGCTTAACCATGGCTTGACTAGGCTGGTTAACTGCAAAACACATGTCCGATCGTGTGTTCACCAAATACATAAGTGAACCCACAAGCTGTCTATAAATAGTAGCCTCCACTACTTCACTTGAAGGAGAATCTTCCTTCCTCCAGTTACTTTCTAGAGGAGTTTCCATGGGTTTGTTGCTCTCCATGTGGAACTTCTTTTGTATCTCATTGGCATAATTTCCCCAAGAGAAAAAGAGTTACTCATATTATTTCCATACTTCAATACCAAGAAAGTAATGCATGAGCCCTAGGTCCTTCATCTCGAATTCTCTTACAATATCCTCTTTGCAAGATTTTATCATCTTCTCATCACCTATTAGAATAAAATCATTGACATATAATACTATAACCAACAATTTACCTTCAACCACAATATCGTAAAGGTTCGCATTTGCTTCACTTTTGGTGGAACCCAACTCAGTGCAATTGTTGAAATGTGGCAACAAGAATATTCCAATTTTAATTTGTCCTTGAATTAAAATTAAGAATTAAAATTAGAATTTAGTCTCACCAGCTGCTTGAAAAATAATTAATTAATTCATCTTGGGCTAATTAGTTGGAGAAATTCAAGCTAGATGTCTTTGTGAAGTCATGCAACATTTATCCCTTAACTTAAGGAGATTATCCCTTAATTAAGGAGATAAGGATGAGTTATAATTAGTTAGCTCAGTTAACTGAGTTATGTCCACTTAAATTAGTTCCAAACAGTTTGAGGAACTAATTGTGAGTTCAGTCAATTAATGCATGCATGCATCAAACTAATGTACTCCAGATAACTGAAGATTCTCTCATAAATAACTCATGCATGTCCCTTCAGAGAAAGACCCAGTTGAGATTAAAGACAGGGACAATGTACTATTAGCTGCAAGAATTTTCCTATAAGGGAAACTCATGCATGCAGAAGGAATTCATTCCTTGAGGATTGTGCAGTTTTACAGGGTGTGAGATCAGTGTGAGTGATCAGTGTTACACTTGGTAATGGCTGGATCACCTAGGACAAACTGCGCAAGGAAATAGGAGCTTGGAGGGCAGAGGAGAAGGCGTATGAGAAATCTATTTTGTCTGTGAGAATCTGTGAGGGATTGTACTGAGAGATGGATAGCAGTGAGAGCTAAAGCTGTGTGTGTAATCCTGAAATATTTCCACTTGTATGATAATACAGACAGTGGGGTTTTTAGCTGAGGCAATCCCCTGAGTATTCTTTTTTGTTTCATGTGCATTGATTCTTCTTCTAGTTATATGTGTTCTACTTGATCTTGCTCAAATCTATTAAGCTTCTGTAAGTTTGATTGTAGAAGTAGATTAAAGTATTTTTCTTTAGTTATATTGCATTATCAGGTTAATCTACAGTGAGACTTTCTACATGGTATGAGTGCAAAGGTTATCAGAGCTGTGAATAGTATATGGAGAAGAGAATTCGAAGTTTGAAGTTTGGGATTGCAGGTACAAATCGAATTCATCTCATATTTCAGGTTGGTCAATGGAGTTCTATGGCTTGAGACTCGAGTATGCCTTGGAAGGCAGCTCGAATTACATAGCATGGAAGGATAGAATGGAAGTTGTATTAGAAGACAATGGCTTGAAGGATTTCGTTGATCAAGAAATCCCCAAGCCAGCTGCAGCTAATGAACAAGAATTGGTTGAATGGAAGAAGTGTGTGGTGAAGGCAAGACGGATCATCCTAGAGGGAGTTTGAGACTATATTGTCTCGAGTCTCCATGGGAAGGATACTCCGTTTTCAATGTGGAAGACATTGAAGGACCTCTATTAGAACAATAGCGACCAGAGGAAACTAGTGCTTAAGGATAAGCTTTGAAAAAGCAAGATGGATAAGGGCGATACTATTTCCACATATCTGAACAAGGTCACCACCTGTAGAGATGAGCTTGGTAGTGTGGGAATAACTATTGTCGATGATGATATGGTGAGCCTTGCTCTCCTCGGTCTTGCAAAGAGCTGGAATAGCTACCAGGACTCTATGAATGGAAGGGAGAAAATGTCGGATTTGGAACGACTGTGGTCAGATCTCATGCAAGAGGAGATCAGGAGGAGCACTCGAGATGGTTCTTCATCAAATAATGATGATGAAGAAAATATGGCCTTAGCAAGTAAGGCAAGGAAAGGGAAAGGGAAGGCTTCCCCTTCCAAATCGAATTCTTCTCATCGAGGGAAGAAGGGTGACAAATCTAAAGTGAGATGTTTTAATTGTCACAAGATGGGACATTATGCAACTAATTTCCCATCAAAGAAGTCCAAGAAGGGATCGATAAAAGGATTGGAAGGTGAGGCATTAGCCTCTCAGTTCAAAATAGACTTTACCCTCATCGCATGCATGGTTTCATCGATGGTGGGTTGTGTTTGATATCTTGACAGTGGAGCCTCATTCCACATGATCGACAATAAAAGTTTATTTAGTACGTTGGAGGAGAAAGACCTCAAGATGCGCATAGAGATAGGTGACAATAGGAAGTACAATGTTTCAGGAGTGGGCACGGTTGCTTTTTAGAGGGAGCATGGAGATCCTCTCACCTTGACAAATGTGAAGTATGTGCTTGGACTGAAGAAGAACTTGGTATGGGTTGCGATGTTGGAGGATAAAGGCTACGATGTTGTATTCAGTAAAGGAAAGGTGTTCCTAAGACACATAGCCACGGGTCAGACCAAGAGGATTGGGATTCGAGTGAAGAATCTCTATAAACTAGAGGTAGATGATTGTGCAGCATTGAGTTCGAAAGCAAAATTGGTGCAAATCCAAGACATTTCGCGAGTTATGGCACAGGAAGTTGGGCCATTTGCATCATGGGGCCTTGAAGATAATGCAAAAGATATCTACAGGACTTCCCAAAGGTAAACTTGAGCAAGTTGACACATGCAAAGGTCGTACGTTGGGAAAGTACGCCAAGTCTTTCTTTCATGATCAAGGCAGTCGAGCAGAAGCAATCTTAGAGCGAGTTCATACTGATTTGTGTGGACCATTCTCGATGGCATCGACCATAAAGAAAAGGTATTATGTGATTTTAATTGATGATTATTCTCGTAAATGTTGGATTTATTCATGCAGAAGAAGGAACAAACCTTCTCAAAGTTTTGTGAGTTCAAAGCTTTGGTTAAGAAAGAATCAGGGAAGAAGATCAAGGCCTTGAGAAGCGACAAGGGTGGAGAATTTGTCTCTCAAGAGTTTAAGGACTTCTGCACAGCGGAAGGAATTAAATGGGAGTTGATGGTGCCTCATAACCCACAGCAGAATGGGGTGGCCGAGAGGAAGAACAGAATGATTGTAGGGGTAGCACGGGCGATGCTGCATGACCAAGGCCTACCACTTCACTTGTGGGCTGAGGCATGCAACACAACGGTCTATTTGCAGAATAGAAGCCTGCATCACATACTTGGGATGAAAACACCAGAGGAAGTTTTCTCTAGTAGGAGACCAGATGTGGGTCACTTCAGGATCTTTAGCTCATCGATATATTTCCATGTGACAAAGGATGCACGGAAGAAGCTTGAGCCGACAGTTGAGTTGGGGATACTTGTGGGGTACAGGGATACACCCCACAACTATCGAGTGTAGTTGCCTACCAGTTGGAGGACAGTTGTTTGCAAAGATCTCAATTTTGATGAGCAGAAGGCCATGCGAGTTTCCCTTAAGAGGGAGCTCCAACTACAGGCTATGGAGGAACTGTTGGTTTTTGAGGAGGAGGAGCCTCAGATTGATGTGGAGTAGCCGCATGTAGAGGTTCCAGGAGTGGAGACATCCACTCAAGTAGAGTATTCCAGAGATAGACGTAAGCGCACAAGAGAAGCTGACAGATTGTTGTCAGATGTGAGAGAGAATGTGGGAGAACCATCTGTGGAGCACCTGGAAGGTATGCTTTTTGATAAGTAATCTAGTGGTTTTTCAATACTATTTCTGATCTTTTCTGCATTATGAGCCTAAAAATATAAAGGTTTTGGTAAATTGGGTGAAAATGGACAAACAAAGCTCAATCACTAATAATTGATGTTTTCTATGCAGAAAGACGCGGAAATAGGGAATTATCGAGTAAAAACAAGAAGCGCAAGGAAAGTAACTGCTACCCCGTCGACAGGGAACCGGATGCGGACAAGATCAAGCAAAATTGGAGCCGAATAATCCAGGAAAAGAGCGCAGGATATCGTGACAGAGAACGCAAGAAGGAAAGAGGAGACCCGAACGATTAGCGAATCCCTCAGGATCTTCGATCCTGAGGGATCGCTGCTTTAAGTTTATCTTTTGTATCTAGACATCTCCGTCATTTCTGTTATATAAAGGTACCACGCCATCGAGCGTGGGGGACGACTGTTGTTATGATTATAAACTCAGAACGATTTTGATCACTGAGCTTTTGTAAGATCTGATTTTGTACACTTTTGTTAATGCAATTAATATAAAGGAGTTGGTGTTCACTTCGTTTCTACATCTGAAGTAACTCTCAGCAGTGTACCATCGTAGCCAAGGGCCCAGCTTCGACGGTCACTCACTGTTGTATCATACGGTGATTTGTGTGGTTTTCTTACTTCTCTTATTACAGTAATCCGATATATCCTTGCTATGATAGACTATGCTTCTTAATTAATACTTGAATCTGAATAAATTCTTTAATTCACGTCTCTGTATTACACGAACTGAAGCTATTTGAATTGCATCCATTTCTACAGCAAGTTATTGGTATGAATGTTATCATTATTGGATTCATATGAAATAAGGATTTGAGAGACTTGAAGATAACCTCGCTTTGTTCAGAAACATAGTCACATCATACATCAATCTCGGATCACTGCAGTAGTATAGACCATGTACATACTTCGGAGTTTGCTGTTCCATTTGGAGTTGCTGTTCCTTTTGGGTTTGCTGTTCCATTTGGAGTTTCTGTTCCTTTTGGGTTTGCTATTCCATTTGGTTTGCTGTTCCATTTTATATGATTGACGTTTCCTGTTTATCATAGTTTGATGTTCCATTTCATTATTGCTGTTCCATTTCACTACTGCTGTTCCATTTTACAGAATTGCTGTTCCATTTTACTTTCGCTAATCTGTCTTTATTGCTTTCGCGTGATAGCAGGCCTAAGGCTGTCGTGAGCTCAGCAAGACGCTGCCTAGCTCCCTGACCTATAAGCCCATGCTTTGGTTTTCTTTCTTTATCAGTTTCTAAAGGGAAGGGTTATTGGTTCCGTACCCTTGACTGATCATCTGCCTAGTGTGATTTCATTTCCTGAATTGGTTTAGTTACAACTTAGTGTTTGTTTCCTTTCAAGTCGTTAGAACGCTATACTACCGAGCACTACTTGGACAGAACAGCCTCGGATTGAGTTACTCCTTGAAAGAACAAAACGATCCCGGATTGACTTAATAATGTGGAATAATTGGTGGTGTGAGAGACCCTAGTTATAGCTCTACATTTTGGCGCCGTTGCCGGGGAAGGGGTAATAGCCATTTGTCCTTTATAGAGTAGTGCGCAAATCTGCTAGGAGGGAGTTGGATTTTAAAAATGGAAGGTAGGAACCTGCGTACGGAGCATGTAAAAGCCCTACTCCACCGTCCGCTCTCTTAGTAGAATTGCTGGTTAAATAGGATTTAGCAGTTTAATTGGAGTGCATGACTAAGCAGAAAAAGTTAGAAAAAGATCAAAAGCCTCCATCCAAAGCCAAGGGGCCGGTGACCCTTGGACGGACGACCTTTATAGACGAAATCTATAAGAAAGCCGACTCTCAGCCATCAGTAGGTTATAAGAAAGTCAACTCTAAACAGCCTACTAGTTCCCTTCAGGCCTTGGGATCACCATCCGAAGCCTTTGCTGAGGTGCACAGTCGAACAGAGGAGCAGGATTTTCAAGAGATTGAAAATTTGACTCCTGGACCATTGCACGAAGGGACCCAAAGTAACCTTTGTGAAGGAGAAGGAGAAACAGGGGAAATTGAGGAACCTAGATCTCCTATTGAATTAAACCAGCCTTTGAATAGCCCGGACAAGGGAAGCGCTGCGAAGATCCTTGTTGAAGGAATTCATTCACCGTAGACAGTTGGGGCCATTATCATCCCTGATCAAGGGAGTGGTGTCAAGACAAACCCTGTTAAGACTACCCCTCCTCAACCAAGGAACACTCTCTTGGAAATTCCTGAAGATTACTGGCATATATTCGATTCCATGGCGCAGAATCAGCCAAACACCCAGACCTCCACATTGCAATATCCGATAGTAGATTCTGCAGCAAATGCGCCCATGAAAGCCATCCCTCTCCAACATATTCCCACATTCCATGGCCTCACATCAGAATATCCGGACGCATTCTTGTTTGAATTTGATGTATTATTTAGAGGATACGATTACACCACTGATCCCCAGAAATTGAAATTGTTCCCCTCTACATTAAAAGGGGTTGCGTTAAGATGGTTTATGGGCTTAGGTGGTGGGGTTATTAACAATTGGGATCAAATGAAAGAAGCCTTTTTAAAGAAATACCAAGATTACTGTAGATCGAGGGAACTAAAAGATGAAATCTTTCAAATGTCAGCCAGACCAAACGAAACCTTAGAAGAATATGTGGAACGTTTCCAATATAACTTGCAAAGATCCCCTTATGCATCACTACCTCTGCCGGATAACGTGTTGAAAACTGCATTAATTAGAGGTATGAGAGAGCAATGGATCGAAACGTTAAACATCATGGGGAAATGAGACATTTATCAGGAAAATTTTGCTGATATCATTGATCTGTGTATCAGGAGCTCAAGAGGCAGCACGAGGATAAAACCAGCGGAATATGATCGCTTCCCCAGAGATAACAGAACACTAACAGAGGGAGTAACACGAGTGGAACTTGGAAATTTGCTAGAAAATTTTAAAACTGATATCCTGGGAACACTAACTACACAACTTGACGTTGTGCAGGCTAAACAGAAGCAAGCCGAGGCAGAGCAGAATCTAGCCATTTTTTGCCCACGATGCAGGAAGAAGCACAGCCACAAAGAATGCCCGTTGGATACAGTCCAAATATGTGCTATCTGCACCAAGGACCACCTGACCGAAAGCTGCCCTTCACTTCCTGGTTTGAAGGCAGTATACAAAGAAGCAGAAGAGGAGTCAGAACCAGCATATTTTGTTAACCAGCGTCGTCAATGGCAGCCTAGGCAACCAGGTATGTTTTCAGACCCCTCCTCTTCTTTTCAACCCCCGCAATTCAATACTCAGCAACAAAACATGTGGCAAAATCAGTCCCAACCCCCGTTTTCAAATTGGTCACCTCAAATGTTTCCTACTCCGAATCCTTGGATGTCCCAATTTGGTTGGCCAAACTGCCCTTATCCTCCACCATATTGGCAGAACAGTTCCTATCCTCCATAGTGGACCCCTTCCACTTCGCAAATCTCATCCTGGCAGACAAGCTGGCCAAGATCGACATATCAGCCAGCAGGATCAATCCCACTCCCTCAACCAACTCTGCCAGCTTTACCACAAAATCCCCAGTCTAATCTGAGACCGCAACTCCCAGCCCAACCCAATCCCAATACTAATAATAGGCCAGTCCAATCCATCCAAATCATAGACACATCAGAGATTGAGTCTGACCTAAGGGGGTGCAACGATCTTCAGTTAAGATCGGGGCGAATAATAGAAACAGAGGGAGACAAAACAGTGCATATTGAAAATCAGTTACCAGTAGAACAACCCCCACAACGGGAGAATCAAAACAAAGAGCAAAATAATAAACAAACAAGTACATCCTCTCCTCCTTTCCTAGAATGATTAGTCATATCTCGACCTATACAACCTCCAGACTTTGACATTTTGGGAGAGTTACAAAATTTGTATATAAAGATCCCATTCCTCCAAGCCATACAAGATATTCCTATATATGCGAAAACCATAAAGGAATTATGCATAAAAAAATCAAGGAGGAATACAAATACTAACCCTAGAGTCCAAGTAGTTGGTACTTTATCCGACCTATTATCAGGAAAGGAGACACCTATCAAATATGAAGATCCCGGGAACCCAATTGTAACCGTTCAAATCTATGGCCAAACCCTGACTAACGCTCTAGTAGACCTGGGAGCTGCAATCAACATCTTGACAACCTCCACCTGCCAAAAGCTTGGCATTACGTCAGTATAACCTACCTCTACTCTGTTAGAATTGGCAGATCGATCTGTAGTTCGACCATAAGGTACTTTGAATGATGTCATGGTTTCCGTAGATTCATGGGAGTATCCCACAGATTTCTTGGTAATTAATCCTAAAACCCGACTAGATGGACATCCGTTAATCCTAGGCAGACCCTGGCTTGCTACTGCCGATGCCTACATTGGCTGTTGGCAGGGAAACATGACTATAGCTAAAGGACCCGATGTTAAAAATTTAATTCTATATCCTCCAGCTCAGCCGAGCCTGCCAATGATTAGAACTAACTCTTATCCTGTATCATATCTTGCTAACAATATTAGATCTCCATTAACTATACAGAAGGCGTTAGATTTCAAAGATAAAACAGAAGACGACGCCATTAACAATTTTATTAGTCAAGCTGAAGCTAGAACACATATGCAGTGTCTTATGATAGAGGCAGCATTTGACAGCGAGCTAGAAGAAGATCCCTTAAAAGATCCGCACGATCAGACAATACCAGTAACTGCTGTTGCTAATACTAAAGTAGTGGAAATTGAACCTGGTAAAACTCTGAATATTAACACCAATCTTACACCAGATCAAGAGATAAAACTCGTTAATCTGCTACAAAAATACAAAGATGCATTTGCGTGGGATTACCCCGACATGAAGGGGATTGATCCTCAATTATGCACCCATCACATCTATATAGAGAAAGACGCAAGACCTGTCCGTCAGCCACAAAGAAGACTCAACCCTCACCTAAAAGAGATAGTAAAAGATGAACTTCAGAAGCTCTTAGATGTTAACTTTATTTACCCTATCTCTGACAGTAAATGGGTCTCTCCCCTTGTGGTGGTACCCAAGAAACATGGAAAATGGAGGATTTGCGTCGATTACAGGGAGTTAAACAAGGCTACACAAAAGGATCACTTTCCCCTCCCATTTATAGATCAAGTATTGGACACGTTAGCAGGGAAGAAATTTTTCTCCTTTTTGGATGGCTTCAGTGGATATAACCAAATCCAAATTGCCCCTGAAGACCAGGATAAAACTACCTTTACGTGCCCTTGGGGAACGTTTGCCTATCGTGTCTTGCCTTTCGGCCTATGTAACGCCCCTGCTACATTTCAAAGGGCTATTCTCAGTATTTTTGCAGATCTAATAAACGATGGACTTGAGGTGTATATGGACGACTTCACACCGTATGGGGATGAATTTGATCCAGCTCTGGACACCCTGGAAAAAGTTCTACAACGCTGCATTGCTACCAGACTCTGCCTGAGCCATGAGAAGTGATACATGATGATGATGGAAGGGCTCATTCTGGGGCACTACATTTCAGCAGCTGGCATCCAGGTAGACCCTGCTAAAATTCAGATTCTTTTTCTCATCCCAACCCCCACTACTCAAACAGAGGTACGTAGTTTCCTTGGATTTTCCGGATATTACAGACGTTTTATAGAACATTATTCACGAATTGCAGCACCTCTGTATGCTCTGACAGGTAATGTCGATTTTTTGTGGACAGACAAATGCGACCAGGCTTTTAAAGAATTGAAAAAGTTGCTGTCAATAGCGCCAGTCCTTCGAGGACCAAACTGGAATCTGCCATTCCAGATCTCATCGGATGCCTCGGATACAGCAATCGGTGCAGTCCTAGGACAAGAAGAGGATAAGAAGCCATACGCTATTTACTATATTAGCAAAAATTTATCCTCTGCCGAAATCAATTATACTGTTACTGAAAAGGAATTTCTGGCTGTAATTCATGCTGTTAATAAATTTAGGCATTATATTACAGGTTACCCTGTTGTGTTATATACAGATCATTCTGCTATTAAATATCTAGCAAACAAACCTGTCACGAATGCTAGAGTAACTCGATGGTTGATCCTGTTGCAGGAGTTTGACATTACAATTAAGGATCGACCCGGCAAGGAGAACCCTGTAGCCGACTTCCTCTCAAGAATACCCAAATCAATCGAAGCAGCAGCAGTGGAAGATCAATTCCCTGACGAACATCTGTTTTCCATTGCCGTTCGCACACCCTGGTATGCTGATGTCGCCAATTACCTTGCAGTAGGTAAGTTACCAAAACACCTAACCCCTCAGGAACGAAAACAAATTGTTCAAAAAAGCACTCGATTTTCATGGATTGGAGACCAATTATTCCATACAGGGGCAGACATGCAAATCAGAAGGTGTATTCGAGAGGATGAGATCCTAGACATCTTAAAGGCTTGTCACAGTGGACCATGCGGGGGGCACTTTGCCGACAAGAGAACAACACATAAAATACTACAGGCAGGGTACTATTGGCCTACAATCTTTAAGGACGCGAAAAAGTTTGTACAGGCCTGTGATAGCTGCCAGCGAGCAGGAAAACCTGGTCAAGCTGATGAAATGCCTCTGAGACCACAAGTGGTTATTGAGCCATTTGAACGATGGGCTCTCGATTTCGTCGGGCCCATTAATCCACCATCAAACCAAAGGACATACATCCTGGTGGCAACAGACTATGTTACTAAATGGGTTGAGGCTGAATCATTATCTAGGGCTACAGAAGATTCGATAATACAATTTTTGTTCCATTTGTTTGTACGTTATGGACTTCCGAGAGAAGTAATTACAGATGGTGGACCTCAATTTGTTGGAAACAAACTAGCTGCAACATTTAACAATTATCATATCCAACATAAGATTACTACCCCCTACCATCCGCAGGCAAATTGACAAGTAGAAAACAGTAACAAGATAATCAAGTCAATCTTAAAAAAGACCATCGCCTCACACAGGCGTGATTGGGCTGCTCAGCTACCTGAAGCACTGTGGGCTTATAGAACCACATGGAGAAGTACGACAGGCTATTCACCTTATCAATTGGTGTTTGGGAAACAACCAATTTTTCCTATCGAATTTGAGATCCAAACACTACGAACTGCACAAGAGGTCGGCCTAGATCTGAATGAGGCACAGATCAATCGACTACGACAAATCAACGAATTGGATGAGATTAGGCTCTCTGCATTACAAAACACAGCATTAATCCAACAGCAGCGAGCTAAGTGGCACGATGCACTTATAAAGAATAAAGTCTTCCATGAGGGAGATTGGGCTCTGTTATACGATTCTCGGTTCCAGGACTTCCCGGGGAAGCTCCAGACTCGCTGGCTAGGACCGTATGAGATCCAGAAGGTGCACGACAATGGGACCCTCACTCTAATCACGATTGACGGTTCTGGACATACGTTCAAAGTGAATGGCCACCGAGTTCACCTCTATCGAAAGCCTCTTACTCGAGAATCCTTTTGTCAACAGCTTCAGCAAGATACCAATTTGGAGATCTTAGGAGAGGAAGTGAAATCTTCCTCACCCATAACTTAAGCAATTTGTTTTCCATAATCTGTACATAACATCTTGTACATATGTTCTTTTCGTCTTTTGTTTGCAGAATTTTGATTACCTTATTTCGCACAGCACTGGTTTGATTTTGCTGTTCCTTTTTAAAAAGGAACAACACCCGTTTGATTTTGCTGTTCCTTTTTAAAAGGAACAGCACTTTTGGTGTTTTGCTGTTCCTTTGCAAAAAGGAACAACACTTGTTGTTTTTTCTGTTCCTTTGCAAAAAGGAACAGCACTTGTTGTTTTTGCTGTTCCTTTGCGAAAAGGAACAACACTTTTTGCTTTGCTGTTCCTTTGCGAAAAGGAACAACACTTTTTATTATGCTGTTCCTTTGCAAAAAGGAACAACACGTTTGCATTTTGAGAATTTTTGCTGTTCCTTTGCGAAAAGGAACAACACGTCTGCGTTTTGGAATTTTTGCTGTTCCTTTGCGAAAAGGAACAACACTTTTTGGTTCTGCTGTTCCTTTGCGAAAAGGAACAACACTTTTTGTTCTGCTGTTCCTTTGCGAAAAGGAACAACACTTTTTGGTTTTGCTGTTCCTTTACGAAAAGGAACAACACTTTTTGGGCTTTGCTGTTCCTTTGCGAAAAGGAACAGCCCGTGTGGATTTTTGCTGTTCCTTTGCGAAAAGGAACAGCCCGTGTGGATTTTTGCTGTTCCTTTGCGAAAAGGAACAGCCCGTGTGGATTTTTTCTGTTCCTTTGCGAAAAGGAACAGCCAGTGTGAATTTTTTGCTGTTCCTTTGAGGAATAGCACTCGCATATTTCTTTTTTTAGATACAGAATTTGGTTAATTCCGCTATTTTCCGCAAGACGAGTCATCTATATGCTTAGTGCAGAGAAGACACCATCAGAACCTTTCTGCTTCTATTTGGACGTTTTGCGATTATGCTCTCCTAAATCCTTTAGATATAGCAATGACATTATGCAATGAACATAAAAGCATGTTATACCGAAACCTGCATATCATAAATCGCTATTGTTTTAACAGTCAGCAGATATAAGAAGACAAGAGGAGCGACATTAACTTTCGTCTTTACTGTCATTATCTTGTTCCCGAACCATGGTTTGGCAATTTTTATCATGTCGATTTCCCTAAAAACTTTCTTGATCATCAATGAGGAATATGAGCAAACATTTATATCTGTCTGTTGGGATTGTAAGACTTCTTCCACCATTCCCCACTCTTAAGGAGTGCGGAACCACCCTTATGTGTAATTGAACAAAGAAAAAGAAGTGTGCTGCAAAAGAAGAATAAAAGAAAAAATAAGAACAAGACATGAAATCGTCAAATGCAGGATAGGGGGTCTCATTCGGAGCCAGCCTACCATGATCATAAGGATGGAAGCGAAGTGGCATTCCCATTACGGCCACCACACCAAGGATATGGTCCAAAGGTAAAGTAACAAGCAAACCTTGGAACAGGAGGTCTCATCACGAGCCGGCCTGACCACGTTTCGTGCCTACCTTGTGAATGGCATTATGATTATCTGGTCACCAAGCCAGCATAATGGCCTGCATTTTGACAAAGCACTCTTCAGTAGATACACAAAGGATAATGGTTCCGGAGGGTGAGATAAACAACTTTGCCAAGGTTATGAACACCTGTTGGCAGCAGAGCTCTGTTAATGGCATTGGAGTCGTAATATTTACACCAACAGGTATGATATTAAGTCTGTTTGTCTTTTATTTCCTTTGCATGTATCATATGTCACACCCTGATATAATTATCGCATGAGCATTATCACCAATCATGGCAACGGAATTGACAATGACTACTGGAGACTTGGTACAGTTGACAGACGTCCAACCCTCGGTTCCTCATTATATCACACTGGCTTATCTTAAAAGCGATCCATTTTTTATGCCTCGATTTCGGTACTTCATTGTCCTTTTACAACATGGCATAATTTCCACCTGCTGTACTTTATGATTTGACTCCCGACTGGCTGCTGCTCCTCTCTTTGACCGCTGGGGGCAACCTATCAGATCGCGGGGGGGGGAGGTGACCTCATTACTCCAATGGTTACGTGGCTGCACATCATTCGGGCAAGATAATAACATGATTTAACGGTATGATGATCTCATTCTACGGACTGCCATCCACGATCTTTCTCCTTGCTGCATGCTCTGCGAAAATCCTTCCTAAAAAGAGCATCGAGTATCCCCTCAGTTCGGTAAATACTGCGGACAGTTGCTGTGTCATTCCCGAGTTCATTCCTGAGAGTAAGCTATGGGCGGGAAAACAATCCGAAGTGAACCACACAAGCTGACCGCGTCTGCTGCTGCCCGCGAAATTTTGGAAAATGCAGGATGGTTGAATTACTTCAACCGCCTGCAAGAATTGAACGAGGCTGTAGCGTTGGAATTCCTGCAAAATCTGCAAGAAAACCACTCTATAGTCGGAGGAAAGCGGATAGAAGTCACGGAGGACATTATTGCAGAAACCACAGGATTACCAGCTGTTGGACCCAGATGGGAGCTGAAGAAGGAAAGACTGCAGAAAGCAATGGAAATTTTCCAAAGCGAAGGCCAAAGTCTGACAGTCAAAGGGAAAGGAGTTCTGCCGACAAAACTGGGGGAACCCTGGACCGAACTGGCGAAGATAGTGCAAAGCTATATCACCTACGAAGGGAGAAAATATGTGGTAAGGGCTCGTCACTTAAAACTTCTAGCTGTTTTGAAGGGAAAATGCTCTGTAAATCTCCCTGCCTTTTTAAATTCACTATTACATGATGCGGCCCGAAGTTTGAAGAAGGCTCAGCACGCAGAGACGGTTGTTAGCCACCACGGACTGATTCGGCTAATAATAAGCCACAGTCTTGCCCAACAGCAAGACACCTGGGAGGAATTGGTCGAAACAGTCAAAATGGGACTGGCTTTACCTCGAACCTCCAGCACACTGGAACGTTCAGAAGAACACAAGGAGCCAGCAGCAGAAAAACATGTTGCTTCAAAACGAAAGCAGTCCTCCAGCACGCCGGAACAATCTGAGAAACGTAAGAAGCCAGCAGCAGAAAAGCATGCTGTTTCGAAACGTAAGCGATCCTCCGATACGCCGGAACGACCAGAGGAACTTAGAGAGCCTGTTGGAACTCCCAACCTGCCTGAAAGACCCAGGAAGTCAGCTCGATTGGTTCGAATACGGGGAAGGTTGGAAAAGATTCAGAAAACTGCGGCCCAACCAATTGAAATCGAGGACGAACCCTCAGAAGAGGAAGGTGAATTACCCGAAGGAAATGCTGAGCAACTAGAGGCTGGAACTAACCAGCTAGAAGAAGGAATTGAGGAAGAAAATGCACAATCCATGGGTAGTCCGTTGCAAGACCATCTAGGAGAAGAGGAATTGGCAGCAGTTCTGGCCAATATGGGAGAATACGGCCAAGCCTCCAGTCCAGGAGGCATCCTTGATGGTCCCACAGAAGAAGAGTTACCTGAAGAAGGGCATGCAGAAGAAGCAGGGGAAGAAAACCTGCCTGGTAATGAAGCAGAAGACATCAATTTGGGACAATCTGTCCCCAGGGCACCGGAAGATGCTCCAGGAGAGGAAGAAGAAGTAAGATTGAAGGCCAAACCCTCTGCCGAGGCTAGGGAAATTGCAAAATTGAAGAAAAAGCACCAGAGGATGCTGGGCACGATAGCCAGACTTCGGCAACAAATCAGAATGTTGAAAGCCAGTCTGAGAATACAAAAAACCGCAAGGCAAAGGAAAAGGACCATGGCAGCAAGAACCCCGAGGGTTAGGGTTCGTTTTGATGGACGAAACCCCATCAGGAGACCTACTGTTGAGGAACAGTCCGCTGTTCCGAATGACAATGAGGAACAGGGTGCTGTTCCAATAGAAACTGTTGTTCCATCTGGCCCGGAGGAACAAATGGATATTCCAATGGAACAGCAAGAGGCTCCGGTGGTAGGAAGACCGCAACAACCCTTTGTTCGTATTAAAAAGGAAACATACAACAAAGAGGTTCAAACAGAAGCACCCCCCTCGGGTGTAATTCGGGTCCTAAATTCCAAACAACGCAATAGGAAGGTCCAGGTTAAATTTCCAGCTTCTACGGCTCTGTGGAAGAAAGACCTGAAAACCAGAACCTTGCATAAAATGATGAAGGAAGCCCAGCAGGAGGCCGAGCAGTTACGAGAATAGACGGTCCCCAAGGAAAGATACGAGGAGCTCCAACAACAACTTTGAAACATCAGTCAGTCTGAGAGCCAGGCCTTTGAAGGATGGCAGAAGGAGCAGGAAAAGGTTGCTAAGGTAACTCGTCGACTAGATAGTGTTGTTAAGCAGATGGACACCTTGTGTTCCTTGTATACTGATGTTTTGACTTGTAGAGCCCCTGCTAAAAATTATGCTTTGTTTTTGCTTGAACGTTATTTGAGATTAAAAATAAAAGATGTTAGGGCAGGAGCACCCATCCATATCAACACAGTTAATGATTTTATAGATTGCTGCAAGCACTATGGAGTTAAAGTTCAAAGGTTGTTATGTGAATTCTACTTGCACAATCTTGTCTTAGACCAGGAAACTGATTTGAATCCTGGCCCTTTCGTTGGCGATATACAATTTCAAGCCTTTATCTCATTTGGGGTGAATCAGTTAAAATGGCTTAAAGCTTACAACATCTTTCAGAGGCAAGAAAATAGTTTAGACCTATGGGTACGGGCTGAACCTAGGGACCCAGCATCATTATTGAGAGAGCATAGGAGTATGATGAGGATCCCAGGTGTCATGAAGATATTAGGTCCCATGCATGGAGACTTGATCCGAAATGGTCTAGAGTATTTCCTGACTATTAAAGACCAGGCCTTCCATGCTGCAAAGTTTCGATACCGAACCTCTAACCCAAACATCCAGCTCAGGGAACCCTTTAACTTTGAGAATATTGAATTGGCTGCCAGTCGATTGAGTCTCTATGGGGAACGGATTCTGCGAGCAGGCCCATTTTGGTTAGGGTATCGGTTTCGCAGCCCAATTGTTTGGCATCCTGCACCTGGATATCAGGCTCTATATGAGATGCCTGCAGATCAGTTAGACCAGTTCTTTGACCATCTAGTTGCTAATCATGGTTGTCGGCCTCTTCGTGAGATCCCTTCTCTGGCCTACTCTCTCACAACCCTGCATGTCAATTACAACGTTTTCATGAGGACATGAAACAGGGTAAGCAGGGGGGTGTGTGGAGCACCTGGAAGGTATGCTTTTTGATAAGTAATCTAGTGGTTTTTCAATACTATTTCTGATCTTTTCTGCATTATGAGCCTAAAAATATAAAGGTTTTGGTAAATTGGGTGAAAATGGACATACAAAGCTCAATCACTAATAATCGATGTTTTCTATGTAGAAAGACGCGGAAATAGGGAATTATCGAGTAAAAACAAGAAGCACAAGGAAAGTAACTGCTACCCCGTCGACAGGGAACCGGATGCAGACAAGATCAAGCAAAATTGGAGCCGAATAATCCAGGAAAAGAGCGCAGGATATCGTGACGGAGAACGCAAGAAGGAAAGAGGAGACCCGAACGATTAGCGAATCCCTCAGGATCTTCGATCCTAAGGGATCGCTGCTTTAAGTTTATCTTTTGTATCTAGACATCTCCGTCATTTCTGTTATATAAAGGTACCACGCCATCAAGCGTGGGGGACGACTGTTGTTATGATTATAAACTCAGAACGATTTTGATCACTGAGATTTTGTAAGATCTGATTTTGTACACTTTTGTTAATGCAATTAATATAAAGGAGTTGGTGTTCACTTCGTTTCTACATCTGAAGTAACTCTCAGCAGTGTACCATCGTAGCCAAGGGCCCAGCTCCGACGGTCACTCGCTGTTGTATCATACGGTGATTTGTGTGGTTTGCTTACTTCTCTTATTACAGTAATCCGATATATCCTTGCTATGATAGACTATGCTTCTTAATTAATACTTGAATCTGAATAAATTCTTTAATTCACGTCTCTGTATTACACGAACTGAAGCTATTTGAATTGCATCCATTTCTACAGCAAGTTATTGGTATGAATGTTATCATTATTGGATTCATATGAAATAAGGATTTGAGAGACTTGAAGATAATCTCGCTTTGTTCAGAAACATAGTCACATCATACATCACTCTCAGATCGCTGCAGTAGTATAGACCGTGTACATACTTCGGAGTTTGCTGTTCCATTTGGAGTTGCTGTTCCATTTGGAGTTGCTGTTCCTTTTGGGTTTGCTGTTCCATTTGGAGTTGCTGTTCCTTTTGGGTTTGCTGTTCCATTTTATATGATTGACGTTTCCTGTTTATCATAGTTTGCTGTTCCATTTCATTATTGATGTTCCATTTCACTACTGCTGTTCCATTTTACAGATTTGCTGTTCCATTTTACTTTCGCTAATCTGCCTTTATTGCTTTCGCGTGATAGCAGGCCTAAGGCTGTCGTGAGCTCAGCAAGACGCTGCCTAGCTCCCTGACCTATAAGCCCATGCTTTGGTTTTCTTTCTTTATCAGTTTCTAAAGGAAGGGTTATTGGTTCTGTACCCTTGACTGATCATCTGCCTTGTGTGATTTCATTTCCTGAATTGGTTTAGTTACAACTTAGTGTTTGTTTCCTTTCAAGTCGTTAGAATGCTATGCTACCAAGCACTACTTGGACAGAACAGCCTCGGATTGAGTTACTCCTTGAAAGAACAAAACGATCCCGGATTGACTTAATAATGTGGAATAATTGGTGGTGTGAGAGACCCTAGTTATAGCTCTACACCATCTTCTCAACGCAGATAGAGGAGGTCACCTGAGAGGTACACTGGATACATGGCCCTTATTGGGGAATGTGTTGAGACCGAGCCATCTTCCTTTGAGGAAGCAGTACAACAGCCGACTTGGGTTGATGCTATGGTGGAGGAGTAAGACTCCATATTTAAGAACAATGTTTGGGATGTGGTTCCAAGACTAGAGAACAAGTTAGTTGTGAGTTCCCGTTGGATTTACAAGGTAACGTAAGCTGTTGATGGTAGTGTGGAGAAGCATAAGGCAAGATTTGTTGCCCGTGGCTTTTCTTAGGTTGAGGGGATTGACTATGATGAGACTTTTTCACCTATGGCAAGGTACTCATCTATCAGATCGATGTTGGCACTATCAACACAGATGGGTTGGAAGATCCATTAGATGGATGTGAAGACTGCTTTCCTCAATGGTCGGATTGAGGAAGAGGTGTACATAGAGTAGCCGGAAGGTTTTGAGACCTTTGATCGTGAGTCGCATGTGTGTCGATTCAAGAGAGCTTTGTACGGGTTGAAGCAAGCACCTCGTGCTTGGTACACCAGGATAGACAACTACTTCACTGGGCTGGGCTTCACAAAGAGTGAAGCAGATGCGAACCTATACCACATCATGGTGAAAGGTAAGTCATTGATCATTGTGCTTTATGTTGATGATCTCATATTGACAGGTGATGATCAGTTCATCATGTCTTACAAGGAGGACCTTGCAAGATAATTCGAGATGAAAGACATGGGTCTCATGCATTACTTCCTTGGCATGGAAGTGTGGCAGAAGGATGGTGAGTTGTTTGTGTCTCAGGGTAAGTATGCCAACGAGATACTCAGGAGATTTCACATGGAGAAGTGCAAGCCTATGTAGACTCCTCTAGCAGGTAACTGGAGGAAGGAGGATGCTACTTTAGGAGAATTAGTAGAGGCTACTATGTACATGCAGCTTGTGGGTTCACTTATGTACTTAGTGAACACACAACCAGATTTGTGCTATGCTGTGAACCAGCTGAGTCAAGCTACGGTTCAGCCTACCAAGATGTTTTGGAAGGCGGGTAAGCATGTATTAAGATACCTCAGAGGCACGTCTCAATATGGATTATGGTACAGACGGACAGAGGGAGTGAAGCTACAGGGCTTCATTGATGCAGATTGGGCAGGGAGTCCATCAGATTGGAAGAGCACATCAGGTGGAATTTTCAACCTTGGGTCAGTGAAAGTTTCTTGGTACAACAGGAAATAGAGGTCGGTTGCACTCAGCACGGCAGAGGCCGAATACATGGCTGCAAGTCAGGCAACATGTGAGGCCATCTGGATGTGGGAAATTTTAGTTGGTTTGTTTGATCAGAGGATGGATCCAACTGTGATCTATTGTGATAATTAGAGTTATATCAAAATCTATGAGAATCTAGTATTTCATGATAGGTCTAAGCACATCGATATCCGGTATCATCATCTCAGAGACTATGTGGCGAGGAGGATCATGTTTTTGTAGTATATTTCGACCGAGGAGCAAGATGTTGACATTTTGACTAAGGCATTGTCAAAGTGTAAATTCGAGTTCCATAGAGACAGGATCGGGGTGGAAAATAATCCCTTTCTTGTTGAGAGGGAGTGTTGAAATGTGGCAATAAGAATATTCCAATTTTAATTTGTCTTTGAATTAAAATTGAGAATTAAAATTCGAATTTAGTCTCACCAACTGCTTGAAAAATAATTAATTAATTCATCTTGAATTAATTAGTTGGATAAATTCAAGCTAGAAGTCTTTGTGAAGTCATGCAACAATTATCCCTTAAATTAAGGAGATTATCCCTTAATTAAGGAGATAAGGATGAGTTATAATTGAGTTGTAATTAGTTAGCTCAGTTAACTGAGTTATGTCCAGTTAAATTAGTTCCAAAAAGTTTGAGGAACTAATTGTGAATTCATTCAGTTAATGCATTCATGCATCAAACTAGTGTACTCCAGATAACTGAAGATTATCTCATAAATAACTCATGCATGTCTATTCAGAGAAAGACCCCGTTGAGATTAAAGACAGGGACAGTGTACTATCAGTTGCAAGAATTTTCCTATAAGGAAAACTCATGCATGCAGAAGGAATTCATTCTTTGAGGATTGCGTAGTTTTACAGGGTGTGAGATTAGTGTGAGTGATCAGTGTTACACTTGGTAATAGCTGGATCACCCAAGGAAAACCGCGCAAGGAAATAGGATCTTGGAGGGCAGAGGAGAAGGCATATGAGCAATCTATTTTGTCTGTGAGCATCTGTGAGGGATTGTACTGAGAGATGGATAGTTGTGAGAGCTAAAGCTGTGGGTGTAATCCTGATATATTTCCACTTGTTTCATAATACAGATAGTGGGGTTTTTAGCTGAGGCTTTCCCCTGAGTATTCTTCTGTGTTTCATGTGAATTGATTCTTCTTCTGGTTATATGTGTTCTGCTTGATATTACTCAAATCTATTAAGCTTCCAAAAGTTTGATTGTAGAAGTAGATTAAAGTATTTTTCTTTAGTTATATTGCATTATTAGGTTAATCTACAGTGAGAATTTCTACAGAAATAACTACCAATCTTGGTGTACCAAGAACAGGGTGCTTGTTTTAGTCCATACAACACTCGCTTCAGTTTGCACACATGCAACTCTTTATTGAAGGTCTCAAATCCTTCTAGCTGCTCAATATACACCTCTTCCTTAATCATATTGTTGAGAAATGTTGTCTTAACATCCATCTAATGTATCTTCCATCCCATCTGCTCTGACCATGCCATAATAGATATGATTGAAAAGTATCTTTCTACTAGATCAAAGGTCTCCTCGTAATAAATTCCCTCCCCTTGAGAGAACCATTTGGCCACAAATCTGGCCTTGTGTTTCTCCACACTCCCATCTGTTTCTTGCTTTACCTTGCAAAGTCATCTAGAACTCACCACAGACTTGTCTACTAGTCTTGGGACCACTTATCAAACACTGTTTCTAATAATGGAGTCATACTCCACCATGGAATTAACCCATATTTGTTGTTGCACTACTTCCTCGAATGAGGATGGCTCAATCTCTACACTCTCGCTCATTAGAGCCATGTAGCCAGTGTACTAATATGGTGACCTTATCTTCTTGCGTTGTGATGTGGGTGCTCGTACATTCTCTCTAGCACCATGCATCAATCCGTTAGCCTCTCTGTTGCCTTCCTTCCATCTCTGGAAGTCCCTGCATGAGTGGGTGCTTCCACACGCTGATCCTCTACATGTGGCTGCTCCATATCATCTTGAGGTTCCTCCTTTGGAGCTAAAAGCTCCTCATCAGCATGTAACTGAATCTCCCTCTCAAGGGAACATCTCGTTGCCTTCTCTTCATCGAACATCAGATCTCTACGAATCATTGTCATCCTGTTGGATGACAGGTACACCCGATAGTTGTGAGGTGTATCAGTGTACCCCACAAATATGCCAATTGAGCTATTGGATCTAGCCTTTTTCGTGCATCCTTGGTAACATGATAGTAGAATAGTGAACCAACGATCCTGAAGTGTGACACGTTTGATTTCTTACCTAAAAAATATTCTTCTGGTGTACTCATCGTGAAAATTCGATGAGGGATTATTTTCTACAAATAAATAGTTGTGTTGCATGCTTCAGCCCACAAGTGCAATGGTAGGCCCTGATCATGTAACATCACCCATGCCTCTCCCACAATACTTATGTTCTTCCTTTCAGCCACCCCATTCTGTTGTGGGTTATGAGGTGCTATTAACTCCTTGTCTTCTAATGCACAGAAGTTCTTGAATTCATTCAACACATATTCTCCACCGTTATCACTTCTAAGAGCTTTAAATTTATTACCTGTATCTTTCTCGACGAGTGCTTTAAATTCACAAAATTTAGCGAACGTATAATATTTATTTTGCATGAATAAAATCTATCACTTACGAGAAAAATAATTAACAAATATTACATAATATCTATGGTTGGCCATGGATGCTGTCGAGAATGGTCCACACACATTTGAGCAAACTTGATCAAGGATCATATGCGCTCGACTATCTTTATCATGAAAGGAATATTTGGTGTACTTCCCCAATGTAGACCCTTTGCATGTGTCTCTCTACTCTAGTGTACCCTTGGGAATGTTGAGAAATCTAGGGCATTCAAAGTTAACAATTTCTCTGCTTGATAATTGCTTGTGATGCACTTTTAATTCTCATCATATGGTATTTTCTTCGTTAGCTTATTAATGTGTTCTCTCATCAAGACAATTGCCAAAATGCATAATAAAAGACAAGTGACATAGTGTGTAGGCTTCTCCATCCAGGGCCGAAACCTCTCACCTCTTAAGAGGAAAACCCATTAAAATTATTCTTCTAGATCTTAAATTTATAAGTACCAAGACCATGACACAGGCCCTTGACTCTAGTATCCTCCCAAGAACCTTCTCACTAACCTTGATGCTATGCATATTCATTCCTCGCATTTCTTCTTAATCTTGAACTTCTCTCCTCGGCTCCTTCTAGAGAAACTTGGTCTCTATGACTTCCTCTAGAGAATCTTGGTCTCTAGGTCTTTGCTTCGGCTTCCCAGAAGAATCCTTCTCTTGCTGCCCCAGAAGAAACTTCTCCTTCGCTTTCCCAGAAGAAACTTTACTGCCCCAGAAGAAACTTTGCTATCTAGAATGCGGTCCTTTTAGCTGACTGAGCAGAAACCCTAACTTTGCATTACCCAGAAAAACCCTTCTTTGCACTTTTGTTCTTCTTCCTTTTTCGTGCTTCTACTTCTTTCCTTTCTTCGTACTTCTTCTTGTCTAAATACAAGTCGAGTTGCTTGATCAATTTGTCTTCCTTCAAGTAAGGCCGAGTAGGCTATATATACACTTCTTATCAAGTCCATTAGGCCGACATGACTGCTGAAGGTAGGTCGACCTGTTATAGAGAGTTCCTTCATCGTTGTAGGCCGACTTGAAGAGGATAGATGACAAGTTCTTGGAGTATAATTTATGTAGGTTTTAACCCCGTACAGAAATTACTTGCATACGAATTCTAAAACACAGAAAATAAACAATGCGAGAGCATAACACATAAAACACATATACACAGAGATTTTCCCATGGGTCCCAAAACTGGGACTACCAACTTGATTTTTCATTATGTTCCTTTCAATGTTATAATACATATTTATACATGCCGAAGCATCCAATACCATGGACCGAAAACCATCGTGTTCAAAAAACATGTTGGAAAATCATGCACAAAACCATAGGTGGGTCCGCCCAACCTAACATAGGGTCCAAAACCAAAATTTTCCGGGGTGCTACCCTGGACCCCATAAAGTGGGGTTACGGGTACACCTCAAACCCCCTGTGACCCCCCCCCCTACACAATCGACGCAACGAAGGTGGGCTCCGCCTCCCCTCTAACCCCCTGGTTAACTACGTGGGCTAGTTGTGGAAAGAATATAACACAAATCAACACTTTACATAGAAAATGTTGACCTTTTACAAAGTGTAACATGATTTCATTTACATGACAATGACTATTAATTTTTATGACTAGATGACAAATAAAATCCTAAAGACTCTCAATGGGAGTCTTGACTCAAAAACAAAATCCCTTGCTCATGAAACCCATGAAGCAAGTCAATATAATAATTTTTCTTATTTACATCTCATTACATAAAATCATATTTACATGTCATTATGAAGACCAAATCTAGTTACACTTTTCAACACTCCCTCTTAACTAGGGAGGTATTCATAATGGTACTTGGACTTTCACAATCTCAAGAATCTCTCATAAGAAGATGTAACACCCTCCTCCCACATATAGCTAAGTAACCATGCCAATAGGGATAAACATGAGACAAGAGGCTACTATGACCAGATTTGAACTCCTATGTAACCTTAAGGAAGTGGAATTGATGGAACATCACACACAATCATCCAACATCATCAACAGAACCCTCAGGAGACAAGTTAGCCACTCACACAGCCTATCCCTGGGTCCCACTGTTGTTTTGGTCCTCTGAGGCCATAGTCACTCTCATGCTATGGGAAAGGGAGTGACTAGAGACCTAAAGTAGCTCTCATAGGGTTGCATGCTAGCGAATGTGGACCAAACGTGGCAGTTATGTGCCAGCGACCCTGAGATTTAAGACACTTTTTCAGACCTAGAACCCAGGCCACTACCCAGAATAGAATGAAACCTTGAAATCATTAAAAGTACGTGGAGACAATGATGCAAAATCAATAAGATCAACAAGAGCTCAACCAGACCCCTACTATCCATGACATGAATTTCGTCAAACATATCATTGACATGAAACCTACAGGTGTAAACAACATAATTAAGTGTAGGGATCTCATACTTATATGAGAATCACTATAAACCATTGTTTCCTCGTGTCATTTGCCGCATATTCATCTATTAGGTCATAGACACATTATCCATTCATATACAAGTAAAAACATGCTGAGAGCCATTCATAGCTGCTATCATAAAATTTGCATATAACCAACATAATAGGAGCAGAAGTACAATAAACATATCAACCATCAAAATCCATATATACAACAATACATTTACACATGAAAATAAATGGAATGAAATTCTCATTAATCAATGCAATGAACCAACCGGAGATGGGACTACCATGTTCCACTTGACCATATATTGGTTGAGCCAAGTGTTTACAGGAAAACTAGTATTCCTAAATAATGATAGCCCTCTAGGTTTGGCAGTTACCCTAGAAACAACAGTTTAAAGCAATCCAATGATTTCTTCTATGTGTAACAGATAAAAGAAAGATAATGGAACCAACCTTGAACTTCCGCTTAATCCCTTGCTTGATCTCTCTCCCTTTTGACAGATCTTGCAACTCCTCCCCATACTTAACATGCTTGGAGAGTACCTGCACAAGTACAACAAAAAAGAACTGTCAAAGCATCGTGATCTATTATAACATAAACATTACAAAATCAGATATATAATGAACAAATGATAGCATTCACAAATGATAACATTCACAATTGCATAATCATATGGAAGAAAACTTGAAGAACTTTATTAATATAAGGGAGAATTACAACCTAGTTGTCTGATCTAGCATCATCCTCCCAGCTTCAATCCTTCTTCACCTCATGAGTTAGCAAGATCACACCAACAATACAATGCTATTTCCTCAATTACAAACTATCAGCACTTACTTGCAATTCACAACATTCCAGCCTCTAGATCTCTTAGATGAGGGATCCATTTATAGATGTGTGTAAGGGTGTGAGTCGTCCATGGGGTTTGATTAGTGTCATTGAACTTGTTACAGTTGATTCCATAAGAGAAGGGATTGGAAATTTTCTTAGATCCCTTACTCATCCTTGGGCGAATTTAGAGAGGCAAGTGGCACAGGAGAAGTTTCTAGAAGACTCCATGAGCAACCATCTAGCAAACTGTCTCAGACATTTGTCCATCCTAGCCCATTGCACCCTGACAGTGTACCGCTTAGTATGCATTGCACCCTGGCAGTGTACCACTCAGTATGCATCGCACTTTGCCAGTGGAGCAGTCAGTATAGTCCAATTTAGGCAATTTCTGGATGGTTTCTGAGATTGAACTTTTGGGGAATGATGTATTCAGATGACTATGTTCCTTTAGGGTATGAAACAACTCTTTTAGGGGTTGATGAGCCCTAATACATCGACATATAAGTTTGGGGTTGATGTTCCCAAATATGTCTATAACAGTTGCCCCTAAAGCATGAATTCGTAAATATTGATGTGGGGTGAAATGCTTTATCATGAGGATCTGAAGTTTCGAACTGTAAGGTGACCTGCATCAGTTACAATACAATAAATCATCATAATATAATTTTCATGATCTAGCTGAGGGAGGCATTCCCATGCTCAGCTTTATAAATTCATTTCATGTACATAGATCAGATAGTCGTCTGCAGATACAGACTGGTGATTTTTTAGATATAGAGTCATCATCCATGGTTAGGATGACCATCTGTGTAGAGCCTTTGTACATTTGATGTTTTTATGTCCCTGAATATATCACAGCCCGGATGGATGAAACTCGATCCGGGGTCTTCAAACTCGTTCAATCTTTTCTCGATGTACAAGTCAATCCATGTGAAGAGATATTCTAAATTCGAACATGGAAAGACATCGCCTAATTACCAGCCAATGATGTGAGCTGTTAATAGACACGGGAGGGATCACCGATAATGATAATGACCCTCAAGGTACTATAGTACAATTCACATGGTGTGAATATATGATTTGATGTCGAACACCACGCAAAATGTTTCGGTCGAAGGCCATTGATGCGAACTTGTCGCCAGAAGTAAGAAACTTGCCATTGATGTATGCAAGATTCAAAGCACTGAAAGGGTTGTTTCTAAGTCAACTTCTTGGATAATGAGCCAATGTCGACGAGAAGTGACCCATTGTAGGAGGGCCTTGATGTATCCCACATCTACAACATGAAACAAAGCAAATGATTTATGGAGGTGAAAATGAACTGACGACACAAGGTTCAGGAATGGTGGTCATGAAAAAATGAAGGTTTGGAGGTATTGCAGTGGATGAGACATTAGCTGGATGGTGATTTCTCAATTGGATGACTTCTCTTGAACATGTCGATGACACTGAGATGAATTGGTAGTGTTAACCCCAAAAGATGGATGGTATGAAAGACCAATGGTGAGATGACCGGTGAACGGAATAACCCAACCCAACTCAATAATGGAGATGAAGTGAAAGTGTCATGTTCAAGAGTGACTTGCTACCATAAATTCTTCAAGTTTCTTCCCTTTTTCCCCAGTCATTGCTGACTAGTACCTCTTTATTTTTTTCAAGCTTGAGGAGGATAACATATGCTTGTTCTATAATTCGCCCTTTAGGCAAACTTGTCACTATTTAATTTTTTAATGAGTCTAGCGACAATGAAACTCGGTCTCGTCCATATGGACAAGTTTGTCGCTATTGTTTTAACGAGTTTAACGATAAGGATAACTCAATCCTTTTCATGTTTAGAGAGTTTGAAAAGGGACGAAAAGAAAACTCCATTAGTTCTTTTTTGTAAAATAATCCCTCAGGTTCGAAAAAGGATAAAATAATACAGGAGGGATGACTTTTCCAATCACTTTAACGAGCTGAAAAAGACAAACGCTCGACAATATTTTCATATTTAACGAGTCTGAAAAGGGTTTAAAGAGGACACTATTTTGAGGAACGAGTGGTGTCAAGGGTAGCAGCTGGTTCAGGTGATGTTGGAAATTCTCAAAACATGTTGATTTATGTGAAGAGGCTGGCTAATAAGAGCATTCAATGCAACTGTTCCTCAAAAAGGGTAAAACAACCAAGTGAAAGCGTATGATCGGCTAGAGGGATGGTGGCGATGGGATGTACACAACCAAGGTTCAAAAGGTTGATAGAATGGAAATCACAAAGGTTAATTACTTGTAACTGGGTTCATTTTTTGACAAGCTTGAACCATGGGGAACTATGCTTGGATTCGGTTTCATGTTTACACAAGCTTGAAATGAACAAGCTATGCTTGGCTTCAGTTTCATTTTTACACAAGTTCAAAATGAAGAAACTATGTTTGAAGTCAGTTTCATTTTTACACAAGCTCAAAACGACAAAACTATGCTTGAAAATTAAATTGAAAATGGGTTCATTTTTAGACAAGCTTGAACCATGGGAAACTATGCTTGGACTTGGTTTTCATGCCCCTAGCATGATGAAAAGGAGAGTCTCTTGTAACTAGATGGGAGTCACTGCGGTAAAGTAGGATTAGAGTCTCCTGTAACCAGATGGAAGTCACTGTAGTGAAGCAGGACTAGAGTCTCCTGTAACTAGATGGAAGTCACTGTGGTGAAGCAGGACAGTTATCCAACACCTCTTCGGCTTCGTTCAGATAGACAAAGGTGAATGGTGTGATAGACCAATCACATAACCTAGAGGGAAACTTATTATTTTAACGTTAGGTGCATGCCCCCCAAGCTTCATTACATTCACCAGACTACTCATGGTTATTAGGTGGATGGAATGAAGGTTCAAGTGATACTGGACTTGTGCTCCCCAGTACGGTCACCAATTTGTTTTTGGGACAACTAGTATTCCTAAAGAATGCTAGCCCTCTAGGTTTGGCAGCTACCCTAGAAACAACAGTTTAAAGCAATCCAATGATTTCTTCTATGTGTAACAGATAAGAGAAAGATAATGGAACCAACTTGGAACTTCCGCTTAATCCCTTACTTGATCTCTCTCCCCTTTGACAGATCCTGCAATTCCTCCTCATACTTAACATGCTTGGAGAGTACCTGCACAAGTACAGCAACAAAGAACCGTCAAAGCATCGTGATCTATTACAACATAAACATTACAGAATCAGAAAACTTGAAGAACTTTATTAATAGAAGGGAGAATTACAACCTAGTTGTCTGATCCAACATCATCCCCCTAGCTTCAATCCTTCTTCACCTCATGAAATAGCAAGATCACACCAACAATACAATGCTCTTTCCTCAATTACAAACTATCAGCACTTACTTGCAACTCACAACATTCCAGCCTCTAGATCTCTTAGATGAGGGATCCATTTATAGATGTGTGCAAGGGTGTGAGTCATCCATGGGGTATGATTAGTGTCATTCCACTTGTTACAGTTGATTCCATAAGAGAAGGGATTGGAGATTTTCTTAGATCCCTTACTCATCCTTGGGCGAATTCAGAGAGGAAAGTGACACAGGAGAAGTTTCTAGAAGATTCCATGAGCAACCATCTAGCAAACTATCTTGGATATTTGTCCATCCTCGCCCATCACACCCTATAGAAGGCCTAATCAGTATGCATCACATTTTTCCAGTGGAGCAGTCAGTATGGTTCAATTTAGGCAATTTCTGGATGGTTTCTCAGATGGAAATTTTGGGGAATGATGTATTCAGATGACTATGTTCCTTTAGGGTATGAAACAAATATTTTAGGGGTTGATGAGCCCTAATACATCGACATATAATTTTGGGGCTGATGTGCCCAAATATGTCTATAACACCAAGTATCTCTTCAGCCAATCACCCCCGTGCCATATTCCAAGCATGAATGTGGGACACATAGAACACATCAAAAAAACACTAATCAATGTGGGTGCCACTTGAGTTTTCCACCTACACCGTGAGGAATTTGAGTGCCTTCTAGTCTCTCAGGATTTACCGTGCATCCGTAGTTTGATACAAGGATCACTAGGCCTCACATAGAGACATAATCTCTAGGATTTACCACGCATTCCATCCCAGAATCACTAGGCCAACAAAGAGAAAATCCACCTCTTGGCTTTACCGTATATCTTACCATTCACTGGCAAGGATTCCTAGGCCTACCGAGGCACACAGTCTAGATTTACCGCAACCCACAGTCTGGTTCAGGGGTTACTTGGCCAGTGGCTTCGTGCATCCTCAATCTAGTTCAGGGACCACTACATAATGTTTTTGTTAATTCGGAGATCCACCCCACTTAGCTTCGAATCTAATCCATCCATCCCACATAAACTAAATTATAGAACCCATCTCATCAAATCTATCAGAAACTAGCAAGGCTAGGCTGAAAATATTGTCACACCTAGAAAAACCCATGCCATGGTAGAAAAGAAACACATGCAATCCCATGCATACCAAATCTAGCAAGGAAAATACACATGCAAGTTGATACCTGCAATGAAGCCTATTGTCACTGCTTGATCCTGCCTTTCCTTGCTTGATATTTTCTTCCTCTTGCCTTCTTTTCCTTTCTTGCTCTAATGCCAAAGTGCTCCAAGAAAACTCTAAGCGTCCAAGAGTATGAGAGAGAGAGAGATAGTAATGAAATATCTCCAAATCCAAACTGAAAAAAGGTTACCAACTGATGCTCATAAGCCTTTTTTTGAATGAGGCCTCTATTTTCTTCATTTTCCATTATTTTACTTCATTTTTCTCCTCACACGCAACCTGTGACCTTTCACCTCCTTTTTCTCCTAATTTCCATTATTTCATAAATAATTGTGCCAAAAATGCCATTTTGTCCTTCCAAAGCCTTAGCCATTGTCTTTGCCAATTTCTTGAGCCATAAACAACCAAATGAACACCCCCTAGGATGTCTTGCCCAACATTTAGCTTGGAATAAGTGTCCCATTCATTTGTGGTTATTGTTTTTAACTTTTATTACATGGAATTCACACTAGGGATGTTACATAGGCCTCCCCCTTGGGGGACACCATCCTCGGTGTTCAATCACACATATACCTCAGCAACCTGCTGAAATAGGACATACTGCTCACGAAGATTTATAACATAGCTCGATGTGTATTTACAATGAAATATCTGCTGAAGGGAATAACATCATGACAAAATGACAACATACCGCATAATGGATCTTTATAACATAGATCATTATGATATTTACAATGATCATCCTACTGAGTGCCAACTCATATAACATCATAACATCATGATAACATAACCACATGATAGCATAATAACATGACACCCATACCGCATAGTGGAGCTTTATAACATAGCTTGTTATGGTATTTAAATCCATACACGGGTGTACATATAGCAACATCATCAAAAGTATAGATACTAAAACATATGCCAAATCATATACCAAAACATATATTTAACATATACTAATCAACATATATAAGCACATATCAAAACATCATATAGCATATACCAAACCACCATAAGGAAATACCAAACCACCATAAGCAAGTACCAAACCACCATAAGAAAATATCAAACCACCATATCAAGCTACTTTGCCTCAACTGACAAACAAGGAATGATACATAGCCCGCATCTGATCCACTATCACCCATTGATCCAACTGGATATTGGTGGCCACCTTCCTATTCCACTTGGCCCCCCAACACTGTCTCTTTCAGTTTTTCGGTTTCCTTAATTATAGCACAATTTACTATTTTTGGTAGTTTTTCAGGTCCTGAACTTCCAGAGCCTTTTTTAGGCCCTAAACGACGTTTTTAGGGAAAACGAGAGACCAAAACTATTCCAAACCAAATTGCCTTTTCTTTTTGGCTTTCTCTTCGAGATCTTCAAAACGAGTTATGATAGCCAAACGGAGATCGTATGCCAAAGTTATGACCTCGGGAAATTGATGTACCAATTTACCCAAGTGGGGCCCACAGTTTTGGCACTTCATCTCCTAGGGTTAGGTTTTTGGATGTTTAGGGTTTTCTGTTGTTTCTCAATAATAAATAGGCCTTTGAGCCTCATTGTAACATAGTTTAGAGGCATGTAGCTACCACATATCTCCTTAGAGATAAGCTACCATCGCCTGAGCTATCTTATTTCCATTCTGTTTGTATGCATAGTTCAGTATTTTTCCATTAATGAAATGAAGTGTTTTTCTACCGCATCTTTGTGTTTATGATTATATCTATAAGTTGTTGCATTCTTGTTTAAGCTCAGATCAGTGGTATTAGAGCGGTCTGCTCTTTCTCTGTTTTTCTTTGCATGTCCCCAATGAGGTGAGGGTACAAGGAATTAGGGCTCGATCAGCCTCGCAAAACCTGATGAGCTCCCATGGCAGAAGAAAAGAAAGACGAGGGGGCAGGAGATCCTTTCAAAATGTTGCTCGAAAAAGCTCTCGAGTGACAGAGGGACGCAATGATGGATAAATTTGCCCAGAGCCTTCGACGGCTACCCACAGGCAATGCATCTTCATCCAACAGCCACTCTGGAGGTGCCACTCCTTTTAATGTACAAGTTAACTTCGATATTCCCATATTTGAAAGCCTGATAGATTCATACATCGTAGATAAATGGTTAAATCTATTGGAAAGATATTTTTCAGTTCATGACTTTTCCAATCGGGAAAAGATTACGTTTGCACTTCTCAAAGCCGCTCCACACGTCAAGGACTGGTGGGAAACCTACTATGAACAAAAGGAGGAGAGTGAGCCCTCGCTGTTTTCAGCTGCACCCACTTGTAATTATTTTCGAGATGCCATCAAGGAACAATATTACCTTGTCAAGAGCTATGAAGATAAATACATAAAGTGGACCACGCTACGGCAGGGAAGGGACCAAGATGTGCTGGAGTTCACAAATATTTTTCCATACCCTTCGCACGAAGCTGGGTATCAAGGATACTGAGCAGAATTTGGTGCTCAAGTACCGCAACTGTCTACACAAGTACATCCAGGAAGAGATGGAGTTCCCAGACATTTCTTCGTTTGGCACGATGTATAGGTACGCTGTAAAGATTGAGCAAAAGTTTAAACAGAAGAAGCAAGACTTTGGAGCTGTGAATCCTAAGCAAGGAAAAGGCGCCCCCAAACCATAGAATAAGGGACCAAGCCAAGGCAGAGCAACCCAGGACAACATTTCGAAGCTACAAGCAAAGAACAACACCACAAAGATGAAGAAGGACACGGGAAAATGGTGTGAGTTCCATGAGAGCTCCACTCACAATACAAGTGAGTGTCGGGCCAAGCAGTCACTAGTGGCCAATCTGAAGGCTTTTGAATCAATGCAGTTTTCGACTCTAAAACAAAACTTGATAAGGGGACTGGCAAAGGGAAGCAGATCATTGATGCGAAGACTAGTGCCACAATGGCCACCATAAAGATCTAGAAAATTGAGCCTGAAGATCTAGAGGAGGGGGAACACCTCTTCCACTCACATATGTGGGTGAAGGGTTCTCCACTGCAGTTCATTGTCGACAACGGGAGCCGAAAGAACCTCATTTTAGCAGAAGTCATGAAGCGGCTGGGCCTAAATACTACAACACATCCACAACCATACACCATTGGGTGGTTTCACCCAGGACGAGATCTTTGCGTCAGCCAACAGTGCCGCCTTCCCTATAGCATCAAGCCCTTTAAGGATGAGGTATTGTGTGATGTTGCTCCTCTTGAAGTTTTAGATGTATTGTTAGGACAACCATACTTGTGGAAGCGACATGCTGTATATGAGTTTAGACCTCGCTTTTGTGAGTATTACTTTGGATAATAAGTTGTATAGGATACTGTAGGTAGCCCTGCCTACCACCATATCTTTGATCACTGCAAAGAAATGCAGTAAGATCATTTCCCAGACTAGGAAATTCATTTTACTTATGATTCGCCCCCAAGGCAAGAAGAAGGTTATGGCCATGACTTCCAGGCAGGGCTCCTCTACACAACAACAACATATGGACAAGGTCGTGGAGGAGTACAAGGAAATTTTCACCTCACCCACAGGGGTACTTCTGCACTGTCACGTCAAGCACTCCATCGATTTGACCCTGGGCATGCCACTGCCCAATGGACCAATATATTGACACTCTATTTTGGGGAACGTTGAGATCAAGAGGCAGATTCAGGAACTACTACAGAAAGGGCACATCAGGCCAAGCTCTTCACCCTGTGGGAGGCCAATTGTATTGGTACAAAAGAAGGATGGGACCTAGAGACTCTGTATTGACTATCGGGTGTTGAACAAGATCACTGTCCAGAATAGGTACTCAATCCCATGGATTGATGACCTTCTAGACCAGCTCAAGGGGCCAAATATTTCAGCAAGATTGAATTGAAGTTAGGTTATCACCAGGTGCCTATCAAACCCTCCGATGTGTGGAAGAATACCTTCAAATCCAAGGAGGGCCTTTTCGAATGGTTGGTCATGCCATTTGGATTGACGAACGCCCCTACAACCTTCATGAGATTGATGGATGACATCTTGTAGCCCTTCACCAATGCATTCATGGTGGTGTATCTAGATGACATCTTGATCTTCAGCCAGAGTTGGGAAGAACACCTCCACCATATTCGACAGGTCCTTCAAACTCTTCGAGAACACAAGATGTGTGCTAACTTGGAGAAATGCACCTTTGGCTTGACCCAAGTTCAATATCTAGGGTAGATCATTGATGAGGAGAGTGTAGATGTGGACCGATCCAAGATACAAGTCATTCAAGATTGGACAACCCCAACCACTCTAACAGAGCTCTGCAGCATTTTGGGTCTTGCCAATTTCTATCGCAGGTTCATGTTGGGGTTCTATCATATTGCTTGGACTTTAAGTCAAGTCACCAAGGGTAGAGCGAAATCAATGTTCTTTTGGTTGGAAACCCAGCAACGATCATTCTTCAAGTTGAAGAATTGCCTCTGTTCTGCACCAGTGCTCACATTAAAAGACCTGTAACAACCATTTGAGATTGAGATAGATGCCTCCGACTCTACTATTGGGAAGTTCTTACTCAAAATGGGCATCCAATGGCTTACCACAGTGAGACACTTTCAGACAAAGTATGAAAGTACCTCACTTACGACAAAGAAATGTATTCCATTGTGCAAGCATGTCGTCAATGGAAGCATTACATTCTGGGGAAGAAATGATCATCCACATAGACATCGGCCTTTACAGTTCATATAGACACAAGGGAAGTTGCAGAATGATCGCCATCAGAAATGGTCCACCTATCTGCAACAGTTCCATTTGAACATTAAGTATAAGAAGGGTAGCACCAATAATGTCATTGATTGACTTAGTAGACCACCGGTCATGGCGCTGATCACTGTGCTCGACTCTTGTGGGCATGAGACATCAGGGTGGCCGCATGTTTACAAGAGTGATCCAGAATTCGGAAGCATATACCAGACACTCCTCGAAGGGAAGAAAGTTCCAAAGTTTCACCTTCAGGATGTACTGTTATGCCACTTGGGACACATATGTGTTCCTTCAGGTGAGTGTGCCAAGATGATTTTGGAGGCGCATTGCAGTCAGGTCCCTGGACATTTCAGAGTAGAGAAAATAGTGGTGGTATTGTAGAAGTATTTTTATTGGCCGAAAATTTGTCAATATGTTGGGAAGTACATTAGATCCTGCACCACCTATGCCATTGCCAAACCAACCATCAAGAAGCAAGGCCTGTATACTCCTCTACCTACTCCTAGCCAGCCTTGGGAATCTGTCTCCATGGATTATATGTCAGGCCTTCCTTCTACTAAGCATGACAATGATTGTGTTTTTGTGGGCATTGACAGATGATGACCATCATGGAGGCCTACAAGAAGAGTATCTCAGCAAAGGTCACTGCTAAACTCTTCTTTGAGCGAGTGTGGGTACACTTTGGGATCCCACATTCCATTATCTCAAATTGGGACAACGGATTCCTGAGTGCATTTTGGTCAAGTCTCTCGTCGATTATGGATACAAAACTCACTAAGTCCACAAATTTCCATCCCCAAACTAATGGCCAAACAGAGGTTGTCAACAGAATGATTGTACACATTCTACGCATGTACAACTCGAAGCATCCACACACATGGGATGAAATTCTCCCCTATGTCCAACACAGCTGCCACAGAGCTCTCCATAGCTCAACAGGCCACAACCCCTTTCAGGTAGGGTTGGGATTTCAACAATTATGCCCCATTGATGTGGCCATACCATTTACAACCACTCAGGTAGATTCGGTCCACATGAAGTCCAAAGCTAAAAGGGCTAACAACTTCATTGAGCACATTCAACACATTCCAACATGTGCATGATATATTGGAAAGATCCAATGCTAAGTATAATCAACGCCATGATCAACATCGAGTGCCACACAAGTTCCAGGTGGGCAACAAAGTTTGGCTTCTTTTGAAAAAAGAGCGCCTTGCTAGCCCCACCACAAGCTTCGCCCACTCTGATATGGGCCATACACCATCACCAAGGCTGTCGGTGATAATGCCTTCGAGCTTAGCATCCCACCGTTCCTTGGACTGCACCTAGTGTTCAATGTAGATTGCCTTCATCCATACTTCCCACCATTGTTGGACACATCTGACATTGCAGAACAACGCACAGCAACAAAGCTAAACCCAAATTGCATGGAACAGGCCACCACTAATCGGATCATGGACACACAGATCAAGAGAACTCACTAGCAGAAGATCAAACTATATCGGGTTGTCAAAGCTGGCCAACTCCTTCACCAAGGCAAGTGGCTCACCAGGGACCAAGTTTAGTAGAATTTTCCCTATATCATGGAGGCACTAAATGCAATGGGGACCATTGCTTCCTAAGGGGGGAGGAATGATCCAGGTGGATATTGGTGGCCACATGCTTATTCCACTTGGGCTCACAACACTGTCTCTTTCAGTTTTTTGGTTTCCTTAATTGTAGCACAATTTACTATTTTTGGTAGTTTTTCAGGTCCTGAACTTTCAGAGCCGTTTTGAGGCCCTAAACGGCATTTTTAGGGAAAACAGAGAGGCCAAAAACATCCCAAATGGACCTGCTTGTTTGTTTTTAGCCTTCTCTTCGAGATCTTCGAATTGAGGTATTATGATAGCCAAACGGAGATCGTATGCCAAAGTTGATCATAAAATGTGCTACAATTAAGGAAACTGAAAAAATGAAAGAAACAATGGTGAGGATCCAAGTGGAATAAACGGGTGGCCACCAATATCCACCTGGATCATTCCTCCCCCCTTAGGAATTAATGGTCCCCATTGTGTTGAGTTCCTTGATGAGATGAGGAAACTTCTTGAACTTGGTCCCTAGTGAGCCACTTGCCTTGGTGAAGGAGTTGGCCTGCTTTGACAACTCGATATAGTTGGATCCTTTGTTGTCAGGTGTTCTTGATCTTTGTGTCCATGATCTGATTAGTTGGGGCTTGTTCCATACAGTCTGGATTTAACTCTGTAGGTGTGAGTTTTTATGTAATGTCTGATGTGTCCAACAATGGTGGGAAGTATGGTTGAAGGCGATCCACATTGAACACTGGGTGCACACCACGGAATGGGGGAATGATGAGATCAAATGCATTGTCTCCCACAATCTTGGTAATTGTGTAAGGACCATATCAGAGTGGTCTAAGTTTTCGATAGGCTCTGGTAAGGCGTTCCTTCTGCAAATGTAACCATACTTTGTTGCCCACCTGAAACTTGTGTGGAACCTGATGTTGATTATGTCACTACTTGTACTTGGATTTGATTTCTCCAGAATTTCACAGACCTGCTGGTGGATGTGTTGGATACATTCAATAAATACTCCCACTTTATCAGCCTCAGACAGTACATGCGTGGATTCAGTCTGCATAGTTGCATGAGGCATGACAACATCAATCAGACACAATGGTTGAAATCTGAGACCCACTTGAAAGGAACTGTGACTAGTCGATCTATGGGGAGCTCTATTATCACTGTGCTACACATATGGAAGACTCTCATCCCAGCTTTGAGGATGCTTGGAGTTGTACATGCAGAGAATATGCACTATCATCCTATTGATGACCTCCATCTGGCCATCAGTTTGAGGATGTAAGGTAGTCAATTTTGTGAGCTTGGTGTCCAATCATGTCTAGAGGCTTGACTAGAATGTACTCAGAAACCTACTATCCTAATCTAATATAATGGTCTACGAGATCCCAAAATGTACCCATACTCGTTGAAAGAAGAGTTTGAGAGTGTCCTCTGTTGTGACACTCTTCTTGCAGGCTGCCAATATATCCATCTTAGAAAATCTATCCACGACCACAAATACACAAATGTTACCATGCTTGGTAGAAGGGAGGCCTGACATATAGTCCATGGAGATTGATTCCCACAATCGGCTGGGAGTAGGTAGAGGAGTGTACAAGCCTTGCTTCTTGATGGTTTGCTTGGCGATGGTGCAAGCAATTTAGGATCTAATATATTTTCCAACATCCAGTTGGAGCTTGCGCCAATACAATTACTTTTGTAATACAATAGTTTTCTCCACACCAAAGTGTCCTACTACCTGACTGTAGTGCATCCCAAAAATTAGCTTGGAATTCTCGCTTCAAGGAACACAATTGTGGCCCAGGTAGCATAATAATGTGTCCTGGAGGTGAAAATTAGGAACTTATTTTCCATCTATTAGCATCTGGTATGTTGAGGTGAACTCTGGATCATTTTTGTATAGTTGCGGCCATCCATAGGTCTCATGACCATAAGAGTTGAGAACAGTAGTCAGTGCTGCAACTGTGGGCCAACTGAGGCAGTCTGTAACATGATTGGTGCTTCCCTTTTTGTATTTAATGTTCAAGTGGAATTGTTGCCGATATGTAGACTATTTCTGATGGAAATCGTTCTACAACATCCCCTATGTTTGTATAAACTGAAGAGGTCAATGATTAGTGTGGATGATTGTCTCCTTCCCTAGAATGTAGCGCTTCCACTGTCGGGAAGCCTACACAATGGAATACATCTCTTTATCATAGGTGGGGTACTTCCGAATTGTATCAGAAAGTGTCTCACTATGATAGGCCATTGGATGCCTATGTTGGGTGAGGACTGCACCAATAGCATAGTTTGAGGCATCTATCTTGATTTCGAATGGTTGCTATAAGTCTAGCAGTTTGAGTACCGATGCAGAGTAGAGGTGGTGCTTCAACTCAAAGAACACCTTCTGTTGGGACTCGGATCAGGAGAACTTTGCTTTTTCCCTTCCCTTAGTAATCTAACTCAATGGCCAAGTGATATGGGAGAATCCCAACACGAACCTTCGATAAAAATTTGCAAGGCCCAAAAAAGCTGCGAAGCTCCATTAGAGTGGTCAGGGATGGCCAATCCAAATGACTTGTATCTTGATTAGGTCCACATGCACGCCATGCTCATCTATGATGTAACTAAAGTATTGGACTTGGTTCATACCAAAGGCGCATTTCTCCAAGTTGGCATACAATTTGTGTTGCCGAAGGGTTTGAAGGACCTATCGAATGTGTTGCAAGTGTTCTTCCCAACTCTTCCTGAAGATGAGGATGTTATCCAGATAATCCACCAAGAATGATTTGGTGAAGGGTTGCAAGATGTCATCGATTAGCCTCATAAAAATGGTAGGGGCATTTGTCAACCCGAAGGGCATACCCAACCATTCAAAGAGGCCTTCCTTGGATTTAAAGGTGATCTTCCATACATCTATGGGCTCAATTGGAACCTGGTGATAACCAGACTTCAGATTGATATTGCTGAAATACTTGGCCCCCTTGATTTGGTCCAACAGGTCATCAATCCGTGGGATTGGATACCTGTTCCTGATAGTGATTTTTTTTAGTGCCCGATAATCAATGCAGAGCCTCCAAGTCCCATCCTTCTTCTGTACAAGTACAATCGGGTTCCCACAACGTGAGGAACTTGGTCAGATGTGCCTTTTTCGGAGCAACTCCTGGATTTTCCACTTGATCTCTTCGTTTTATAGAATGTAGTGATGATATGTCGACCCGTTGGGTAGAAGTGCTCCGAAAGTCAGTTCGATTGGATGCTTGACCTAACAATGCAAGGGTACCCTTGTGGATGAGGAGAAGATGTCCGTGTATTCTTCCACGACCATATCTACCTACTTTTGCTACTTGGAGGAAACCCTACTAGGGGCCATGGATGTGGCTACGACCTTCCCCTTAATTTGAGAGAAAATTCGTAAGATAACAATTTCCCAGTCTGGGAAATGACCTTACTGCATTGCTTAGTAGAGATCAAAGAGATGGCGGTAGGTGGGGTTACCTCTGGTATCCTGTATAACTTAGTACCCAAAAAAATAACAACAAAGTGGGGTCTAGACTCATATACAACATGCCCCTTCTGTAAGTATGGTTGACCTAATAATACATCACACACTTCAAGAGGAGAAACATCACACAGTACCTCATTTGTGAAGGGCTTGATTTTGTAGGGAAGGCGACACTGTTGGTTGATGTAGAGATCGCATCCTTGGTGAAACCACCCGATGGTGTATGGATGTGGATGTGTTGTAATCGATAGGCTCATCCACTTCATTAACTATGCTGAAATGAGGTTCATTTGGATCCATCTATCGATAATGGACTGTAGTGGAGAACCCTTCACCCACATCTGTGAGTGGAATAGGTGTTCCCCCTCTTCTGGATCTTCAAGCTCAATCTTATGGATCTTGGTGGTTTCCACAGTGGCATTGGGCTCTGCGTCAATGATCTACTTCCCTTTGTCATTCCCCTTGTCAGGTTTTGACTCAGAGTTGGAACATGTATCAGACTCAAAAGCCTTCAGCTCGGCCACCAATGACTTCTTGGCCCGACACTCACTTGTGTTGTGAGTGGAGCTCTTATGGAACTCATACCACTTTCCGATGTCCTTATTTGTCTTTGTGGTGTTGTTCTTTTCTTGTATATTTGATGGGTTGTACTGGGTCACCCCACCTTGGCTCTGCCCTTTGCTCTATGTTTTGCGGGTGCCTTTCCCTTGCTTTGGGTTCACAAATCCAAAGTCTCATTTTTTCTATTTAAACTTCTGCTCGATCTTGACAGCGTATCGGTACTCCATACCAAGTGAGGAGATGTCTAGGAACTCCATCTCATCCTAGATGTATCTATGTAGGCAGCCGTGGTACTTGAGTACCAAATGTTTCTCAGAATCTCTGATACCCAACTTTGTGTAAACAATATGAAAACATTTATAAACTCTGGTACGTCTTGGTCCCTTCCATATCGCAGTGTGGTCCACTTTATGTATTTATCCTCACAGCTCCTGATAGGGTAGTACTACTCCTTGATCACTTCCCAGAATGAATCCCAATTGGGTGCGACCGAAAATCGTGAGGGTGTACTTTCATTCTTCTTTTCACAGTAGGTTTCCCACCAATCCTTGACATGGGGGGCGACTTTGAGTAGAGAAAAAGTAATATTTTCCTGATTGGAAAAATCATGGACAGAAAAATATCCTTCTAGCAGATTTAACCATTTATCTACAACATATGCATCTATCTAATCCCAAAATATGGGAATGTCAAAGTTAACTTCTACCTTAAAGGGTGTGGCGCTTTCAGAGTAGCCGTTGGAAGTAGATGCGTCGCCCTTGGCTAGCCACTAAAGGATCTGGGCGAAGTTGTCCATCATTGCATTCCTCTATCGCTCAAGGGCTTCTTTGAGCAAGATTTCGAAAGGATCTCCTGCCCCCTCATATTTGTTTTCTTTTGCCATGGGAGGCAGTTAGGATTTGCGAGGCTGGTCTTGCAAAGGTTCGACTAGTTCAAGCCCTAACTCTTTATATCTCGACCGCGTTGGGAACATGCAAAGAAAAACAGAGAAAGAGAAGACTGCTCTGATACCACTTATTAAAGTTTAAATAAGAACACAACAAATTATAGATATAACAATAAATGTAGAGATGCAACAAAAATAACACTTCATTTCATTAATATCAGATACTGAAATATGCTTACAAATAGAATGGAAATAAGACTAGTTCGGACGATGGTAGCTTATCTCTGAGAAGATATGTGGTGGCTACATGCCTCTGAACTGTGTTATAATGAGGCTTGAGGGCATATTTATTATTGAGAAACAATGGAAAACCCCAAACATGCAAAAACCTAACCCTAGGAGATGAAACACCAAACTATGGGCCCCGTTGGGGTAAATTGGTACATCAACTTCCCGGGCAGTAACTTTGGCATACGATCTCCATTTGACGCACATAATACCTCGTTAGAAATATCTATACGAGGATTAAAACTGTTGACAGTGAAAATCAAGTTGAAAACTAATATTCTTCATCGACGATTTTCCAAGAAAATGTCACTTAGGGCCTCTAAATGGCTCCAGAAGTTTAGGACCTGAAAAACTGCCAAAAATAGTAAACTGTGCTACAAATAAGGAAACTGAAAAAATAAAAGAAACAATGGTGGGGTACTAGTGGAATAATCGGGTGGTCACCAATATTCACCCGGATCACATTATTGATTCATATACAAGTAAAAACATGCTGAGATCCATACATAGCTGTTGTCATAAAATGTGCATATAACCAGCATAATGGGAGTAGAAATACAATAAACATACTAGCCATAAAAATCCATATATACATAATTACATTTACACATGAAAATCAATGGAATGAATTTCTCATTAATCAATGCAATGAGCCAACTAGAGATTGGACTACCACGTTTCACCTGACCATAGATTGGCTGAGCCAAGTATCCTTCAGCCAATCAACCCCATGACATATTCCAAGCATGAATGTGGGACTCATAGAACACATAAAGTAACATTAATCAATGTGGATGCCACCGACGTTTTCTGCCTACATTGTGAGGAAATTGAGTGCCTACTAGTCTCTCAGGCTTTATTGTATATCTGCAGTTAGATCCAAGGATCACTAGGCCCTACACCGAGACATACTCTCCAGGATTTACTGTGCATTCCATCCAGGAATCACTAGGCCCAACTGAGAGAAATTCCACCTCTTAGCTTTAGCGTATATCTTGCCATTCACCAACATGGATTCCCAGGCCCACCTAGGCACATAATCTGGCTTTACTGCAACCCATAGTCCAATTCAAGGGTTACTAGGCCAGTGGCTTCGTGCATCCTCAGTCTGGTTTAGGGACCACTACACCATGTGTTTGTCAATTCTGAGATCCACCGCACTCAGCTTCGAATCCAATTCGTCCATCCCACATAAACCGAATTAGAGAACCCATCTCATCAAAGCTATTAGGAAACAGAAAGGCTAGGTGGAAAATAATGTCATTCCGTGCAAAACCCATGCCATGGTAGAAAAGAAACACATGCAATCCCATGCATGCCAAATGTAGCAATGAAAATACACATGCAAGTCGATACCTGTAACGAAGCCTGCTATATTTTCTTGATCCTTCCTTTCCCTGCTTGATCTTTGCTTCCTCTTGCCTTCTTTTCCTTTCTTGCTCCAATGTCGAAGTGCTCCAAGAAAACTCTAAGTGTCCAAGAGTATGAGAGAGAGAGATAATAATGAAAGAGCTCCAAAGCTAAGCTAACAAAAGGTTACCAACTTATCCTCATAAGACTTTTTATGAATGAGGCCTCTATTTTCTTCATTTTCCATTATTTTCCTTCATTTTCCTCCTCACATGCAATCCATGACCTTTCATCTCCTTTTTCTCCTAATTTCCAATATTTCATAAATAATTGTGCCAAAAATTCCATTTTGTCCTTCTAAAGCCTTAGCCATTGCCTTTGCCAATTTCCTTAGCCATAAAAAACCAAATGAACAACCCTTAGGATGTATTGCCCAACATTCAGCTCAGAATAAGTGTCCCATTCATCCATGGTTATTGTTTTTAACTTTTATTACATGGAATTTTTACCAAGGATTTTACAAAAGAATTCAGATTTGTAACTCATTTGTATAGCATCATATCAACCAACACTCTTATATAGCAAGGGCTTGACTAACAAATCTATCTCTCCAGAAGTTCAGAGAACAATGCTGGTGAGACCAATGGTTTATAGACACACTCATCATTGTCTCTCTCAGAACATTGTTGGCTTGAGGGGGTCTGGACCCAGGTTTAGAGTTAGCTATGCCAACCAACAAAACCCTACACTGTTGGCCCTTTCGTCAACAAACCACGTAGCCCAGGCTACAGTTTCACACGTGGTAGTATTGGGGGATGAAAGAACCAAGTTTCTGAATCCAGAGGTTTGTGTGATGGGTTTATATTACTTCTAGGGCTTTATTCAGACCTTCACGAACCCTAATCCTTAAACCGTGGAAATTACAATAACTTACAGATAACAGATTCTAACCCTACGCCGATTGCTTTAAACATTCATAACATCAAGTAAACTAACAGATCTACCACTTTCATGCATCCATTAAGTGTTTCTTATGATAAATGCAGTAAATAGAGCGAATACATAGTAATTACAGAAGTAAACATAAACACACAGATACACAAATACTACTTCAAAATAATCTTTATTATATTCTGATCTTCTATTACAAACTCTTTCTTGCTAGCACACACAGTTGCAGGGGCCCATGCACTTAGTTGCAGACTTATCAAGGTCTCCATGCACATAGCTGCAAGAGCCTTCCCGTTCGTCTAAGTGTAGAAAATAGACTCTTTTGATTTAGATCACTTGCTCATACATAGATATTCAATGGATAGATATCCCCTATGACTCTCTATGACTCCTTTTTATAGCTTCTTCCATTACAATATCATGGTCCTTGAACCATGGTGGGTCATAAAACAACTTAAATTCGAAGAAACTAAGGGGTTTTGACCTTCCTAAAGCCTCTTTGACTCCTAGCAACCTTTGCACTCCGCTCCTCAAAATGCGAAGAATTTACAAAAATAACAAAAACTATTACAAAATTGACCCTAGGGGACCCTGTCCCAACAAGCCCCCAACACAAAGTCATGACTCGTCCTTGAGTCACTCTGCTGGTGGCACCTCGATCTTTGCCTGCAACTCACTGAATTCAATCTTCAACACTTGTAGGTTTGTTGTCCCCTGCGCAGCGGCCTGACAGACTTCTTCAACCAATTTTTCTGTGGTTGGGCCTTCGACTGCAAGGCCCACGATTCTCTACGTCTGTTGCATCGCCTTCATCTTGATTTGTATTGAAAAAGTCAACTGACTTGCCTCAGCCGCTTAGGGCTGAGTTCTGAAGATATGATTACTTCCTTTCGACGCAACTCATCAATTTCACTTTGGATGAGCTTTCCCTCCTGTAATCTGGTGAACCTTTGCACTGGTGCTAAGGTTTGCGCTGTAGACCTTATCTCATCGAACTGCCTCTACTTCTCCTGGATATCTTCTTCAATATTTTGCAGAGTAAGATCCTCCTATAGCTGATGAGCACCAGTATTGCAGCAAGAATGCTGCAACTCCTAGAGCTACCAGCTTTACTTTATCAACCCGGGTTCATACAAACTTGGAGGTGACAGTGCTGTATACACAAGTAAAAGTGATGGTTCTGCCTTTTGTCATTGTTCAGCTGGTGAGAGACCACTAGGTTTTTCAAGCTAGACTTCTATAGATTTAGAAGAAGCTTGATTGTTGATGAAAGAAATAGAAATCTACTCTAGGAGAAAGCTTGTCTACTGCAAATAAGGAAAATGACTGAAATCCTATGCTAAAAACACAACATTCTCTAACTAACTGCTGTGAAGCTATGCTTTACAAGAATTCCAAGATAAAATGTATGAAATGCTACTATCTAAAGCATGGAAATTCAAGACATCAAACATCACTACTGTGCATGTAAAGGACTGAAATAAATCTGTTTTGTTCTTTTTATTCTTTTTCTAGAAAATCAAGTGTAAACCCTAATCTCTTTTGGTGATGTGGTAGGTGGCTTAGTGATGTTGGTGGATGGTTGGGAGGTTTAGGAGATGGTTGGAAGGTTTGGGAGACCCTTGGGTGACCTAGTGTGGCTTCCTAGAGGTTTTCCCTCAATTCGGCCTCAAAACAGGCCACTACAGGAAAACCTACAGGATGTACTAGAAACCTATAGGATTCCCTGTATTTCTACAGGATACAGCCGAGAGAAAAACGATGGTTGCTAGAGGTGATGGAAGGCTTAGGGAAGGTGGTGGATGGGTGGAATGGAGTGAGAAAATGCCTAGGATCACTCAGAACTCAAAACCAAGGTTAGGAGATGGTTGGATTCACTCAACATGCTTGGAGGAATTTCTATGTAAAATGATGAGATTGGTGAAGATCTTGGTGAAAGAAACGAATAATTATGGATGGATAAAGTTGGAAGGTGGTTGTCTGCTACGATATCTCTTTAGATTTCTGAAGCACCTTCTCTGCATCAAACATTTATAATTGCCAAAAAGTCATGTAAACAAGAAGAATTCTAACAAGCTAGAAAAGCAGAATTTAATGAACTAGCTGTCTACTTCATGCATGAGGAAAATTGATGAATAAAATGGAATCATGGATGAGATCCACTATAAGACTAAAGATTGAAGAGATGGTAATTAAATCCTACACTTGCAAAAATGATCAAATTCTAGTTCAAGTACAGTAAAATCTAAATCTTATGAGAAAATGGAAATATGTCTTTTTGGAGCTGCATAAGGGTCTTTTCCTCAAATCATGATCCCTGAGGGAAGAGGTGAGGCCAAGACATCTACTGACAACTTTGTGGTGCTCCTTTTATTCCTTCTAACCTGCTACTGACGTAAAGCACAAATGGAAGCAAACTAATAAACAACTAATCAAATCCATAGTTCTTGCAATGAAATACTTCTATAGACAATTTAACGATGAATCTATGAAACTAAGCCAAGCATACAGATACAAGAAGAGGAGACTTTGCTGCTAGGGTTGGGCCCTAACCCAAGAGCTTCAGCCCTCTGAGTTAACTTAGTGCTGGATCAAGAAAAAGCTCATTTTAATTATCAAAACATAAAATTACATCAATGTCTTCCACAAGTCTGGAGCTCGAAAATAACTAGTGTTTTTACAACAAAAATTCGAATCCTAATAAGGCTCTAGGCCTCTCTACTTATACAACTGAAGTCTGCAATGAATTCCTTAAATATTGGGAGGCTCAGATCCCAAACTCGAGATGAACTAACTCTTTGTCTATTACTTTCTCGGCTGCCTTTTGATCTTCATCACTTGGCTGATTACACTCCGAGTTGGTGTGATTAATGGACGAATATTCGAATGGGGGAGGAGTAAATGAGGAGGATTTACCTCCTACAATCTCTCTCCCTTGTCCCATTTGAGTTTCAAACCTTAGTATTTCCAAAATTCCTTGATTTTCTCTTCCAAACCTGCATTCAATGCATATTAGTCCACCAGGCATAATATCTCACATTAACTCATCTCATTACACAAAATATAATCAAAACATGTAATAAATTGTGAGAAGAGTTGATTTGACTAGCTAGGAGGTGAATTAAGGCCCATATAATTACCCAATTATGAGGCTCATCATCAGCCCCCTACTAAAAGTGTTGCTTGCATCCTACATTGGATTGCTTCCAAAGATAGGCTGGCCATGGATGCCAATTGATTCTCTCTTTCTTGCAGTTTTCCTTTCAACCATGAATTTTCTGCCTCCAACTGAGTCTTCATGATGGTCTCTCTGTCCCTCAAGATACTTAGTTCCCTTCCCATCTCTTTGAGCTTCTCCTCCATGTGAAAAATGTCATCCACTCCCTTGGACTTGGAAATCTACATCCATCTATGAGTTCTGGCTCTTTCTTTCTCAAACTCAAAGAATAATGGAATGTAAAAATTTTCTGGAATGTGTTAGTGTCGGTATCTTCATCCCTCCGTCAGAGATCAAATCCTCTTGTTGCATTGCATATTAGGTGTCCCACCCAGTCAGCTGCATTCCATTAGGAGCATGGATCATCTGATGGTAGTGGCTTGCTGTACATTTTCCCTCATGTCCTTTACCTGCTGGCCCATTTTTACTCATCAAGATCATTTGTAGTCTCTTTTTGTCTTTAAAATTTGCAAAAGTCTTTTCTAGGGTTTCACTGTCATTAGGTTTAGGGTTTCATTGGGGTTTCATCAAAAAGGTTTTCAAAATGTCCAATAACACCCAGCAGGCACATGAGGAGGTTTCAGTACCAATAAATTTCATAATCAAGTACTAAGAGATGTATTTTTCCTCAAAACTCTGTTTTGAGGAAAAATAGAGTATTTCAAGTTTTATTGTATAAATTGATGTAATTTCATTTCTTTCATATGTAAATCAGTTCAGTGGAAACCTTGGTCACTTTCCATAGCCTCAGTAGCTCCATCCCTTGCAAAGCAAACAAAAAACCAAGAAAAATCAAGTCATTCAGTTCATCACAAGCTCAAATAAAGTCAAAATCTCAAAAAACAGAGTTAAAAAATAAAGTCATATTTCAAACATTGTAAAAGTGGGTTTTTATGAAACAAAAATTAGAGGTCCTTATATATACATTATTTCTTCAATTCAAAAGCTCATTTCCATTCAAGCAACAAAGTGTGAGCAAAGGAAGGGCGTGTTTTAGCAAAGCAAGTGAAATTGGAGAGAAATTGTGCAAAGTTGGAGGCACGGTGCACTGGGTGAGTGGCACGGTGCACATAGCAGGCGCGGCGCATAGGGCCGCGATTTCCAGTGCAAAATTGAATGGGCGCGATGCACATAAAGGTCGCGGTGCATTGGGTTTGAGGCGCGGTGCATAGACCTGCCAAGCCTGTTTCACTCAAAAACTTCCTCAAATCGCCAAAATTGCTCAAAACCTCCTGTGAGCAAGTAAGTTCAGCTCTCCTATTGGCTAGTGAAGGAATTTGTCATAAAGTTTATGGTGGATTGTGTAAAGAAAATAAAACCCTACCTTCTTGCCATTTCCCAAGAAACTGTTGTCTAGGGTTTGCATTGTTGTTTTGGTTGCCAAGTTCATTCTGCCATTTTCACTCCTTCACTCATTTTCTCACCTTATTCCCCCATTCCCTAATTCCCATATTCCCAAAAATCATCTACTTCTTTTCCCCAATTTCCATTTCCTAAATTCTAAATATAAATTCCCAAACCCTAGCTGCTATCCCTAAAACTCCATATCACTCCCTAATCTCCTGTTTCCCTAAATAAACCCTATCTTAATAGTCCCAAAATCCCTCATTTTTCCCTCCCTCTATAGTCCCTCATATTACTTTTTCCTTGGTGGCAGAAAATAAAAAACACCATAAATTTCCTACTCCTCATCAAGAAAACTCACTTACTAGCAGAAATGGAGTCTGATCCTTCATATGATCATGAAGAGGAGACACACAGTGACTCTCCTACAGAGGTACATGCACCCAGGAGGCCTCATAAAGGTGGCAAACATATTAGAGAAGAACCTACTACTCTTGTTGAGCTACAGGCCTGCCCTCTCGCCATGACATGTTTCCAACACGAGTCCTGCTATGAGTTCTATGAGATGGTTGCTAGAATTCGGTTTCACCATGAGTTGGCCCGTTTGTTTGTGCTTCATTTACATGATGGTCAAGCCACTCTAGTTGGTCTAACATTCACTTTAACACCAGAATCTATTTCTCTAGCAACCGGTATTCCTAATATTGGAGAACAATGGAATAAAAGGTAGCAAATTGACAGGCAATTACGAACCATACATCAAGCCCGGTTATTTGAGACAACTCAGTAGAGTTTTTCCTTTTCGGTACTTGAAAGATTCTTATGCTCCTTTGATGAAAATGATAATAAAGTATTTCAGTTGTGAGGGCCGGTTTTCTCGTTTATATGCCTATCATATCAGGTTGCTGATGCATTTTACCAGGGTGAGGATGATGAATCTCCCCTACTCTATGTGCTGAAATATTGAGAAGATGAACACCCTAGTACAGCATAAGACTCCTCAGCAGCAGTTCAACAGTATTTACCATTTTTCTCTCATTAAGATTGTGGTCATCCATTAGCTTGGTTTGCAGGGCATCACTTGGGAGGATTTTATTTCTCGTGAGTTCTTCATGGCTTCTTAGGGACCTCTAGAGGCTTTGCATGAGACAGGTGAACCTTCATATCAGCATGAAAGTCATGAGACACAAACCGCTAGTATCCCGGTGTTTATCACTTATCAGAAGGGCACTAGACGGTTGTTCGCAGCAGTAAAGCGAGTATTATCTCCACCCGGGGTGGAAGGGGTCTCGCTTCCTTCATCAGCATAGTAGGTTCAAGACAAAGACAAGAGGCCATTATAGGATGAGGGACCATTAGGCGAGCAGGAGACTAAGTTCATTCTCATTGAGGGTGATGATACTGATTTGGGCCCACAAAGCTCAAATCTCAAAGAAATCATCCAAGAGCAGCAGGCGGACATCAATGCCTTGTCCCTCAATTTGGAAAGAGCTAAGTGGATTATAAAGTACCTAGAACAAAGAAATAAGCAGCTTGAGGATCAGCAAGCGATTATGGAATTGCAAAACATTCAGCAAAACCGCCAAGCTGCCCAAAGGAGGAAGGTGAAGCTCACATTGCTTGAGCAAGAGATCAATGCCGATCAAGAATCTTGGCTTGAAAGAGCCAATATCCACTTAGATAGGTTGCTATAGAAAGCTAATAAGGAGAAAACATTGTTGAGACATATGTCTTATCATTACATGGCAAGAAACAAAGTCTGCAAGGCGAGAATCAGGAGCTTAAAGGCAAAGTTGAAGAGGGCATCGAGGATGCGAAAGGAGCATGATGGAATTTAGATATTGGCTAAGGATTCCTTGGCCCAACACAGCTCTTGATGGAGAAGACTCAGCCCAAATTTCAAAAAATTTGGGGCACTTTTTGTATTTTTGGAATTTTTTGCACAAAAAATAGAATTTTTTGCTCTATGCGTCGCCCCACCTGGCATTCACTTTTGATGAGAGCCTCCAAATGACAAAAAATCAGCATTTTTGGATTTGGCATGGAAAAATATGCTTGCCTACCAATGGCCAAGAAATTTTGATAGGTTTTGAGCTGTCAAAAAGGTCAAAAACAATAAAAAAATGACCTTACTGCCCCTATTTTGACACACAGGAAGCAGTGTTGGAAGAACTGAATTTTGGAGTGGAAAATGGAGGCCAAATTAAAAAATTCCACTTGGGTTGGAAATTAGATAGGAATACCTTTCCAACAAGCACACTTGGAGCAAATTTGGACACTAGGAAGGGGTCCAAAAGTGGCTCCAAACAGGCACCATGCATAGAGAATCAGGCGCGGCGCATAGAGGAAATTTGGCCCAGTTTGACCAGGAATGCTCTGTTTTTCGCTTAGTTTTGATAGTTTGATTTTTTCTCTTTCTCAATGTAAAAATTTTGATGTAATTTAATGTAAAATTATATATCTTTATGTAATTATGTCTAATTTTGACTTATGGAGGTAGATTCATCTATCAAAAAGCTGTTTGAAACTGAATGAATCAGTTCCCTAGTTTCTAGAGGCAAGCTGTTCCACTGCCTGATTTCTAGTTATTAGTTTAGAATTAGTTGGAACAGCTCCTAAACTTGTGATCTCGACCCTTAGAGGCTAGGATGAGTTATGCTTTGTCTATATCTTGTAATCTTTCAGTCATTAGCATGGTTGGACTTTTGAGAAAGCCTTGAGCTTCATTGTATACTCATATCAGTAGTTTTGGCTAAGGAATTGAGACTAGGGTTTGCAGCACTCTTTAGGATTCATGTGGCATTTTGTTTTGGTACAGTGCTTTCTTCTGTAATTGTGAATTTACTTATGTGTTATGTATGCCATTATCTATCTTGCTTCTTCTTAATTAAATCAAACAAGGGAAAAGATAGAATCCATTGAAATTCTAGTGCTCTACCTAGGGTTTGCTTAGTTATTGATGTTTTCAGCTATTTGAAGAGGATCCCTGAGGTTTCTTGCCCTCTTCAACTCCTCACCTATCTAAATCTCTCCATTTCATTCAATTTGAAGTGCCAAATCAGTTGCCTACCTTTCCCCATTGAGATTTCTGCAAAACTGAGCCTTATTCACCGCACCCAAAATTTTCCTTTCCATTTGAGCCAGCAAAAACATCATTTCATTCAATCAAACTCTTTTACACACATACCTAGCCTAAAATCAGTCATCACATCGGTCATCTCAAGCTTTCATTGGCCATATTTTCTGAGATTGACAAGGAGAGAGCCCTCTCCCGACCTGGTAGAGCTAGCCACCAGGTTAAGCGTGGTTTGATGTTACCCTAGATCCTACCTTTCTCAGCCTAAGGTAGATTTAGGCACTAACAGAATGACCTTGCCCCCATTAATAAATTTTTAGTGGGAGTCAAGGTTAGGTTGAGGACTAGGTTCCCTTAGCTCTGGGTCCTCTCTCTTTGTTTTTGGCTGCTTCTTTCCTCATCCAATTTTTGAGTTTCCTGTAGGTTTAACAAAGTTTCCTATAGGACTGCCTCTACTTCCTGTAGGTCCTGCTGTGTATCTTGTAGGATGTCTTTTCCTTTGGATGAGGTAGACCTGGTTACATGCCTTCTCACATAGGTGATAGGAGACTTAGGGGAGGTTTGTGCTGAGGATCCTTCTTCTTGATTTTTTATAGGAGGAGCCATCTTCTCCTGCTGTTTAGGTGAGTCCTCAATAACAATGGGAACCTTGGTTGGAGTTTGGGGTTTTCCCTGCCTTATCCTTGTACTTTTCCTTGTTCTGAAGTATAAGGGGGTTTGCCTCTATCTTTTGCCTTTTTGTTTGATAGGGGTGCTAAGGGCAGTGAGGGAAACTGCTGCCTCTCTCTCAGTGGGTTCTGGAGACACCCTAGGTGACTCCTCCTCATAGAAAATTTTAGGGGCGAATGTTCACCCTTTGGTGAAATTAAGGGGTTTTAAATTTTTAGTGGGCGAATATTTTGTATCATAGCACATTTTTACAAATCACCTCAAATAACCCACCTTATTTTAAGGGAGAGGGTAAAAAAGGTAAATTTAGCCCTTGAAACTAGGAGTTACAACCTTCCATTCGCCCATTTTCAAGAATAGGTTTTATTTAAGTGAATCCATTCGCCCATTTTCAAGAATAGGTTTTATTTAAGTGAATCCTATGGGCCAAATACCATATTTATAAAAGAGGTATGGTAACTTAATAAAAATATAAATAAATGAGAGGTATGGTAAATAAATGAAACATTTTTTATATTTACTCCATAAGTCACCTTATATACATGCAAGGGTGTAAACAAATAAAAATATAAGTAAAGTGGAGGTATGGTAAATAAATAAAAATATAAATAAACTAGACGTATGGTAAATAAATAAAACCTCTTTTTATATTTAGTCCATAACCCTCGTTCTATTTATGAAGGCTCAAGAAAGAGGTTTTATTTAAGTGAATCCTATGGGCCAAATACCATATTTGTAAAAGAGGTATGGTAAATTAATAAAAATATGAATAAACAAGAGGTATGATAAACAAATAAAACATTTTTTTTATATTTAATCCATAAGTCACCTTATATTTAGGAACACTCAAAAAATGCGTTATATCTAGGTGAAACCTATGGGAAAAATACTATGGGACAAATACCATGGACTAGATTGTTATTAATACCATGCAAAAAAACATTATTAACCTTAATATTAGTATTAATAAAAATAAAAATGGCACATGGTATTGACCTATGGTATTCACCAGAATGGCACATGGTATTGACCCTTGGTATTCACCTGGAATGTAGTCTATTTAAATGGGGGAATTAAACCAGCATAGATCCATCTTTACTCTGGATCTACTAACCCTCGAGAGGTATCAAATATCGTGATATGCAAACTAGCATAGAGTGAAAAAATATTTGATCCCTCTCGGGGCTTGGTGGATCAAGAGTAAAAATGGATGTTGTAATTTAATGTATGTTAAACATTTTAGCTTGGTTAAAATAAAAAATAAAATAAAATTCAACTACTAATTTTATTAATTTTTATAGATTACTAATAGTAATTTTTAAGCTCCAAGTTTATGATAACCCATGGTATTGACCCATGGTAATACCATGGTATTCATGTGAGCATAGACTATTTAAAGGGGAAATTCTATCATCTTAGATCCATTTCAATTCTAGGTCTACCAAGTGCTTAGAGGGATAAATAGATTTCACCCCCCTACGAGTGGTAGATGTGGAGTTAAGATGGATATAGGTTGGTTTTTATGATAATGAAGATATTAAATAGACTTAGGAAATTATATTGTAAAAACATCTTAAGGTGAATGGTTAAAGCATAGACATTGGACAAGTATATTTGTATACTTCTGTTTTAAACTGAAACAAATCCAGGCTAAAAGGAATGGATTGATTGCACTAGTCATCCTTCTATAACTTTCCAACATATGCTAGAGTAAACAGATTGTAATTTGGGTAATTTTTCTAACTGCAAACAGGAACATACTTGTGTATTGGCAGGGTGGTTATGAGGTCCCTAGAAGTGATGAATTTGAATTTTTCTTGGTTTTATATATAGTATTAGGTTTTTTCTCATGCTTTCTATGAATGACACGGGTGAATTTTATCCTACACCCACTAGGTTATAATTTGGGTAATTTTTCTAACTGCAAACAGTAACATACTTGTGTATTGGTAGGGTGGTTACGAGGTCCCTAGAAGTGATGAATTTGAATTTTTCTTGGTTTTATATATAGTATTAGGTTTTTTCTCATGATTTCTGTGAATGACATGGGTGAATTTTATCCTACACCCACTAGGTTATCGATATGTAATTTCATTAATTTTGATTTCAAAAGATATTTTAAAGAAATGCAATGATTTCATTTATGTATTCAATAAACACAATATTCTAAATTCTACATTTGTGGTTTACCTATATAGATTCCATGGAGAAGTGTTAGTGGTGTGACATCAATTGTCCTCAAGCAGAGGCTTTAGTTTTACTCTTTTTGGAAGCAAATACTTTCTTCCAACATTTTTGAGTTCCATGAAAAATTTGAAAGTCCTAATAGTATTCAATTATGGGTTCAAGAGAGACATAGTATTCAATTATGGGTTAAAGAGATCCACACTGAATGATCTATCAGCCTTATCTTCACTTAGTTTAAGACTATTCACTTGGAGAGCCTGCATGTGCCCCCACTTCAAGAGCATAGTAAAGTCATGCAGAACTTAGAGAAGCTATCTTTAAGCTTTTAGTGAAGAATGGAAAAATGTGTGGGTTCAATAACAACCAGTCGAGCATTAAGCTTCCAATAATGCTATATTTTAACCTGGAGCACTTTGTGATTTGGAGGAGATGCCCCCTTGTATTTGTGACACATCTTCAGTTGTGAATTGGAATATTACTAACTATCATTTCCTTCGAAAGTTACCTAATGATAAAGAACCTCAAATATTTAAGAATGTTAAGGAAGGAAATAAAGTACATTATGCTAAGTTCTCTTATGCTTTTCAAGTTTTTCTTGGATATCTACAATGTTTCAGGTAGGAAAGTACATTCTATTGATGAAAATTTGTCTTGATAGAAAGGCCCAATTTCAAATTCTAATGCTTTCAAAAAACATTGTATAACTGTAATGTTTCTAAAAGGAAAGCATATTTTTTCAATTTAAGTATCATGATCCCATATTCCAACTTATTTTTCAGTAACCCATTAGGCTTTGTAGCTTTGAATAAATCCATGTCTTTTGATAAGATCCTCTTCCAAATTAGAACGTAGTTTCCTTTTGGCAATGACCACATACAATGTCTTGATTTTGTTATTGAGAAAATAGAGGTTGTGAAACAATCTTGTGCCATACAAGGACTTGATTCATTGATTATGTATCAGTTATGGCTCTTGATGTAACAATGTCTTGATTTTGTTGCTTGAAAATAGAGGTTACGCTTTACTATTTCACAGAATTTCTTACAATCTTTCCATAAGTATTGATTTGTAATCTCAGTCACTGAGGGATGACAGTAATGACAAAGGTAATATTCCATGGTTTGAAGTTACCCTCTTACTAAATATTTAAATATATCATCACAATTTAACTGTTAGTTAAAGGAATTGTATTTGATTTGTAAACAATTCATCGCTTGATTTATAGATTTTGATTTTTTCCTTTTTTATTTTTTTCTCAGATTTGGTATGAGATATCTTCCAATATTTGGGTTCCCTAGTTTCCCCACCATAGCTATGAGGTTCAGATGCTATCATTAAATATTCTCAGAACGTTACAACTTTTCTAGTAAGTGTACTTTGAAACATTGTTGTTGCTTTTCCATGGTGGTAATGCAAATAAGCACTACAACTAGTGCCATTATTTAGATTAAGTGCCGAAATCTAGGTGGTCTTGTAATGATGGAGTGATTGTTTTCTAGCTACTAAGGCCATATGCATTTTTATCTCCTATGTTGTCATGAGATATTCAAATTCAAAATAAGAATTGAGGTCTCGTTTCCACTATAGATTGCAGTCAGTTTCTTGAACATAATATATAGTAGATTATATTTTACTAATCAACTGTGGATGTGATCCCTCGCAGGAAAGGAAATTCAAAGTGACTTTGATTTCACATTGATTTGTCAAAACATCCACACAGGAAAGGAGATTCAAAGTGACACTAATTTCACACTGATTTGTCAAAATGGAGGCAAGAGAAAAGGAAACTTTGTATTCAACAATGCTCATAATTTCATATGTACATGCACAAACATATTAGTAGAAAATATTGAAGGGTTGCCTAAGTAATATTTTCCATTCCACTACATTCTTTACAGCTTGTTAATAAATAACTCGGAACAATTCATTACACTACTTGTTATTCTTTATTAATCAGTGGTTAAGATTTTGATATTGAACTGGCTAAGATTTTTCTTCCTTCTATGAAACTGTGTGTTCTATAATGCTTCTTTTCCATTCACTATGTATAGCATATAAAGTGTGTCTAATGGAGTAGGAAGATTGGAAAGTCTTGTGATCCTTGAACTATGTTACAAGGTAGAAACCCAACGGGGCAAGGTAGGTGCATCCCCACGAAGGGGTCACAAATATACCAAAGTTATTATTAGTGCCTTGAGTTAGCTAAAAAATTCCTTTACCCTTGTATTAACATTGAATCCAGAGAGGATTCTAATATTATATTTATAAGATTTATATTAGCTAATATTGATGAATAAAATTCATGAGACATGATCTAGGATGTCCTTGCAAGGTGGTTGTTGATTATTGGAAGCTATGATGGCCATTATGTCAGGCTAGGTGGTCGCACTCCCTTGATCGTGAGCACGATTGTGATCAAGATGGAAGACTTCATAGTCTGGATTGATTGTTTAGCAGTGATAATTAGTGGGCTCATTCACAAAAGCTTCTATTTCACTAATCCTTTTTATAGAGTTGTCAGATTCAATTTCCAAAGGTTTTAATTACACTATAAGTTGAGTTCTAAGAGAGTTGTGATTCACAGTGTTAAGTATAACAGCTATGACACTTGAATGAAGACAAGCATAGTAGATGTATCAGACTCTATTATAAGCTTACCTGCATATTATAAGGGACTTGGTTGGCTTTTTTATAATTTTATAAACAAGTTCCATTTCGTGGAAATGTGAAAAAAACAGTGATATTGCCACCATGTGGCTCTTGTCATATATGGTTTTATACATTTTCAAAAAATTCTCTAAGAGTTCACAATGCTAAAATTCACTAGGACCTTACAAAGTTTTATTATTTAGTGAAAGACTCACCAAGATCTTACAAGATTTTATAATTGAGTAAAATATTCGCCATGCCTGGTGAGAGATTCGCCAAATTTTTTTATATACATATTATATTATTGATAAAATTGCCTTCCATTTTTCCTATATACCATGGAGATTCGCCCATTTATTATACATATAAATTTGGGGGGGTTCTTAAAATTTTCCCTGCTCCTCCTTGTCTTTTGCCCCCTCTTTTACTTTTCCCTTCTTCTTCTCCCTCTATATCCCTCATCTTGTTTATCAGTTTCCTCCTTGAAATCTTCCTCTGTTTCTTCATCACCTTCTTTCTCTTTCTCTTCCTCTTCATCCTCATCTATCTCCTCTTCATTCCTCTTTGCTTCTTCTCCATCTTTTTCTGTCTCTTCTTAATCCTTTTCGTTGACAGTAGGGCTAATATCATATGTAAGGGATTTGATATCCTCATCTATCTGCATGTCTCTGAAAATATCGAATTGGATAGAAATTCCGAGGTTTTGGAGGGCATCTTCTATGATGATTCTAATTAATCCATGGTGGGATAACTGTTGGGGGTTCCCCTCCTGCACCTTTATGCTTGTATCTATCAATGATTGCAAAATTAAGTATGGTATGTTGAGCCTGTGGTGTGGAGGTGTTTCTGTTCCAAATCTCAATTCTTCAAGGAGCCTTAAGTGATAACCATAAACCACACTATACCTACCTTCACATGATATGTATTTTATAAGTTGGTAGCTTACCTCATTCCAGGGGTATGGTAGGCTTGTTCTCCTTACTCCATTCTTGTCCTCAATGGGCTCCTCTCCCTCTAAAAAGAATTTCTTCTTGGTAGTCTGGCTATCTCCCTTGTCTTCCTTTCTCCAAGGCACTCCTAGGGGAAGTGTGGTAATTCTGCTTATGAGTTCAGGGGTGAGCTCTATGGAGAGGCCTCTCACCACAACAATGGCATGGGTTATGGTTAGTGGAATGAGGGAGAGAGAAAAATCTCGGGCCACTTCATCATCATACCCCCTCAATTTCTCAAAATACCCCATCCAATTATGCCTCATGAAGATTTCTAACACAGGAGGGTGTTGGTGAATCCTCACAGTGTTAATGGGCTCCCTTCTATTAAACCCCCCTGTCATTTTGTCTGGTGAATTTTGAGGAGCAGTGATGGTTGATACAAATTTTAATGTAGGAGGAAATGTGACTGAAATACTTGAGGAGACAATTCCTTTACACAACTATCAAATTCACTCAAACTAGGAGATTTTTTTGTTCTATTCACTTGGAAAAATGGAAGGAAATGCAGAGCCTACCTCCTCATGGTGTTTGTTGTAGCCAACCCCTATGTTTTCCCTTCTAAAACTGCTCTCAACCAATCCTGTAGACTGTATCCTGTAGGATTCCTATGTAATCTTGTAGGAAGTCCCATGTGGTCCTGTAGGAAGTCCTGCGCAGGAGAAAGATGGAAATTTTCTCTTCTATAGGTTTCTTGGGTATGAGAGCGATTTTGGTAGAGTGAGCCTCGAGGAGATGAATTCATGGGTGCATGGGGATCAATGGTTATTTCCTCTTATGGTCGAGTTGAGTGAGGTGGTGTGCTGGCAGCCGAGGTATTATTTTTTCTATTTTTGGACCGTTGGTCCCCACTACCACATCATCATTCCCCTCTCCTCGTAATCAACTCCCACTTCGGGCATCCATAGCCTTAACTGCCTTTGTCCTCCTCCTCTTTTGTTTGACTTGATTGCTGCCACATGTGGGAGGACCAACTGTTTTGTCTTTGTTGACTAAATGAAGGTGGCCAAGTTAAATGGCCACCTTTCGCTTATAAACCAACTCAGTCATGACCTTTACATTTTTTGACTACATAATGCAAATGAGAGAGTGAAGCGAGATACTTACTTATGGTGCTAATACCTTGCTGTAGTTTGTTGAAGACATGAGGTGCTCGCTGTGTGTTGGCTGCATGTTATTTTTCCTTCCTTTTTTATTGCCCTCTGATGATTCCATTGATGTGTAGGTACCTGGTGTTGAAGATCATGGTGGTGCTGCTACTCTAGAGCTTCTTCTGCCCTTGGATCTTCATGTTGTAAGCTTGCTTCTACTCATGATTTTTATTCTGTGGGATAGGCTGCTACAAGATTTCCTATAGGATGTCCTGTAGTTGCTTCTCCCTCATGATTTTTAATCATTACTTCTGTTGGGACTTTGAGGATGATGAAATGGATAGAGAGGAGGTCTAGGAGTGTTAATAATGAGAAGTACACTCAGGTGTTGTTCCCTTATGCTCCCTGTTTCATTTTCCTCTGTGTTTTCTTTTGAAGACTGTGAATTGTTTTTGAAAACTGATTTTTTTTATGATGGATGCAGGGGTGATCATGGTGGAGAGAGGTATGGTAATGAAGTTATGATGTAGGGTTTTTTTATTTTTTTTGACATGGGCAGGTCATTTCCTTGCCCTAGGGTTACTCATTTTAGGATTCTGAAGCCACTGTAATTCCTATAAGATCATCCTGTAGGTTTTTAGGGGATCCTATAGATTTACAGGGAATCTTGTAGAAAACACAGTACCCTTGCAAACTGAGGCAAATGAGTGAATAAATTAAAGGAATGGTGGAATGATGAAAGATAATGGATGGAAAAATAAAAATATGAGTGGAATAGGTCCCTTTTGATTCTCCTTTTCTCTCTGATTGTCCTCCTGCTGACCTACAAACAATTTTTCATGATTTTTTCTTTTCTCTTTTTCATTTTTTTTGAAAACAACTAGCCTACCTCCAAGAGGTTTTCATTCTAGCTGCTTGCCCTAGGTGCCTCAAGAGAGGTTTTCACCCAGAGATCTTTTTATTTCTCTCTTTTTTTTTTTGACACCATTGGGCCGCCCCTAGAGGTTTTCAGTCCAATAGTGGGACTCAGGTGCCTCATGGAGGTTTTCACCTGAGTCCTTATTTTTCTTTTTTCTTTTCTTAGTGACTTGATGAGGTAGGAGCTGAAACTTGCTCCACCACCATCATTGTTTTATTGATACCATCAATGAACTCTTGCTTTGACAATGGCCTCTTGTAAACATTCAGTCTGTGCGCATTAACAAGTAAAGCAATGGCCTCTGCATCTATGGTTTTGATCTACACTGAACCATTATAATGACATCTCTCTATAACATAAGGCCCTAACCATCTTGTCCTTAAATTTCCCTTAAAGTATTTATATCTGGAATCATATAACAAAGCCCAATCACCTTCTTGAAATTGCTTATCCTTGATGTTCTTATCATGCCAGATATTCCTTTGAAGTTGAGTTACCTATGTGTGTAGGAGGGCCTGCATTCTGAACTCCTCTAAACCATTCCACTAGAGCAACCTCTCTTTTTGTGCACCGCTGAGATATAGATCTAGTTGGGCTGCCATCCTCAATGTGCTATACTCAAATTCAATGGAAAATAGGGCCTTTTTCCCATACACCAGCTCATAGGGTGTGAATCCAGTGGTGGTCTTCCAAGTGGTATTATAGGCCCAAGTGGCCTCAACTAGTCTATTTGCCTGATCTTTCCTACTGCTGCTAACCACTTTGGTCAAGATGTCCTCCAGTGCTTTGTTGGTTACCTCCGCTTTTCCATTAGCTTGTGGGTGATAGGGAGTTGAGGTCCTATGCTTGATCTTGTGCTGGCTGAGAAAGTATTCAATCATGTCAGAGGTAAATTGGCTGCCTTGATTAGTGACCAGTTCTCTAGGGTACCCAAATTTGTAAAATACATTCTCCCTTAAGAACTCAGCTACCTTCTCCTCTGTTGTTGCCTTAATTTCCTTGGTTTCAGCCCACTTAGTCAGATAGTCAGTGCACACAATGATATACTACTTTTTCTTGGAAGGAGGGTCAATAGGTCCAATGAAGTCCATGCCCCACTTGTCAAATGGCTCAAAAGTCACTTGAGGTTGTATAGGCATTTCATCTCTTGGAGTAGGATTTCCCATCCTTTGGCACCGATCACAATGAATAGTATATCTTTTCATATCCTGATGAAGAGTGGGCCAATAATACACAACTTGTAACACTTTAAATGTTGTCCTCTTTGCTGCAAAGTGACCTCCACAAGGCCCATCATGACAGGTCAAAAGGATGTCAAAGACTTCCTCCTCCTTGACACATCTTCTCAGGATTTGATATGGGCCAATTTTGAAGAGGTTTCCCCCAATCCAAGTGAAGGGGGCTCTCTTCCTCACAATATTGCTTTTCTCTTTGGAGGACAGATTCGGTGGGAACTGTGTAGATACCAAATAGTTTGCTATGTCAGCAAACCATGGAGAGAGAAATGAAATGGTGAATAAGTGCTCATCTGGTAATTGATCATCAACCATTCCCTCTTCACCTGCAGGAAAATTTAATATGGACAAAAAGTATGCAACAACATTTTCCTTGCCAGGCTTATCAACAATAGTTAGATCAAACTACTGTAGTAAAAGTAACCATCTAATAATCCAGGCATTCACATCAGGTTTATTCATTAAATATTTGATTGCAACATGGTCAGTATGTACAAATGTTTCATAGCCTGTAAGATAATGCCTAAATTTTTCAATGAATGCAAAACAACCAGGAGCTCCTTTTCGGTCACTGTGTAGTTCAGTTAGGCCTTTGAGAGATTCTTACTAATAAAGTAAATGGCATAAGGAAATTTCTCATCTATCTGGCCTAGGGCTACTCTTATGGCTTTGTGTGAGGCATCTGAATGAATATGAAAAGGAAGGGCCCAATTTGGGCCTTGGAGAATCGGTCCAGTGGTTAACTTGTCCTTCAGGGTGTTGAGGGCCTCTTGACAGCTTTTTGACCATACAAACTCAAAGTCTTTGGCCAATAACCCAAATAAAGGAGAAGCCAACTTGCTAAAGAATTTTATAAAACTTCGGTACTATCCAACTATCCCTAGGAACCTTATGACATCTCTCTTCTTTTGTGGAGGTGGGACACTTTGGATGACAACTATTTTGTTTGGGTCCACCTTCAGTCCTTGCTGAGATATTGAATGACCTTGCACGATCGCTGCAGTCATCAAGCATTAACATTTCTCAGGACTGGGAGATATGTTCATTTCAATGCATTTGTGTAGAACCTTACCGAACTTGGGCAGAGCCTCCTCGAAATCACCTCCATAAGGTGTGAAATCATCCATATAGATTTCTATCGCATCATGGACTAACTCGGCAAAGATACTCAGGACTGCTCTCTGAAAAGTGGCAGGAGAATTACATAGGCCAAAAGGAAGGACCCTATAGGCAAAAGTACCCCAAGGACAATTGAAGGTGGTTTTATCCTGGTCTTCCGGGTTGATATGGATTTGATTGTACTGTTGAATCCATCTAGGAAAGATAAAAACTTTTTCCTTGCCAGGCCATCTAGCACTTGGTCGATGAAAGGTAGAGGGAAATGGTCCTTCTTTGTGGCTTTGTTTAACTCCCTGTAATCGACAAAAATCCTCCACTTACCATTTTTCTTTGGAACCAACACCAAAGGAGAGACCCACTCACTATCTGAGATAGGGTAAATGAATCCTGCATCTAGCAGTTTTTGCAGTTCTTCTTTGACTATATCTTTAAGAGCTAGATTCATCCTCCTTTAGGGTTGCTAGACTGGCTTGCAACCTTCCTTGATATAAATATGGTGAGTACACACTGAGGGGTGCACTCCCTTCATTTCTTGGTAACTCCAAGCAAAGGCATCTAGATGTTCCTTTAGTATGTTGCACAACTTTTCTTCTTGGAGAACAGAAAGAGAGGGATTGATTTTCAAAGTTCTCTCGGGCTGAATTCTATGGTTTTGACACGGATAGGTTTTGAATCGACTAAGCATAGATCAATTTGATGGTTGTTTTGGGTTTCCTTTACTACTTCTTCTAAGGACAATGTACTAGGAGTTGGACTTTGGAGTATTTGTTCCATCAAATCATCTTCATCCTGTTGTCCCCCTCCCATGGTTGTCTAAAGTATAGAGTTGGGCAGAATAAACTTCATCTTCCTCCTCCTTTTCCAGCCACAAAGGTAAGTCATGTTTTAGAGATGGATAAGCAGGAGGGTATATGAAAAACTGCTTGGACATATGCTCATTCTTGATGGTCATATTTCCAGCTCTGCAACTAATATAAACATCGACAGTGGATAACCAGGTCCTCCCAAGGATGAGAGGGTAACTAGTAAGTGTGGAGCGATAAAAAGGTGTCTTTTGAACTCCTAATTACCTTCACATTAATTATCAACCCAGGGACGACTTTTTATTTCAAGAGTGTACTCAGTCTGAGGCGGCTATTTACTCAAGAGTAATGTTTTGTAGTATAGTGCTCAAAGTCCAAAAGTAAATGAAAGTTGGAAATAAAATCTAATTGGAACAGCAAGAAACTGAAATGTTCTAAACTAAATCATTCACTCAAACAACCATCAATCGAGGATACAGTAGCAATAACTCATTCCTTTGGATATTGATGCAATTGAAATCAAACCAGAACAAGACAATCAATCTGGGAAAGAGGAAGCAATAACCAATGTTCTCTACAGTTGAGAGTCCTGCTTTAAAGCAATTAAAAGGAAATCAGAATTGAACTAAAGCTGCTATTGAAAGTAAACTAGGAAAACTCTTTAAAAGCACTCTTGCAATGAATCAACAGAAATGAACAACAAAGCTTCATCTAACAAAAATGATTTATTAATGGAAAGGAATAGCAATGCTAAAATACTAGAACTAAACAACAATATTAAATGGAACCGAACATCAAAACTAAGTAATTAGAAAGACACAACAACTATAAATGTAATTGAATCAACAACCTACCAGCATGAACATTAATCGCAGTTATTGAAGCAACAACAATCGTAGTTATAATTGAATAGTAACTTAATTGAAAACCATTGCAATTATAAATGAGCAACAATTAAATGAACCATAGTCTTAATTAGATAGCACAGCATTAGATCAGAATTATTAGCAGGACATTTCAAGTTATAATTAATAATTCTATCACTGACGCAATCCAATTATGATTTCAACGAAATGTTCATAAAAAAAAGATTACTGAACAAAAAAATTTAAAGAAATGAAAAGGAAATTAAACCATCACATGAAAACAATTGTAAAGATATGATACACAGCAGCAACAGCGTACTCCACCAGAGGCTGGGCCCTTAGCCGCCAGCCGATGCTGCTGGGTTACTTCAGAATGAAAAGAATGAACAACAACTCCCAAATCATGTATTAATCAACCAATTGTGGAATCATTACAACATCAAAAGCTTGAGAATTACAACATGCAACAATCCCTATCCTATCATGAATAATCCACCATCATTCTTCATCATTTTTCCATGCTTTTTCATCTCCCCCAAATCATCCCATAAATCCCCCCATCTCTGATCTCTGTTTTCATTTAAATAGAGAGAGATCAAAGAGCAGTTACAATAGAGATAACTACAACATGATTTACATTACAAAATTGGATTGTTTCCAACCAATTGATAAACAAGAAGATATATTTCCATCCAGCTTTCAACAAGAGCAAGACGAATTTGGCTTTGCAGCTGAGATTTGGAGGACGGCCGCAACAACAAATCTCAGAAAATCGTGCTCAAAGAACCCTGCGTTTCTCTCAGTACAAGCCGAATTTGGGCAAACCATTCTTTCCTAAAGGTAATTGGGTTCGTTCTGGACAAAACCCATGTTCCGGATTTTCCAGATTCATCTTCATTTGCTCAGAATCTCAACCGCAAAACTATCACTTCTTATTCCAGCGAATTTCTGAGTTGGCACTTTTAATGATCAAATCTTCAATCTGGAAATTATCTTGGAGGCTAAAAATGGTGAATAATGTTACAACTGATTTATCAAAACTATCATTGATAAAATCATGCATAATCATCAATTTATTAGAAATAAAGGAGAATAAATAATATTCATCCATAGAAGCATAAATCATCATAAAATGGATTTATATAATAAATTATAATAAATGACATGATGAAGAATAGTAGAAATGGGTGGAATAAGTGTTCAAAAGTGATAATAATAATGGCATATTAATGGCCCAACATACCCCCACACTCAATATGTTGCATGTCCTCATGCAACGAAAACTGAATATATTGCATGTCCTCATGCAACCCAAAGACAAAAACCCATGTGTTAACCAAGCAATAAAAAATATGTTCATCTCAGCTCATGAAATGGATAGAACAAATGAATTCTTCCTTAATTAATGAATATTCACTTTTAGTAAACTTGATGAAGGCATAACAATTTTTACATTGACATTCAACTATATGTATAAATGAAGTTGCAACAAAATATGATATAAGTAACAGCAAACTTCATTAACCATTCTCTCAAAAACTACAAACCAGCTTTTGTTGAAATTTGGCAAGTAGATTTATAATATATGAATGCCTTTATGATCCAAAAATCGGACTGTTTTGATGCACAGATCATGAGATATAAACAAAATGGCTGTAGGTGAGAGTGCATGATTTCCGAAATTTTATGAACCAATTTATCTTGAAATTATCTAGGTATGTGTATTTTAATAGTATGTCCGTGTTTCCTAGAGATCACAAGAATTGAGTTCATAGTTTTAAAAATATTATGGAAATCAATTTCTACACTGAAATTGTATGCCTTACATGAGAAAGAAAATAAAAAATATTCATCATGCGTAGCAATTCCTCCCCCTCTTTGAAAAATTAGCATGCCCTCATGCGATGCTAGAAAACAAATAGAGGTGGTTGCTACTATCTGTTGAATTCTATGCTTGGTGTAAAACAACATGGAATAAGGGAGGTGTTGAGAATGAATAAGAATAGCAATAGATGATAAAGAATATGAATGGCATGGTCATAAGAAAGAAATGAATGAAAGCAACACTCCCCCAAACTGAAAGATGATATGTCGTTGAAAAAGGGGAAGTGGTAAAGATATGGAATGAAGGATGATAAATAATGCTCAAAATGGATTTCTATGAAATTCTCCTAAATTTGTAATAAATCAGAAAATTATGCGATTTTACCTCAAGTTTTACCTTCGAAAATGTGGAATGACATATATGGACTGGCATGTGTTGAAGCTGATGTAGGCAGAGTTGGTGCTGAAAGTGATACAAAAGGTGGAATCCAGGTAAGCACATCATGTCTGCAGAATTGTTCACGTTCGCGAGCTTCTTCTGTTAAGTGCAATAGTGTGGTCATGCTATGAATAGAATTCTGCCCATACTTGTTGTTTTCCTGCCAACAAATCATTATTTTGCATACAATGTTCTTGAATCCATAGTGTTAGTTTTGAATAGCAACAGATAAAATGCATGCAAAAATTTCAATCAGAAAGACTTATGTATACATGCAATACTAATATTTTGGTAAATCAACAAGTGACAGCAGAGTGCAGTAATCATATCGCATGCAATCCCATAATGCATACATTCCCCCCTCCAATTGGAAAAGGAATTCCATGACCATAAAGCATATGAGAGGTGTTGTGTTGATGGCAAGGCAAGGGAATAAACAATATAGCAGTGAATGAAGCAGAGTACACATATCAATGATAGGACGATGAGAGTTATGGTTATAATGAGAGCAGAGTGTGTAAAGATAGTTATGAATAAGAGATAGGACACTTTGAATTGATGATAAGTGATGAAAAAGAGAAAAAAAACAACAATATGCCAATAAGATGCTTTACTGATAGTATGCTAGTTGAAAATGATGCGATTGATCATAAACCAATTTCTCATGCATAAAGGTTCAAAACAGGGAAAAAGTTAAAGAAATAACTTCTCTGATAAAAAGAAAAATAAGAAAAGGGTATTATAATAATAATTGACGATAAGATATAACTTCAATACCATAAGCAGAGCCGCTGCTGCCAGCAGACGTCCATAGCCTCGGCAGGGTTGCTTTTTAACCCATATGAGCCAGGATCCTCAATTTATAAATGGAGAGTTACAGTGCTGTTCTACAGAAGAGATCAATGTGCTAGCGTGGTAACCAGATAATCACACTGCCATTCACTGGGATGTAGCAAAAGTGATCAGGCCGGCTCGTGATGAGACCTCCTGTTCCAAGGATAATTTGGCTATCCAATGGATGATAACCCTGGTGTGGTGGCCATAATGGGAATGTCACTTTGTTACAACCTTATGAACATGGTAGGTTGGCTCGTAATGAGACCCCCTATCCTCCATCTGCGAACAAAATTTTGTTGTTATTACATATTTTTATGATAAAATGAGGGAGGCTCAGTACTCCTTAAGAGCAAGGATGGTGGAAGAAGTTGAACATGTCAATAGAAAAAAATATACCCATAATCTCATTTATTACAGATAGAGAAGATTATAACGAGGAAGGGTGGAACCATCATGGTATTAAGATAATCAATCAGTATCATGTACAGCAGGAAACAATGCAGTAAAGTAATATATAAATAATTGTGTCCCTTTTAAAAAAAAATCTATCATCAAGGAGTTGTCCTGTTAAAGATCATAACGTGAATGATATTAACTCGCTTCAAAATAATCCATAATTCTTGTCCTCATAAAAGTAGTGTACTTCATGCCATAAAAGGGAATCAGTAAAATGTGGTTGAGATGGATTAGGAATAATCCTACAAGAAGAAAGAAGGGTTGCTCTCGAAAATACTCCCAAAGTGTTGCTCTTTTGAATGAACAGCAAAAACACTCAAAAAGTGGTGTTCCATGTAGGGAACAACAAAGGAAATGCACACAAAAAAAAACAAAAATACACACAAAAAAGTGTGAAAATGGAAATGTCGTTCCTTTGGAAAAAGAACAAAAAAAACTAAAAGTGTTGTTCCTTTAGAAAATGAACAACAAAAACAAAAAGTGTCGTTCCTTTGGAAAATGAACAACAAAAATGAAAAGTGTCATTCCTTTGGAAAAGAAACAATAAAAACGTAAGTGTCGTTCCTTTGGAAAAGAAACAACAAAAATGAAAAGTGGAGAAGTGCTGTTCCATTAGAAAAGGAACAGCAAAACGTGAAAGTGCAGAAGTGCTGTTCCATTCGGAAAGGAACAACAAAACGTGAAAGTGCAGAAGTGCTGTTCCATTCGAAAATGAACAGCAAAACATGAAAGTGCAGAAGTGATGTTCCATTCGGAAAGGAACAGCAAAACGTAAAAGTGCAGAAGTGATGTTCCATTCAAAAAGGAACAGCAAAACGTGAAAGCACAGAAGTGTTGTTCCATTCAGAAAGGAACAGCAAAACGTGAAAGTGCAGAAGTGCTGTTCCATTCGAAAAGGAACAACAAAACGTGAAAGCGCAGAAGTGCTGTTCCATTCGAAAAGGAACAGCAAAACGTGAAAGTGCAGAAGTGCTGTTCCATTCGAAAAGGAACAACAAAATGTGAAAGTGCAGAAGTGTTGTTCCATTCGGAAAGGAACAACAAAACGTGAAAGTGCAGAAGTATTGTTGCATTCGAAAAGGAACAAAAAATGTGAAAGTGCAGAAGTGTTGTTCCATTCGGAAAGGAACAACAAAACGTGAAAGTGCAGAAGTGTTGTTCCATTCGAAAAGGAACAACAAAATGTGAAAGTGCAAAAGTGTTGTTCCATTCAGAAAGGAACAACAAAACGTGAAAGTGTTGTTCCATTCAGAAAGGAACAGCAGAACGTGAAAGTGCAGAAGTGCTGTTCCATTCGAAAAGGAACAACAAAATGTGAAAGTGCAGAAGTGCTGTTCCATTCGAAAATGAACAGCAAAACGTGAAAGTGCAGAAGTGCTGTTCCATTCGAAAAGGAACAACAAAATGTGAAAGTGCAGAAGTGCTGTTCCATTTGGAAAGGAACAGCGAAACGTGAAAGTGCAGAAGTGTTGTTCCATTCGAAAAGGAACAACAAAATGTGAAAGTGCAGAAGTGTTGTTCCATTCAGAAAGGAACAACAAAACGTGAAAGTGCAGAAGTGCTGTTCCATTCGAAAAGGAACAGCAAAACGTGAAAGTGCAGAAGTGTTGTTCCATTCGAAAAGGAACAACAAAATGTGAAAGTGCAGAAGTGTTGTTCCATTCAAAAAGGAACAGCAAAATGGACAATCATAAAATGCAAACATGCAAAAAAACAAATTAGCTGTTCACGACATTGATGCTGAGGATGAGTTACATTTTGAATGAAGCAACACCTGAAACACAAAATATAAGAAATATTAGAAAAGAAACAACGTTTTATTTAAAAACAATATGTAAATAACTAAATTAAGTTACAACAGCTATGATATTATGTAAAAAAATGATCTTTTTTGAAAAATGTTTTGGCAGCAATGACAAGACATGAATCTTCAAATGGAAATCAATTCTTCATTTCTTCTATTATGAATATGTTGGGTAATGAGTTGGATGAAATTCCTTTGTTTCATTTAAAATTTCTTTTGAAAAATCACTCGTCCATAAATTGACCTTCTTTATTTTCCCAGGACCTACAAAAAACAAGTGTCTACGGCAATAAAACATTCAATAATGGAGAAAGAGAGGTGATCGGGCTCCCCTAATCCAAGAATTATGCAAAAAAAAACAAGTAGTTACTTTTTATAACAAATCCATTGAGAAAATAACAAAGTAAAATTTATCTGTCACTTGCGGGAGAGCAGTGGCCAATCATGCTAGCCCGCAGTGTTTTAATCACAACTTCTTTGTTTTTTGTCGAAATTGAGTGATTCCAAAGCAAAACGAGAGCTAATTCAAAGGGTTATCTCTAGTAGCAATAGGTTTTAAAAATTCAATGATATGATATGTCAAATTTGTTTAGAACAACCTGCATAATAGAGTCATTTTCGATTACCCAATCTAGACCAACGATTGATATTTCAAGCATAGATTCTTCGTTTGATGTCGGATTCAAATGATTCAAATTGGAAATGAAAGTAGATTTATTTATTTATCTCCAATAGAAACATGTTTTGAAGAAAAGAAGAATTGATAGGTCAAATACTGTAAGGAACAGCCAGAAAGACATAGTTTTAAGGGTGCTGATTTACGATAGACAGTCAGTATTTTGATCATAACTTCCCCATACGATATCAAAAATGAGTGATTCCAATTTTATTGTAAACTAGATTCATAGGGGAATCTACCATAGTAACAGGTTTTAAAAATTCAAACATTTATGCCTCCAAAAACTGACTGTCCCAACTCTGTTCCTGAGCTGCCCACTAGACACCCTGTCAATGTTTTGTTTCTAACTTTTTCGTTTCAAATCCAAATTGAGTGGTTAAAATTGGGTTAGAAATTAGAAATCAAGGGCCACCTAGGGTAGAAACATGTTTTAAAAATATTCACTTTTGGTCCCTCAAAACATGACTGTCTGACTGTTTCTCTAGAAATCTCATCAAGCCCGCAAGCCAAAAAAATGATATTCAACCATTTTTTCATATTGATGATAAAAATGAATATAAGTGTTTGTAGAATTTTTATTTCTATTATAAATCATCTACATACACAAATGAATTGAAACATTTATCGTCGATGTTGATTTCGATAGCGTGTTGCAACAAAAGAAACAACTAGTTTTACATAAAAAAACAAAATGCATTTATTTATTCCCTTATTTATTTTCTACACTAACCTATTTTGATTTGAAAAATGAATATGACTACTTATAGGAGTACTTCCAATGGAACCATTTTTGAAATAGGGCTTCATGTATGCACATACCCAAATTTGAAAAATGCATGTTAATGGATATTATGGTATGAGAAGCCAACTTCCCTTCAAAAAATGGTATCAAAAATTGTTGAAGCATAGAGTGATGTTGCAAACAAATGATAGAGTGAAACCAATCTTCAATGTATTCATTACTTTCTTGATTTCTCATATCCATCAGATCATGAGGTTCTTGAGCTTTTAAAATAGCTTGTTGATACATACTATAAGAAACCTCATTTTCTTCCATAGCTTCTACAATTTTTGAATTTGAAACATTTTGAATCTCATTATAAGTTTTCTCTAATGGCGCATGTGAGATAGAATGGGTGGGAAGGGTGGGTAAATAAATTTGGCAGTTCAACATTGTAAGCATGTTGTACTAGTTTATTATGGTGAGGGTGTGGAATTAGTTGAGCAGGAAAATGTGTAAGGAATGGAGCATTTTGATGATGTGGTTGATTGGGTTGAGTGGATGAATTTGGTATGCAAGCAGGATGTTGTGGAAGAGCTGATGAAAAATATGGAGAATATGTTTGTGCTACAAGATGAGGGAGAGTAGTCATGCCATCATAAGATGAACCATGCCCAACTTGTAAACAAGATTGGTGGTTATATTGAAATTGACATGGCTGCCCTAACACATTAGTATTCCATAATGGATTATGCAAGTAAGAGAATGAAGAGGAAGTGTTTTGAACCATACCTGTAGGCCTTGTTGCAGCTTTCCCATCTCTTTGATATGCCACTTCCATCCTAGATAAGGAAGACTGAGTATCTATGAGATGCTCCTTTCGGTCATGAGGGAAACACACTTCATCAAATTCTTCATTTTTATGAACCTGCAAAACTTCCAATTTTTCATTTAGAGAGCTAATAAAATCAACTTCAAAATTTTCAAATAAAACATTGATTTCAGCTCTTATGTCTCCTATTCTTGTAGTAGATTTGGAAAATAAGGAACAAACATCTCTAGAACTCTTACCAGCCTTGAAGATTCCTCTTGAATACCTCATGCACAATTCACAAACATCATCATATGATAACTGAAAAACATCACCTTTTCCTATCAGGTTTAAGAGTTCTAAAAATTCATCTTTGATTCCTTTAAGAAGGAGTGTTTTTAAAATCTCTTTTTCCAAATGCTTGTGCTTTGATTTTTGAAGGTTATAATGAAATCGATCTACATAATCCTCCAAACTTTCATCTTCCCCTTGTATCATACCGAAAATATCTTCATTGGATTTGCAATAGTCTTGGTACTTCTTCAAGAATATGTTCTTCATGTCCTCCCATGTTTGGATGCAATTCCCACCTAGGCTCATGAACCACCGAAGAGCTGTTCCTTTTAGAGTAAGAGGAAACACTTTCAATCTTTGATCCTCAGTACAATAATCATATCCTCTACAAAGTATTTCAAACTCAAATAAGAATGTATCTGGATCTTCATTTGTCAAGCCATGAAAATTTGGTAGAGAAGATGGGGGAATTATGTGCATTTGTTTCACTCCTCCTAGATCTTTGATAGGAAATTCAAAAGTAGAAACATGTGCCATTTCTTACCATAATAGAAGATGTTCTTCATGTGTTTCTTCGAGGCCCCTTCTTCAAATGTTCCTGTCAATCGATTAGTGAAATGGGTGGTGCTTACATCACCACTTGAGTGAAACCTTGTGATTCATTTTTCAAAATTTCTATTTTTCCTAGTCATTCACACAAAAATTCAAACATCTATTTAGCAACAGCAAATCTGTTAGGAAAGCGGACAATGGAGCAGGGCTTTTACATGCTCCGCACGCAGGTTCTTACCTTCCGTTTTTAAGATCCAACTCTTCCCTAGCAGGCACTCATTAGATTCACACTACTCTTTAGAAATGGCTACACTCTCCCCGGCAACGGCGCCAAAATGTGGAGTGATAAAAAGGTGTCTTTTGAACTCCTAATTACCTTCACATTAATTATCAACCCAGGGATGACTTTTTATTTCAAGAGTGTACTCAGTCTGAGGTGGCTATTTACTCAAAAGTAATGTTTTGCAGTATAGTGCTCAAAGTCCAAAAGTAAATGAAAGTCGGAAATAAAATCTAATTGGAAAAACAAGAAACTAAAATGTTCTAAACTAAATCATTCACTCAAACAACCATCAATCGAGGATACAGTAGCAATAACTCATTTCTCTGGATATTGATGCAATTGAAATCAAACCAGAACAAGACAATCAATCTGGGAACGAGGAAGCAATAACCAATGTTCTCTACAGTTGAGAGTCTTGCTTTAAAGCAATTAAAAGGAAATCAAAATTGAACTAAAGCTGCTATTGAAAGTAAACTAGGAAAACTCTTTAAAAGCACTCTTGCAATGAATCAACAGAAATGAACAGCAAAGCTTCATCTAACAAAAATGATTGATTAATGGAAAGGAATAACAATGCTAAAATACTAGAATTAAACAACAATCTTAAATGGAACCGAACATCAAAACTAAGTAATTAGAAAGACACAACAACTATAAATGTAATTGAATCAACAACCTACCAGCATGAACATTAATCGCAGTTATTGAAGCAACAACAATCGTAGTTATAATTGAATAGTAACTTAATTGAACAACCATTGCAATTATAAATGAGCAGCAATTAAATGAACCATAGTCTTAATTAGATAGCGCAGCATTAGATCAGAATTATCAGCAGGACATTTCAAGTTATAATTAATAATTCTATCACTGACACAATCCAATTATGATTTCAACGAAATGTTCATAAACAAAAGATTACTGAACAAAACAATTTAAAGAAATGAAAAGGAAATCAAACCATCACACGAAAACAATTGTAAAGATATGATACACAGCAGCAGCAGCGTACTCCACCAGAGGCTGGGCCCTTAGCCGCCAGCGGATGCTACTGGGTTACTTCAGAATGAAAAGAATGAACAACAACTCCCAAATCATGTATTAATCAGCCAATTGTGGAATCATTACAACAACAAAATCTTGAGAATTACAGCATGCAACAATCCCTATCCTATCATGAATAATCCACCATCATTCTTCATTGTTTTTCCATCCTTGTTCATCTCCCCCAAATCATCCCATAAATCCCCCCATCTCTGATCTCTGTTTTCATTTAAATAGAGAGAGATCAGAGAGCAGTTACAATAGAGATAACTACAACATGATTTACATTACAAAATTGGATTTTTTCCAACCAATTGATAAACAAGAAGATATATTTCCATCCAGCTTTCAACAAGAGCAAGACGAATTTGTCTTTGCAGCTGAGATTTGGAGGATGACCGCAACAACAAATCTCAGAAAATCATGCTCAAAGAACCCTGTGTTTCTCTCAGTAAAAGCCGAATTTGGGCAAACTGTTCTTTGCTAAAGTTAATTGGGTCCGTTTTGGACAAAACCCATGTTCTGGATTTTCCAGATTCATTTTCATTTGCTCAGAATCGCAACCGCAAAACTATCACTTCTTATTCCAGCGAATTTCTGAGTTGGCACTTTTAATGATCAAATCTTGAATCTGGAAATTATCTTGGAGGCTAAAAATGGTGAATAATGTTACAACTGATTTATTAAAACTATCATTGATAAAATCATGCATAATCATCAATTTATTAGAAATAAAGGAGAATAAATAATATTCATCCATAGAAGCATAAATCATCATAAAATGGATTTATATAATAAATTATAATAAATGACATGATGAAGAATATTAGAAATGGGTGGAATAAGTGTTCAAAAGTGATAATAATAATGGCATATTAACGTCCCAACAGTAAGCTTAGCCTTAGGCTAGAGAACTAGGAAATCTACAGGGTATTCCCAAGAATCAATGGAGACCATCACATCCTCCACAATCCCCTTAGGGGTCACTGTGTGTTATTGGGAAAACTAGTGTCTATGCAGAGCTGCTAGTCCACTAAGGCTGGTAGCTACCTTAGAAACAAACAAACTAAAACTACTTTCATTTTCCTTTATGAGAAATAGATAAGAGGGGAATAAAGGAGACCAACCTCTGTCTTGCGCTTGGTTCCTTGTTTGATTCCTCTCTCTTCTGGTAGATCTTTGCCACTCGCTTCCTTTTCTACCCAGCTTCAAAGGGCACCTGTAGAATCAAAGAACATAACACTATCCAAGAACATAGATCTATTATCATAAATAATATAGGACCAGATATATATTAACCACACAGATGCATATATCATCAATCATACAAAAATGTGGAGGAAAACTTGAATAGCTTTATTGATAATCAAGAAAGAGCAAAGAGGATTACAACCAATTGTTCTGACCCAGCATCATCCTCTCAGCAAGAAAGCCCTTCTTCACCTCATGAAAAACTTAGATCACCCAACACTATGATATTGAACCAAGAAACCAGCGGCACTTCCTTACAAGATACAAAATTCCAGCCTCTGGATCTCTGGGATGAGGGATCCATATATAGATGTTTGCAAGGGGGATGAGTAAGCTTTTGTGATCTGATTAGTGTCCTCTCACTGATAGTTCTTGATTCCACTTGGAGATTGATGATCTCTTACTCATCCCTGGGCGAATGCAGAGAGGCAAGTGTCACAGGAGAAGTTTCTAGAAGATTCCTTGCTCCTCCACCTTGCAGATTGACCCTGCCATTTGTCCACTCTCGCCCATCACACCCAATAGAAGGTCTTTCCAAGATGCATCGCACCTCTTGTGAGTATTTAGGTGGGATGCAGCGCACTTTGACCATGGAGCAGGTGAGATGGTCCAGTTTTGACCAGTTCTGAGCAGTTTTTCATGGAGAACTTCTAGGAGAAGATGTAATCAGTTGACCTTGTTCTTTTAGAGGTTGGAACAACACTTTTAGGGACTTAAGAGCCCTTGGTTTATGGACATTTATGATTGGGGTTGCAGTGCCCAAAAATGTCTATAACAGTTTCCCCCTAAAGCATGAGGTCGTTAATGTGTTGATGTCGGGTGAAATGCTTTATCATGAGGATCTGAAGTTCTTTCAAGCTGGAAGGAGACCTGTAATAAGATACAATACAATACATTATCTTCATAATATTTTCATGATCTAGCTGAGGCGGGCATTCCCATGCTCAGCTTTATAAATTCATTTTCATGTACATAAGAGAGACAATCGTCTGAGTGTAGACTGATGATTCTGGTAGAGCCATCATCCCTTAGGTTGGATGATCATCTGTGCAGTAATGATGTACATTCGATGTATTTATTTTCCTGAATATATATTGCAGCCCGGATGGATGAAACTAGATCCGGGGTCTTCAATATCGTTCGATATTCACTCAAAGTACAAGTCGATCCATGTGAGAGATGTTCTGGAGTCGAACATGGAAAGACATCGCCTGATTACTAGCCAATGATGTAAGCTGTTAACAGGTGCAAGAGGAATCACCAATAATGATGATGACCCTCAAGGTACTGCAGTACAATTCACGTGGTGTGAATAAGGGACTTGGCGTCGAACACCACGCAAAATCTTTCGGTCGAAGGCCATTGATGTAAACCTGTCGCCGGAAGTGAGAAACTTGCCATTGAGGCATGCAAGCTTCAAAGTACTGAAAGGGTTGTTCCTAGATCGACTTCTTGGATAATGAGCTGATGTCGACAAGAAGCGATCCATCATAGGGGGGCCTTAGTGAATCCCACATCATTGACACCGAACAGAGCAAATGATTTTAATGGAGGTGAAAATGATTTGGTGATATAAGGTTCAGGGTGGTGGTCATGAAAGAATGGAGCATGAATGTATTGCAGTGGGTGAGACACAGGTGAATTCTCTGAGCGACTTCTCTTGAACATATCGGCGACACTGACATGATGGATTGGTAGCATTAACCCCAAATATGGATGGTGTGATGGAACCATGGTGATGTGTCCAGTGAATGGAACATCCCAACCCGACTCGGATGCGGAGTGAAAGTGTCATGTTCAAGAGTGACTTGCTATCAATAAAGCTTTTTTGAGTTTTCTTCCCAATTTTTCCCCAGTCATTGCTGACCAGTACCTCTTTATTTTTGTCAAGCTTGAGGAGGATAACATATGCATGGACAAGTTTGTCGCTATTCGGTTTTAACGAGTTTAACGACAAGGATAACTCGGTCCTTTTCAATTTTAGAGAGTTTGAAAAAGGGACGTAAAGAAAAATCCAATAATCCTTTTTCATCATATAATCCCTTGAGTCCGAAAAAGTATAAAACAATACAAAAGGGATGGATTTTTGGTACTTTTAACGAGCCGAACAAAACAAGCGCTCGATATCTTTGTGTAATAATCCCTCAAGTCAAAAAAGATTAAAATGTAAAGGAGGGATAGCAATTCCGGTCCCTTTAACAAGCTGGAGAGGCCAATCACTCGACAATCTTTTCATATTTTACAAGTCAGTTGAAAAGAGCTTAAAGGGGACTCATTTTTTTGAAGAATGAGTGATAAATTCAGGTAGCAGCTGATTCCAGGTAAGGTTTTGAATTTTCCAATCACGGCAGTGTCACAAGGATGGCTAGCAGGATCACTCTTTGCAGCTGTTACTCAAAAGGGTAAACAATCAAATGGAGGTGAATGATCGGCCAAAACAAAGTGGAGGTGATGATGAGAACACGACCAAGCCTTCAAAGGCTGATGGTAATACATTCACAATGGTTATTTACTGGAAAATGGTTCATTTTTTAATGAGCTTAAACTTTGGGGAAACATTTGCTCATTGCTTATGTTTATTTTTTAACGAGCTTGAATTCTGCGTTAAAACTAGTGTCTATGCAGAGCTGCTATTCCCACTAAGGCTGGTAGCTACCTTAGAAACAAACAAACTAAAACTACTTTCGTTTTCCTTTATGAGAAATAGATAAGAGGGGAATAAAGGAGACCAACCTCTATCTTGCGCTTGGTTCCTTGTTTGATTCCTCTCTCTTCTGGTAGATCTTTGCCACTCGCTTCCTTGTCTACCCAGCTTCAAAGGGCACCTATAGAATCAAAGCAACATAACACTATCCAAGAACATAGATCTATTATCATAAATAATATAGGACCAGATATATATTAACCACACAGATGCATATATCATCAATCATACAAAAATGTGGAAGAAAACTTGAATAGCTTTATTGATAATCAAGAAAGAGCAAAGAGGATTACAACCAATTTTTCTGACCCAGCATCATCCTCTCAGCAAGAAAGCCCTTTTTCACCTCATGAAAAGCTTAGATCACCCAACACTATGATATTGCACCAAGAAACCAGCAACACTTCCTTACAAGATACAAAATTCCAGCCTCTGGATCTCTGGGATGAGGGATCCATATATAAATGTTTGCAAGGGGGTGAGTCAGCTTTTGAGATTTGATTAGTGTCCTCTCTCTGATAGTTCTTGATTCCACTTGGAGATTGATGATCTCTTACTCATCCCTGGGCGGATGCAGAGAGGCAAGTGTCACAGGAGAAGTTTCTGGAAGATTCCTTGCTCCTCCACCTTGCAGATTGACCCTGCCATTTGTCCACTCTCGCCCATCGCACCCCATAGAAGGGCTTTCCAAGATGCATCACACCTCCCGTGAGTATTTAGGTGGGATGCAACGCACTTTGACCATGGAGCAGGTTAGATGGTCCAGTTTTGACCAGTTTTGACCAGTTCTGAGGAGTTTTTCATGGAGAACTTCTGGGAGAAGATGTAATCAGATGACCTTGTTCTTTTAGAGGTTGGAACAACACTTTTAGGGACTTAATAGCCCTTGGTTTATGGGCATTTATGATTGGGGTTGCAGTGCCCAAAAATGTCTATAACAGTTGCCCCCTAAAGCATGAGGTCGTTAATTTGTTGATGTCGGGTGAAATGATTTATCATGAGGATCTGAAGTTCTTTCAAGCTGGAAGGCGACCTGTAATAAGATGCAATACAATACATTATATTCATAATATTTTCATGATCTAGCTGAGGCGGGCATTCCCATGCTCAACTTTATAAATTCATTTTCATGTACATAATATAGACAATCATCTGAGTGTAGACTGATGATTCTGGTAGAACCATCATCCCTTAGGTTGGATGATCATCTGTGCTGTAATGATGTACATTCGATGTCTTTATTTTCCTGAATATATATCGCAACCCGGATGGATGAAACTAGATCCGGGGTCTTCAATCTCGTTCGATCTTCACTCAAAGTACAAGTCGATCCATGTGAGAGATGTTCTAGAGTCGAACATGGAAAGACATCGCCTGATACCAGCAAATGATGTAATCTGTTAACAGGCGCAAGAGGAATCACCGATAATGATGATGACCCTCAAGGTACTACAGTAAAATTCACGTGGTGTGAATAAGGGACTTGACATCGAACACCACGCAAAATCTTTCAGTCGAAGGCCATTGATGTAAACCTGTCACTGGAAGTGAGAAACTTGCCATTGAGGCATGCAAGCTTCAAAGTACTGAAAGGGTTGTTCCTAAATCGACTTCTTGGATAATGAGCTGATGTCGACAAGAAGCGATCCATCATAGGAGGGCCTTAGTGAATCCCACATCAATGACACGGAACGGAGCAAATGATTTTAATGGAGGTGAAAACGATCTGGTGATATAAGGTTTAGGGTTGCGGTCATGAAAGAATGGAGTGTGAATGTATTGCAGTGGGTGAGACACAGGTGAATTCTCTTAGCGACTTCTCATATCTTCGACACTGACATGATGGATTGGTAGCATTAACCCCAAATATGGATGGTGTGACGGAACCATGGTGATGTGACGAGTGAATGGAACAACCCAACCCGACTCGGATGCGGAGTGAAAGTGTCATGTTCAAGAGTGACTTGCTACCAATAAAGTTTTTTCAAGTTTTCTTCCCAATTTTTCCCCAGTCATTACTGACCAGTACCTCTTTATTTTTGTCAAGCTTGAGGAGGATAACATATGCTTTTTCTATAATTTTCCCTTCGGGCAAACCCATCGCTATATTTTAACGAGTTTAACGACAAGGATAACTTGGTCCTTTTCAATTTTAGAGAGTCTGAAAAAGGGATGTAAAGAAAATTCCAATAATCCTTTTTCGTCATATAATCCCTTAAGTCCGAAAAAGTATAAAACAATACAAAAGGGATGAATCTTCGGTACTTTTAACGAGCCGAACAAAAGAAGCACTCGATATTTTTGTGCAATAATCCCTCAAGTCCAAAAATATTAAAATCTAAAGGAGGGATAGCACTTCCGGTGCCTTTAATGAGCTGGAGAGGCCAATCGCTCAACAATCTTTTCATATTTTACGAGTTAGTTGAAAAGATCTTAGAGGAGACTCGTTTTTTGAGGAACGAGTGATAAATTGGGGTAGCAGCTGATTCCAGGTAAGGTTTGGAATTTTCCAATCACAACAGTGTCACAAGGATGGCTAGCAGGATCACTCTTTGCAGCTATTCCTCAGAAGGGGTAAACAATCAAATGGAGGCGAATGATCGGCCAAAACAAAGTGGAGGTGATGATGAGAACACGACCAAGGCTTCAAAGGCTGATGGTAATACATTCACAATGGTTATTTACCGGAAAATGGTTCATTTTTTAATGAGCTTAAACTTTGGGGGAACATTTTCTCATTGCTTATGTTTATTTTTTAACGAGCTTGAATTCCACGTTAAAACTACTCGATAATCCAGTCGTATAATAAGGATGTCTCATATAACAACGGCATTTTTTCAAAGCTTTGCCCCGCATCCTTTCTTTATGCAAGTTAGGAAACGACAAATCCTACGAGTTTAAAGGGTTAGAGGACCTATAAATTTAAAAAATCAATGGTCACTCTTCGCTTGCACGCCAAAAGGTTTGCATGCCCCCAGGTATAGCGAAAAATTTCCAAGTTACCAAAGATTGTTCTATCCGTACTGCGGATAAAACACTTCCTCGGCGATGTCTACCGAAATAGACAAAGGTGAGTGGCGCAGACGCCTCCACTCACATAACTTTGACAAAGGAATATTATTCTAGTTTAATCTCGTAAACTAGTCATATATCCTTTGCGGAAACCTACCCTATACCTGAAGTTTTCCTGTCGAGGCAGACCAGGGTGCATGCCCCCTGGGTTTCAGTCATGTCCTCTGAATCACTCACGCTCATCAGGTGGACGGACTGGGGATTGATGAGACATTCCTTGCATGAAAGACCATTTAGGGATGGTATATGACTATTTGCTATATGTGAACCGGGGAATGAAAGCTAGTCTATGAGCTTGACCACTCTTCCTTCATGCGGAAAACACATTACTCTAAGGAGTGAAGAGACAATGGCTCCCATGCAATAAATATAGTCGTGCCCAAGGAGTAGATTATAATCCAGGGGTCCTTGGACTACCATTACGTTCATGTGAACGGTTTTCCTTCTCAATGTTATCAGCACATTGGGAAGAATCCCTAACGGTCCACTGGGTCCTTTGTTAAAGCCTGTTAGATTTCTCATCTCAGGCAAAAGTGATGGCGAACCAAGTGCTTTCCAAGAAGTTGAGGAAAGGTTTCTCACAGAAGCCCCTTCATCTATGATGGTACCGGCCGTGACCATTCTATATATTTGAGCAATGATTCGAAATGGTATACTGGCCGGTAAATGGGGTCTGCCCAGTAGATTCCAATTGAAGGAAATAGCCAGGCTGCTTGGAGGTGGGACCGAATAGACAACCGGATATGACTTTGACGAACTTCCTTCCTATGGTAAAGGAATGGGTAGACTGCCCCCATGTTCATTGGAGTCTGTGCTTACGAAGAGAATTTGAACGATGTCATCCTTGTTCTCTTCGGTGACTGTATCATCTGAAGATGGATCCTCTGAAGGCAAGACCGGGTCAACTGCCGCCTCGACCTTTTGACTTTCGTCTGGTGTGGATTCAGATGGTTTATCTTCAATGATAGATGCTTCAGCCGACCACAAGGGCGTGTCAGCCAGATTTTCAACTAGTGACGGACTCGGCAAGAGCTTCTTATATCCAGGAGGAAGCCGTAACGGTGAAACCGGATGGTCGTCCAAAACTCTTTTAGCCTTGTCTAAGAAGGGACAACGGTGGACGGCGTGATCTCCTTCACACAGTTTACAAGGAAACTTACATTTTCCTTTTTGTCCAGGGGCTTCACTTTCACTAGTTGGCGATGTACTTTCAACATGATCATTAGAGGTTGACGACACCGGATTGTGTAAACGAGGAGACCAGTCCCTTAAGATCCGAGGGATGCAAGGACAATCTCGATGATAGTGGTCTCCTTTGCAAATGACACATGGCAATTTAGGCCTGGACGGTGCAGTGTGTGGATTTTCACTAGACGATGCTTGGTTGCCCCTTTTCACCTTTGGCTCCTTCTTCTTCTTCTTCTCTTTCTTCTTCTTCTCCTTCTTCTTCTATGCTACTTGATTTTTGGCTTTACCAGCTTCATCAAGCGAAGAGGAAGGATGAGAGGAAGAATTGGACGAAGTAGAGGGTGGGGGGGTAACTCTGGTATCGTTTAGTTGCTGACTTGATTGTTCAGGAATCACGGTGTTCTCAACGACAAAGGTTGAGAAGAGCCATACGGGCAAGCCGATTTTCAGTCCTGGAAGCGACAATGTGGCCATATGGGGCACACCAACATCTCCCCAAGAGGAGAAGGGACTAGGATTTCCTCCAAGGGCAATTCCTTGGTTGGTGGGCTCCATTTTTCTCAACCTAAGACCAATGTAGGAAAGGTGATATTTATTTCGATTAAAATAAATTTTAGACGCTTTGACACAACTTGCTTTTTCAATTTTTAAGAGTCGAGAAAAAACAAAAGATGACTCTAGTCGCCTTCGATTTTTAATGAGCCTGAAATGACAAGTGCTCAGATGGACCTTTTCCTTTAAGGAGTCTGGAAAGGAATGAAAGAGACTGCTCTCGAAATCTAGACAGAGGGATTACCAAACCAATTGCAAAACTGCAGAATACTTTTTACAGTACGACAGTCAATCTTCTCGAATGCTGTGTTCAGTGCATTGTGATTGATAGGGTGGCAGACACGGCTTCCTATGGATAAAGGATAAAGCCTATTGTGGTCTCCCAATATATACTCGACGGTACATGGGAGCACAAGTCCGTACTGGCACTTATCGTCTCAAAGTGGAGGAATCACCCAACCATCAATGAAAACAACAGTTACCAGGCTTAACGACGCCAGAATACGTCTCTAGCCTAGACTTCTAAATGTTGTGCGTTAGGTTCCAAAGCGTTTTTAGATTCATTAAATTTATTTTACAGTTGATCTTGCTTAAGAAATTTACCTTTTAGGTTCACCGCGTGATGTAGATGTACAATTCCTAAAATGCAATCTAAGATGATAAACAATCGTTTAATCTTCTTTTTGCAATGAAAATCCTAGCTACTAAGGAAAGAGAGATGGTGTTCTTTCAACAAAGAGAAGAGAGCACACACTATATGCACTGTCCTAAATCAAACCAACAAACAGTCTAAATGCAAATGCACATGCATGTATTTGTTTTTAGCCTTCTTAATGCGTGAATGATAAAAATAAAGCTAAGCACAAATCTGAATTATTTTTCAAAGCGACATTACTAACAAGTTTCTTTTCAAGACAAAATGAGGACAATGACGAAACTTTGCGATTTGGAATTGAAAAATTGCTTTCGACACTTGAAAAACTACTAATTCAAATCAAATACAATAGTAACAGTGCAATTGAATATCAAGAACAATCAGATTCTCTTCTATGACTGAAAATCACACTTGCGACACTTTCAAATCAAGAAACGACAGTTTCTTTGTAAAGGAGAACTGAAAATGACTCAAAACACATAAAAAAATTTACAGTTCTTTGCACAATGGAGGCGGAATAATGGAAAGGAAGGGGGTTTCAACAGAGGTGTACTGATTACAGGCAGCAAAACTCTTGAATAGAGCTGAAAAGAGTGAGCACAGAAACCAAAATCTAGGAGTAGGAAAGGCCTTGTCTGATCAGCGCACCTGTAACACAGTGAAACAGAGATGTAGCGCACCTACTACACTCAAGAAGTGCGATGCATCCAGAGTTCACAGAAGAGATAGTGTGCTGGACCAAGGACAAGACTTTAATTGGATTCCGGGTCACAGTTTGCAGCTCAGTTCAGGGATTTAGGCCGAGCAAGTGGTAATCAGTAAATCAATCATAGGGGTAGATCTAAAGAGGTTACTAGAGCCACCACAAGGGCAATTAGAGAGCTTTTAAATCAATTTTTCAATTCATAAACAAAACCCGGAGATAGACTGAAGCAACATTGTTCTACTTTGCACTTGCATAGAAAATGCAGTTCAAAGGCTAGCTGGCTTGACTTGAGGCTCCATCTGTAAGTTTATAAAGTAAACAAATGTAGATAAACAAACAATCTATTCGCTCCCCAGTGGAGTCGCCATTTTTTTTATCGGGAAAACTAGTGTCTATGCAGAGCTGCTAGTCCCACTAAGGCTAGTAGCTACCTTAGAAACAAACAAACTAAAACTACTTTCGTTTTCCTTTATGAGAAATAGATAAGAGGGTAATAAAGGAGACCAACCTTTGTCTTGCGCTTGGTTCCTTGTTTGATTCCTCTCTATTTTGGTAGATCTTTGCCACTCGCTTCCTTGTCTACCCAGCTTCAAAGGGCACCTGTAGAATCAAAGCATCATAACACTATCCAAGAACATAGATCTATTATCATAAACAATATAGGACTAGATATATATTAACCACACAAATGCATATATCATCAATCATACAAAAATGTGGAGGAAAACTTGAATAGATTTATTGATAATCAAGAAAGAGCAAAGAGGATTACAACCAATTGTTCTGACCTAGCATCATCCTCTCAGCAAGAAAGCCCTTCTTCACCTCATGAAAAGCTTAGATCACCCAACACTATGATATTGCACCAAGAAACCAGTGGCACTTCCTTACAAGATACAAAATTCTAGCCTTTAGATATCTGGGATGAGGGATCCATATATAGATGTTTGCAAGGGGGGTGAGTCAGATTTTGAGATTTGATTAGTGTCCTCTCTCTGATAGTTCTTGAATCCACTTGGAGATTGATGATCTCTTACTCATCCCTGGGCGAATGCAGAGAGGCAAGTGTCACATGAGAAGTTTCTAGAAGATTCCTTGCTCCTCCACCTTGCAGATTGATCCTGCCATTTGTCCACTCTTGCCCATCGCACCCCATAGAAGGGCTTTCCAAGATGCATCGCACCTCCCGTGAGTATTTAGGTGGGATGCATCGCACTTTGACCATGGAGCAGGTGAGATGGTCCAGTTTTGACCAGTTCTGAGTAGTTTTTCATGGAGAACTTCTGGGAGAAGATGTAATCAGATGAACTTGTTCTTTTAGAGGTTGGAACAAAACTTTTAGGGACTTAAGATCCCTTTTTTATGGAAATTTATGATTGGGGTTGCAGTGCCCAAAAATGTCTATAATGTTGTGGAATGGTTTGCAAGTTGCAGAACTGTTGTGGTCTTCCTTAATGAACCTTGGAGGTTGAGCTTGAGCATGGTGTCCTTGGTCATCACATTAATGGCTGCCCCAAGATTGATCAAAGTGTGTTGGACAATGGTGCCATTGATGTGCACACCTACTATAGGGCTTCCAAGGTCCAAATACTTTGGATAGATTACTTGCCCCAGCATTAAGTCGGACAATTGTCCAATGGCATTAATGGTAGGGGAATCTCTTCTTCGCCTCGCTGGATGCTTGAAACACTTCTATTTAATCAAATTGTTGTAAATAGGTACATCCTTAATAGCTTGGAGAAGTGGAATTTTGACACATAGGTTTTTCAATTCTCCCAGAAGTTCAGTCTCTTCTAGGGTAGGCTGGAGTGGTTGGGTTAATCTCTCAGGAAAGGGTGGTGGATTTACTTTAAGCATGATTTCCTCTCTTTCTTCCTAAACCTCCCTAGGTGGAGGTAGAGGTTGGTTGTCCGGGAATACTCTACCAGATCTCAAGCTAATTTCTTGAATCTCCACAACATAAGTTGGATATGATATCTCTCCACTGTATACTTGTTGTGCCTGTCCGTTGTTTAGGTTCCGATTTGGCTGGGCAGGCATCTGGGGTAGTTTATTTGGAGCAGAGTGTAAAATTTGTGGTTGGGAAAGTGGTGAAGGCAATAAAGCTAGAACATTAGTGTATTGGGGCCTCCACCCGTGGGGCGGTGCATTCCACTAAGGTTGTGGTGGAGCATATGGTTGAAATGACTGGCTGGCTGGCTGGGAATGATACTGAGGTGCAAAGGATGAAGGGGGAGGTGTAGACTAGGAAGGATGAGAAGGGGGCCCCCAAGGAGGTATGTATGTGGTCTGGTTGGGGTTGTAATATGCATGGGATGACCCTTGCATGCCCTGCTTGTATGGCCTAGGCCCATGAGGTCTCCTTTGGTTTATGTAGCAGAGCTGCTCAGTGACCCCTTCAGCTCCTTGATATACAGCTTTGAGTCCAGGTAAAGAGGGGCACTTATCTGTGGAGTGGTTTTCTTCATAGACTGAGCAAATTTCAATAGAATTCAATGGATATTCATTCCTAGGGTGCCTCATGGTGCATCTAGGACAAAAAATGGCCAAGGATCTCTCTGCTTCCTCCTGCTTTCTCTTAATGTGCATAGTTTCCATCTATAGGGCAATGGTTTGCAACATCTCACTTTTGAAATCCTCCATCATATTTCCAATTTCACCCTTGATGGATGAATTGAAGAGGATGGACTGACCATAGGTTGACTACCCCTACCATTTTTCTTGGCTGCCCTAGAATGGTTTCTAAAGACAATATTGATATCCTCATAGGGTAACTGGTAGGTATCTCCTCCTGCTAACAAGTGTAGGGTATCCAGAAGGTCTTCCCTTACTCCTCTAAGAAGGACTAGCTTTAGTGACTCAGGGTCACGTGTGCACCTGGCCCTTTTGTAGCTAAGTTGGAATCTTTCTTCATAATCCTCTAGGGATTCATCATTGCCTAAGGTCATCCTAAAAATTTCCTCTTTAGTGCCTTTAGACCGAGAGTAGTCCTGATACTTTCTGTTGAAGTCTTGTTGCATCTGAGCCCAAGTTGTGATGCTATCTCTAGGTCAACCCATGAACCATTTCAAAGTTGTGTCCTTGAGAGAGGATGGAAATAGTTTCAACTTCTGCTCATCATTTCTATAGTCATAGGTTCGGCATATGACAGAAAACTCAAATAAGAAAGTGTCTGGGTATTCTATGGTTAGGCCATGGAAATGTGGAAGGGCAGAAGGGCTTATATTTTTCATCTTAGTATCCCCATTGGTTTCCCAAATGGGGAAGGCACCCTTAACTAATTCTCTATTTCCTCTGTCATTTCTGTTTTCAGCCATAGGTTTAGTAGGAATGGGTTCTCCTTCTTCTTGTTCCCTTGTAGGTTCTTCAAATATGTTTGGTTTCTCACCTAAGGTTTCCTCCAGTTCACAACCACTGAAGAAGAGGGAAGGTTGGCTATTTGAAGTAGTGGGGGTATTTGGCGAAAATTTCCCTAAGTTATCCCTATTCATACAAGGCATACTTTTTTTTTTTTTGTGTTTTTTTTTAAACTTGAAAGTAATTGCAGAATTGGAATTGCAGATTGAATAAAAACTACTAACGGAGTGAAAAAATTAACTAATTAATTGAAATATTTCTTTCATAATAGAAAGGAAAGAAAAGAATGCAGAATGAAAAAGGAAGAAACTAAATTACTTTTGCAGAAATGAAACTAATAGCAGAATATTAGAAATAAGAAATAAAAGAAAGAAAGCAGTAATCACATATTACTCAGACACCTCCACAACGACGATGCCAAAAAGTGATGAGCACTAGTATTGCAGCAAGAATGTTGCAACTCCTGAAGCTACCAACTTTACTTTATCAACCCGGGGTTTGTACAAACTTGGAGGTGACAGTGCTGTATACACAAGTAAAAGTGATGGTTCTGCCTTTTGTCACTATTCAGCTGGCAAGAGACCACTAGGGCTTTCAATCCAGACTTCTATGGATTTAGAAGAAGCTTGATTGTTGATGAAAGAAAGAGAAATCTACTCTAGGAGAAAGCCTGTCTACTGCAAATAAGGAAAATGACTGAAATCCTATGCTAAAAACACACCATTATCTAACTAAATGCTGAGAAACTATGCTTTACAAGAATGCCAAGATAACATGTATGAAATGATACTATCTAAAGCATGGAAATTCAAGACATCAAACATCACTACTGTGCATGTAAAGGACTGAAATAAATTTGTTTTTTTCTTTTTATTCTTTTTCTAGAAAATCAAGTGTAAACCCTAATCACTTTTGGTGATGTGGCAGGTGGTTTAGTGATGTTGGTGGATGGTTGGGAGGTTTTGGAGATGTTTGGAAGTTTTGGGAGACCCTTGGGTGACCTAGTGTGGCTTCCTAGAGGTTTTCCCTCAATTCAGCCTCAAAACAAGCCACTACAGGAAAACCTATAGGATGTACTAGAAACCTACAGGATTCCCTGTATTTCTACAGGATATAGTCGAGAGAAAAACGATGGTTGTTGGAGGTGATGGAAGGCTTAGGGAAGGTGGTGGATGGGTGGAATGGAGTGAGAAAATGCCTAGGATCACTCAGAACTCAAAACCAAGGTTAGGAGATGGTTGGATTTGCTCAACATGCTTGGAGGAATTTCTATGTAAAATGATGAGATTGGTGAAGATCTTGGTGAAAGAAAGGAATGATTATGGATGGATGAAGTTGGAAGGTGGTTGCCTTCTATGAGATCTCTTTAGATTTCTGAAGCACCTACTCTGCATCAAACATTTATAATTTCCAAAAAGTCATGTAAATAAGAAGAATTCTAACAAGCTAGAAAAGTAGAATTTAATGAACTAGATGTCTACTTCATGCATGAGGAAAATTGCTAAATAAAATGGAATCATGGATGAGATCTACTATAAGAATGAAGATGGAAGAGATGGTAATTAAATCCTACACTTGCAGAAAATGATAAAATGCTAGTTCAAGTACAGTAAACTCTAAATCTTATGAGAAAATGGAAATCTATCATTTTGGGGCTGCATAAGGGTCGTTTCCTCAAATCATGATGAGACCAAGACACCAACTGATAGCTTTGTGGCTCTCCCTTTATCCCTTCTAACCTGCTACTGAAGTAAATCACAAATGGAAGCAAACTAATAAACAACTAATCAAATCCACAATACTTGCAATGAAATACTTCTAGAGACAATTTAACCATGAATCTATGAAACTAAGCCAAGCATACAGATATAAGAAGAGGAGAATTTGCTACTAGGGTTGGGCCCTAACCCAAGAAATTCAGCCCTCTAAGTTAACTCAGTGCTAGATCAAGAAAAGGGTCATTTTCATTATCAAAACATAAAATTACATCAATGTCTTCCACAAGTCTGGAGCTCAAAAATAACTAGTGCTTTTACAACAAAAAATTGAATCCTAATGAGGCTTTAGGCATCTCTACTTATACAACTGAAGTCCCCAATGAATTCCTTAAATTTAGGTAGGCTCAGATCCCAAACTCATGATGAACTAACTCTTTATCTATTACTTGCTCGGCTGCCTTTTGATCTTCATGATTTGGTTGATTTCACTCTGAGCTGGTGTGATTAATGGAGGAATATTCGAACGGGGGAGGAGTAAATGAGAAGGATTTACCTCCTACAATCTCTCTCCCTTGTCCCATTCATGTTTCAAACCTTAGTCTTGCCAAAATTCCCTGATTTTCTCTTCCAAACCTGCATTCAATGCATATTAGTCCACCAGGCATAATATCTCACTTTAACTCATCTCATTACACAAAATATAATCAAAACATGTAATAAATTGTGAGAAGAGTTGATTTGACTAGCTAGGATGTGAATTAAGGCCCATATAATTACCCAATGATGAGGCTCATCAGTAGCAAGGTCCACAATTCCATGGATTGTTTGAACAACTGGGTGCAACCCTTGACTGCAGCTTCTAAGGTAGCCATTTCTTCTTTAATAGCAGCCTCATGCTGCTCTCTGACTTCTGGAGGAGTGGTTGAGTACAACTTAAGTTGGAGTTCAGATATCTACAGCTGTAGCTCAAATCTAACATTTCCAATTTCCTCCTTCGACTCCTTTACTGCAAAAACTAGCTTCTGAATCTTTTCTGCAGAGGCCACATCTACTGGAATTTGGAGCTCAGGAAGCTCACTACAGGCCTGCGTTATTTCATCTTCCAGCTGCTAACTTTGCACCATTACTTCCTCCCTTTCCTTGAGGGACTGCACCTTTTCCTCAGACATCTGTTGATTGTTGGTTTTGACTTCATTGATAAAAAATAGTGTGTGTTTTTCCCAAACTATGAGCTCATCGGAAACCCCTTGATGCAGCTCGTGCATTGTCTGAATAGAAAGTGCCACCAAGTTCTGATTCAAGTACTTCATATGTAAGAGGTGCACCCTATCTCTTGGTTCCTTGACATGCAAGGACCCTTCCGTAAATGCACTGTGTGGAGATACATAGTGAGCTCCGCTGCTATGGCTGGCCCACTTGCTTGTTTCAGTCTCGCTTGCTTTAGGCTTTCCTATCCCACACTCGCTTGAATGAGGTCGGTCCCTCTGTCTCAATATCCACATCGGTGCACTCTGTTTCTAACTCACCAAGGTCAATGGTGGCCTGCGACGTAGTGGTAGTCTTCTCCTTTAGTGCATTGGTCTGTTTGGAAGAGACCCTTTCTTTGGTTGCCTCTTTCTCCTTTGTAGCATTTTCTTTCTACTGGAGGCCTTTTCTTTTTTGGAAGCCTTCTATGCTTCCTTCTTCTTTTCCTTTGCTGTTGTGATCGTAGCTGTAGTCTGCGCTACTGCACCTTCAGCAGTCTTACTGGTACTTGTTTCGACATCAAAAGGGGTGAACCAGTCACTTGGCCACTTACTGATAACTCCTCGAATATTGTCCTCAGCGACTGATGGATTTCTTATTCGCACAAATGTGCAGATTATGAAAATATACCTTGAAAAATGAAAAGTTGACGTACTGCTCATGCAAACTTGGTGATAACCTTGGCCACTGGTTAATCACCATTCTCAGTTCTGACTCAAATAATACCCAAAATATCTTCATATCCATGACATGCTCAGGGTCTTTAGTCGCCCATAGTGAAGCGAACTTCGCAGCCTCAGGTAGATCTGAATCATGCTAAGGGAACTAAATTTCTTCTGGCATCCTCCATGCCACCAACGCAATCACAAATAACAACCAGGTGTAGTGGAATGCCTTTCCCTCATCCTAGGCCTCTCTGCAGTCTTCTAAAAATTCATGACACAAGCATTGAGCCCAGTTGTACTGGACTCCTTTGGCATATAGCAAAGCTAAAGAGACTACTGGTACTATTACTTCATCTGTGTGACACTTCTGCAAGATTTTTCTGGCCAAATTTGTGCAACAAAATGCACCGCACCATTTGAGATTGAATGAATGGAATATCCGCACGAATTCTTCACCAGACCAAAATCACTCTTCATTTGGTCCGCCAACTTTTTCTCCTGAGATTTTCCTACAAATGCCTCCACAGGGTCCACTCCTTGGAAAGGAAACAATTTATCCTATGGATTAGCATATTATAGATCGGGATGGGCCCTCCAAACTAGAGGCACCCATCATGCACTAGCGTCAAAATTTGATGTACACGTACTGTGTTGATAGTGCTACGACTAAATTGCAGCACCCACAACATGTTCAAGAGCCACACGTGCTCAACTCCAACCACCCACTTCATTGGCTCTAATCGGGTTACCTCTGATTCTTCATAATATACATTTTTCAGGTATTTTCTTGGTTCCAGCCACAGGAACTTCACATGGTCCCCCAAATCCCAATCCTACATTTTTAAATTTGTTATCTATTATCACCCCAAGAAACTCTCCTGGGTTGTAGCTCGGAGATGCTCGGGAACATTACAAACTCAACTTAATGTTGGAAATGGATGAATGGAAGGAATGATGCTAGTTCAAGCCAGATAACCACTTCTACTATGCTTAACTCTAGACATGCGTGAACACCCCCAGACTTCAAGGATTTAGACCACCAATTGCTCACAGTTTGAGGATTGGGTGAATATGGAGAATATTTACCACACCAGCAGATGCACAAGACCTTGTGATGGTCGGCTGCAACCAGTAAAGAGGTCTGCAAATCTAATTCCTTAATGCTCAGATAGGATGACAGCTCTCTGGCATTAAGTGAAAAGAAACCTGAATAGCACATTCACTGATACATACATGATTCTAACATAGAGGTAGGATGACAACTCCTCTAATTCTAAACATCAAGAGTTCAGGAAAACAGCATATCAGGCACAGCCTGGAACAAAATAGAAATGGAAAGTGAGTAATTAACAGCAAAAGAAGCTCGTATTAGCTGAAAATGAAGACGAGACGCTGCAAGTATCAAAGCCGTAATAGTCTCCAGAAGTTGAACACTACATCAAAACAACAACCATCAACCCTAATTACATCTGGTTTTTGGGTATATATAGAGTTTCATTACAAAGGCACTCAACCATTCTATGTGTGGAGAGGTCATAATTGACCACCAACCACTTTAACTATCTGACTGAGTCTATGAGTGCACTTGCTTGTTGTAGCAGATGAACTTGATATCCTCAGCTGCTCTGCTATCCTTCTCAGGCAGGTGGAGTGTCATATGGATGAAATTCCATAACTATTGAATGCATTTATCTGCTCAAGGCTTGTCATTTTCCCCCTTGGCCATTCTTCTTGTTAAATGCAGTTGTTGAGGAGCTACTGCGCCGAGTACTGGATACTGGCCACCTTCGTCCTTTCGGGAGTATGGAATGGTTAAGGATGTGGATAGTTGGTACGAATGGAGGAGGAAAATTGGCTGTTATATTAGGCGGATCGACGGCAGGGAGTGCTTGGCAAGGAGTACCGGGAGGTATGGAAACAGAGTGGATGAAGGCCGTTGGATCTTGGGCAGGCGGATCCAACAATCATTGGGGGTCGAAGATGCACGAAGTTTAATGGGCGGGGAGGACGGTTTTGGTGGTGAGCGGTATTGATCGCACCGTCGTGGACCGTTGGGTAGTAAACGTACAGGGGTGCGTGATTCCATTCAAGAAGTGACGTGTGGCGGCGGGGAAAGGGAAAACCGCCCTCCCATCGTGCGTTATCGTGCAGTCGGTTTGCAGGCGCGGGGAAAGCGAAAGTCGTCCGATCATGGAGGGGATGATCGGAGGGTAGGGATTTAACCGTGCAGATACATCGGATGTGACAGGGAGATGTTAAGTCTGGGTTACAGTGAAGGTTTTATGGGGGCATGTAGTAGTGTAGGTGCGGGTTTTATAAGTTTTGGTGTATTTACGCCTGGGGCTTCAAAAAGGGCTTTTAATATGATTTTTAACAAAAATCATGGGAAGTTAAGACAAAAGGAGGGTGAGAGAGGTAGAGGAGAAGGTAAGGGCAACCACCATAAGCCTTTCTTTGAGCATGACCAAGGACCAAATTAGCCTCGAGTTTAGGGAATATAGCAGAGCTAACATTGGCTCCTTTTGGGGATGAGATCCTCCCTGTGAAGTCTCAAGAATGTGCAGATCAATGCCTTTCCTCTGAAAACCAATTAGCAAAATTTCCTAGTGTTCCATTGGGCATGGAGTCTAGCTGAGCCTATACTAAAATATATAAAACAACATATTTACAATTTTAAGGCCAAAAGACCTTAAAAAACATAAATTTTCAGAAAACGCCCATTAACTGGGCCATCAAAAACTATCTCTCCTCCCATACTTTGCAGTAAGAAGGCATTGTTCCCTTGAATCTGAGAAATGATAAAAGGCCTTGTCTAGAAAGCATCAAACTTCCCATGGTCGCCTTTCTTCTCTTTCAATGCATCCCACTTAAGAACCAAGTCTCCAACCTGAAAGTTATCTGATTTTGTCCTCTTGTCAAAAGATTCCTTGATTTTCTTCTGATGTGCCACAGAACTTTCAACCAGCTGTTCTCTGATTTGATGTACCTCTGCTAGATCAGTGATCCTCTTTTCCATGTCTTCATTCCTCATTCTATTCTTCTTGTAAGATCTTTGCCATAGGGAGAGTTAACTGAATTGGAAATACAACCTCAACACCATATACCAGCTTGAATGGAGAATTCCCTGTGGATTTCTTAATGGTCACTCTGTCAGCCCACAGTGCATACCTGAGCTTAGAATCCCAATTCTTTTTGTTGTCTTCCAATAGCTTTTTGATTATCCTTACCAGGCTTTTGTTGGAAGATTCTGCTAGACCATTGCCTTGAGGGTACTATGAGGTGGAATTAACCATCTTAATGCCCATTGAGTCACACACGTCCACCAACTCTTTTGCCCTGAAGGCTGCTACATTATCTGTGATCAATTTACATGGAAAACCAAATCTGGTGAAGATATTCTTTGTCAAAAACTTCATGACCACATTATGATCAGCCTTTCTGGTAGGGATGGCTTCAATCCATTTAGTGAAGTAATCAGTGGCTACTAATATCCATCTGTGTTGGACACTGGAATGTGGATTGATTTCTCCAATGAAATCCAAGCCCCACTGCTGAAAAGGGCCATTTACATGTATTGGTTTCAAGGGTAGGGACTTCAATTGTTGTTTCCCTTCAAATCTTTGGCACCTGTCACAAGATTTAACAAATGAAAAGACATTAGAAAATAAAGTGGGCCAATAGTACCCAGCTCTGAGAATTTTGTGGGCTGTAGTTTTCTAATAGTGATGCCCTCCACACATGTTGGAATGAAACTACTGCATGAATTCAATGGATTGTTCTTTGTCCAGGCACCTCAGAAGCATTCTAGAGGGGTCCCTCCAGTAGAGCAGATTTTCATGAATGCAATATTTCGCTGCCTTGAGCTTAACAGTTCTAGCTTGGCTTGCACTACAGCCTGGAGGGATTTCTAGCTTTAGCAAAAATTAGGCTATTGCAGAGTACCAATCACAAGAAGCTATATTTTCTGCCAATGATTGTTTTTTCCCTGGTTCAACTGCTTCCTCTTCTTCTGTTTGACCATTTTCTACATCTGTGCTTATGAGATTTATGTCCAGCATTCTGTAATTTTCTTCAGCCAATAACCTGGCAAGGCCCTGACCTCTGACAAGCTTGGTGGGCTTTAGTTCTATATTAAATTCAATCAGTTTTGCAATCCATTTAGCCCTTCTTCCATCAGCAATAGGATGTGTTAGGACATCCTTTATTGAAGCAAGGGCACATATGCAATTATCTTGGAATGTAGAATGTAAACTTTGAAAGCTTTTAAAGACTTGATAAGGGCATATGATTGTTTCTCAATGATATCATACTTTAGCTCAACATCTCTCAAAGTTTTGCTGAAGAATGCCACTGGATGCTCTGAGCCTTCTTCATTTGCTTGCAATAAAACTACTCCAAGGGTGTCATCAGAGGCAAATGAAAATATATGGAACTCCTTGTTGTAATCTGGACTGCTTAACGTAGGAGCTTCCATAATGGATTTCTTAATGGACTCAAAGGATCTTCTTTCTAAATCAGTCCACTTGACCTCTGACCCCTTTTTCAACATGGAGGTAATATGCTTTACAAGTTCTGCAAAATTTGGGATAAACCTCCTCACAAAATTTATTTTGCCCAGAAAGGATTGAATATCCTTCTTTGACCTCGGGACAGACAAAGTCTGTATTTCTCTTACTCTTTCTGGGTCAATCTTGACACCTGCAGTAGAAACAACATGTCCTAACAACTTGCCTTCTTCTAAAGCAAACTGTGATTTTTTAGGATTGACTGAAATCCCAAACCTCCTGCACTTTAGGAACACTTTCTTCAAATGCTACAAATGATCATTGTGGCTGCTGGAGTACACTGTTATATCATCTAGGTAGACAAGGACAAACTTATCCTTCTCCCCTACAAATGCTATATCCATAGCTCTCTGAAAGGTGGCTCCAGCATTCATCAGCCCAAAAGGCATCTTGGAATACATAAAAGTGCCCCAAGGAGTGGTGAGTGCAGTCTTCTCTTGGTCATCTGGATGTACAGTGACCTGATTATACCCTGAAAATCCATCCAGGAAAGACATTACTTTGGCTCCTGAGACCTTCTGCAGCAAATGCTCCATCTTGGGTGGAGGATATTTGTCTTTCTTAGAGAATTTGTTTAAGTTTCTGAAATCAATGCAGAGTCTGATTTCTCCGCTTTTCTTCCTCACCACTACTAGGTTAGCTACCCACTTTGAATATCTGAGGGGAACTATGATTTTGGCAGCTAGTAACTTCTTGATTTGTTTTTCAATCAGAGGTAGGAGCAAAGGATTTATTGGTCTCAACTTCTGCTTGAAAGGGATGGTGTCTTTCTCTAAAGGGATTTTATGCTAGATGATCCTCTTGTCATATGTTTTCAGGTCACTATATTCCCAGGAAAAAACATCAGCAAATTGCTTCATTAAATTGCTGTATTCAGAACTTTGGGCAACAGATAAATTGGTGGAAAGATTTATATATCTTGGATGATCTGGACTCCCTATATTATTCTTACAGACTGCGGATTGGTCTTCTTTTTGGGTAGCCTTATAAGGCACATCGTTCTGGTCAAACAACTTTTCTAAAGGGACTAGGCCTTTAGGTATGTGATTGCTGGGCAGTTGGACAATGTTATCTTTACCAATTCTATTTTTAAGCTGGGGCTGGGGATTTTCTTCCAAGGCTTCATTCTCTTGGTCAATTTGCATTTCAGAGAATTCATCAATGAATTGAAGAAACCTGTTTACCTCATAATCATCCTCAAAAGCTTTCCAATGCTGGACATTATCAGGCAAGGATGGTCTGTATTTCATTTGAACTTCATATACTAGTCTGGGGGGCATGGGAGGGAAAAACATGCTAGCAGACATAGCAAGGGAATCAACAAGCTGATTTCTGACTCTAGGGATATAAGAGATACAAAAATTGTCAAAAGAATCTTTGAGTCTCCATACCTCATCTCTATATGCTTTCAGCCTTGGGTGCTTTGCTTGAAATGTTCTGTTTACTTGTTGAATGATAAGATTAGCATCTCCAAACACCTTTATGTTTTTTATTCTTCTATCTCTGGCTGCGTTGAGACCCAATATCAAAGCCTCATACTCTGCTATATTGTTGGTGACTTGAAATGCCAGCTTAAAAGACAGATGTGTGCTTTCTTGTTTTGGAGATATCAACACCACCCCTGCTCCTGCAGTCTCCCTGGAACATGCTCCATCAAAGAACATTTCCCAAACTTGACTTCCTTGCTCCCCCTCAGTCTGGACTATTGGTTTCTTTAGTCGCAATGAGGCCTTCTGGGACTCTTCTATTTGGAGAATACAAGCTCCAAAATTAGTGTCTACATCATAAATGGGATGATTAGAAGGATTCTTCTCATCACTGATGATGTATGCCAATTGTGCTTCTCTGTATAATCTCTTTCTTTCTCCTCCAAAAACGGGGCAGTGGCATAAGATAAATCATTTTGTAATGTCCCACCTAGCCTCTTAATCCATCCTCTGGACAGTGACATGCCAAACTTGGGAGGGACATCTACTACCACAATGTCCATCACCATGCTCTTCATGGGCAGCTGTTAAGATATGGTATGTTCTATGCTTATAACAGTTTACTTCTTTTTCTTATTATATTCCACCGATTAGCAATCACATGTACATAAAGTATAGTGCAGATAGAACATTAAACGATCGACAGAAAACAAGCCAAGACAAGAGACACAAGATGTGGTGGCTAGCCAGGGACAAAACCCACAATTTGTGGGGAAACCCTTTGATCAAATCATCTTTTATCTTCAATAATTCAGCAGAGAGAAATAGTACAATAAATCTGATTCATATCAGCAGTAGCAAACCCTAGATCAGTAGCATCAGCATTATCAGCTTCATTATCAAACTAGGGTAGACCATATCTCACAAACCGACCGTCGAATTGACTTCATTCCACCACCAAAAGTTTCGGCTTCCAAAGGAGGTTCAGATGAACCTACAACACAATTTAGATGAGGAGATATTCTAGGTCATGCAAGTCGATCTTTGCTTCTGCAGTTGCAGCTTCAGTTTCAGCAGTTTCCGGCTTCAAACTAGGGCAATCGATATCTTGCAAACCGTTCGTCGGATTGACTTCATTCCACCACCAAAAGTTGCGGCTTTCAAAGGAGGTTCAGATGAACCTACAGAACATTTCCAAAGAGGAGATCTTCTAGGCCACGCAAGTCAATCTTTACTTCTGCAGTTGCAGCTTCAAATTCAACAGCTTCCAGCTTCAAACTAGGGCAGTCGATATCTTGCAAACCGTTCGTCGGATTGACTTCATTCCACCACCAAAAGTTGCGGCTTTCAAAGGAGGTTCAGATGAACCTATAGTGTAGTTCCAAAGAGGAGATCTTCTAGGCCACGCAAGTCAATATTTACTTCTGCAGTTGCAGCTTCAAATTCAACAGCTTCCGGCTTCACATGTGAGAGAGAGAGAGACCCATTTCAGCGCAGTAGAGAAGAGACTCATATCTGCGCAGTAGAGAGAGAGAGATGTGATGAGATGAGTGAGTCCAAATGAGGAAATTCCTCTTATATTTATACACAACGTTGGTGGGTGAATAGATGCGACTGTTGGGCTTCTGAGCCTACATGAGTTGTAGGTCGGCTTGATAATAATTCCATAATCAAAATAAATTCATATCTCCATGAATACTTATCGGAATTGGATGATCTTTATATCAATCCTACACCTATCGATGAGAGGAATCTAATAAAAATATTATTAGCCATGAATAATATGACCCACATGAAGTTTTTCCCTGGTTGCCAATTTTAACACTCCCTCTCAACCATGTAGAACTTCATCTGCAATCTGTTTATCGGTCGTTACTATTCATCCATCAAATGCACTGCCTTGTACAGCCTGACCCTTGCCCTTCTCTGCTCTATTTTTCCCGTTCTACTTTGTCTTGTTCTGCCCTGCACTGATCTGTACTGTTTGTTCTGTTCTGCTCTGCTCTTGCATTGTTCTGTTCTACTCTGCTTTTGTCCGAATTATGAAGAAGAAGAAATGATCGAGGATGTATCATACTGACTCAAAGTCAGTCTCAGAGTATGTACCACTGGTCCCAGACCAGTCTCAACCAACCCAAATTCAGCGTCATAGTGAGTACAACTCCAATGGTACCAGACCAATATCATCCTTCACTGACTCAAAGTCAGTCTCAGAGTATGTACCACTGGTCCCAGACCAGTCTCAACCGACCTGAAGTCAGCTTCATAGTAAGTACCACTCCTACCACTGGTCCCAGACCAGTATCATTGATCCCAGATCAATGGAGGTCATCCTAGCGTAGGGAGTACGATAGATACAACAATGCGCCCATTGGTATTACTATGGTCCCTAACTTCATTTCCCTGCTCATTGATCAGATGAGAGGTACTTCCCATGAGTCCCAGACTGCATGGGTAGGATGCCTCGACAGGAGAACTAATCAATCCTGTCCTCATAGGAGAACACATCAATCCAGACCTCACAGGAGAACACATCAATCCTGCTACAATCGCCATGGAGAACACATCAATCCAGGCTGCCATGGAGAACACATCAATCCAAGCCTCATAGGAGAACTAATCATCCTGCTACATAGGAGAGCGAGTCATCCTGTTCCACAAGAGAGCAAATCATCTTGTCCCACAAGAGAGCGAATCATCTTGTTCCAGTGCGCACCACCAGTGGAGGGTGAGTCACCCTGTGGTCGTATGTTGCTCCAGTAATAACCGCAAGCCCTCAGAGCTCCCAGAGCTCAATGTATGCAACAAGCAGGACCCTTGTACAAGGGTTTCTTGCCGACTCCAAGTCGTTTGGGAAAATCACAGATTAGATCTTTCCTCGGGGCTTTGACAAGGTGTATCAACCTGTACATCATCTTAATGCGATGGAGCCTCCTTGCCCATCAACTTACCATATCCAAGATGATGTCTATCTGCTGGAGAAATCGATGAATACGGGATTCCTCAATAATCGAATCCCACCTCTGGTTGTTATAGAGAATCACAGTGGTATCCAATGTAAATCGAAACAGCTCTCTGAAGAGCTTTCGCAACCAGACTACCTCACAGGAGGTTATGCTAGCAACAATATATCCTGCTTCGGCGGTTCTCAAAGCCACCAACTTCTGCTTCCTTCTCATCCAGGATGTCGAAGCAGATCCCAAGGTGAAACGACACCCCGAAATTGCTCTTACGGTCCACCACACTGCCTGCCCAATCAACATCAGTATATCCAAGTAGTCTCACATCTTCGGCAGTGTATCTTAATCCATGAGAGATTGTGTCTTGAAGACATCTAAGAAGATTCCTGGCATCAATTCAGTGAGGCTCAACCAAATATGAGCTCACAATGCTAACTGCAAAACATATGTTCGGACGGAGGTTCACTAAGAACATCAATGCGAATGAGTTTTTGAAACTCAGAGGCATTTCCCAAGTCTGGTTCGACATCACTACCATATAACTTCTAAAAGTTAAGATCCTCGAGGTAGTCACAGGCTTGCAGTCCATCATACCGAATCTTTCCAATATCTTTACCACATATTTTCCTTGAGATAGGAAAATTTCCCTTGGCTTCTGCCATACTTCAAGTCGTTGGTCCCTTATTTCAAATTCAGAAGCCAGCTCCCTCTTACATTTGTCAATGAGAGGGTCTACACCTGTTAGAAAGAGGTCATCCACATACAACACCAGCATGAGAGGCTTGTCATCTTCAACCTTAAAGTAAAGGTTAGGAACGGCTTCACTCCTAGTGAATCCCAACTTCATCAAGTAGCTATCGATCCTCTCATACCATGCTCGGGGTGCTTGCTTCAGCCCATAGAGAGCCTTCTTCAACATGCATACGTGAGATTTTCAATCATAAATCTCAAATCCTTCGGGTTGCTCCACGTATACCTCTTCTTTGATCAAACCGTGCAAGAATGCAATCTTGACATCCATCTGATGTAGGTTCCATCCTTGTGAAGCGGCAAGGGCTATGATCGAGCGGATGGTCGTATATCTGGCAACAGGTGCAAATATCTCATCATAGTCTATACCTTCCTTCTGGGATAGACCAAGAGCAACAAAATGAACCTTATACTTTTCCATACTTCCATTTGCTGCATGCTTTATCTTGTAAAGCGATTTGGAAGTAACAACAGTCTTGTCCTGGGGTCTGGGAACTACTTCCCAAACATCATTCTTTATGATAGACTCATATTCTATGGTCATAGCATCCTTCCATAGTTAATTCTTGACGACATCTGAGAATGATGAAGGCTCATTTTGTAAGATCGTGCTCATGATGGTCAGGTATCCCTGATACCTGTTAATTTTCTTACTTTGATGGAAGGTTCCTCGGGGTGCAGCATGTCCTTCAACATCATCAAGTAACCCCTTAAGCCATGAAGGCCTCTTCCTAGAAGAGGAAGGCTCATATGGAGGAGGATGAATCAGATCCATGGGTTCTTCTATATTAGGCATTGATTCATCATCCTTTTCTTTCGGTTCCCTAGTGTCGGCTTCTTGAGAGCTCCTCAAAGTCAGAAGATTGATCACCTTGCTAAGAGCCATATCTTCATCAAAGATGACATCATGACTAATTATGACTTCCCTTTGACCGGCTACATAGATTCTATAGCCTTTAGTATTTTCATCATAGCCCACAAAAAATTCCCTTCTTTCTGTGGAGCTGTAACAAGGGTCTTTTTCACCTCTAGTTATCTCACATTACAAGTCAATCCGGGAGCGTTTTGTTATTGTAAAGGATATCTCAATTTGAGGCTATTTGTCAGGATAATGCTTCGTAGTATCGATCTAAAGAATACAAGAGTAAACGGATGCTAAGCTACGCTAAATTACTTTTGCATAAAGAAATCACACACGCAGCAACTTCGTCGGTTGAGGGTATGGAATTAGTAACCTATCCCCCTAGAAACTGATGAAGGAGTATGGATCATGATCTGGGAGCATTATAGCGTCTGCTGTATCTCACAACAGCCTTGACCCTCCTCTCATGCCACTTCAATAACTACAAGCGAAAGGAACAGCAAGAAAACAGAATGGAACAGCAACTTCAGAAATGGAACAGCAATAAAAGGAACGGCAGTAAATGGAACGGCAGTAAAGAAACTAAGTCTCGCGAGGTCAACACTTCCAATCCTTGGCACACACTTACATTCAAAAAGGAAAGCAATCGTTTATACAAGTTTGCAGCTTAATCAAATGGAACAGCAAATTATTAAAGACAGGAAACGTCAATCATATATATATCAAATGGAACAGCAAATCATTAAAGACAGGAAACGTCAATCATATGTACACGATCTGCGATAATTACCAATAGTCCATTACTCCAATCACCTGTAGCTGAAATATTCTACTTATGAATTCTGTAATTGATGCAAACAACTCAGATCAACAGTATGCGAAGAATCCTGAAAGTATGATATGAACTTGTTACAGAGATTTATAACAGGAAAGCTACAGATGAATAAGTATGAGACGACATGCAATCATAATAGATTATAAGAAACAAACCACACAAAGCAGAATTGTAATGGTACAATCAGCCAGTGTCCGTTGGAGCCGGGCCCGAAGCTTCCAATGGCGCACCCCCGTAAACTACTTCAGACGCAGGGAGAAATTAACACCAAAGATATTATATTAACACATCAATGAGAGTAAAAAACTAAGTTCAGAGAGACTCAATAGTCTGAGTTCAACTGACAGTAAAATCTGTGAACAGAAAGTTAAAGATACAACATAAAATCCTCCCTCATTTCCAATGCTGCCCCCCTTTTATACAATTAACGGCGGAGTTCTCCAGACGACAAAACGATTGAACATAGCGATCCCTCAGGATCAAAGATCCTGAGTGATCCGCTAAACTGTTAACGCCTTCCTTTACTCGGCCTGTATTTCCGAATCTGGCAGTCCTTCATCTCGTTCCGGACTGATCTTCCTTGATTTACTCGACCTGGTCTGAACCTTATTTAGAATTGGAGGGACAGCCGTTATCTTCTCATCAAATTCTCGTTTTGCGTTGCGCCTTCTTGCTTTTACCTTTCCCTGTGTAGAGAAGACAACTATTAGTGATTGGATCATTTTGGACTCGTTCTCGTTGCGTTTTCCCTACTTTATAATAAAGAAAAGATTACAACTATTGCTTAAAACATCACTAAATTATTTATTAAAACATACCTTCCCAATGCTCTACACACCCCCCAACTTACTCTGTTTCATGGCCTCATGAAAACGTTATAATTAACATGGAGAGTAGTAAGAGAATAGGCTGGAGAGGGTACTTCATGAGGGGGTCTGCAACCATGATAGGCAACCAGATTATCAAAGAAGTAATGCAACTGAGCTGCAGGCATATTATACAAGGCCTGGTACCCCGGTGCAGGGTGCCAGATAATTGGGCTACGGAACCGATATCCTAACCATGATGGTCCAGCTTGCAGAATGCACTGGCCATAAAAGGGCAATCGTTCAGGAGCCAGCTCAAAGTTCTCGTATTTGAAGGGCTCCCTGAGCTGGACGCTTGGGGTAGAAATCCGATAACGGAATTTGGCAGCCTCCAAGGCAGAATCTTTAATAACCAGGAAGTATTCTAAGCTATTTCGGATCAACTCCTCATGCATGGGTCCTAGTAGTTCTATAACGCCAGGGTTTCTCATAAGGCTTTTGTGTGATTGCCATAGGCGAACTGGATCTTGAGGCTCAGCCCTGACCCATAGATCTAGGCTATGCTCCTGCCTCTGAAAGGCATTGTAAGCCCTGAGCCACTTTAACTAATTGACCCCGAATGAAACAAAGGCTTGCAGCTGTATATCCCCCACAAAGGGACCAGGGTTTAGGTCAGTTTCCTGCTCAAGCACCATATTGTGCAAATAAAATTCGCATAATAATCGTTGGACCTTAACCCCATAATGTTTGCAACAATCAATGAAATCATTAACAGTATTAATCTGAATGGGGGCACCTGCCCTGACAGCTTTTATTTTCAATCTTAAGTATCTTTCAAGGAGGAATAAAGCATAATTCTTCGCGGGGGCCCTGCAAGTCAAAACATCATCATACAACGAACATATAGTGTCCAATTGTTTAATAACAACATCTAGTCGACGTGTTACCTTAGCAACCTTTTCCTGTTCCTTCTGCCATCCTTCAAAAGCCTGACTCTCTGATTGACTCATGTTTCTCAGTTGTTGTTGCAGTTCTTCATGTTTTTCCAGAGGGATCCTTTGTTCCTCTAACTGCTCAGCCCTCTGCTGCAATTCTTCGTATTTTTCTCGAGGAATCCTCTGCTCAACTTCCTGTTGCAGCTCCTCATATTTCTCTCGAGGGATCATTTGTTCCCGTAGCTGTTCAGCCTCCTGTTGGGCCTGTCTTATCTCGCGGCGCAAGGCCTTGGTTTTTGGATCCCTTTCCCATGATTCCTTGGAGGCAGGAAATTTCGCCTGGACCTTCACATTTCGTCGCTTAATTTTCCCTGAAGGTGGTGTCTCAGTGTGAACTGCTCTATTTTCCCCTTCCTTATTGACATGTATAAAAGGGTACGGTGGTCCCTCTGTAAATGGGATGTCGTCTTGTGGCTCAGTTTTAATTGGAACGGCATTCTGGTGCTCTATTCCAGATGGAACAGCATTTTGTTCCTTAGTATTAATTGGAACAGCTGCAGGTTCGCTGGCAGAGTATCGACCTACTAGATGACTATAGGTGCTCTGCCTTCTCCTCTGACAGGACCCAGCTATATTTGTCCTTCTTTTTCTTCTTATAGTCCTCCTTATTCTCAAACTGGCTTTCAGACTTCGAATTTTCTGCCCAAGCTGGCCTATAATATTCAACAATTTCTGCTGTTTTCTTCTCAACTTCGTAATTTCTCTTGCCTCGGCTGTGGGCACATGGGTGGCCCTCAGTTCTGCTCCGCTTTCATCGAGGGTTTCTTCTGTCATTCGGGGAACGTCCTGTTCCCGACAAACATTTTCATCCTCCACGCCATCAGTAGGTGGATCTCCTTTTGGAGTTTTGGGAACGGCTTGTTCCTGATTGGTATTCACATTTTCTTTGTCAACGACAGGGGGTTTTTCTTCCCCTGCCATTCCATCATGCAATTCTTCACGCGTCTCTTCCTCAGAGGGTCCTTCGAGAGGCTCTGCCGGACTGGAGGGTGAAGGATAACCTCTAAGGCTGGCCAAGATGGTGGCCAGCTCTTCTTCCTCCACAGGGGTTTGCGGATGGCTACCCCCCAATTGTTCCATCTCCTTCTCCTGAATTGGCTGCTCAGTAGCTGCCTCTGGATAGCTGGTCTCGGCCGCAGAGTCATCATTCTTATTTCCTTCTTTAGCTTCTACTTCGTTCTCTGTTTGTCCCACGTTTTCCCCAGGTATTTGTTCTGGCGCTGGAGGTTCCTCTATTATTTCAATCGGCTGGTCAATGTTTGGCTGGATTTTTTCCAGCCTACCTCTTATCTTTGCCAACCGAGCTGACTTTCTAGGCCTCTCGGGCTGTTTGGGTGTGCTGGCCACCTGTTCTTCCACCTCCACCTTTCTGCGTTTTCCAAACTGTTCTGGCGTGCCAGAGGAATACCTTCGCTTTAAGGTAGCACGTCTTTCTTCGGGCAATTCCTTACGTTTTTCTGCATGTCTAGTTGCTTTAGGGGTACATTTTTGTTTCCCCAGCTTTATGCATTTCTTCATTTGCTCGGTTGTGCCCGAGGGTTGCTTAGGTTTTGGCGATTCTCTGGGTTTTTTAGGTGTTTCAGAGGTGCTAGCGGGGTGCTTCGCCTTTGGGGATGGTGATGCTGCTTCCCCTCCAATTGCTGTAATAAGTTCCCACCAACTACTCTGCTGCTGAGCGAGACTGTATGTCACTATCAGGTGGATTAACCCGTGGTGGCTAACCACTGCGTCTTCATGGTGTGCCTTTTTCAGGCTCCGAGAGGCATCATGCAGCAATGAATTTAACAATGCAGGGAGATTCACAGCACATTTTCCTTTTAACACAGCTAAGAGCTTAAGGTGACGCGGCCTTACCACATCTTTTCATCCTTCGCTGGTGATGTAGCTCTGTACTACCTTTGCCAGTTCGCTCCAAGGTTCTCCCAGTGTTGTCGGCAGCACTCCTTTTCCCTTCACTGTCAGCTTCTGCCCTTCATCTTGGAAGATTTATACGATCTTTTGCAGTCTTTCTTTCTTTGTCGTCCATATTGGACCTGAGTCTGGTAATCCGGTTACTTCCGCGATTATTTCCTTCGTGACTGCTATCTGCTTCCCATCTACCACTGAGTGTTCTTCCTGCAAATTCTGCAGGAATTCCATGGCCACTATTTCGTTTGATTTGCGCAGGCGGCCAAAATAAGTTAACCACCCTGCCTTTTCTAAGATCTTCCGAGCGGCTTCGGAGACTACGAGCTCGCTCGGCTCGCTTCTGATAGACTTTCCCCCCATGGTTCTGTTTCAGGGTCTAGATGGAACAGCAATGCAAAGAACGTAATTGCGGCAAAAAAAAGAAAAGACACAGAGCATGCATGAATAATTGATCATAAATAACAACTTTTGCAAAAAATAGCATTGTCATGCCGTTAACGCATATCGTACCTTCGTATCATATCATTTCCGAATGATGTGTTAACACGTGGCCGGCGGAGTAATGAAGTCACCTCCCCCCCGCGCGAAATGATAGGCTGCCTCAACCGTCAAATAGAAGAAGGCGGTCATCCCATCACCGAGTCATAATGGAACAACTTATAAAGTTTTGCCATGTTTCAGATTAGACAAGGAAATACCGAGATCGATGCGACAGATAGATCGCGTTTAACATAAGCCTTCGTGATGTGATGCAGAACATAAGGATAGGACGTCTAGCACTCATGGAAAGTCTGAGATAGTCATAGTCAGTACCTTTGCCATAATTGGTAATGATAGATGTTCATGTGACGTATCCATTAAGGTGTAAGATATAATTATTACGAGGATAGAAAGAAATATTTAATAAGATCCAAATTGGTGTATATGTTATGACTCCAATACCATTAACAGAGCTCTGCTGCCGACCGGTGTTTATAACCGTGGCAGAGTTGTTTATTTCACCCCGGAACCATAGTCCTTTTTGTAGTTTTGAAGAGCAATTCTTGTCAACATGCAGGCCATCATGCTGGCTTGGTAACCAGATAACCATGACGCCATTCACCAGAGAGGCGCGAAACGTGGGCAGGCTGGCTCGTGATGAGACCCCCTGTTCCAAGGTTTGTTTATATAATGAACCTGTTGGACCATATCCCTGGTGTGGTGGCCATGATGGGAATGCCACTTCGCTTCCAATCTTATGATCATAGTAGGCTGGTTCTTTAATGAAACCCCCTATCCTGCATTTGACAAATAATTTCTTTTGATTTTGCTTTTGCTTTTTTTCTTTTGAGATGGACTTTTGCTCTTGTATAGTTACACATAAGGGTGGTTCAGCCCTCCTTAAGAGTGGGAATGGCGGAAGAAGTCTTGTTATCCCAATAGGAAGATATAAATTTTCTATTCTTATTTCCAAGTAATAATAAAGAAAATTGTAGGAACGTAACATGATGAAGTTTTCCAACAGGGCAGAGGAGGTGAGACTTATGGCTGAAAAAATGATGAGTGTATGGATCCTTCCTTTGTTGCATCAATACTAGGGCTGTTATAGATAGCGATTTATGATGTGCTGATCTCGATATATCATGCCTTTTATATTTGTTGCATATATAGCTGCTACTTATGGCCTCAGGAAAAGGATGGACAACGCTTTCTTCTTATAGAAAGGACGAGGGCATACTATTTCTTTCTTACAAGGGAGGGTGGGAGGGTTCTTTTGATGCAATGTCCTAAGATAACAAAAGCACTCAAATGCTGCTTGCTAAAAAAGAACTGAAAAAAAACACACAAATGTTGCTCCTTCTAAAAAGGAATAAAAAAAATTCAAAAGTGCTGTTCCTTTTGAAAAGGAACAGCAAAAATTCAAAAGTGCTGTTCCTTTTAAAAAGGAACAGCAAAAACTCAAGGGTGCCGTTCCTTTTGAAAAAGGAACAACAAAGATTCAAAAGTGCTGTTCCTTTTGAAAAGGAACAGCAAAACATGCAGGTGCTGTTCCTTTTCAAAAGGAACAACAAAACACACAAGTGCTGTTCCTGTTGAAAAGGAACAGCAAAAAGTGCTGTTCCTTTTGAAAAGGAACAGCAAAAAAATTCAAGAGTGTTGTTCCTTTTGAAAAGGAACAACAAAACACGCAAGTGCTGTTCCTTTTGAAAAGGAACAGCAAAACACACAAGTGTTGTTCCTTTTGAAAAGGAACAGCAAAACACACAAGTGCTGTTCCTTTTGAAAAGGAACAACAAAACACACAAGTGCTGTTCCTTTTGAAAAGGAACAGCAAAACACACAAGTGATGTTCCTTTTGAAAAGGAACAACAAAAAGTGCTGTTCCTTTTGAAAAGGACAGCGAAAATTCAAGAGTGCTGTTCCTTTTGAAAAGGAACAGCAAAACACACAAGTGCTGTTCCTTTTGAAAAGGAACAGTGAAAACACGCACTCGAAACATATATACAAAATTTACAATCTTATATACAAAATGTGGTAATAAAGAATGAACTTCTTACCAATCTATAGGGGAGGAAGTTTTTGCTTCCTCTCCCATCATCTTGATGTTAGTATCTTGGCGTAGCTGCTGGCAAAATGATTCCCGAGTGAGCGGTTTGCGATACAGACGAACTCGGTGGCCGTTTACCTTAAATGTATATCCAGATCCATCGATTGTAATCAAAGTAAGGGTCCCATTGTCATGGACTTTTTGAATCTCGTATGGTCCCAACCATCGAGTCTGAAGCTTCCCCGGGAAATCCTGAAATCTAGAATCATATAACAGAGCCCAGTCTCCTTCGTGAAATATCTTGTTTTTGATGAGCGCATCATGCCACTTGGCTCGCTGTTGCTGGATGAGTGCTGTATTCTGTAATGCAGCGAGCCTTGTTTCGTCCAACTCATTAATTTGCTGTAATCGATTTTTCTGTGCTTCACTTAAATCCAATCCGACTTCTTGGGCAGTTCGCAGGGTTTGGATCTCAAATTCTATAGGAAAAATGGGTTGCTTTCCAAACACTAAGTGATATGGTGAATAGCCGGTGGTACTTCTCCATGTGGTTTGATAAGCCCACAGTGCCTCCGGTAGTCGGGCGGCCCAATCGCGGCGGTGTGAGGCAACAGTTTTTGTCAAAATTGACTCTATTATCTTATTACTGTTCTCGACTTGCCCATTTGCCTGCGGATGGTATGGGGTGGTAATTTTGTGGTGGATGTGATGGTTATTGAGTGTTGCAGCTAATTTATGTCCCAAAAATTGTGGTCCTCCATCTGTAACCACTTCCCTTGGAAGACCATAATGTACAAACAAATGGAACAAGAACTGTATTACCGACTCCTCTGTAGCTCTGGGTAATGCCTCCCCCTCAACCCATTTGGTAACATATTCAGTTGCCACCAAAATGTAGGTTTTTTGGTTTGATGGGGGGTTGATGGGTCCGACAAAGTCCAGAGCCCAGCGTTCGAAAGGTTCGATCACTAATTGAGGCCGCAAAGGCATTTCGTCTGCTGGGCCAGGTCGTCCTACACGCTGACAACTATCACAGGCGTGGACAAATTTTTTGGCATCTTTGAAAATTGTAGGCCAGTAATATCCCGTTTGTAATACTTTGTGTGCTGTTCTGCGTTCAGCGAAATGTCCTCCACATGGCCCGTCATGGCAGGCTTTCAAGATATCAAAGATTTCGTCTTCTCGAATACATCTTCTGATTTCCATATCTGCGCCTGTGTGAAACAGATAGCCCCCAACCCACGAAAATCGATTGCTTTTCTGGACGATCTGTTTCCGTTCATTGGGAGTTAAATGTTTTGGAAGCTTACCTACTGCGAGATAATTAGCCACATCAGCGTACCAGGGAGTCTGAACAGCGACAACAAATAAGTGTTCATCTGGGAATTGGTCCTCAACTGCTGCTGTTTCAACTGATTTTGGTATTCGTGAAAGAAAATCAGCTACAGGGTTCTCCTTCCCTGGTCGGTCTCTGATTGTAATGTCGAATTCCTGCAACAAGATCAACCACCTGGTTATTCTTCCATTTGTAACAGGCTTGTTTGCTAAATACCTAATAGCAGAATGGTCTGTATACAAAATAACGGGATAGCCTGTAATATAGTGTCTAAACTTATTAATAGCATGTATCACAGCTAAAAATTCTTTTTCGGTGACAGTGTAATTTAATTCAGCCGGAGCCAAATTTTTGCTGATGTAATAGATAGCGTATGGTCTTTTCTCTTCTTCTTGGCCCAAAACTACACCGATTGCTGTGTCTGAGGCGTCGGTTGAAATTTGGAATGGTAAGTTCCAATTAGGTCCTCTGAGAACTGGAGCTGTAGATAGCAACTTCTTTAATTCTGTGAAGGCTCGATCACATTTTTCTGTCCATAAGAAATCAACATTTCCAGTTAATGCATGTAGAGGTGCGGCAATATGTGAGTAATGTTGTATAAATCGTCTATAATACCCAGAAAAACCAAGAAAACTGCGTACCTCTGTTTGATTAGTGGGGGTTGGGATAAGCATGAGTATTTGAATTTTAGCCGGGTCTACCTGAATGCCAGCTGCTGAGATGTAATGTCCCAGAATGAGTCCTTCTGTCATCATCATGTAACATTTTTCGTGACTCAAGCAAAGCCTGGTAGCGATGCAGCGCTCTAGAACTTTTTCGAGAGTGTCCAGGGCTGGATCAAAGTCGTCTCCATATGGTGTGAAATCATCCATATAGACTTCCAATCCATCATTAATTAAATCTGCGAAGATGCTAAGAACAGCCCGTTGGAATGTGGCCGGAGCATTACATAATCCAAAGGGTAAGACTCGGTAGGCGAATGTTCCCCAGGGGCAAGTAAAGGTAGTCTTGTCTTGGTCCTCAGGGGCAATCTGAATCTGGTTATATCCGCTGAAGCCATCCAAGAAAGAAAAAAATTTCTTGCCTGCTAAGGTGTCCAATACCTGGTCTATGAAAGGGAGAGGGAAGAGATCTTTTTGTGTAGCTTTGTTTAATTCTCTGTAATCGACACAGATCCTCCATTTCCCGTTCTTTTTAGGTACTACCACAAGTGGGGAGACCCATTTGCTGTCAGAAATAGGATAAATAAAATTAACGTCTAATAATTTCTGCAGCTCATCTTTTACAACATCTTTTAAATGGGGATTGAGTCTTCTCTGTGGTTGGCGAACAGGTCTTGCATCTTTCTCGATATAGATACGATGTGTACATAGCTGGGGATCAATCCCTTTCATATCGGGATAGTCCCAAGCAAATGCCTCCTGATACTTTCGTAGGAGCTGGATGAGTTTGGTCTCTTGCTCTGGTGTCAGATTAGTGTTAATATTTAAAGTTTTGCCCGGTTCAATTTGTATTACTTTGCTGTTAGCAACAGAGGTTACAGGTATATTTGGGTCATGGTCATCTTTTAGATGATCTTCCTCTAATTCGTTATCAAATGCCGCTTTTATCATAAAGCATTGTGTATACGATGTGGATTATGTTTGATTAATGAATTTATTGATGGCATCATCTTCCGTTTGATCTTTAAAATCTAGCGCTTCCTGGACTGTTAATGGTGGTATAATATTATCAGTAATATATGAGGCTGGGCGCAGATTGGTCAGTGATATATGAGGTGTGATGCTTGGCTGGGCTGGCGGGTACAAGATTAAATTTTTGATATCCGGCCCTCTAGTTATGGTCATGTTTCCCTGCCGGCATCCAATGTAGGCGTCAGCAGTAGCGAGCCATGGTCTACCTAGAATTAGCGGATGTCCATCTAGTCGGGTTTTTGGATTAATCACCAGAAAATCGGTCGGGTATTCCCAAGAGTCCACTGAAACCATGACATCATACAAGGTGCCTTCTGGTCTTATTACTGATCGGTCAGCTAGCTCTAGTAAAGTGGAAGTAGGTTCTACCGATGTGATTCCAAGCTTCTGGCAGGTTGATGTTGTCAGGATATTAATTGCAGCCCCTAGATCTACTAAAACGTTGGTCAGGGTCTGCCCATGGACTTGAACAGTGACAATTGGGTTTCCAGGATCCTCATATTTAATTGGTGTTTCTTTCCCTGATAAGAGGTCGGATAAGGTGCCGACTACCTGGACTCTAGGGTTAGGGGTTATATTTCTTTTTGATTTTATGCTACACAGGTCTTTTATGGTTTTTGCATATATGGGAATATCCTGTATAGCCTGAAGGAATGGAATTCTTATATACAAGTTTTGGAGTTCTCCCAGAATATCAAAATCCGGATATTGCATTTGTCTCGGAATGGCCAGTCGTTCTGGGAAAGGTGGAGAAGATGTAATTACTTGCTGATGAACCTGGTCTTTACTTACATCTTCTTGTTGTGACGGCTGTTCTATCGGTAACTGGTTTTCAATATGAGCGGTTCTATGTCCCTCAGTTTCTATTATTCGCCCAGATCTCAACTGAAGATCATTGCACTCCTGCAGAGCAGATTCAATCTCGGAAGATTCTATAATTTGAAGAGATTGAACTGGTCGATTATTTGGGTTAGGGTTGGGTTGGGCTGGGAGCTGCGGTCTTAGGTTGGGCTGGGGATTTTGTTGCAAGGCTGGCAGAGTTGGTTGAGGGAGCGGAATTGATCCTAGTGTTTGATATGTCGATCTTGGCCAGTTGCTCTGCCAGGGTGAACTTTGCGAAGTGGAAGGGGTCCACTGCGGAGGATATGAATTATTTGGCCAATATGGCGGAGGATAAGGAAAGTTTGGCCAACCAGCTTGGTTCATCCAAGGGTTCGGAGTAGGAAACATTTGAGGCGACCAATTTGAAAACGGGTGCTGAGACTGATTTTGCCACATATTCTGTTGCTGAGCATTAAATTGCAGAGATTGAAAAGAAGAGGAGGGATCTTGAAACATACCAGATTGCCTAGGCTGCCATTGACGACGCTGGTTAATAAAATATGCTGATTCTGGTTCCTCTTCTGCTTCTTTGTACACCGCCTTCAAACCAGGAAGCGAGGGACAGCTTTCAGTCGGATGGTCCTTGGTGCAAATAGCACATATTTGAACTGTATCGAGCGGACATTCTTTCTGGCTATGTTTCTTTCTGCACCGAGGGCAGAAAATTGCCAGATTCTGTTCCGCCTCTGCTTGCTTTTGTTTAGCCTGCACAATATCAAGCTGTGTAGTTAATGTCCCCATGATATCAGTTTTAAAATTCTCTAGCAGATTTCCAAGTTCCACTCGTGATACTCCTTCTATTGATGTTCTATTGTCTCTAGTGAAGCGATCATATTCTGCTGGGTTGATCCTTGTGCTGCCTCTTGAGCTCCTGATACACAGATTAATGATGTCAGCAAAATTTTCCTGATAAATGTCTCCTTTTCCCATAATATTCAACGTTTCAATCCATTGCTCTTTCATACCTCTAATCAATGCAGTTTTCAACACGTTATCGGGCAGAGGTAACGATGCATAGGGAGATCTTTGCAAGTTATATTGGAAACGTTCTACATATTCTTCTAAAGTTTCGTTTGGTCTGGCTGACATTTGAAAGATTTCATCCTTTAGTTCTCTTGATCTACAGTAATCCTGATATTTTTTTAAGAAGGCCACTTTCATTTCTTCCCAATTGTTTATGACTCCACCACCTAAACCCATGAACCATCTCAGAGCTGCTCCCTTCAAAGTAGAGGGAAACAGCTTTAGCTTCTGGGGGTCGGTGGTGTAATCGTATCCCCTGCATAACACATCAAATTCGAATAAAAACGCATCAGGGTCTTCTGATGTGAGTCCATGAAACGTCGGGATATGTTGAAGCGGAATTGCCTTCATCGGTGCATTCACAGCGGAATCCACTATGGGATATTGCAAAGTAGAGGTTTGGGTATTTGGCTGATTCTGCGCCATGGAATCAAATATATGCCAGTAATCTTCAGGAATTTCTAAGAGAGTAATCCTTGGTTGAGGAGGGGTAATCTTAGCGGGAACTGTTTTTACAGCACTCCCTTTATCAGGGATAATGATGGCCCCTACTGTCTGAGGTGAATGAATTCCTTCAACGAGGATTTTTGCAGCACTTCCTTTATCCGGACTGTTTAAAGGCTGGTTTGGTTCAATAGGAGATCTAGATTCCTCGATTTCCCCTGTTTCTCCTTCTCCTTCGCAAAGGTTGCTAAAATTTCCTTCGTGCACTGGTCCAAGAGTCGAATTGTCAGGTTCTTGAAAGTCCTGCTCCTCTGTCTGACTGTGCACCTCAGCAAAGGCTTCAGATGGTGATTCTGAGGCCTGAAGGGAACTAGCAGGTTGTTTAGAGTTTACTTTCCTATAACCTAGTGATTGCTGAGATTCGGCTTTCTTATAAATTTCATCTATAAAGGTCTTTCGTCCAAGGGTCGCCGATCCCTTGGCTTTTTCGGTTTTGGATGGAGGCTTTTGATTCTTTTCTGGCTTTTTCTGCTTAGTCATGCACTCCAATTAAATTACTAAATCAATTCTGCTAGGAAAGCGGACCGTGGAGCAGGGCTTTTACATGCTCCGCACGCAGGTTCTTACCTTCTGTTTTTAAAATCCAATTCTCCCCTAACAGATTCGCACACTACCCTGTTAAAAGACAAATGGCTATACCCTTCCCCGGCAACGGCGCCAAAATGTGGAGCTGTAACAAGGGTCTTTTTCACCTCTAGTTATCTCACATTACAAGTCAATCCGGGAGTGTTTTGTTATTGTAAAGGATATCTCAATTTGAGGCTATTTGTCAGGATAATGCTTCGTAGTATAGATCTAAAGAATACAAGAGTAAACGGATGCTAAGCTACGCTAAATTACTTTTGCATAAAGAAATCACACACGCAGCAACTTCGTCAGTCGAGGGTATGGAATTAGTAACCTATCCCCCTAGAAACTGATGAAGGAGTATGGATCATGATCTGGGAGCATTATAGCGTCTACTGTATCTCACAACAGCCTTGACCCTCCTCTCATGCCACTTCAATAACTGCAAGCGAAAGGAACAGCAAGAAAACAGAATGGAACAGCAACTTCAGAATTGGAACAGTAATAAAAGGAACGGCAGTAAATGGAACGGCAGTAAAGAAACTAAGTCTCGCGAGGTCAACACTTCCAATCCTTGGCACACACTTACATACAAAAAGGAAAGCAATCGTTTATACAAGTTTGTAGCTTAATCAAATGGAACAGCAAATTATTAAAGACAGGAAACGTCAATCATATATATATCAAATGGAACAACAAATCATTAAAGACAGGAAACGTCAATCATATGTACACGATCTGCGATAATCACCAATAGTCCATTACTCCAATCACCTATAGCTGAAATATTCTACTTATGAATTCTGTAATTGATGCAAACAACTCAGATCAACAGTATGCGAAGAATCCTGAAAGTATGATATGAACTTGTTACAGAGATTTATAACAGGAAAGCTACAGATGAATAAGTATGAGATGACATGCAATCATAACAGATTATAAGAAACAAACCACACAAAGCAGAATTGTAATGGTACAATCAGCCAGTGTCCGTTGGAGCCGGGCCCGAAGCTTCCAATGGCGCACCGCCGTAAACTACTTCAGACGCAGGGAGAAATTAACACCAAAGATATTATATTAACGCATCAATGAGAGTACAAAACTAAGTTCAGAGAGACTCAATAGTCTGAGTTCAACTGACAGTAAAATCCGTGAACAGAAAGTTAAAGATACAAAATAAAATCCTCCCTCATTTCCAATGCTACCCCCCTTTTATACAATTAACGGCGGAGTTCTCCAGACGACAAAACAATTGAACATAGCGATCCCTCAGGATCAAAGATCCTGAGTGATCCGCTAAACTGTTAACGCCTTCCTTTACTCGGCCTGTATTTCCGAATCTGGCAGTCCTTCATCTCGTTCCGGACTGATCTTCCTTGATTTACTCGACCTGGTCTGAACCTTATTTAGAATTTGAGGGACAGCCGTTATCTTCTCATCAAATTCTCGTTTTGCGTTGCGCCTTCCTGCTTTTAACTTTCCCTGCGTAGAGAAGACAACTATTAGTGATTGGATCATTTTGGACTCGTTCTCGTTGCATTTTCCCTACTTTATAATAAAGAAAAGATTACAACTATTGCTTAAAACATCACTAAATTATTTATTAAAACATACCTTCCCAATGCTCTACACTTTCCAGATGCTCCCAATTTATTTCTTTTCTCTTTCGGCACATGAAAGTATACAGGGCTTCCAAAAATTTTAAAATGATAAACATCAGGTTTCTTATCGGTGAATTTTTCTTCAGGAGTCTTGGAACCCAATGCTTGATGAGGGCATCGATTTTGTACATATACGGCGGTGATTGTTGTTTCAACCCATAGAAACTTTGGAAGTCTTTGATCATGTAGCATGGCCCGGATAGCTTCCATCATCATGTGGTTCTTCCTTCCCACCACACCATTCTGCTCAGGAGTATGTGGTGTAGTAGTCTCCCTCTTAATGCCAACCTCAAGTATGCCTGAGTGAACCAATTGTAATATATCGGAGGTCGTGCTTTGGCTTGAGGGGAATGGTCCCCTTTTGAGCTTTCCTTCAGCACATCTCGGACATACACCTTCTTTCTCTACTTGGAATTCAGGCATCCCTGTTACCATCTGTCTTACATCGGGTAGAGCTTTGTAATGAAGGTGGGAAAACCTCCGATGCCAAAGTTCGGACTAAAGAGTTGTGTCACAAGACATGACACCTAGCGGACTTCCATCGACCTGATATAATGAATCAACAATAAACCCAAGAGTAAAGGCATCTTTAACATTATTTTTCCATATACATACCTTGCCATTGTTGAAGGTTTCCTTGTAGCCTCTGTCTTCTGTTTCCGAGATGGACACTAGGTTCTTTTGAGGTCAGGCGCATTTAATACATCCTGGAATTTCTAGCCTTCTTGAATGGTTGTCCTCTTTCTCGATCTCTAGCTCTCCTCTTACCTTTGCTGTTGAATTTGTCATTCCTTTGATTTGCCATCAGAGGGATTTTGATCATCATTCTGGTATGAGTCCTTTCTTCTCTTTTCATGAGAAGAAAAGGAAGCAGGAGGACATTTAGGCATGGGAATTTCTTGCACTTCTTCCCTTGTTTCTTCTTGAATGCATCTAGCCATTAATTCCTCGAAACTAGGAATTACATTATTGTTCAGAAGAGTAGTCCTGAACACATACCATTCAGATGGTAATCCTCCGAGAGTTCTGAGTTCCATTTCTCTGTCAGTAATGGTTTCCCCAATAGATAGGAGATCGTTATTAATCTCGGTGATTCTTAAGAAGTATGCTTGCATACTTTCATCTTTACCCTTATTGATTTCCCTCAACTTATTTCTAAGAAACAAAACTTGATTTGCATCATTAACTTTAAATAAACTCACCAGTCTGTCATATATTTCCTTGGAGGTGTCTAGATCAGAGATGTAGGACACCAAGTGCTTGTAGATAGAGTCCCGGATGATCTTCTTTGTTTTTACTTCTCCATTTTTCCATTTGTTCCAGGCAGCAACAGATGCATTTGATGAAGGCTCAACAATATTGCCTCTTACATGGTCCAACACTCCTTGATATTCAAGGGTTAGATCGATAGACATCTTCCATCTGTGATAGCCAGCTTTCTCACGGAGCTTGTCTTCGGCAGGAAAGAGTGTTGAGGACCCCATAGTTCTTTTAGAATAGCCTTGCCAATCTTCTCTTCGGTGATTGCTCTTGCTCTTGCTTGGGCTTTGTCTTCACCTCAACTCTGATACCATGTTAAGATATGGTATGCTATATGCTTATAACATTTTACTTATTTTTCTTATTATATTCCACCGATTAGCAATCACATGTACATAAAGTAAAGTGCAGATAGAACATTAAACAATCGACAGAAAACAAGCCAAGACAAGAGACACAAGATGTGGCAGCTAGCCAGGGACAAACCCCACAATGTGTGGGGAAACCTTTTGATCAAATATTCTTTTATCTTCAATAATTCAGCAGAGAGAAATAGTACAATAAATCTGATTCATATCAGCAGTAGCAAACCCTAGATCAGTAGCATCAGCATTAGCGGCTTCATTATCAAACTAGGGCAGACCATATCTCACAAACCGATCGTCGGATTTACTTCATTCCACCACAAAACGTTTCGGCTTCTAAAGGACGTTCAGATGAACCTATAGTGCAATTTATATGAGGAGATATTCTAGGCCACGCAAGTCAATCTTTGCTTCTGCAGTTGCAGCTTCAGTTTCAGCAGTTTTCGGCTTCAAACTAGGGCAGTCGATATCTTGCAAACTGTTCGTCGGATTGACTTCATTCCACCACCAAAAGTTGTGGCTTTCAAAGGAGGTTCAGATGAACCTATAGTGAAGTTCCAAAGAGGAGATATTCTAGGCCACGCAAGTCAATCTTTACTTCTGCAGTTGCAGCTTCAAATTCAACAGCTTCCGGCTTCAAACTAGGGCAGTCGATATCTTGCAAACCGTTCGTCGGATTGACTTCATTCCACCACCAAAAGTTGCGATTTCAAAGGAGGTTCAGATGAACCTACAACAAAATTCCAAAGAGGAGATATTCTAGGCCACGCAATTCAATCTTTACTTCTGCAGTTGCAGCTTCAAATTCAACAGCTTCCGGCTTCAAACTAGGGCAGTCGATATCGTGCAAACCGTTCGTCAGATTGACTTCATTCCACCACCAAAAGTTGCGCTTTCGAAGGAGGTTCAGATGAACCTACAGAACAGTTCCAAAGAGGAGATCTTCTAGGCCATGCAAGTCAATCTTTACTTCTATAGTTGCAGCTTCAAATTCAACAGCTTCCGGCTTCACATGTGAGAGAGAGAGAGACCCATTTCAGCGTAGTAGAGAAGAGACTCATATCTACGCAGTAGAGAGAGAGAGATGTGATGAAATGAGTGAGTCCAAATGAGGAAAAGTCCTCTTATATTTATACACAACGTTGGTGGGTGAATACTGTTTAGCTTCTGAGCCTACATGAGTTGTAGGTCGGCTTGATAATAATTCCATAATGAAAATAAATTCATATCTCCATGAATACTTATTGGAATTGGATGATCTTTATATCAATCCTACACCTCTCGACGAGAGGAATCTAATAAAAATATTATTAGCCATGAATAAGATGACCCACATGAAGTTTTTCCCTGGTTGCCAATTTTAACAGCAACTGAGTTAGGGTAATGGCTAAATCTTTGATCAATCCCAGACATTTCACCTTTCTTGAATCAAATGAAAATAAATCACGATATGGTCTGGTGATATCAAGGCCTAACTCTTCCATGACAACTTTAGGCATCAAATTGTGACTGGCCCCTGTGTCTAGCAGACAATTGTGGAGAATTTTATTATGACTGGTCAAGGAGACATAAAATGGTGGAGAATTATCATCAGCAGGTTCGGTCACGGGGCTAAGCACAACTGCAGGCTTATCATCTTGCAAATCGACATAGTCAGTGGGGGTTTGTGTGGCTTTCAGCTCAAGAGCATCAAGGATAGGTTTTCTAAAAACTTCACTCTTTACCAGTTCTATCAGAGGCACAGGTATTTTTAACTTCTGGACTTCTGATTCGACACTGAAAGGGGAAGGGGACTTGTCAAGACCTCTTACCTCTTGAACTGGCACTTTGAGGATGGCTGGATCAACTCCTGGTCCTTTCTGTCCGATATTCTGTGACTCTGTTGGGACAATAACTTTTTGGGTAGTATTCTCCTTGACATTGTTTGCTTTCGACCTCAGATGGTATCTTTGCTATTCACCAGTCTGTAGAACAGCCTCTCTGTCCCACTCTTGACTGGTTTAGTCCTACAGCAATGATTCTTCATATGCGGCCAATGTCAAAAAGGCAGTACTGCCTTTATCTTCCATGCAATGAATTTCATCCTCTTCTTCAAGCTGTTCCTCCTCCATGACTACATTTTGGAAAGGAGTTTTAACCCTTTGTTCTTCGTTTGCTTCTTTACCCCTCTGAATGATTTGCAATTGTTCATTTGCTCTTTTGAATGGATTTGGATTTCTTGGAGAAAATGTGTTTGGAAGCCTTGTTTTTCTAGAGCTCTGCTCAACCTTCAGCTTGGATATCTCAGCAGCCAATGACTCTATCATCTTAGTCATCTTGTCTAATTTAGGCTCTGAAGATGAAGCGGAGGAAGAAGAAGCCTCACCTCTTTGCCTCCTTCTATCAGCATGAATTTTGAGCTTTTCTGCAGCCATAATATTAGATTCCACCTCTAGTGCTGCATCTTGCATTTCAGCTAGAGTGGCACATCTTCTTTCTCTCAACAACAGGCAGAAATTAGAGTCAAAAGAATTGGCATAGGCAAGTTTGGCAGAGGTGGGAGTAGGCTTTACTTCAGTTGGTATCTTACTATACATACGATTGAATCTTTTATTAAAACCAGGCAATGATTCCCCATTTTCCCCCCTTAGGTTACCAAACTCAGTATGATAGTATAACAAGTCTTTTTTATCTCCCCAGTGCTTCAAAAATGCATCATCTAAGGCTTTAATGTCAGCAATAGACCCATGGGGAAATTCTATGAACCATTTTCTAGCCTCCCCATCTAGGCTCTAGACAAAAACTCTCATCCATACATCATCTTCACTTATGTCTAAGTTATCAGCATAACTATAAAAAGACTCAAGGTGCTCTTCAGCTGTCACTCCCTCTGTACTAGTGAACTTAGGCATGTATTTCTGATATTCTCCTGTAGGCATGGCATTCAAAGGAATATGCAAGACCAGGGGTCCATACCTAGCAGTTATGATTCTTTCCATCTTTGTGGGTGCCTGTTGGCCTGCCATGACTGAGGTAGGTGGAAAGATACTGGTAGATTGAATGGTAGGGAGCAATGAAATAGATGACATAAATGGAGGAAAATGATGGACGGTATGAGAGACTTTCTTTGGATTGAGATCCAAAAAGGAACTAAATGAACAAGGAGCTTTATGAATCTCTGAAGGTATACCTTCACTAACAATGCTAGGCTCTATATCTTCAAAATGTACGTTCTCAGCTACCAGGATTTCATGCAGAGATTCATAAGATTTTTTAGGCTTACCTGATCCTGATGCTCCTTTCTGTGATGTTTTCTTCGGCTTAACAATCTTCTCAGAGTCAGGTACTGGTTCAGCTGGTGATTTTTGAGGATTTCTCCGAGTATGCCTCACAAACTGAGCCAGAACTGTAATGTGGAGTCGCCACTAGGTTGATCCTCCAGTAGAGTCGCTAGATAGATGATTACAACTAGAAATGTGCCCAGACCTTGTCTATCATCAAAGCTGGAACTGTGTTGTTCTCCCAAGGAAGCTGAGCTTCAATCTCCTCTCCCCGGAAACGGCGCCAATCAATGTTATCACCCCAAGAAACTCTCCTAGGTTGTAGCTCGGAGATGCTCGGGAACATTACAAAATCAACTTAATGTTGGAAATGGATGAATGGAAGGAATGATGTTAGTTCAAGCTAGATAACCACTTCTACTATTCTTAACTCTGGACATGCATGAACACCCCGGACTAAAAGGCTTTAGACCACCAATTTCTCACAGTTTGAGGATTGGGTGGATATGGAGAATACTGACCACACCAGCAGATGCACAAGACCTTGTGATGGTTGGCTGCAACCAGTAAAGAGGTCTGCAAATCTAATTCCCTAATGCGCAGCCAGGATGACAACTCTCTAGCAATAAGTGAAAAGAAACCTGAATAGCACATTCAATGATACATACAAGACTCTAACACAGAGGTAGGATGACAACTCCTCTAATGCTAAACATCAAGAGTTCAGGAAAACAGCATATCAGGCACAGCCTGGAACAGAATAGAAATGGAAAGTGAGAAATTAACAACAAAAGAAGCTTGTATTAGCTGAAAATGAAGACGGGACGCTGCAAGTATGAAAGCAGTCACAATCTCCAGAAGTTGAACTTTGCATCAAAACAACAACCATCAACCCTGATTACATCTAGTTTTTGGGTATATATAGAGTTTCATTACAAAGGCACTCAGCCATTCTGTGTGTGGAGAGTCATAATTGACCACCAACCGCTTTAACTATCTGACTGAGTCTATGAGTGCAATTTCTTGCTGTAGCAGATGAACTTGATATCCTCGGGTGCTCTATTGTCCTTCTCGGGCAGGTGGAGTGTTGTATGGATGAAATTCCATAACTATTGAATGAAATCATCTGCTCAAGGATTTTCCTTTTCCCCCTCGGCCATTCTTCCTGTTAAATGCAGTTGTTGAGGAGCTACTGCGCCGAGTACTAGATACTGGCCACCTTCGTCCTTTCGGGAGTATGGAATGGTTAAGGACATGGATAGTCAGGACAAATGGAGGAGGCGAATCGGTCATTAGATTGGGCGGATCGATGGTAGGGAGTGCTTGGCAAGGAGTACCGGGAGGTATGGAAACGGAGTGGATGAAGGCCGTTGGATCTCGGGCGGGCAGATCCAATGATCATCGGGGGTCGAAGATGTGCAGAGTTTAACGGGCGGGGAGGATGGTTTTGGTGGTGAACGGTATTAGGAGGTGACACGTGGCGGTGGGGAAAGGGAAAATCGCCCTCCCATCTCAAGTTATCGTGCAGTTGGTTTGCAGGCGCGGGGAAAGCGGAAGTCGTCTGATCGCGGAGGGGATGATCAGATGGTAGGGATTTAACCATGTGGATACGTCAGATGTGACAGGGAGATGTTAGGTCAGGGTTATGGTGAAGGTTTTATGGGGGTGTGTAGTAGTGTAGGCGTGGGTTTTATAAGGTTTGGTGTATTTACACCTGGGGCTTTAAAAAGGGCTTTTAATGTGATTTTTAATAAAAAGCACGGGAAGTTAAGACAAAAGGAGGGTGAGAGAGGTAGAGGAGAAGGTAAGGGCAACCACCATAAGCCTTTCATTGAGCATGACCAAGGACCAAATTAGCCTCGAGCTTTAGAGAATATAGCAGAGCTAACAGTATCCAGGACAAAATATTTCCCTCAAATGGCACATTCTCTAGCAGCAAAGTTCTAGAGACCATGAAATTCACTGCATCCGGATCTTTGGGCACTTTATCCGTGGCTTTCCTTGGTGGTATATATGGCAGTAGCTGAGTTATTGGCTCAACCTCCTCTGCACCAATATCCTCTATTCCTCCATGCAATTCTTCCTCATCCAGGTCTAGGAGTTTTGTCCAGTGTTTGGACCTATCCATCTTTCCCTTCTAGTAGACTTCTGTTGGATTTTTCTCTGGTGATTGCCTCACCAGTGCCTGCTGGGGATTCTTCTGCTTTCTATCTCCTGCCATGGATGGTTTAGGCCTCGACGACCTAGGCGTTGTAGTAGGCACAATAGTAGGTGCAGGTTGTTCTGGCTCAGGACGAGTTGCTGTCACTCTCTCAATGAATATTTCACACTGTTAGTTAGTTAAATTTGCGAATCTTGGCTGTGAAATTTTCTCCTTTAGTTCTTTCCCAATCCTTGGTAGACATACAACACTTCCCTTAGCGCAAAAATCTTAAGGTCAATTCCAAGGAAGAAAAGTGTTCAAATGTGGAGTGGCATGCCATATTTATAGCTCAATTTGAATTCAAATCCATTCATTCCTTCCAAATCCTGGTAATTAATGTGTTTTTGGCAATAGATTTCAAAAGTTATGCATCTTAAATTCTCCCCCACGCTCCTTTTAACTGAAAAATCGCAATCCAATCAGCTACAGTTCTTCCAACAGTCACTTTTTGGCCAGAATGCATGAGATCCCCCGTACTAGTGCAACTCTCCTTTGTGCCTTCCCTCGATTCATCATGCAACCCATCCGCTTCGCCAAACTATCCATTTGGCAGTGTAATTTTTATTCTCGTACTCTCTTGAAGATACCTGGAGTACTAATACTATCCCACCACCATATAGTCATTGCGCAGGGGTAGAATCACCTCTATATAACTTTAACCGACTCCCATTGACCTTTCCTGGAAACAACTCCCCATTCAGCTTCACGTGCTGAACTGTGCCTCCATCTATAATCTTCTTCACAATGTATGACCCTAGCCAATGCATTTGGAACTTTCCCAGAAACATTGTGAACTTACTCTCATACAACAAGATGAAATCTCCATTCTTAAAGGTGTGTTTTTTGATATGGTGATCATGCCATGCATTTTCGCGATCCTTTTGCACCTGCTGATGAAAACTCGCTAAGGAGAGCTCTTCATATAATTAAACTAGCTGCGCGAGGCATTACTCCATGGCATATTGATTGACCATGTATGTAACTGCAACAATTCGCAAACTTGGCACGATATACTCCATCAACATTACAACTTCTTGTTCGTAAACCAGTTCGAATGATGTTTGTCTAATCAAATATTTGCAGGTAGTTCTATACACCCATAGAAAAGATCGTATGCACACATCCCAACCATTCCTCTTTGCATTACAGATCTTTGTTAAGGCATTCTCTAGAATTTTTTAAAAGCTTCCACTGTGCCGTTTTCTTGAGGATGATATGGCATACTTTTCTAGTGATACATCTGAAATTATTTAATCAAAGCTGCAACAGTTTCATTCAAGAAGTGTGAACCACTATAACTCATTAACATCTTAGGGCAGCCATATCTAGACAAAATGAATTAAAAAATGAATCTCGCAGTTGTGGTCGTGCTACAATCCTTTACAAGTTGCGCCTTAGCCCACCTGGTTAAATATTCGGTCACTGTAATGATGTATCTGGTGCTTGTCTTCTTTCCCAATGGCTGAATTGTTCCCACAAAGTCTATTGCCCACTTATCAAACACATGTAACGATATTTTCGGGTTCTTAGGAAACACATCTCTTCATGACGACATCCCCATTCGATGATAAACATCACATGCCCTACAATAAGCCTTGTAATCCTTATGCACGATCGACCACCATAGTCTTGCTCTTAGGATCTTCTATGTAGTTTCTCTTCCCTTATAATGTCCTCCTGCAACTCCTTCATGTGCTTCAATGAGGATACTTTTTCGTTCATACTCCTTGACATACCTACGCAATATTTCATCAGATCCCATATTACATAAGTGTCCTGCGACAATAGAGAAATCTGCATCCCAGACAACCAATTTTTTTTTTTTTTTTTTTTTTGTTTCATATACCCTTCAGGAGCTATACCTGTAGAAAATAATTGGATTATGTAATGGTCATCAGCAACGCATACAAGAATGAGATGCACATCAGGAAATCCTTCCTCCAAATTTGTAGGTTGATCACCATTCTCAATCTGCGAGAGGTGATCTGGTCCAACACTCAGTCACCCTGGCTTCAAAATTACTTCGATGTCATATTCTTGAAAGAGCAGCAACCATCTACAGATTTTGGCCCCCAACACAGGCTTGTTGACTAGGTATTTTAAAGCAGAATGGTCTGTGTACATCTTAAAGTGCGAACCCAAAAAATAGTTCCTAAACTTATGAAGTTCATATACCATTGCTAATCCTTCACGCTCTGTGGTTGAATAATTATTTTCTACCTTTGAGAACTTCTTGCCCACAAATGCTATCAGATGGTCGATATCACCTTCACCTCTCTGAGTTAGCACAATTCCTAGTGCTATGCAGGATGCATTTACATGTATGTTGTTGTTGGGAAAAGTATCTATTCAGAACGCCCCTATCCCACTCTAAGGTGTGACAGTGCCTTAGCAACAAACAAGGAAAACTACTTGTGTATTCTTCTTTATGAAATGTAAACGAAGAGGAAGGATAAACTAACCTGTGTCTTGCGCTAGTTTGTTGATCCAATCGCTCTCCTCTTCAACAGCTTCCAGCTCCCTGCTCCCTTACTGGCCCAGCTTCACCAAATTCCTGCAAGATCACAGAAGAGAGAAACTACACGAAGATATAGATTTACATTCATAAAAAGCTCAGGATCAGATTAAGCTAAACATGCAAATATAACAAAACATCACTGATACACAAGCATGTAGAAGAAACTCAAATAGTTTTATTAATGCAATAAGAAGATCCAGGAAGAGATACAACCAAGTGAGTCCCGATCCAACATCTACCTCCCAGCAAAGGAATCCCTTCCTCACCTCCAACAAAGCATAAATCACCCAATGCACTAATCTCAATCTCAAACCAACAACAATTATCTACAAAGTACAAAATTCCAGCCTCTGGATCTCTGGGATGAGGGATCCATATATAGATGTAAGCAGAGAGGATGAGTCAGCTTATGTTTTGACTTGTGGATTCTCTCTGTCAGTTCTTGCTTCCACTTGGAGACTGAGAGCCTCTTACTCATCACTGGTCGAATTCAGTGAGGCAAGTGTCATTGGAGAAGATTCTGGAAGCTTCCATTGTCTCTCCACCTCGTTGAATGACTCTGCCACTTGTCATTTCCCGCTCAACGCACCTGGGTAGTGCATTCAAGTGCGTTGCAACGCACCTAGCCAATGTATTTGGGTGCTTTGCAACGCAGCCAGCTAGTGGAGCATCTGAATTGATCCTGATTTGACTAGTTTTGAGCAGTTTCTGGTGGAGAACTTCTGGGAGAAGCTGTCATTGGTTGACCTTGTTCCTTTAGGGGCAGGAAAAACACTTTTAGGGACTTTGGATCCCTTGGTTTATGGACATTTCATGCTCAGAGCTGTAAGGCACAAAAATGTCTATAACAGTTGCCCCCTAATGTATGAGGCCGTTTATAGGGTGAAATGCTTTATTAGGAGGATCCGAAGTTCTTTCAATGCTGGGAGGAGACCTGTAATAAGATACAATACAATACATTATTTTCATACTATTTTCATGATCTAGCTGAGGCGGGCATTCCCATGCTTAGCTTTATAAATTCATTTTTATGTACATAGGACAGATAATCGTCTGATGGTAGACTGATGATTCTGATGAAGTCATCATCCTTTTGGTAGGATGATCATCTGTGCTGTAATTCTGTACATGTCAATGTCTTTATTTTTCCTGAATATATATCGCAGCCCGGATGGATGAAACTAGATCCGGGGTCTTCAATCTCGTCCGATCTTCACTCGAAGTACAAGTCGATCCATGTGAAAAATGTTTTGAAGTCGAACACGGAAAGACATCGCTTGATTACCAGTCGATGATGTAAACTGTTAACAAGTGTGAGAGGAATCACCGATAAGGATGATGACCCTCAAGGTACTGCAGTACAATTCATGTGGTGTGAATAAAGGACTTGGCGTCAAACACCACGAAAAATCTTTCGGTCGAAGGTCCTTGATGTATACCTGTCGCCGGAAGTGAGAAACTTGCCATTGAGGCATGCAAGCTTCAAAGTACTGAATTGGGTGTTCCTAGATCAACTTCTTGGATAATGAGCTGATGTCGACAAGAAGCGATCCATCAAAGGAGGGCCTTGATGAATCCCACATCAATGACATGGAACGGAGCAAATGATTTTGATGGAGGTGAAAACAATCTGATGATATATGGTTCAGGGTGGCGGTCATGAAAGAATGAAGTATAATGTATGGTAGTGGATGGGACACGGGTGACTTCTCTGGATGACTTCTCTTGAACATATCGGTGACACTTATGTGATGGATTGGTAGCATTTACCCCAAATGTGGATGGTATGGCGAGACCATGGTGATGTGACCGGTGAATGAAACAACCCAACCCGACTCAGGCACGGAGTGGAAGTGTCATGTTTAAGAGCGACTTGCTACCAATAAAGATTCTTTGAGTTTCTTCCCAATTTTTCCCCAGTCATTGCTGACTAGTACCTCTTTATTTTTGTCAAGCTTGAGGAGGATAACATATGCTTGTTCTATAATTTGCCCTTCGGGCAAACCCATCACTATGTTTTAACGAGCCTAGCGATAGTGAAACTCGTTCTCGTCTAAAGACAAGTTTGTCGCTATTAATGTTTTTAACGAGTTTAACGACAAGGATAACTCGGTCCTTTTCATTTTTAGAGAGTTTGAAAAGGTACGTAAAGATAACTCCGAAATTCCTTTTTCGTCATCTAATCCCTTAAGTCCAAAAAAGTATAAAACAATACAGAAGGGATGAATTTTCGATAGTTTTAACGAGGCGAACAAAACAAGCGCTCGATCGTTTTGTGCAATAATCCCTCAAGTCCAAAAGGATTAAAATCTAGAGGAGGGATAGCTCTTCCAGTCGCTTTCATGAGCTGGAAGGCCAAAACTCGGCAATCTTTTCATATTTTACGAGTCAGATGAAAAGAGCTTAAAGAAGACTCGTCTTTTGAGGAACGAGTGATAAAATGGGTAGCAGCTGATTCCAGGTAAGGGTTGGAATTTTCCAAGCATGACAGTGTCACAAGGATGGCTAGTGAAATCACTCTTCGCAGCTGTTCCTCAAAATGGGTAAACAATCAAATGGATGTGAATGATCAGCCAATGGAAAAGTGGAGGTGATGGTGCAAACACGACCAAGGCTTTAATGGCTGATAATGTTACACTCACGGTGGTTATTTACCGGAGGATAGTTCATTTTTTAGCGAGCTTAAACGCAGATTGAAACACTTGCTCGATCTTATGTTTATTTTTTAACGAGCATGAACTATGTGCTAAAACTGCTCGATTATCCAGTCATATGATAAGAATGTCTCATATAAGATGCCATTTTTTATGGAGCTTGCGCCTTACAAAGCTTTGCTCCACATCCTTTCGTTATGCAAGTTCGGAAACGACTAATCCTACGAGTTTAAGGGGTTAGCCTACAGGTTTAAAGGGAGGACCTAAAAATTTAAAAAATAAATAGCCGCCCCTTGCTTGCACTCCAAAAGGTTTGCATGCCCCCAGGTATAAAATACGATTTCAAGGTTACCCCTCAATTTTCAGACAAAACATTTGTTCTATCACGAAAGGCCTACCTCTTTCAGGTTATTCAAAGGTTGTTTTATTCGCGGTGCAAACAAAACACTTCTTCGACGATGTCTACCGAGATAAACAAAGGTAAGCGGCGCCGACCCAACTTACATAACTTTGACAAAAGAATCTTATTCTAGAATAACCCCTCTTCCAATCACGGACGGGGTACAGACTAGTCATATTCTCCCACGGAAACCTACCCTATACCTGAAGTTTTCCTTCCGAAGCAGACCAGGACACATGCCCCCTGGGTTCCAGTCATATCCTTTCGAATTACTCGTGCTCATCGGGAGGACGGACCGTGGGTTGAGACATTTCTTGCGTGAAGAGACCGTTTAGGGATGGTATATGACTATTTGCGATGCATGATCCGGGAAATGAAAGTTGGTCCACGAGCTTGACCACTCTTCCTTCGTGCAGAAAACACATTACTCTAAAGAGTGAGGAGACGATGGCTCCCATGCAATAAATATAGTCTCGTCCAAGGAGTAGGTTATAATCCAAGGGTCCTTGAACGACCATCACGTTCATTTGAACAGTCTTCCCTTTCAATGTTATGGGCACATTGGGGAGGATCCCTAAAGGTCGATTGGTTCCTTTATCCAAGCCTGTCAGATTTCTCATCTCAGGCAAAAGCGATGGCGAACCAAGCGCTTTCCAAGTAGTAGAGGAAATGATACTCACAGAAGCCCCTTCAGCTATGATGGTACCAGCCATGACCATTCTATATATTTGGACGATAATTCTGAATGGTATGCTTGCTGGTAAACGGGGTCTGCCTAGTTGATTCCAATCGAAGGAGACAACTAGGTTGCTTGGTGGTGGGACCGAGTAGACGGCCGGGTATGGCTCTGATGAACTTCCTTCCTGCGATAAAGGAATGGGTAGGTTGCCCCCTTGTTCGTCGGAGTCTGTGTTGATGAAGAGAATTTGGACGGTGTCATCCTTGTTCTCTTCAGTGACTGTGTCATTCGAAGATAAATCCTCTGAAGGCAAGACCGGGTCAACTGCCGCCTCGACCTTTTGAGTTTCATCGGGTATGGATTCAGCCTGTTCATCTTCAATGACAGGCGTTTCAGCTGACCACTTGAGCGGGCCAGCTGGATTCTCAACTAACGAAGGATTCGGCAAGAGTTTTTTATATCCAGGAGGAAGTCGTAACAGTGAAACCAGACGGTCATCCAAAACTCTTTTAGCTTCGTCTAAGAAGGGACAATGGTGGATGGCGTGATCGCCTTCGCACAATTTACAGGGATATCTAGCTCTCCCTTTTTGTCCTGGGACTTCACTTCCGCTAGTTGACGGTGTGCTTTCAACATGGCTATCAGAGGTTGATGCCACCGGATTGTGCAAACGGGGAGACCAGTCCCTTAGTATCTGAGGGATGCAGGGACAATCTCTGTGAAAGTGATCTCCCTTGCAAATGACACATGGCGATTTAGGCCTGGTCAGTGCAGTGTGTGGATTTTCGTTAGACGACACTCGTTTTCCCCCAGTTGCTTTTGGCTCCTTCTTCTTCTTTTCTTTCTTCTTCCTTTCCTTCTTCTCCTTAGGAACTTGAATTTTGGCTTTTCCAGCCCTATCAAGCGAAGAGGAAGGAGGAGAGGAAGAATTAGAGGAAGTAGAAGGTTGGTGGGTAACTCTGGACTGGTCTAACTGCTGATTCGATTGTTCAGGAATAGTGGTGTTCTGAACGAAATTGGTTGAGAAGAGCCAGACTGGTAAGCCAATTGTCAGTCCTGGAAGCGACAATGTGGCCATATGGGGTGCACCAACATCTCCCCAAGAGGAGAAGGGACTAGGATTTCAACCAAGGGGAATTCCTTGGTTGGTAGACCCCATTTTCTCAACCTAAGATCAATGTAGGAAAAGGGTGTGAATGTTCCGTTTAAAATAAATTTTACGACGCTTGGACACAACTTGTTTTTTCAATTTTAAAGAGTCGAGAAAAAACAAAAGATGACTCTAGTCTCCTTCGATTTTTAATGAGCCTGAAGTGACAAGTGCTCAGATGGACCTTTTCCATTAAGGAGTCTGAAAAGGAACGAAAGGGACTGCTCTGGAGATCTAGGTACAGGGTGTGCCAAACAAATCACAAAACTGCAGAATACGTTTTACGGTACGACAGTCAATCTTCCCGAATGCTGTGTTTGGTGCATTGCGATCAGTAGGGCAGCCGACACGGCTTCCTATGGATAAAAGGTTTTAAGCCTATAGGGGTCTCCCAATATATACTCGACGGTACGTGGGAGCACAATCCGTACTGGCACTTATCATCTCGTAGTGGAGGAATCACCCAACCATCAGTGAGGACAACAGTTACCAGGCTTTACGACGCCGGAACACGTCCCTAGCCTAGACCTCTATGTTGTGCGTTAAGTTCCAAAGTGTTGTTAGATTCATTCAATTTATTTTAAGTTGATATTTCTTAGAAGTTTGCCTTTTTGGATCACCACGAGATGTAGATGTAATTCCTAAATGCAATCTAAAGATGATAAGCAAGCATTTATCTCTTTTCAACAATGAAAATCCTAGCTACAAGGGAAAAGAAAGACACAATCTTTTCTCAAAAAGCAAAGATCACACTGTAAATGCACTTTTCCTAAATCAAACCATACAGACTATCAATATGCAAATGCACAAATGCATGTATTTGTTTTCACTTTCTTAATATTGATGCCTAAAAAGAAAGTTGATGTACAAATCTGAATTTGCTTTCAAGTGAAAAACACAAACAAGCTTCTTTTTCGAAATCAAAAAGGGTAGAGAAGATTACGACACTTTATGATTTTGAATTAAACACTCGTTTCGACGCTAGAAAGAGGCAAATTCAAACCAAAGCAAAAGTAAAAAGTATAATCAACTGTCCACAACAAAGGAACTTTCTCCTAAGATCAAAATCAACACTAACGACAGACTTAAATCTAAGGACAAAAGTATGACTATTTTACTTTTCAATGGAAAACTGTAAATGAGGTAACAAATACACAAAGAACACCTACAGTCTTTTTGTACAAAGGAGGTGGAATTAAGGCAGAGAAAAGGGGTTTTCAGATAGGTACACACACTGATAACAGGCTGCAAAAATCAGAGATAAAACTGAACAAAATGAAGCAAAGAACCTCAGCTGCATAGGGCAAGGGCTGATCAGCGCACCTGTTGCACAGAGAAACTGAATTGCAGTGCAGGTAGCCCTCTCGGGACCTGCGTTGAAATGCAGAACCTCTTCACAGAGCCTGTGCTGGGGTAGAAATGAGACTTCTATCCGGGTTCTGGGTCACGGTTTGCAGTTTAATCTATGGATTTTGGCCGAGTAAAAGCAATCAGTAAGGTACAATTAGAGGGATGATTTAAAGGAGGACTAAGAGCTATCACAAAAGGCAATTAGATCATTTGTGGATCAAATGTTCAAATCATAAACAAATCCAAAGGGTGGATTGAAGTAACAGCTACTTTGCATTTGATAATGGCAAATGCATTTCGATTGCTACTTCTGTGTTTATGAAGCAAACAACAAAAGAAACACAAAAAAACTAACTATACACACTCCCCAGTGGAGTCACCATTTTGTTGTTGGGAAAAGTATCTATTCAGAACGCCCCTATCCCACTCTAAGGTGTGACAGTGCCTTAGCAACAAACAAGGAAAACTACCTGTGTATTCTTCTTTATGAAATGTAAACGAAGAGGAAGGATAAACTAACCTGTGTCTTGCGCTAGTTTGTTGATCCAATCGCTCTTCTCTTCAACAGCTTCCAGCTCCCTGCTCCCTTACTGGCCCAGCTTCACCAAATTCCTGCAAGATCACAGAAGAGAGAAACTACATGAAGATATAGATTTACATTCATAAAAAGCTCAGGATCAGATTAAGATAAACATGCAAATATAACAAAACATCACTAATACACAAGCATGTAGAAGAAACTCAAATAGTTTTATTAATGCAATAAGAAGATCCAGGAAGAGATACAACCAAGTGAGTCCCGATCCGGCATCTACCTCCCAGCAAAGGAATCCCTTCCTCACCTCCAACAAAGCATAAATAACCCAATGCACTAATCTCAATCTCAAACCAACAACAATTCTCTACAAAGTACAAAATTCCAGCCTCTGGATCTCTGGGATGAAGGATCCATATATAGATGTAAGCAGAGAGGATGAGTCAGCTTATGTTTTGACTTGTTGCTTCTCTCTGTCAGTTCTTTCTTCCACTTGGAGACTGAGAGCCTCTTACTCATCACTGGTCAAATTCAATGAGGAAAGTGTCATTGGAGAAGATTCTGGAAGCTTCCATTGTCTCTCCACCTCGTTGAATGACTCTGCCACTTGTCATTTCCTGCTCAACGCAACTGGGTAGTGCATTCAAGTGCATTGCAACGCACCTAGCCAGTGTATTTGGGTGCTTTGCAACGCAGCCAGCTAGTGGAGCATCTGAATTGATCCTGATTTGACTAGTTTTGAGCAGTTTCTGGTGGAGAACTTCTGGGAGAAGTTGTCATTGGTTGACCTTGTCCCTTTAGGGGCAGGAACAACACTTTTAGGGACTTTGGATCCTTTGGTTTATGGACATTTCATGCTCAGAGCTGTAAGGCACAAAAATGTCTATAACATATGTGGAATTTCTTCTTCCAGTTGGGGAACACTAGAATAGGTGTTGTAACCATTTTTTCCTTTAAGAAATCCAAACTCTTTTGACAATCTTCATCCCAGTAAAACGTCGCATCCTTTTTCAGAAATTTTTCCATGGGCATAATGATCTGTGCATATTCTTTGATAAACTTCTTATAATATCCTGTATGGCCCAATGTCGTGTGTAGTTGTTTGACATTCTTTGGAGGCTCAAAATTGATAATCACTGCAATTTTGGCAAGGTCTACCATCAACGCCTACTTGCAGACTACATGGCCTAAAAGTATCCCATACAGTACACAAAATATTCATTTCTTCATTTTAAGGGATATCTGATACTTTCGACAAGTATCCAACATGAGGCAAAGACTGGAAACATGTCTCTTTACTAATCCAAACACTATCTAATATTCAAAATAAACCTCCAAAAACTTATAAATAAATTCTTTGAAAGCTTCAACTACCACCCTAGAGAATATTGCATAGGAATTTTTAAGGCCGAAAGGCATAACTGTATACTGAAAACAACCCCATTCAGTAGCGAAGGTAGTCTTAGTCCTATCCTCTGGTGCGATCTTGATCTGATGGTACCCTGAGAACCCGTTAGTAAATGAATAGGCTTCCTGACCTCCAACGTTCTCCAATACTTCGTCTGCTAATGGTGTAGGAAAAGGATCATGGACACAAGCATCATTCAACTTTCTTAAATCTACATAGATCTGAATTTCACCCTTCGTCTTCTTTTCCTGAACCACCATAGGACCATGCCAGTATGATTCTTTGACAACTTCAATAATTTCAGCGACAATCATCTTATCTAACTCTTTGCGCACTTTTTCCCTTTACTTAGGATTCAACCGATAGGGGTGCTACTTCACTGGTTTCGTATCTAGCTTCAGAGTATTCTTCATGACACCCAGATCCCCTACTATCCCTTTTAGATCAGAGAACTTTGTGGGAAACAAGTCCAGATACTATTGTAATAACTAAGTGACTTTGTCCATTGTTTCGTCATCCCAACAGTCTCTGATGCTTGTGAACTTTGGCTTTGTTTCCGACCCAATATTCACCTGCTTAGTATTCAAGGTCTTTGAGATATCAAGGACTTCTGCCTGAGGCCCAACGACTTCACACTATCCTTTTGACTCAGGAATATTGATGTTCCTAGGGTATTCTTCACCTTCCTCAGTGGTCACATTATAGTATCCGAGCGCATGGCATAACAATGTACTCCAGTTCAGTTGTACCTACACAATAGGTTCTTCAGGAATTCAAAATATTTTAGCTTTGATCTCTTGTAATGCTTCGTCAATGCACTCAAATCCATCTTCAAAGCTGAAAGTTAACATGAAACTTTCCTTCATAACATCCCATTGTGCGGTTCCATGTCACATATCCATATCCAGATACCAGTTCATTGGAATCGTATCCAAATTATGGAAGAATATATGAACCTATTCTGGTTGTGGTTCTTCTCCCCATGCTTTCATCCATCGAGCTAAATGCTCACGCAAATCACCCCTTCTAGTATATTTTTTCACAATGCGAGTATTGGCACACCAAATTGCAGCTTCATCATCCATCGATATTACTACCAATATGCAAAGTTTTTCTTATGTGTACCCCACCATCTAGTAGGCATAGCTCTTAACGTGATGTCTAATGCCTAAAACCGATGTTACTCCAGTACATCCCTTTCAAATTTCTACAGAAATAAATTCACATCTTCTAAACCATCCTAATATAGTAAGTTGCATACCTCAGTGGATATACATCAGAGTGACTTGTAATCCTGTTACATCGCAATGATGATACCTCATGCAACCTATTTTTCCAGCGTTTGATCTCCTCATCTGAATATGAATTGCATGAGATGTTCTTCTCCCACGTAATTCGCCCATCTGCCATAGGGTTGATCCGATCTTCATCTCGCGCAGTAATCTTATAGATTTTCTCAATATCGTCTTCCTCATAATAATCGCGGACTCATTCAGTCTATTGTGCACCTTTGGCTAGATCCAATGGAACAGTAACCCTTAGTTCCTTCTTTTCAAATGTCATACTACACTTCTTAAGGTTGATGACTACGTTCATATAAAATTCCCAATCAATTCCAAGCAGTGCTGGGTATGGATTACTATCATCCACTATTTCAATCACTTCAAAATTGGCTATGGCACATGCCCCTTCAATATCCACAGTCACCCCATGTAGGCACCCCATAGGAATAATCTTTTGCTAATTCGCCATTCTCAGCTGGATCAGGGACCACTGTAGCGTTGGTCTTCCCATTCTTAACCAGGTTTTCTTCGACAAAATATTTACATTAGACTCCAAATCAAGGATTACCTGGTCCATTTCAAATTCTCCAATTTGGGCAGCGAATCTCATTTCACGACCAATCCTTTTCTTACTTTTTTCCACCTTATGTACCACATGTTGTTCCGACAATGGCTTATTCTTTCCATTTCAGTTATCTATCAAATCTTACAGTCCATTTACTTCTTTTTGGTCCCTCAGGAGCATCAATTAGGTCTATAAAAAAGATACCAACAATGATGGATCTGTTTCGTGTACGGTATCGACTCCTTCAAGTTTCGCTGTGTGCGTACTTTGAGTCCTTGATGTAGAAGCTCCTGCATCCGCGAAGCTCCTTTTCTCCTCCATAAATGTTTCCTTTACTTTATTCACATTGAATCTAGCCTCCTTGTCAGCATCCGTGTGAACCCATACATTTTCCCCTCATTGTTTCCCTTATCCTCCCTGGTAGTTATGCCGCTTTGTGTGATGATATTAACACTAGTAACCTCTTCATGTGGTTATGATCTCATCATCTGGATGTTCTGAGTAGGTTGCTCAGTTTGGGTTTTCTTTTATTGCGTCTTCGCAATGAGCACGAGACAATATTCTATGACATGATCAAACTGTTGACAATATTGACATGAGGGGTGCGTTGGATTCTGATAATCTCACGCAAAGTGACCTGGTTCTCCAAAATTGTAACAAATGATCTGGCCATGACCTCTTCCAGCTCCTCCTCCTCCTCCTCTTCCTCATCCTTGAAACTCTCCATGTGCTGCAGTTGCACCTTGATCTTGAGGACGAGCCTCCTTCTGTACTCTGTATGTTGGTGTTTTATCCATCATTAATTCATAACACCGGTAGTTGTGATTATCATGACCCATATAGTTACAGAAATTCTAGAACAACCGCTGGGGAGTCTACACAAACTTCTGTAGTAAATGACAATTGTCTGTCGTTTGTTTTATTGTAACATGAAAAATAACGCACCATGGTACCACTCCTGTACTTGGCCCAACGATGTTTTCTGGCTTCATGGGGACAAATCCTCACCCAACAAGGTAATTCTAATACATCGAGAAAGGAGACCATGGCCCTTATGTTTCAAACACCATACTTCTGCGTGGACCTCATTCTGGACTTCTTTTCCCTTTTTTAGGCTCTACAATTCCATATGCAGGCTAGCCAACTATGACTGAATCTGCTGTACTCCCAGATTTGTATCCTCAATAGGTGAGGCTTATAGTTTCATAGCAATCTCTAGCACCACAACTTGCGTTCCAATATTATGCTACGACAGTGGAAATCTCAAATGGGGTAGTAGTGAAGCAATATACCAATCCTTATGTTGGTCGTCCATGATTTGCATGTTAGCCTTGTGGAGTAGAAAATTCAACCTTTGATCAAAGTCCCATGTAGACTCATTCACCTTCTGCTGGATCTCTTTGACCTCTATCACTAACTAGGCTTGCGACTTAGACTTCTTGAATTTATTATTTAGCATTTCCTTTGTTTCCTTCAGTGTCACATTTGGATGAGTCAAACAATACTTAATGTACCAACTCAACGCTCTGTCTTGCAACATTGTGACTAGTTGCACTTTCTTCAGGTCATTTTCTATAATCTGCTGTGACTTCCACACAACATCTGCTACAAGCCAAAACTGTTCAGGGTCTTTTGTTCCTAGAACCTTGAATATGGACATCTTCATAGAATTTTCCATGTTAGATAGTGGAGGTGAAGGTGAAGGTAGAGGCGATGGTTGAGGTGGAGTGGATGGATGCGGTATTCCCGCGATACCTAGATTTACCATCTACAACTCACCTTGAGGTGTTTTCAGAATACTACTTTCTTCGTCACTATCTGACGCTCCCAACAGAGGGATGTACTTAGCACATCAATCTAGATCTCTTATGAACGAATTTCCACTTCGCGTAGTTCCCAATAAATCTCTTCTAAACATTAATTGAATGGCATAACCCTTTTCTCACACAATAGCATTTTAATCCAAGTTTTCAGGGACTTTAGATACTTACCTCTTTTTCCTTTGAAAAACTAACATTTAGCTTCGCTATAACTAACAAATGTATCGATCACAAACTCGGTAATGAAACCACCCAAAATGCTATCGATCCAGTAATCGACAACCCTAATGATCTTGTTTTTTTAAGCTTCCAGGCACTTCACCAATTATGGAGTCCACAAAATAGGGTTATCCAACATCCACCTACCTTGACTATCTGCTAATTTAGATAACCATTCATGTAATTTGCACGAAAAGGAGAAAAATAAAATGTCATGCTCATCTGTATATAGGTATCTATTCAACCACTCTTCCTTCGACAGGCATGGATTCCTGTTTTCCTGGGTTGGAAATTCGCGCAACTTCCGATTTATCCACTTCTCGATCTCCTTCTTAGTTGGGAACCATTTATTCAACATCACGCATTCCTCAAATAGAACCTAATCTCGGCAACAAAACCATTTTTTGGCTTGAGGGGGTCTAGACCCAAGTTTAGAGTTAGCTGCACCAACCAAAGAAACCCTACACTGCCGACCCTTTTGGCAAAAACCTACATAGCGCAGGATGTAGTCTCACCCAAGGTAGTATTGGGGGATGACAGAACCAGGTATCTGCATCCAGAAGTCTATGTGATGGGTTTCTGTTACATCTAGGGTTTTATTCAGACCTTCGCGAACCCTAATCCTTAAACCACAGAAATTACAATAACTTATAGATAACAGATTCTAACCCCACGCCGATTGCTTTAAACATTCATAACATCAAGTAAACTAACAGATCTACCACTTTTGCACATCCATTAAGTGTTTCTTATGATAAATGTAGTAAATAGAGCGAATACATAGTAATTGCAGAAGTAAACATAAACGCACGGATATGTAGATATTGCTCAAATATAGTCTTTATTATATTCAAATATTCTATTACAGACTCTTTTTTCCCTGTGCACACAACTGCAGTGGCTTGCACACTCAGTTACGGACTTACCAAGGTCTCCGTGCACACAGCTGTAGGAGCCTCCCCCTTCACCTAAGTACATAAAACAAACTCTTTTGACTTAGATCACTTGCTCATACATAGATATTCAATGGATATATATCCCCTATGACTCTCTATGACTCCTTTTTATAGCTTCTTCCATTACAATACCATGGTCTGCGAACCATGGGTGGGTCATAAAACAACTTAATTCCTAACAAACTAATAGGATTTGACCTTCCTAAAGCCCCTTTGACTCGTAACGACCTTCACGCTCCACTGCTCAAAATGCGGAGACTTTACAAAAATAACAAAAACTATTACAAAATTGACCCCAGGGGATCCTGTCCCAATAAGCATACCCCACCCGGGTTCACTCAGGATAAATTCCATAAGGAATATTCTTTTCTTAGACTCCCCAGTCCCACAAATAATATCGGTCCTCCAAAACTACTCTTATGGTTGGATGCCCTATCTCATCCTCAAAGAGTATCATATGCAAACTGATTAGACAATCCTCCATTCTTTCTTTCCAGGTGAAGATCATAACACCATATATATCTCTCCCTTTTTAAACCAGGAGGTTTTATTCCATCAAAGGAATGTACTCATTCCTATCACAGAGGAATGTACCTAAGCTTGCTTCTTAGGAATTTTCCAAGTTTCTTCCAAGTAAGAAACTTCTTCTCAGGCTCCTTCTTAACCAGGGACCTATCACAACTCCTCATATAAAGATTTTGGAACAACTAGCTACATGAAGAGCTCCTTCCTTTGATGTCATGAATTTTTTCTTCGTTAAGGAGTCTTCATCTTTGGGAACTTCTACATAGGGCAAGGATCATCCATCACTTTTATCCATGAGTTAGTCATGTCCTCAACTCATCATAAAGTGATCCATCAACTTTTCCGTTTGGCGTTTCTTCATGTCATTATGCTTTTATGCCATATTTTTCGAAAGGACATTACATCCTTCTATATTATTTGTTTGGAAGTCATTCATAGACCTTCCCTTCGACAGTTCTACATAAGCCCAACCAGATGTTAGTTCAAAAATAATCAATGAACACTTTAAATAAAAAATTACCTTTGTGACGGTCTTTAACCATTACATCTTCTTGTAAGTATGAGCACCCTGCATGTAGATTGACATATCTCCCATCGATATCCATTGTCGAGGGTCTCTATCTTTTTTCGAATTCCATCAGGGTCTTCATATCTTTTCGGGAGATATTCTAGTCAAATCTTCTTGGACTTTGGATGTTGAATGCCTTTTCCTTTGTTTCATATTATCTCGATGTCTTCCTTTATTTTATCACACATTTCATTCCCAGGAAATTTCAATCAGAGTTCCTTGATTGTAGATAGCTTCCTCATGATACATATGAGAATATATTATGTTGATTTCATCTAGTGTGACTTATGATTTTGTTGCAATCTTTCAGATGAGGAGATCCTTTCTTTTCTTGATCATATTTCCTAGGATGGAAATAGTGATCTATATTATTTTCAACCATATGACATGATAATCTATTCAAGCATACATACCTCATATTTCTTTTGGTCATCCAAAATTCCTATAGTAGCTTCATTCGAAAGGGATTTATCATTCATGCATTCTTTCCTGTTATGTCTGTTGGCATTATAATGCATGTGTTGTACATGATGGCAAACAACTCATAGAAGACCAACTCACTTATATATATCTAGATGAATCTACGGAAGAGATATAAGATGACAATTCTCAGTATGACAAGTCCAAAGGGGGAGATTGTTTGCATTATGAGACAAGTGTTGTCCTTGATGGCAAATCACACAAATGATAAATTATAACGCAGCAAATTTATTTGATAAATTATAGTGCAACAAAGTTTCCTTCATGTAGAGAAAAGTTCACGCACTTTTATGCAAAAAAAAAAGTTTATTCCATGTAGAGAAAAGTTCACGCACTTTTATGCAGAGAAAAGTTTATTCCATGTAGAGAAAAGTTCACGCACTTTTATGCAGAGAAAATTTTATTCCATGTAGAGAAAAGTTCACGCACTTTTATGCAGAGAAGAGTTTATTTCATGTAGATAAATGTTCACGCACTTTTATGCAGAGAAAAGTTTATTTCATGTAGAGAAAATTTTACGCACTTTCATGCAAGAGAAAAGTTCACACACTTTCATGGTTGGTTCATGGTATTATTCCGACAGTTTTTGATCCTATGGTTTTGGCCCGTGGTATTGCATCCAAAAGTGTTGATCTCACACACTTTCATGGTTGGTTCATGGTATTAGTCCGACAATTTTTGATCCTATGGTTTTTTTCCGTGGTATTGCACCCAAAAGTGTTGATCTCACGCACTTTCATGGTTGGTTCATGGTATTAGTCCAACAATTTTTTGATCCTATGGTATTGGAACGTGGTATTGAGAAAGGACTTAGGCTATAAAAGAGGAAGGAGATCATTTGGAAATGAATCATCTGAATTATCGAATATCTGATAAAGTGATAGATCTGGAATACTGTGATTGGGTTATGGTGCAGATCTGGATCTGAGCTAAAGAGGGATCTCACCGGTTGATGGAGAACAAGATCTAAGGATAGATCAAGATCAAATGGTTTGAAATGAACTATCTCTATATATTTGATTATGCTTATTCTAGATCTGTATATTGAAAAATGATCTGATCTGAAATAGATGCAAGTCATGTTTGAATATTTATAGATCTGTACGTGGGTTGGATTTGGTGTAAGCGCGTATATATGCAGGTTTGGTTCATTGTAGTAGCGTATACAATTTGAGCTATGATATTTGAAGTCACAGGTGGTTCTGGTTGTTGATGGGTTCTTATGACAGTTTAAAGGTGTTAGTATTCTGCATATCCTGTTTGGTTGATTATGTTTAGCTTCAGTATTGATGGATGAGAACTAATATTGGATCAAGATCATAATGACTCATATTTGTGTGATCTGATGGACTAGATCTGGGTGCTAACACATATATTGTCCGTATTGATCTAGTGTTTGGGTGATTCAGAAGATTGATTGGTTATGTACTTCAATGATATTAATGGGTCCAGTATGAAAATTGGATGAAACGTGGCCTTTCAGATTATGTGTTGTGCTTCAGGAATATCCAGTCTGAAAATGTATGAAACGTGGTACCTGGAGGAGAGAAGATTGTAGGTCGGTGCCTATGTACTAGTATCTTAGCTAGTACAAGAGCTAATGGGGTAGTAGCTCCCTTCCAGTAGCAGTTGAAAACTTTGGAGCATTGTAGCAGGTAGCAGCCTGCGTACTAGTAAATGGATCGGCTAGTACAAGAACTATGGGGGTTGTAGCTCCCTTCCAGGAGAGACTGGAGAACGAGAGAGGGTTGTAGCTCTCTGCAGGTAGAAGCCTGCGTACTGGTATAAGACTGCACCAGTACATAAATATTGTAAAAGGATTTTCTTATTAAGAAGAAGATTGAGATGACTTGCAGCAGGTGGTTTTCTCCCACATTGGGTTTCCACCTTATATCATGGTGTTCATGTGTGTGGCTTATGTGTGATGATCTATTCTATTTTACTGCACCTGTTTACTGTTAATATGGTTGATAATGTTCTAATGCACTCATTAAGGATCAACTAATTGAATCATAAGACGTTGTGGAAGTAGCATATATGAATCTGAATATGGAAATGAAAAAGTTTTATTGATGTGATAATACTGATTCACCCCCCCTCTCAGTATTATTTCCAACAATTGGTATCAGAGCAGGTCCTTTGGTAGAAGCTTGATCGCTTGAAGGAGATCCGTGGAACTATGGGAAAGAAGCTTAAGAAGAAAGCACCTAAGAAGAAGAAGACATATCAGAAGAACTATGACAGTGGGAGAATCGATTGGGGATTAGGTATAAGAAGCTCTTCATATTCAGAATCATTTTAGAATGAAGATGAACTATCATGTATGAATTTTCTATCCTCTGATGTTCCAGCTATCTATCCATTTGGAAAAGATGAAAGTGATAGCGAAGCAACTGAATTTTCTTTTATGGGTGAGCAAGAAAAGTATCAAATAGAGGAAGTATTTAGAAGGCTGGTAGACAAAATTAAAGATCAACAAGATCTATTGAACAAAAGGGAATGTGCTTTCAAATAAGAAGTCACCAAACTAAAAGCTCAATCAGAGGAAGGAAACAAGGTAAGAAAGTTACTCAAGGACAAGGAAAATCAATGTCAAAAGTTGCAGGGTGAAGTGACATCATTAAGAGATGAAGTCAATGAAAGAAGCACAAGCATCAAGAAACTCAGAGATAGATCCAGTTACTATGAAAGTCTTGAAGCCACGATTTTCTCGCTAAAGGAAGATCTTGAAGAATCAAAGAAGCAAAATAAAGATCTACTCCAAGCTATTGAAAAACAGGTAAACAAAGATATCAGCTTAAAATATCAATTGGAATGTGCCTTCAGAACTCATCAAATGCAGCAGGATCTGAATGAAGAACAAGAAAAGGAGATTCTCAAACTAAGGCATCAGTTGGAAGAAGGAAGGAAAGTTGAAGAAGACATGAAGAAGCAATGTCTAGAAAAGGAGGAACAACTTCAAGTTGAGGTAAATATCTTGAAAGGTAAATTAGAAGAAAACGATAAACTATTACGATTTCAAGATAGTACTAAAGCCTTGGATGATATTCTTAGTAGTCAAAGGTCTCCTACTATCAAGACTGGTCTTGGTTTTCATGAATCTGTTGAAGGTGAATCAAGTTCACAAGGTGAGGCAAGGAACTCTAAAGAGAAATCTAAAATGATCAACAAGGAGATGAAAGGTCAACCCCATCAACAATCAAGGAAAGAGACTCCTCAAAGAAAATATCTTACTCCTAACTATTTTCGGCCATTTACGCAGATGAATAATATTGAATGTTATGAATGTCATAATCTTGGACATGTTGCATCTAGATGCAGAAGAAGGATGGTTCAAGATTATCACACCGAAAGATCATCACATTCCAGCTACTTCAATGGATATTGTTTTTCTTGCAATTTGTTTGGTCACAAAGCTGTTGATTGCTACAGGATGAATATGAAACATGTAAGATGTTATGCATGTAAAAAGCTTGGACATATAGCTAAGGAATGCAGGAACAAAGTATGGGCACCATACCAAAAGGAGAAAACATCATCATCACACTTGAAGATGTGGAAGAAGAAAGAAGTATAGTCAGAAAGAGGCGGCACAGCACAACATACAGACATAACAGAATTAGAGGAAGCTGGAAGTGTAAAACTTCAGTGTCCTAAATCTCATACACAAGTTTCTTAAAGAGAAGTCACGTATATACACGAGTTGGTTATGGCATAGTCGCGTATATGATTGTTTGAGGAGAGGCATTAGGGACAGGTTCAGGAAAAGGATTAGTCATGGTTCGGTCTATTATTTGCGCTGTTTGATAATGGTTACAATTTGCTTATGATGTGTGGAAATGACTTGAGGGTTAGAAGTGTTTTGTTTCTAACTTGATAATGATGATGTATTGATACTTATTGCTGATATGAATGATCAGATCTGACAGTAAACAAGATGGCACAGGTTTAGGGGGAGCATATGCTTTTAATGCATTGTTGGCATTATGGTTAATAGTCCTTGGTGATGATGCTTATATGGATAAATGATTCATCTTTCTATGATATGGTTATGAGTTGTTCAGATGATTCTTGGGGTTACATAGTTGATATTTAGATCAGATTTGTGGTTGATCCTCCAATGGTGCTTACATGGTGATCTTCATAAGGATAAGGAGAAGTACTTAGCTTGAATTCACATCTTCTTTACTTGATGATGAGTCACTCATATGTTGTTGTCGTCATATGCATAAAGATCATATATTACAGTTATGATGCAGGATTCCTATTGTTCTTGGCACATATATGGATGAGGATTGTTGGCTGGATACATGGATGATTATTCAAAGTTGCATTGTTGGAGACTTGATGATGATGATTTCTTACCTTTATGATGATAGGTTGTTTCGTACATATGTTGATTGATATTCCCAATTGATGATACTTGTCCATGCAGATCTGGATGGCTATGGTGTTTCTCACATATGATAGAATGATTATGTATATACAGAATTATGTTCAAAAGGATGAGTTGATACGGACATACCTTGATGATTCATGCACTAATACAAGTTGCTGGTGACAGATGCTATGGAGCAGATCATTTAGTGTCGTTGCTGATGTTTATCATGATCTTATTTAGGTGTTTGGTCTCTGTTATAAATGTCATGTATATCATTCGATGTAAATGTCATATCAAGACTCATGATGTAATAGTGTGTCTCTATCTATTGTAGTCATTTGATGAAATATTTCAGTCATATCAAGGTCATGTAACGGCCTATGTTGGTTTCCCCACTATGCCTGGGATGAATGATGTAATGTACTTGGTTGTCATTTTCTGGTATATCCCCACTTGGTTGGGAGATGGATGTATGTATGAGTATTTGGTGCTAAGAAGGTCACGTATGATGTATAGAGTCATGTTCTTGTAGAACACCTTTTTGCAGACCTTGCTTACATACAGGGGGAGCATGAACAACACAATTCAGCAAGAGCAGAGCTTTCAACATGTAGCATGAACAGATTGGTACACCTTGGCATATACAAAGGGGGAGCTCATTCAGAGATTTCAACAGGTACTCAGGGGGAGTATGAACAACGGAATGCCTTTCTAGGAAAGAGAATATCTTGGTTCGCCCTTTGCCCTTGATGTCAAAGGGGGAGAGTGATTTGGTATTGTTGCCATCAAGTCCAAAGGGGGAGATTGTTGGCATTATGATGCATGTGTTGTACTTGATAGCAAACAACTCATAGAAGATAAAATCACTTATATATATCTAGATGAATCTACGAAAGAGATATCAGATGACAATTCTCAGTATGACAAGTCCAAAGGGGGAGATTGTTGGCATTATTAGACAAGTGTTGTCCTTGATGGCAAATTACACAAATGATAAATTATAGTGCAGCAAATTTATTTGATAAATTATAGTGCTACAAAGTTTCCTTCATGTAGAGAAAAGTTCACACACTTTTATGCAAAAAAAAAAGTTTATTCCATGTAGAGAAAAGTTCACACACTTTTATGCAGAGAAAAGTTTATTCCATGTAGAGAAACATTCATGAACTTTTATGCAGAGAAAAGTTTACTCCATGTAGATAAAAGTTCATGCACTTTTATGCAGAGAAAAGTTTATTCCATGTAGAGAAAAGTTCACGCACTTTTATGCAGAGAAAAGTTTATTTCATGTAGAGAAAATTTCACGCACTTTTATGCAGAGAAGAGTTTATTTCATGTAGAGAAATGTTCACGCACTTTTATGCAAAGAAAATTTTATTTCATGTAGAGAAAAGTTTACGCACTTTCATGCAAGAGAAAAGTTCACACACTTTCATGGTTGGTTCATGGTATTAGTCCGATAGTTTTTGATCCTATGGTTTTGGCCCGTGGTATTGCATCCAAAAGTGTTGATCTCACGCACTTTCATGGTTGGTTCATGGTATTAGTCCGACAGTTTTTGATCCTATGGTTTTGGTCCGTGGTATTGCACCCAAAAGTGTTGATCTCACGCACTTTCATGGTTGGTTCATGGTATTAGTCCAACAGTTTTTTGATCCTATGGTTTTGGACCGTGGTATTGAGAAAGGACTAAGGCTATAAAAGAGGAAGGAGATCATTTGGAAATGCATCATCTGAATTATCGAATATCTGATAAAGTGATAGATCTGGAATACTGTGATTGGGTTATGGTGCAGATCTGGATCTGAGCTAAAGAGGGATCTCACCGGTTGATTGAGAACAAGATCTAAGGATAGATCGAGATCAAATGGTTTGAAATGAACTATCTCTATATATTTGATTATGCTTATTCTAGATCTGTACATTGAAAAATGATTTGAACTGGGTATAACTTAAGTTTGAAATCGCTGCAAGTCATGTTTGAATATTTATAGATCTGTACGTGGGTTGGCTTTGGTGTAAGCGAGTATATATGCAGGTTTGGTTCATTGTAGTAGCATATACAATTTGAGCTATGATATTTGAAGTCACAGGTGGTTCTAGTTGTTGATGGGTTCTCATGACAGTTTAAAGGTGTCAGTATTCTGCATATCCTGTTTGGTTGATTGTGTTTAGCTTCAGTATTGATGGATGAGAACTAATATTGGATCAGGATCATAATGACTCATATTTGTGGGATCTCATGGACTAGATCTGGGTGCTAACACATATATTATCCGTATTGATCTAGTGTTTGGGTGATTCAGAAGATTGATTGATTATGTACCTCAATGATATTAATGGGTCCAGTATGAAAATTGGATGAAATGTGGCCTTTCATATTATGTGTTGTGCTTCAGGAATATCCAGTCTGAAAATGTATGAAACGTGGTACCTGGAGGAGAGAAGATTGTAGGCTGGCGCCTACGTACTAGTATCTTAGCTAGTACAAGAGCTAAGGGGGTAGTAGCTCCCTTCCAGTAGCAGTTGAAAACTTTGGAGCATTGTAGCAGGTAGCAGCCTGCGTACTAGTAAATGGATCGGCTAGTACAAGAGCTATGGGGGTTGTAGCTCCCTTCCAGGAGAGACTGGAGAACGAGAGAGGGTTGTAGCTCTCTGCAGGTAGAAGCCTGCGTACTGGTATAAGACTGCACCAGTACATAAATATTGTAAAAGGATTTTCTTATTAAGAAGAATATTGAGATGACTTGCAGCAGGTGGTTTTCTCCCACATTGGGTTTCCACCTTATATCATGGTGTTCATGTGTGTGGCTTATGTGTGATGATCTATTCTATTTTACTGCACCTGTTTACTGTTAATATGGTTGATAATGTTCTAATGCACTCATTAAGGATCAACTATGTTGTTAGGAAAAGTATCCAATACGGAATGACCCTATCCCACTCTAAGGGTGATAATACCTCAGCAACAATCGAAGCAAAGCTATCTAAGATTTCTTCTTTATGAAAGTAAAATAGGGGAGAAAGAGATCCACTAACCGATGTCTTTCGCTAATGGTTGATCCAATCTTCTCTCCTTGCTGCTTGCTCCCAGCTCCTTGCTCTTTCACTGGCCCAGCTACACCAAGATCCTGAAAAATGGCAAGAGAGGGAAACTACAAGAAGCATACATTCATAATTGATTCAAGGATTAGAATAAATCAAATACACAAGCATAACAATACATCATTGAGATACATGCATATAGAAGAACCTCAAATGATTTATTAATGGAAGAAATAAAGTTCAGGAAGTGATACAACCATAAGAGGCCCAATCTAGCATCACCTTCCCAGTAGAAAGAAATCTCCTCTTCACCTCCTTCAAAGCAAATCACCCAATAGTTCTAAACTCAAACCAACAGCACTTCCTTACATTCACAAGATTCCAACCTCCCTAGACCTCATGAGAGAGATCTATATATAGGATTTTTGGAGAAAGGATGAGTCAGCTTGAGAGCTGACTAGTGTCCTCTCTCACTTCAGTTATTCTTCAGATCTTGAGTCCACTTGGAGGTTCTTGCTTCCACTTGGAGATCTAGACCCTCTTACTCATCACCAGTCGAATTCCTTGATCCAAGTGTCATTTTGGAAGCTTCCTGGGCATTGACACCTTGAGGAATGACTGTGCCACTTGTCCAAACTCGCCCAGTGAAGGTAGCCTTCTTTGTAGTTGACATTCAGCACAGGTAGACAGTGGAGCAGTTGACATTCAGTGCAGATGCTCAGTGGAGCAGTTGACATGATCCAGAATTGCCTTGTTTTTGAGTGTTTTCAGGTGGAGAACTGTTATTCAGTGCTATGGTTTGCTGACCTTGTTCCTCTAGGGGTAGGAACAACATGTTTAGGGACTTTGGTTCCCTTAGATTATGGACATTTCATGCTTCATGTTGTAAGGCACAAAAATTTCTATAACAGTTGCCCCCTAAAGTATGAGGTCATTTATCGGGTGAAATGCTTTATCAGGATTCAATCGCTGAGAGGTGACCTGTAATAAAATACAATACAATACATTATTTTTCATTCTTCTTTCATGATCTAGCTGAGGCGGGCATTCCCATGCTCAACTTTATAAATTCATTTTGGTACATAGAACAGACGATCGTCTGATGGTAGACTGATAATTCTCTGCTGAAATTATCATCCTTTGAGTAGGATGATCATCTACTGCAATGATGTACATGTCAAATGTCTTTATATGTCCTGAATATATATCGCAGCCCGGATGGATGAAACTAGATCCGGGGTCTTCAAACTCGTTCGATATTCACTCTAAGTACAAGTTGATCCATGTGAGAATTGCGCTAAATTCGAACATGGAAAGACATCGCTTGATTACCGGTCAATGATGTAAACCGTTAACAAGCGCGAGAGGAATCACCGATAATGATAATGACCCTCAAGGTACTGCAGTACAATTCACGTGGTGTGAATAAAGGACTTGGCGTCGAACACCACGCAAAATCTTCTGGTCGAAGGTCATTGATGTATACCTGTCGCCAGGAGTGAGAAACTTGCCATTGAGGCATGCAAGCTTCAAAGTGCTGAGGGGGTTGTTCCTAGATCAAATTCTTGGATAATGAGCTGAAGTCGACAAGAAGCAATCCGTCAAATGAGGGCCTTAATGAATCCCACATCAGTGACACAGAACGGAGCTAATGATTTTAGTGGAGGTGAAAACAATCTGTGACATATGATTCAGGGTCGCGGTCATGGATGGATGAAAGATAATGTATGGCAGTGGATGGGACACGGTTGAATCTTTCTGAACAACATCTCTTGAACATATATCGACACTGATGCGATGGATTGGTAGCATTACCCCAAATGTGGATGGTTTGGTGAGACCATGGTGATGAGACTGGTGAATGAAACAACCCAACCCGATGTGATACGGAAGAAAAGTGTCATGTTCAAGAGCGACTTTGCTACCATTAAAGCTTTGAGGTTCTCCCAATTTTTTCCCCAGTCATTTCTAACCAGTACCTCTTTATTTTTGTCAAGCTTGAGGAGGATAACATATTCTTGTTCTATAACCTACCCTTCGGGCAAGCCCATCGTTATGTTTTAATGAGCCTAGCGATAGGGAAACTTGTTCTCGTTTAAAGACAAGTTTGTCGCTATTTAATCATTTTAACGAGTCTAACGACAAGGAAAACTCGGTCCTTTTCATTTTTAGAGAGTTTGAAAAGGTACAGAAAGTTGACTCCAAAATTCCTTTTTCGTCATCTAATCCCTTAAGTTCGAAAAAGTATAAAACAATACAAAAGGGATGAGTTTTCGATAACTTTAACGAGCCGAATAAAACAAGCGCTCGACCTTTTTGTGCAATAATCCCTCAGGTCCAAAAACATTAAAATCTAGAGCAGGGATAGCTCTTCTGGTCACTTTAACGAGCTGGAAGGCCAAAACTCGGCAATCTTTTCATATTTTACGAGTCAGTTGAAAAGAGCTCAAAGAAGACTCGTCTTTTGAGGAACGAGTGATAAACAGGGATAGCAGCAGATTCCAGGTACAGGTTGGAATTTTCCAATCATGGCAGTGTCACAAGGATGGCTAGGTGAAATCACTCTTCGCAGCTGTTCCTCAAAATGGGTAAACAATCATATGGAGGTGAACGATCGACCAAATGACGGTGGAGGTGGCAGGTGCAAACACGACCAAGGCTTTTTATGGCTGATAAATTTACGATCACAGATGTTATTTACCGGAATAGGTTCATTTTTTATTTAAAAATGAGCTTAAACTCTGGGGGAAACATTTCTCACTGCTTTTATTTATTTTTTAACGAGCATGAAGACCGCGTTAAAACTGCTCGGATCTTGCATTTATTTTTTAACGAGCATGAACTTTATGCTAAAACTGCTCGATATACCAGTCATAAGATAAGAAATGTCCCCTGTGAGATCTCTATTTTTTAAGGAGTTTCATCTTCACTAAGCTTTACTCCATATCCTTTCTTTATGCAAGTTCGGAAACGACTAATCCAAAAAACAGATAAATAACCGCTCTTTGCTTGCACTCCAAAAGGTTTGCATGCCCCCAGGTATAAAATACAATTTCAAGGCTGCCCCTCCTCCTTCCCACCTCTGTTTTTCTTTGGGTGTTCACAGTTACTTGTCGTCTTGCTAGTCTAATGTTAACGATACTTGTCTTCTCGTTATTTTTAACGGGTCTATACGATACTTGTCTTCTCGTTAGCCCAACTTTTAACACATCTTTTGCAAGATCGAAAGAGAACAGCTACTTGCGACAAGAGAACAGCTACTTGCGACAAGAGAAGAACACTACTCAAAGACAAAACATTTGTGTTATTGAGGGAGGCTTGCCTCTTTCTGGTTACCCAAAGATTGTTTCGTTAATCTTTCAAACAAAACATTTCCTCGGCACTGTCTACCGAAATAGACAAGGGTGAATGACTGTTGTCAAACACGTAACTTTGACAAAAGAATCCTATTCCAGAACAACCACTCTTCCATCCACGGACGGGGTACGGACTAGTCATACTCTCTCGCAGAAATTCTACCTTATACCTAAGGTTTTCTCTGCCCGAAGCAGACCAGGATGCATGCCCCCTGGGTTCCAGTCCCATCTTTCCGAATCACTCGCACTCATCGGGAAGAAGGACTGGGGGTGGAGACATTTCTTGATTGAATAGACCATTCAGGGTTGGTATGTGACTATTTGCGATGCGTGATCCCGGAAATGAAAGTTGGTCTACGAGCTTGACCATCCTTCCTTCGTGTGGAAAACACATTACTCTAAAGAGTGAGGAGACTATTGCTCCCATGCAATATATATAGTCTCGTCCAAGGAGTAGGTTATAATCCAAGGGTCCTTGAACGACCATCACGTTCATTTGAACGGTCTTCCCTTTCAATGTAACAGGCACATTGGGGAGGATCCCTAATGGTCGACTAGTTCCTTTATCGAAACCCGAGAGATTTCTTATCTCAGGCAAAAGCACCGGGGAACCCAGTGCTTTCCAAGCAACAGAGGAAAGGATACTCACAGATGCCCCTTCATCAATGATAGTGCCAGCCATTACCATTCTGTATATTTGGACCATGATTCTGAATGGTATACTGGCTGGCAACCGGGGTCTGCCTAGTTGGTTCCAATCAAAGGACACAACCAGGTTGCTTGGTGGTGGGACCGAATACACGGCCGGATATGACCCTGACGATGTTCCTTCCTGCGATAAAGGAATGGGCGCATTGCCCTGATGCTCATCAGAGTCTGTGTTGATGAAAAGAATCTGGATGGTGTCATCCTTATTCTCTTCAGTGAGGGTGTCATTTGAATATGAATCTTCAGTGACGGTGTCATTTGACGATGAAACTTCTGAAGGAAGAACCGGGTCAACTGCCGTTTCGACCTTTGGACTTTCATCCGGTCTAGATTCAGTAGGTTCATTTTCAATGACTGATGCTTCAGCTAACCACTTGAGCGGGCCAGCTGTATTCTCAACCAATGAAGGACTTGGCACGAGTTTTTTGTATCCAGGAGGAAGTCTCAACGGTGAAACCGGACGATCTTCCAAAACTCTCTTAGCTTCGTCTAAGAAGGGACAACGGTGGATGGCGTGATCGCCTTCACACAGTCTGCAGGGGGATCTTGCTCCCCCTCTTTGTCTTGAACCTTCACTTTCGCTGGTTGACGGTAAGCATTCAACATGGCTATCAGAGGTTGATGCTCCCGAAATGTGCAAACGAGGGGACCAGTCCCTTAGTATCCGGGGAATATAGGGACAATCTCTATGGAAGTGGTTTCCTCTACATATGACACATGCGATTTAGGCCCGGTCTGTGCTGTGTGTGGATTTTTGTCAGATGTCTTTTGCTTGCCCCCCGTCGCCTTAGGCTCCTTCTTCTTCTTCTCTCTCTTCTTCTTCTCCTTCTTCTCCATGGGAGCTTAGCTTTTGCCGGCTCTACCTTGCGAAGATGAAGGATTGGAGGAAGAGTTATAGGAAGTAGAAGGCTGGTGGGCAGCTCTAGACTGATCTAACTGTTGACTCGACTGTTCAGGAACCATGGTGTTCTGAACTACATTGGTTGAGAATAGCCATATTGGCAGGCCAATTGTCAGTCCTGGAAGCGACAATGTGGCCATGTGGGGCGCACCAACTTCTCCCCAAGAGGAGAAAGGACTAGGATTCCCATCATGGGGACTTCCTTGGTTGGGGCGTTCCATATTCTTAACCTACAGATCAACGCAGGAATAGGAGGTGATTATGTTCCGTTTAAAATAAATTTTATAACGACGCTTTAGACACAACTTGCTTTTTCACTTTTTAAGAGTCGAGAAAAAGCTAAAGATGACTCTAGTCTCCTTCGATGTTTTAACGAGCCCGAAGTGACAAATGCTCGGATGGACTTTTTCAGTTATAGAGTTTGAAAAAGGCCAAAAGAAACTGCTCTGGAGTTCTAGGCAGAGGGTGTGCCAAACCTTTCGCAAAACCACATAATACGTTTTACGGTACGGGTGGTCGATCTTCGTGAATGCTGTGTTCACTGCATTGCGATCAGTAGGGCGGCCGACACGGATTCCTATGGATAAAGGCTTTGTTCCTATAGGGGTCTCCCAATATATACACGATGGTACGTGGGAGCACAAGTCCGTATTGATACTTATCGTTTCACCGTGGAGGAATCACCCAACCACTCAATGCTAAGATATCACGTTTAACGACGCCGGAACACGTCTCTAGCTTAGACCTCTATGTGTTTGCGTTATGTTTCAATGCGTTGTTATGTAAATTCAATTCATTTTAAGTTGATCTTGTTTAGTAGTTTTCCTTTATGGATCACCACGAGATATATGGTACAACTCCTAAATGCAGTCTAAGATGATAAGCAAGCTTTTCAATCTTTCAACTTTGAAAATCTTAACTACTGAGGGAAAAGAAAGACATCATCTTTTCACACAGATCATAGAGCACACACTAATGCACTTTTTCCTAAATCAACATGCAAACTGTCAAAATGCACATGCACAATGCAGGTATTTCTTTTCTCTTTCTTAATGTTGATGTACTACAAAAAGAAAGCTGTTGTATAACTTTGAATTCAATTTCAAGCGAAATCAAACAAGCTTTTGTCCAAAATCAAAAGACACCTTAAGATTTACTTGTTTCAACACTAGAAATACATAAATTCAAACCATATGACGAAAGCAAAAGCTCAATCAGCTATGAACAACAAACAAACTAACTCTAAAGATCAGAACGACACTTATCACAGGTCTAGATCTAAAAGGTCACAACAAGACTAGTTCACTTTCGTTATGGGAAACTGCAAATGATGTAAGAAATACACAAAGAACAAATACAGTTTCTTTATACAACCGAGGCGGAATAGTGGCAAAGAAAGGTGGTTTCAGATAGGTACATTGATTGATAACAGGTTGCAAAAACAGGGCAACAGAAAGCAGAGAACCCCAGTTTCACAAGGCCACACTGGTTCAGCGCAGGTAGAACACTGTCAATTTGACATTCAGCGCAGGTAGCCCCTTTGGGACCTGCGATGAAATGCAGACCGCCTTCACAGTGCCTGCAATGAAGAGAGAAACTCTCGTTTTTCTCAAGTTCTGGGTCACAGATTACTCAAAAATCAACAGTTTTTGGCCAAATCAAAGCTATCAATCAAGTACACACTAAAGGATGAAAAGGAGGATGAAAAGCTATCACTAAGAGCTGTTCAGAGTCCTTTTGGATCAGCTCTTCAAATCATAAACATGCCCAGAAACTGAGCTAGAGTAGCTGCCCTCTACTTTGCATTTGAAAGATCCAAATGCAGTTCGATTCGGTACTCCCTGTGTTTAGGAAATGAATAGCAAAAAACACAAACAACCAACAAGATACGATCCCCAGCGGAGTCGCCAATTTGTTGTTGGGAAAAGTATCCAATACGGAATGACCCTATCCCACTCTAAGGGTGATAGTACCTCAGCAACAATCGAAGCAAAGCTATCTAAGATTTCTTCTTTATGAAAGTAAAATAGGGGAGAAAGAGATCCACTAACCGATGTCTTTCGCTAATGGTTGATCCAATCTTCTCTCCTTGCTGCTTGCTTCTAGCTCCTTGCTCTTTCACTGGCCCAGCTACACCAAGATCCCGCAAAATGGCAAGAGAGGGAAACTACAAGAAGCATACATTCATAATTGATTCAAGGATTAGAATAAATCAAATACACAAGCATAACAATACATCATTGAGATACATGCATATAGAAGAAACTCAAATGCTTTATTAATGGAAGAAGTAAAGTTCAGGAAGTGATACAACCATAAGAGGCCCAATCCAGCATCACCTTCCCAGCAGAAAGAAATCTCCTCTTCACCTCCTTCAAATCAAATCACCCAATAGTTCTAAACTCAAACCAACAACACTTCCTTACATTCACAAGATTCCAGCCTCCCTAAACCTCATGAGAGAGATCTATATATAGGATTTTTGGAGAAAGGATGAGTCAGCTTGAGAGCTGACTAGTGTCCTCTCTCACTTCAGTTATTCTTCAGTTCTTGAGTCCACTTGGAGGTTCTTGCTTCCACTTGGAGATCTAGACCCTCTTACTCATCACCAGTCGAATTCCTTGATCCAAGTGTCATTTTGGAAGCTTCCTGGGCATTGACACCTTGAGGAATGACTGTGCCACTTGTCCAAACTCGCCCAGCGCAGGTAGCCTTCTTTGCAGTTGACATTCAGCACAGGTAGACAGTGGAGCAGTTGACATTCAGCGCAGATGCTCAGTGGAGCAGTTGACATGATCCAGAATTGCCTTGTTTTTGAGTGTTTTCAGGTGGAGAACTGTTATTCAGTGCTGTGGTTTGCTGACCTTGTTCCTCTAGGGGTAGGAACAACATGTTTAGGGACTTTGGATCCCTTAGATTATGGACATTTCATGCTTCATGTTGTAAGGCACAAAAATGTCTATAACAAAGTAATTGAATCATAAGAAGTTGTGGAAGTAGCATATATGAATCTGAATATGGAAATGAAAAAGTTTTATTGATGTGATAATACTGATTCACACCCCCTCGCCTCTCAGTATTATTTCCAACAATGTCATCGTACAATCATTCCTTGAATCCTAAGAGTTAGAATTCCTGATGACAACCTTGATTTTATTTCTAAATCGGTGAATCCTTTGATAAGAATTCCATTAGAGAAACTTGAGGATGTTTCATATAATCACCTGATAGATGTTTTCTTTATTGACTATGATGGTCTCATTCGATGCTGACCTTTGCTTCCTTTTATAAGTATCAATGAATTTTCCTAAGTGTTATAGCTCCAAATATCACCCTGTGTATTTGTGATGCTTGGCTTATGGCCTAGGGCAACCCCTCCTTCCAGACTTGGTCCAAATATTTTAAAAACAATGTTTTATTCCCTGTATGCTACTTTGCCCTATGTTAAAAGTGTGTACACGTGGGCCAGTCTATACCCAACCCGCGTATGTGTTAAAACGCTTAAAAAAATTAAATTTCCTTAACAATGGTTGGAGATCACAGGTTTTACCTGTTGATTACCTATTAGTGCCCGTGCCCCAACTGTTCCCAACTATTTCCAAACTAAAAAAATAATTTGGGAGAAGTATAAAAAGACTTCAATGGGAAGGCCTTAAGGAGGAGAGAAGAGATAGAATTACTATACTGATATTATCCCCTGATCAAGTCTGAAGAATCCCTATGCTTCAAGCACTTCCCCAAGTTCAGGAAACCCTTGTTTCCTTGAGTTTTGATGTTCTCTCATATGCTTGGAGATATCATGGTATTAGTTATGGAAGGAGGCTGTTGAAGACTGGGACTGGATAGACTTGGAGGACGGTTCTGCTTGGAGCCAGAAGAGGAAGACTCAGGTGAACTATTTCCATGTTTTTATTATAGTTTTCTGCAATAAAAGAAACGTTGTCTTGTTCCTGATATCAACTTTGTTTATGCATCTGATGTTATTGTTATGGTTTATATTTGAATGACTATTTAGATGTGTAAATAACCATCTATATATATGATATAAAGTTGATTTCACTATAATGCTTTATCTATATGCTGCTATGTGTATTCAAATTGGCTGATTTGCAGGTTTGAAGATCATTAGGACTTGCAGAGGGTTTGAACCCTGGCTGGAACTACCCAAACGAAGGACATCTGGGTATGTTCATCCTTGCATAGTTAGTTTGTTTAAGCATGTTGCCTGAGTTGAATGCTTGTTTTTTGTTGTAAAATACTCCTGCTCTGCTAGGGTTTTGACCCAAAGTCCTAGGGGACTTATTCCCTTAACACTAAGAGCTTCCTATTCTTAGTAATCAATGATATTTGTACCGGACATACTTTCTGCTTCCCAGGTCACGATCTCTTACTTCTAATACTTCTATCATGTTATTTTCTAATATGATGCATCATATAATATTTAAATTGCACCCCATCTATAATTTACAAGTTGAAAGTACCTTCTAGAGAAGAAGATCATCTCTGTCATAGTCGAGATCTTTTACTTCTTCATTCTTAGGCTTCTTTGATTCAAGTTCTTTCACTTCTTTAGTAATGTGTGACTCTTTCTATAGTGCCCAAGTTCATGACACCCATAATATCTTATCTTATTCATGTTCTTCCTTTTCTTTGAAGGACCGAACTTTCCAATTTTTTCCTTTCTTCTTGTTATTGCAACATATGCTTGCTTCTTCTCACATGGTCCAACATCAATCTTTGCCTTTAGTGTGGTTTCTTCGATCTTACAGAGTGACCATAGATCTTGAAATGGAGTATTCTCTTTCTTCCCATATAGACTTGAAGTAAAGTTACCCCACTCTTCTGGTAGTGAATTTAGTACCACTGTGGTCATATCTCTATCAGACATAACTTCTCCTACTTCTTGTAGTTGATCACAAATTTTTGATATCCTCGTGAAGTATGAGGTTATTCCATTCCTTAGATGTCTTAAGTTTGTAGAGTTCTTGCCTTAAGGAGATTACTTCTCCTGCGGTACTTGCGGAAAACAATCTACGAGTTTGTCATATATAGCTTTTGCGGTCTTCAATTTTGATACGTATGGTATTAGAGAGACTTTTACAGATTTTGTTACCACTCTGTAGTTTCCGAGGTTGGAAAAGAAAATCCTAGAGGTAACTACCAACCAATTTGGAAGTTGGGATCTAGCCCTACCAGTTTGAGAGAGGGCTATCTCTGTCAAATTTAACTTTGTTTTGATTAAGGATTTTAGGCTAGTTATTAAGGTGCTTACTTGGTTGTTTTAAATGCGGGTTTGGTTGATAAATTGGTGAGATCACCATTGGGATATGGAGTCATCTGTTTAATCATGGATCTAAAACAAATTTTTAAGGGAAGTGTTCATAGGGCAAGGTAGCCCACCTGTTGGATTCTTTAATCTAAATGAGATGGAAAGAAGAAAAGAAAAGATTCAATCAAGTAAAAGAGTAGTGAAGAATTCCTTTACTTAATATCAGTTGAGAAACATTAAGAATTGTTAACACCGAGTACAGAGTGCTGAGAAACAAATTATGTACTTATACTTTCTGTTTAACAATTAAGAATAAGAACACATAAGCATGAAAGATAGAGAAAATTAACAATGGACAATAGATGCACTTCACCAAACCACTGAAGGCAAGGATCTTGTGAATAAGAATAAGAACACATAAGCATGAAAGATAGAGAAAATTAACAATGGACTATAGATGCACTTCACCAAACCACTGAAGGCAAGGATCTTGTGAATAAATTCCTTTATTACTGAAAAGGTCCACTTATATTCTAGAAACTAAAATAGCTTTTTGTTTAAGTACAAAACAATAATAATCCACAATTACCAACCCTTATTACTTCAATTGATGAAGTATTTATACAATTATTTACAAAAATAAATATCTTGAAACATAATTAAGGATTTATTACAAAAATTATAAAAATAGATTAAACTGCTAATAATATCAGTTGATTGAGTTCTGGCACCATTTTTTAGGAATTCTAGTGGTGACTCGTCCTCCAAATGTGCTATGATGTTGCTTTGGTGGGATAAATGTTTTGTTGTCTCCTTATTTCATTGTGTTCTGTTTATGACTGTTGATGCTGAGAGATTTTCCTTCTATCTGTCATTTTTGTTTTTCATCATTTCATTATTGTCACAATATATTTTGGAAAAATATAAATATATTTTTACAAAATATTTTGATTAAACTCTTAATGAAATTCATAATTAAAATTGGACATATTCATGTGAATGTTTTAACAAACCATGTGTTGTTTATCCTTCACCTTCTTTTGTAAATTCATTTTATCCATACTAGTAAATTCCTTTTACCCGTGTAGAGTATTTGGATAAACTTCCAAAACCATGTGTTGTTTTCAAAACCATGGTTTCTTTGCTCTTTCCATGGGTTTTGAAAAACCATGTGTTGTGTTTTTTGTAAATTCATGGCTAGTAAAACCTTTCTATTTTGACTTTTATCCCTGTAAAAACAAAAATATCTTTCTTCTATGTAGAAACTCATTTTTATTTTTTCTCTTATGTGTAAAACATGTTTACACAAAGCTCCTTTTTTCTCATGTGCACATTACTTTCATAAACATGTGATTGCAAAATATTCATTGTACTTTCTCTTGTAAATTCCTGCATCTGTGAATTTCATTTTACCTGTAGCTGTAAGATCATTTTACACCTTAGCTTGTCATTTCATTTCAATGTCGTTTCACCTTATCTCTTTAGGTTAGCCTCCCATTCACATAGAATTTATTTCATAGTCGTATGAAATTCCATTTCGGCCACATTTATAAAATTCAAAACAGTTAATGGTTTTCCGAGGGGGTAAGGTAGTAAGAGGTTTAGGGAGAGGGGGTCCCATAAAACGTGAGGGTAATTGTAAATGAGGTTAAAAGTGAAAATTAATGATTTCTCACTTATACCTTTTCCTTTTCTTTCTGGTGCAGAGTTCAACTTGCTCTTGCATTTGATTTGAAGCACCAAATATATCATTTGAAATCTACTCTTGAGAACTTTATGATGAAAACACCTACAAAATGATCTAATCCAACCATTCCTATACAAAACACCTCCCTATTCACACATGGCTTCTCCTTGGAAATAATTTGAAGGGTGAAATATTATTTACAACATATCAAACATAATAATCATCAGTAATAATCAAATGATCCTATAAAAAAAATTATAGGACCCTAACATGTTATATAATAATCCTTTGGGCTCTCACTTTTCCCTTCATGTATCTAGAATAATCCTTTGGGCTCTCACTTCTCCCTTCATGTATCTAGCATGAGCTTGAGTATCTTGTTTTGGAGGCTGGGTTAATGATCCCTTAATTTGATCCATGACCTCATTCTCAATAAGATTTAGGTCAGTCCTTTCCTTCCATGCAAGGAAATTTATAGCCCCAACCAATTTATTTCTTTCCTTGCAAAAATACATTTTCATTGCTTGCTTCCTCCTTAATCTCGATGTTGATAGGGGACTTTCTTCTTGAGTGATTGATGAGCGAAATCTTGACTCATGATCCTTCTTGAGTTGAAGAGATTTCACTCCTTTGTGTTAGGAAATTTCGACACATAGGAAATAGTTAAGTATAGCTTGGTCTAGTGTAGAGTTAGGTAAAGTGTGTTTCTTTACTATGTACATTTGTAACTTACAATCCGATAGTCACGATATGTTCTAGACATGAAGTGATCCGACGGTTCATTCTCTTCTCGGTATTACCGACACTTGATTCGTGGCTTAACACCCGATTGGTCCATGGTCTCTATTTAAAGAGCATGGAGGGTCATTTGTAGGCTGACTGTTCATGAGAGAAGCTTATGTAAATTTTCTTTCTTTTATTAATAAATTGCCTAAAGTGGCCACGTTGGCTCAGGCCGTGGATTGTTTCCCTTTTTGAGGTTTTTAACCGCGTCAAGAATACTGGTGTATTGATCTATGATTTGTTTGTAAGCGGTGTCCTCTGGTGTTCTATCTGAGGAACTTACCCTGTAAATTCCTATAGAATTTTCCACTGTAGATCACCTGATAAAGCAATAGAATAAATAAAAATACTTGATCTACTTCTACAACCAATTTAGCAGAAGCTTAATTGAACATGAGCAACATCAAGCATGAACAGATATAACTGAGAATGAGAAGTAATATACCATAACACAGAAGATATATCACTAGGGAAAGAACCAACCTAAAACCCCAACTCTGTATTATCATACAAGTGGAAATCTTGTTCAAGTTACAAAAAGAATCAACTCCCAAGCTATCCTGCTGTCTCTGTAATCAAACAATATAGCTCACAGACTCAATAGACATAGAATATATCTTCCTCAAGCCCTCCAATCCTCCTATTTCCTTGCGCAGTTTTGATTGGGGTCCAATGATATCACATATGTGAATTGGCCTCACCACACTCACTGTAACCTCAGGTCCAACTACGCAATCCTTAAGGAATAATATTCCTTCTGCATGCAAGGAATATTCACCAAGGAATATCCTAGCAACTGATAGTACACTGTCCCTCCATCTGATCTCAACTAGGTCTCTGACTGAACTGACATGCATGATTTATCCATGAGTGAATACTCAGTTATCTGAATTATAGTAGTTACATGCATGCAAGCGTTAACTAACTGAACTCTCATTAATTTAAAAAACTGTTAAATTAATCTAACTGGACTTGACTAAGTTAAACTAAGTCAACTGATTACAACTCAATATTACAACTCATCGTTATCTCTTTAACTGAATGTTAAATTCCTCAATTAATGGAGAAACTATTGCATGTCCTCACATAGACTTCAAGTTTGATTTTCCTTAACTAATTAACTCAAGTGGAATTAATTAATTAATTTCCAAACTATTGTTAATATCAAATTCGAATTTTACTTCCTATGTTTAGTCCAGACTAAAATAAGAAGGGATCCTGAAATACTATTTTTGAAAAGATATTTTTAGCACTTTCACTTTTCACCCATTGCAGCTAAGATCTCCAATGTCTGAACTGCTATTTATAGCAGTGCTATTTTTAGCATCTTCTATTTTTAGCATTTCTTGTTGCACTTTTCAACACTCCCTCTCAACAAGAAAGGGATTATCAGTAACCTTGATCATGTCTCTGTGGAACTTGAACTTGCATTTTGACAATGCCTTAGTCAAAATACTTGCATCCTGCTCCTCGGTTGAAACATACTATAGCATCATGATCCTCTTGACCACACGGTCCCGTAGATGATGGTAATGGATATCTATATGCTTGGACCTGTCATGAAACACTGGATTATCAGACAGTTTTATGCAACTCTGATTATCACAATATATCACTGTAGGATCCATCATCTAACCAGCAATCCCACTAGAATCTTCTGCATCCGAATGGCCTCGCATGCTGCCTGACTGGCAGCCATGTATTCAGCCTCTACTGAGCTAAGTGCAACTGATCTCTGTTTCCTGCTGTACCAAAAAACTGCAGCTGAACCAAGGTTGAAGATTCCTCCAGAAGTGCTCTTCCTGTTTGATGGACTACTAGCCCAAACCGCATCTGTGAAGCCTTGCAGCTTCACTCCCTCTGTCTGTCTGTACCATAATCCGTACTATGTAGTGCCTCTGAGATATCTCAGCACATGCTTCGCTACCTTCCTGAACAGCTTGGTAGGTTGAACCATAGCTTGACTCAGCTGGTTCACGGCAAGGCATAAGTCGGGTCGTGTGTTCACCAAATACATAAGTGAGCCCACCAACTGCCAATAAATAGTAGCAACTACTACCTCACCTGAAGTAGCATCCTCCTTCCTCCAATTCCTAGCTAGAGGAGTCTGCATGGGCTTTCACTTCTCCATGTGAAAGCACCTGAGTATCTCATTGGCATACTTGCCTTGAGACACAATACTTCCCCATCTTTCTTCCACACTTCCATGCCTAGAAATTAGTGCATGAGGCCCATGTCCTTCATCTCGAACTCTCTTGCAAGGTCCTCCTTGCAAGACTGTATCAGCTAGTCATCACTTCTCAAAATCAGATCATCGACATAAAGTACAATAATTAATGTCTTACCTTCTACCATGATGTGGTAAATGTTCACATTTGCTTCACTCTTGGTGATGCCCAACTCGGTGAAATAGCTGTTGATCTTGGTATACCAAGCACGAGGTGCTTGCTTCAGCCCATAGAGTGCTCGCTTGAGTCGGCAAACATGCGACTCGCCATCGAATGTCTCAAATCCTTCTGGCTACTCAATGTATACCTCTTCCTCAATCTTCCCATTGAGGAACGCCGTCTTCACAAACATCTGATGGATCTTCCAATCCATCTGAGCTGATAGAGCTAGGATCGATCTGATAGATGAGTACCTTGCTACGGGAGCAAAGGTCTCATTGTAGTCAATCCCCTCAACCTGTGAGAAACCTCGGGCAACAAACCTTGCCTTGTGTTTCTCAACACTGCCATCAGTTGCCTTCTTTACCTTGTAAAGCCATCAGGAAATAACCATTGACTTGTTCCCAGGTCTAGGGACAACATCCCACACACTGTTTTGTATGATAGAATCGTACTCTTCTACCATTGCATCAACCTAGATTGGCTGCTGCACTGCCTCCTGAAAAGAAGAAGGTTTGGTCACTACACACTTCCCAACCAGGGCCATGTAGCCAGTGTATCTCTTGGGAGATCTCCTCTTTCTGCACTGAGAGGATGGCTGCCCCACATTCTCTCTCTCATCCTACATCAATCTGTCAGCTTCCCATGAGCGTTTCCACCCGTCTCTGGAAGACTCTCCAGAAGTGGTGGTATCCACTATTGGATCCTCTGCATGTGGCTGATCCACATAATCAGGAGGCTCCTCCTCCTTTGGAACTAAAAGTTCCTCATCACCATGCAACCTGACCTCCCTCTCAAGTGACACTCGCATGGCTCTCTGCTCATTGAACTTTAGATCCTTGCGCACTACGGTCCTTTAACTGGAAGGCAGAAACACACAATAGTTGTGGGGTGTATCTGTGTACCCCACAAGTATCCCCAACTCAGCTGTTGGGTCTATCTTCTTCCGAGCATCTTTGGTGACATGACAGAAAACTGGTGATCCAAAGATGCGAAAGTGACTCACATCTGGTCGCTTCCCCGAAAAAGTCTCCATAGGTGTCTTCATCCCCAAGATACGATGAGGACTTCTGTTCTGAAGGTACACTGTTGTATTGCATGCCTCAGCCCATAGATGAAGTGGTAGGCCTTGGTCATGAAACATCGCTCGAGCTGCTCCCACAATAGATCTATTCTTCCTCTTGGCCACCCCATTCTGTTGTGCGTTATGAGGTGCCTTCAGTTCTTGTTTAATTCCTTCTGCAACACAGAAGTCTTTAAACTACTAGGAAACATACTCTCCACCATTATTGCTACGCAAGGCTTTTACTTTCTTTCCTGATTCTTTCTTTGCCAAGGCTTTAAATTCACAAAACCTCAAGAAGGTTTGATCTTTATTTTGCATAAAGTAGATCCAGCATCTATGAGAAAAATCATCAATAAAAATAACATAGTACCTTTTCTTAGCAGTGGAGGCTGTAGAGAATGGTCCACATACATCTGAGTGAACTCGCTCCAAGATTGCTCCAGCTCTACTATCCCAATCTTGAAAGGAAGCTTTCGCATAATTACCCAGGGTGCATCCTTTGCATGTATCTGTTTGCTCCAGTTTTCCCTTGGGTAAGCCGGTAGAAATTTTCTACATGATCTTCAAGGCCCCGTGATGCAAGTGGCCTAGTATTCTATGCCACAGCTCACCAACATCTTGGCTTTGTACCACCTCTGCTTTGGAACATAGTGCAACACAGTCATCTACCTCTAACTTGTAGAGATTCGTTACTTGAATCCCAATTCGTTTGGTTTGTCTGGTGTCGATATGCCTCAGGAAAACTTTTCCTTTAATAAAGACTACATCATAGCCTTTATCTTCTAGCATAGCAATAGACACAAGATTCTTTTTCAAACCTGCTACATACTTGGCAACAGATAGGGTGAGAGGAGCACCATGCTCCCTCTAAAACACAACTGTACCTTCACCTAAGACACAATACTTTCCATCATCGCCCATCTCGATCCGCATTTGGAGATCCTTCTCCTCCAATTTACTGAAAAGATTCTTGTCACCCAACATGTGGAAAGAAGCTCCACTGTCTAGGTACCAAACACATCCCACCATGGATGAAACCATTTATGCGATAAGAAAGAAATCTAGCTCAAACTATGAAGCTAGTGCATCACCATCAGATCCCTTTGAGGAACCCTTCTTGGATTTCTTCTGTGGACAATTCATAGCATAATGGCCCACTTCATGATAGTGAAAGCATTGCACCTTCGACTTGTCAACATTCTTCCCACCATGAGAAGATTTGGATTGGGATACCTTCCCTTTCCCTTTCTTAGCTTTACTCGCTAAAGCTATATTTCCTTCATCATCTTGTTTTGATGAGGATCCATCCCCGGAGCTCTGCCTTATCTCCTTCTACATTAGGTCCAACCAAAGTCGTTCCCAATCTGGAAGTTTCTCTCTTCCATTAACCAAGTCCTGGTAGCTATGCCAGTTCTTTGGAAGACCGACGAGTGTTAGACTCACCATGTCATCAACAGTAGTCATGACCCCTACACTTGCAAGCTCATCCCTGCAGGTGGTGAGCTTGTTTAGGAATGTAGAGATTGTGTCGCCCTTTTCACACTTGATATTGCGAAGTTTGTCCTTCAGTGCCAGCTTCCTCTGATCGCTACTATTCTGATAAAGATCTTTCAATGTTTTCCACATTGAAAACGAAGTCTCCTTTCCATGGAGGCTCGAGACAATGTGATCTTGAACTCCCTCCAAGAGGATGCTCCTTGCTCTAGCCACACACTTTTTCCATTCCGCCAGTTGAGTAGCATGAGTCAGCTTCTAGACTTCTTTATCAATGAAGTCCTTAAGGTCGTTATCTTCTAATACTGCCTCCATGCGATCCTTCCAGGCTATATAATTCGAACTACCATCAAGGGCATATTCGAGTCTTAAACCATTGAACGCCATCAGTGACATAGATGTGATAAGAACTCAATTCGATATTCAGAACCAAACTTCAAACTTCTTCTGCTTGTATACTGTTCTTCCTTGTGTTAGAGTCGGTCTCATCAGCCCTCCGTCAGAGATCAAAATCTCTTTTGTTGCATTTCATTTTTATGTGTCTCATTTAGTTCGATCATCTGCATTCCATTACGAGCATCGATCTTCTGACGGAAGAGTCTTTTCACTCATACCCCTCATGTCATGTACCTGTTGGTTTGTGTCTGATCATCCAAGTTCATCAAAGTCAATTTTACAGTCATTATGGATGGTATTTTGGTCAGCAAAGAGTCATGTCAGTCATTAGGTCTACGGTTTCGCAAATTTTGTCTTCATAGTGTCGAATAATGCCATCAGACGCATGAGGGAGGTTTCATAATAAGTTTTCATATCAAATTTCATCATCGCAATCTTTGATCATGACTTGAAAATCGTCATTTTGTTCTTTGTAATAAATTGCCATGTATATTTTCAAAGTTTTTCAGTTGTCAAAAATCTTCATGCGCAGCTCTGGTCCTTTGCAAAGTTCTAGGCCATTCATCCCTGCAAGACAAGCGAAAATCAAACCATTCAGTCCGAGAGCAACAAAGAAGCAAAACAGAGTTTCAAAGTGAAGTGTCAAAGTTTGCAACATGACAAATTGGTTTTTGAAATCAAGAGTTAAATCCTTGGCATATATATCGTTTGTGTGTTCCAAGAGTTCATTTGCATATTAAATAAATCAAAGAGCCAAAGTGGAAATGTGGAGGAGCAATGCAATCAAATTGAAGGCAAACTGTGCATAAATTTTGGTGCGGAGCGCGTTGGCTAAGTGGCGCGACGCACTGGGTGCGCGCGACGCATTGGGCAATTTTCCACAGTGTAAAAATACACTGGCATAGCACGTTGGGCTGTGTGCATGGCGCACATGGCTGGAACGTTAAAATTTTTGCTACCTAACTCAAACATCAAATGGAATAGTCTCCTCTGCTCCAAGTAAGGTCAAGTCATCTTGCAATCGCCTTTGATCAGTATTTGGTGTGGTTTTATGACTAATTATGAGAATTTGAATATCAAACTTTAAGCCATAATCTCTCATTAAAGATTGCTATTTGAAGTTTTGTATTGAAGTTTTAAAACATTTTTGTTGCCACTCCCCGCCTTGTTTTCACATCTCGTGATCCCACTTCTACAGTTTATTTCCTTATATTCCCTTATACACTTATTCCTAAGTTCCTTTTTCCTATCCCTAAGTCACTTTATCCCTTATCATTCCTATTTCCTATTTCATTTGTATAAAAATTCCCAAAACCTTAGTTTCCCAAACATTCAGTGGTTGTCCCCTCCTCCAAAGTTTGTCAAATTCTCAAAGGGAAAACTACCACTTGACAAGACTCCCTTGTTCTCACTGTCCATGTTTCTCCCATAGTCCCTTCCCTTTGGCACATTTGGCATTGAAAACAAAACACCAATTTCTCATTTTCAACAAACCAAATATACACTTGGCATAGACTTTCAACACCATGGAGGTGGACACCGATACATTATATGACCAAGACAGTGACTTTACAACTGAAACTACATGCACCAAGAGGACACTAAAATGATGCAAAAGGCATGATAGGCTCTGAATCTTGGCCAAAGCCTCTTTGTCTGAGCATGATACTTGATGAGGCACCTTCAGTCCAAATTTCAAGGAATTTGGAGAAAATTTTGGCATTTTTGATTTTTTTTGGTCACAAAACAGAGTTTTCTGCCCAACGCGTAGTGCCACTTTGCGCGCGGTTATGATTGGGACATCTTCTGGAGGAAAACTTGATATTTTTGGGTTTTTTTATGATAAATTATGCATTCTTAGGAATGGCCGAGATATTTCATCAAGTTCTGGGTCACCTAAAGGGTCAAAAACACCTTGAAAATAGCCTTTCTGCCACTTTTTCCACACATAGGAAGCAGTCTTGGGAGAATGGATATTTGGAGGGGAAATGGACACCAAATTCAGAAATTCCACTGGGGTTGGAAAGTAGACATGTAGGGCTTTCAAACAGGCTATCATGAGCTCAATTTGGACTTTGGGAAGTGCCTTAAAATCAGCTCCAAAGTGGCGCGACGCATAGAGAATTTGGGCGCGACGCATAAAGAATTTGGGCGTGGCGCATAGAGAAATTTGGCCTCATTTTCACTCAGCAGCTTAGAATTTCGCCCAGTTTTGACCAGTTTTACTTTTTCATGTAACTCTTGATCTACCTTGATGTAATTTGATGACCATGATGTAATACTGGCACATTTTTACTTGTTCTAGAGGATTCATTCACTAAAAAGTGAAAATTAAATGAATGAATCAGTTTCCTAACATATAGAGGCAAGTTGTTTGATTGCCTAGATTTCAGTTCATTGTTTAGAATTGGTTGAAATAACTCCTAAAATGATGAGCTCGACCCCTAGAGGCATGGGAAGGAGTTAGGCTTGTCTATATTATGTAATTTCTCAGTCATTTTCATGCTTGGACACTTGGGATTTCTTGGCACTCCATTGTACATTTGATTTCTGCATTTTTGGCAAAGGAAAGACCAGGATTTTGTAGCACTTGTTGGGATCCTTGTGGCTCTGTGTTTTGATGGTGTTTTTCTTCATGTAATTGTAAGTTCATTGATGTTTTATGTATGCCATTTCCCTTCTCTTTGCTTCTGAAATTAAACAAATTGAGTGACAAAGGTAGAATCCATGAGTTTGTTGTGCTCTGCCTTAAACTTTGTTTAGTTTTACATGTTTTCATCTGTTTGGAGAGGATCCTTGCAGCCTCTTTCCCTCTTCAGCTCCTCAACGGTCTTTTCTATCCATTCATTTAATCTAAAGCATCAAAACTACTGCCTACCTTGCCCCAACTGGAACCCTGCAAAATTTTGGCCTCATCCCTGGACCCAAATTTGCCTTTCCATTTTTTCCAACAAAACTCCTAAAAAATAAAATCAAATCTTTGCACTTCATACCTAGCCTAAAATTAGTTTGTATTTCAGTAATCTCAAGCCCCATCGATTCTCTTTTGTTGAGATTGACTCGGAGAGAGCCCTCTCCTTTCCTCGTAGGGCTAGCTACGAGGCTGAGCGTGGTTTGATGTGGACCTAGAATCTTACCTTTTAAGCCTGAGGTAAATCTAGGCTCTAACACGTTGATCACCTTTCCTTTGATACCATGTAGAATTTTCACTGTTGATCACCTGATAATGCAATAGACTAAAGCAAAATACTTGATCTACTTCTACAACCAATTTAGCGGAAGCTTAATCAAACATGAGCAACATCAAGCATGAACAGATATAACCGAGAATGAGAAGTAATCTACCATAACACAAAAGATATATCACTCGGGAAAGCACTAGCCTAAAATCCCAGCTCTGTATTATCATACAAGTGGAAATATTGTTCAAGTTACAAAAAGAATCAGCTCTCAAGCTATCCTGCTCTCTCTGTAATCAAACAATACAACCCATAGACTCAATAGACGTAGAATATATCTTCCTCAATCCCTCCAAGCCTCTTATTTCCTTGCATAGTTTTGATTGGGGTCCAATGATATCACATGTGTGAATTGTCCTCATCACACTCACTGTAACCTTAGGTCCAACTGCGCAATCCTTAAGGAATAATATTACTTCTGCATGCAAGGAATATTCACCAAGGAATATCCTAGCAATTGATAGTACACTGTCCCTCCATCTGATCTCAACTGGGTCTCTAACTGAACTAACATGCATGAGTTATCCATGAGTGAATACTCAGTTATCTGAATTACAGTAGTTACATGAATGCACGTGTTAACTAACTGAACTCTCATTAATTTAAAAAACTGTTAAATTAATCTAACTGGACTTGACTAAGTTAAACTAAGTCAACTAATTACAACTCAATATTACAACTCATCCTTATCTCTTTAACTGAAGGTTAAATTCCTCAATTAATGGAGAAACTGTTGCATGTTCTCACATATACTTCAAGTTTGATTTTCCTTAACTAATTAACTCAAGATGAATTAATTAATTAATTTCCAAACTGCTGTTGATATCAAATTCGAATTTTACTTCCTATGTTTAGTCCAGGGACTGACTAAAATAAGAAGGGATCCCGAAATGCTATTTTTTGCAAAGCTATTTTTAGCGCTTTCACTTTTCACCCATTGTAGCTAAGATCTCCAATGGCTGAACTACTATTCATAGCCTGACTATTTATAACAGTGCTATTTTTAGCATATTCTATTTTTATCATTTCTTGTTACACTTTTCAACAATTCCTACATGGTATCAGAGCTATTTGAGGGCCGCATCTATTGGTGATCCAAATCAGAAGCCGGTACAGCTGCATCTGACTGTTGTTTCCTAGATCTATTGTTTCTGACTGCTTTCGGGTCGAGAGGACTGCTCTATTGTGTTAGGAGCATCAATTCTAGTGAGGAACCCCTTTCATTTCAAGTGAAAAGGTTTCCGGTAGCCCTAGCTACGTCATTTTTAAGATCTGGATGTATACAATCTTTATTTGCAGTTTTAGTTATTCATCTCTCTATTTATTTTGGTTTATTTAGCTCTCTATTTTTTTATTACTAGATCTATACCTTTCATTTCTGTGTATGCTCTTTGCCCTGCGACTCTGTGTGATCTGGGCAAATCAGAAACAAAAACGAAGGATTTTTCTCATGCATATGCTCTTTTTCGCCGTACCTTAGTGTGATCTCAAAAAATCAGAAACATTGAGGAAAATATTTAGGTTCTGGCGAAAGTTAACTTCAAGCCATAAGGTTTGGTTTTTTTTGTATGTCTGTGTTGGGTTGTGTGGTTTTTTGTTTTGTAGGAAAAAAGAGCTTTTTCAAGTAAGCATGCACCCCAAAGCTTTAGTGACTAAAAAAAAAAAACCCCTTCCTCTTTTCCAAAAATTACTAACCTTTTAAACTAGCTCACTTGGTCCAAAGTTACTTTATGAGAATAGAGGTCTTGAGTTCAAGTCTTTCTTTTTGTTGAGTTACTTTTTCAAAAAGCACATGTAACTTATGTTTTAAAGTTACTTTATGTAAAAGTGTTCTCACCCATTATAACAAGTGAGTCACTTATAATTCTAAATTCGCTTTATCTTTTATTTAAGTTAAAATTTAGTGAGTAGCTCATAAAGTAGCATTGTAATAGTGACTTTCACTTATTTATAAAAGTGGGTCACATAAAATATTTTTTAAAGTGATCTAATTAGATTAAGTTTGGAAATGGGGGGATTTTTTTAAATATAACATTATCATTCACCTTTGCAAATTCACGCACTTTGTCGGCATCTTCAACAACTTTTCTTCAAAAAGCCATAACTTCTTCATCCGGAAGCCGTTTTCAGAGCCGTTTTTTTTTTTTTTAATCAGCCTAATTTTCGAGATCTTTCCATTGGAACACTTAGTTTTTAACATCTACAACTTCAGTTTTTGTTAAAATTGAAAGTCTACACCAAGTTATTCTTGACAACACCAACTACTTCCAATGGTGGTCCTACATTGTGGATTTACTTAGAAGCAAAGGTCTTTACCGAATAGCCTCAAACCAAGAAACTAAACCTAAAGATGAAGATAAGGCAGTCAAATGGGAAAATAGGCAAGATCAAGCACATGGGTTGATAGGGATGTCTATTTCTCCAGACCTTAGATTCCATATTACAAAACTTGATACCCCTAATGAAGCAATGAAACAACTCACTAAAGTTTTTGGAATTAAAAATGAAATTAGAGCCCATCAAATTGAAAATGAGTTGCTTATGTTGGACCCCAATAAATTTTCTTCCATTGAAGATTTTTTTTCCAAGTTTAATACCCTTAGACTTCTCTTGGAAGGTGTTAAGGTTAAGAAAGAAGATGGTAGCCTTATCTATTCCATTCTTACTAAGTTGGGACTAGCCTATTCTGTGTTTTTTTCCACCTTTCATTCTACTAGAGAAGCCTTTATTTCTCAAGGACAAGACTACAAGTCCCCCTCTTTTGATGCCTTTTGTGATTCTTTAATAAGAGAACAGGAAAAACTCTTACATCTTGCTCTTCTTAATCTTGGAAACTCTTCTAGGAAAGGCTTAGCCGTCCAACAACAACCAAATTCAAAGAATCCTAAAAAGAAGTATCCTAAAAAAAATGTTCCTAAACCAAACAAGGGTCCTAAGTAATTTCAGTCTCAAAATGAAAAATCATTTCAACAAAATGATAAGGAAAATAAAAACAAAGGGAAGAAGACTGATAGACATTGCAACTTTTGTAATCGAGATGGGCACTTAGAATCAAAATGATTTAAAAAGATGGAAGCCTTGGAAGCAGCAATGAAGAAGCATAACATCCATTTGGAGCATTCTTCAACTTCAACTTCATCTTCAGGAATAACACTTTCTGCATGTAGTTGTCAAGCATCTCGGTCTAGTTATGCACTAAATGTATCTTCTTCTTCTTTAAATGATTGTACCACCAAAAATATATATGTTGGTGATGATAGATCTCTTAGTGTTGTAGGGACTGGAACTATTCATCTAGACAATGGTCAATTTAATGATGTATTATGTGTTCCAACCTTATCCCGCAACCTTCTATCTGTATATTAGATAACTCATTCAGGTGAAGGTAAAATTGTTGAATTTTCACCTCATGATGTTGTAATTAAGGACCTAAGAGATCCTAGACAGAGTTTAGCTACTAGCATTGTTGATGATTCAACAAGGTTGTATAAGTTTAACATCTTTGGGTCATCAACTCTTCTATCAGTATTTGTTGCTCATAATGATGAAGTGAGAAAACTTTGTTATGAGAAATTTGGTCACTTAAACTATCGCTCCCTTCAAAATCTATGTAAAGAAAATATGGTGACAGGTCTTCCTATGGTATCTTGAAGAGATGGTGTTTTTTCCGGATGTGTACTCAGAAACATCATCGAGATAGTTTTGAAAAATGTGCCTCTTCGCACACCTCATCCCCTTTACAACTTGTGCATAGTGATTTATGTGGTCCACTTCCAGTTGTTTCATTCTCTAGCTACAAGTATTTATTAAATTTCATTGATGATTTCTCCAGACACACTTGGGCATACTTCTTAAAACTCAAGAGTGAAGTATTTAACATGGTCTTGACCTTTAAGTCCTTTGTTGAAAAACAATCTGGACATCAAATTCTTAAGCTAAGATCTGATAATTGCGGAGAATATGTTAACAACAAATTCATCAACTTTTGCAGCGAGCATGGAATTCAAATGCAACATACTATTCCATATACTCCACAAGAAAATGGTGTAGCTGAAAGGAAGAATCACACCTTAAAGGAAATGGCTAATTGTATGCTTCAATCTAAAGGACTTAGTCTTAATTTTTGGGTAGAAGCAATTAACTGTGCAAATTACGTCGTAAATCACACTCCTGCTAAGGTTTTAAAGAATATCACTCCAGAAGAAGCATGGAGCTCAATTAAACCAAATGTAAGTCACTTTCATGTTTTTGGAAGTGAAGCATGGGCCCATATTCCCGATGAGAAAAATAAAGCCTTAGAACCTAAGAATGAAAAATGTATTTTTGTTGGATATTCTGAAGATGTCAAAGGATATAGACTTATTCCACTTAAGTCCAAAAATGTTATCATTAGAAGAGATGTAAAGTTTATTGAAAATATATCGGCTTATAGGCCTAGTTCGGTGGATGTGTCACCTCTCTCTGTCCCTTCTACTTTTGAAAATATTTCTTCTTCAGATGATGAAAGTGAGGATGAAAATCCCCCCCCACCTTCTCAGGATCCTCCTTCATCACCTCAGCTTCCAAAATGGGTTCGTGCTACTCGAGATGCAGCAAGTGCTCTTGTAGGTGATCCTACAGATCAACGACGTACATGTTCTCAGTTCGATAGCTTCAGCGAATTATGTTCTTGACACCTTTGTAGAAGCTTCAGACCATCCAGATTGGGATGCAACTATGAATGAAGAATATCATTCATTATTGGCAAATGATACATGGGATATTGTTCCTCTTCCAAAGGGACAAAAAATTGTTAGATGCAAATGGGTTTACAGAACCAAGACTTATGGACCAGAAGGAAAAGTTGATAAACATAAAGCTCGTCTTGTTGCTAAGGGTTTTTCACAAGTTGAAGGCATTGACTATATTGAAACCTTCTCACTTGTTGCTAAAATGAACTCTATCCACCTTATTCTTTCCCTTGCTGCCTCTTTCAAATGGGAAGTCCATCAGATGGATGTTAAATCTTCCCTTTTGCATGGGGATTTGCATGAAGAAATCTATATGGAACAACCTCCTGGATTTATAAAAATAGACTCCAACCTTGTATGTCGGCGTAAGAAATCCCTTTATGGTCTCAAGCAAGCCCCTAGGGCTTGGTATGCCATAATGGATAGCTTTCTTTTAGATAATGGATTTTCTAGGTGTCATTCTGACAATACTGTCCACACCAAGAAAGTGGGTAGGTCTCTTATCATTATTTTTCTTTATGTTGATGATCTTATCCTTATTTGTACTGATCCCAACCTTATCAACCATATGAAGTCCAGCCTTAAAAAGCAGCTTGAAATGATAGACTTAGGACAATTGCATTATTTTCTTAGTCTTCAAGTCTTGCAATCCAAGGAAGGTATTTCTCTTTCCCAGTGCAAGTATGCATGTTATCTTCTACGCCACTTTCAAATGGAAGAATGTAAGCCAGCCCCATCTACCTTTCAGTCTGGAGCCAAATTTTTAGCCACTTGTACTTCCCCTGAAGTTGATGCTACCTTATACCGTAAGCTTGTAGGAAAACTTTTGTATCTGACCCATACCCATCCCGACCTTTCCTTTGTTGTTGGCCTTATTGCTTGGTTTATGAAAAACCCACATGAAAGTCAAGGGAAATCAACTAAAAGAATACTTCGTTATGTTCAAGGTATAGTTGAGTTTGGGATTCATTACAGTGCAGAAGCATCTCCTCTATTGGTTGGTTTCACTGATTCGATTGGGCTACTGACCCTGATGATCATAAATCTACTGCAGGTTATGCCTTCACTCTTGGTTCTGGACCTATTACATGGGCTTGAAAGAAACAAAGTGCCATTTCTCTTTCTTCAGTAGAAGCAAAGTATCGTGGAACCATAGAAGCTAGTAAGGAAGCCCTATGGCTTCGTCAGATCCTGTTAGAGTTTGGATTTCAGCAACAACATCCGAATACACTTTGGTGTGATAATCAAAGTGCCATTCAACTATGCAAATATCCAGTCTGACATCAGTGCAGAAAACACATTGAAATACACATGCACTTCATCAGAAAGCTCATTCATGACCATGTTCTTGAAGTGCAATATTGTTCAACTAATGACCAATTTGCAGACACCTTTACAAACGCTCTCACATAGGCGAAGTTTACTAAAATTCAATTTATGGTTGGAGTTTAGGAAGTTGTCACTAAGGGGGGATGGGTTCTAATGCCTCCTTCCTTCTCTTATTGTGTCATATTTTTAAATCCTTCAATCCTATCCCAAGTTGTTCTTAAGGGGGGATGTTAGGATATTCCGACACATAGGAAATAGTTAAGTATAACTTGGTCTAGTGTAGAGTTAGGTAAAGTGTGTTTCTTTACTATGTACATTTGTAACTTACAATCCGATGGTCATGATATGTTCTAGACATGAAGTGATCCGACGGTTCATTCTCTCCTCAGTATTACCGACACTTGATCTATGGCTTAGCACCTGATTGGTCCATGATCTCTATTTAAAGAGCATGGAGGGGCATTTGTAGGGTGACCATTCATGAGAGAAGCTTATGTAAATTTTATTTCTTTTATTAATAAATTACATGAAGTGGCCACGTTGGCTTAGGCCGTGGACTATTTTCCTATTTGAGGGTTTTAACCATGTCAAGAATATTGGTGTATTGAGCTATGATCTGTTTGTGAGTGGTGTCCTCTAGTGTTCTATCTAAGGAACTTACCCTGTAAATTCCTACACTTTGATGATGTGATGATATTTGAAGTGCTTCTAGGGTTTTAGTATTTCTTCCTGCCTTCTTCGATCTAAGGATTATTTGATGTAGATCTTGATCTCATTGATACACTTCCAATTGCTTTGATGCTTTCTTTGAAGATCGATTCTTGTGTGTGATATTTCTTTAACTGCCCCTTCTTGTCTTCATAACTTGGCTACGATACTATTTTGAGAAATTTAGGGCCTTGAAAGTTAACAATTTCTCTGCTTGATAATTTCATGTGATGCACTTTTAACTCTTATCTTATAGTATTTTCTTCGTTAGCTTATTAATGTGTTCTCTCATCAAGACAATTAAAAAAATGAAAAATAAAATATAAGTGAAACAGTATGTAGGCTTCTCCAACCAGGGCCAAAACCTCTCACCTCTTGAGAGGAAAGCTCGATCAAAATTCTTCTTCTAGATATTAAATTGATAAGTACCAAGACCATGACACAGACCCTTGACTCCAGTATCCTCCCAAGAACCTTGTCACTAACCTTGATTCTATGCCTCTTCTTTCCTCACCTTTCTTCTTAATCTTGAACTGCTCTCCTCGGCTCTTTCTAGAGAAAATCGCTCTCTATGACTTCCTCTAGAGAATATCGATCTCTAGGGATTTTATTCATATTCCTAGAAGAGTCCTTCTCTTGCTGCCCCAGAAGAAACTTCTCCTTCGCTTTCCTAGAAGACACTTTGCTTCCCCAGAAGAAACTTTTCTGCCCTAACTTCATGCTACTCAGAAGAAACTTCACTATCGAGAATAAAGTCATTTTCGCTGACCTAGAAGAAAACCTAACTTCACATTACCTAGAAGAACCCTTCTTCGCACTTCTGTTCTTCTTACTTTTTCGTACTTCTACTTCTTTCCTTTCTTTGTACTTCTTCTTGTCTCAATACAAGTCACGTTTCTTGATCGAATTGTCTTCCTTCAAGTGAGGTAGAGTAGGCTATATATACACTTCTTCTCAAGTCCATTAGGCCGACATGACTATTGGAGGTAGGTCAACTTTTCCTAGAGAGTTCATTCATCATTTTTGGCTGACTTGAAGAGGATAGATGACAAGTTCTTGGAGGATACTTTACATAGACAATATTGACCTTTTACAAAGTGTAACATGATTTCATTTACATGATAATGACTCTTACATTTTATGACTAGATGAAAAATAAATCCTAAAGACTCTCAATGGGAGTCTTGACTCAAAAACAAATCCCTTGCTCATGAAACCCATGAAGCAAGTCAACATAATAATTTTTCTTATTCACATCTCATTACATAAAATAATATTTACATGTCATTATGAAGACCTAACCTAGTTACACTTTTCAACCCTACCTCTTAACTAAGGAGGTATTCATAATGGTACTTGGACTTTCACAATTTGAAGAATCTCTCATAAGAAGAATTCATATTTGATACTCATTTTTATAACATCATATAAACCAACATTGTTATATAGCAAGGCCTTGACTAACAAACCTATCTCTCCATAAGATCAGAGCACAATGTTGGTGAGACCAATGATTTTTAAACAAACTCAGTTGTCTCCCTCAGAACATACCCCAACGGGGTTCACTCAAGATATGCTCCATAAGGACTATTCTTTTCTTGGACTCCCCAGTTCCACAAAGAATATTGGTCCTCCATGACTACTCTTACTGTTGGATGCCCTATCTCATCCTCAAAGAGTATCGAATGCCAACCAATTACACAATCCTTCATTCTTTCTTCCCAGGTGAAGATCAGAACAACATATCTATCTCTCCCTTTTTAAACCATGAGATTTTATTCCATTAAAGGAATGTACACATTCCTATTAGAGAGGAATGTGCCTAGGCTTCTTGCTTTGGAATTTTCCAAGTTTCTTCCAAGTAAGAAACTTCTTCTCAGGATCCTTCTTAACTAGGGACCTATCACAACTCCTCATGTGGATATTTTGGAACAACCAGTTGTTTGAAGAGATCCTTCCTTTGATGTCATGAATTTCTTCTTCATTAAGGAGATTCATCTTTGGGAAATTCTACATAGGGCACAGATCATCCATCACTTTTATCCATGAGTTAGTCATGTCCTCAACTCATCAGAAAGTGATCCATCAACTTTTCCATCTGGTTTTGCTTCATGTCATTATGCTTTTATGCCATATTTTTTGGAAGGAAATTACATCCTTCTATATGATCTATTTGGAATTCATTCATAGACCTTCCCTTTGACAGTCCTACATAAGCCTAAATAGATTTTAATTCAAAAATAATCAATGAACACTTTAAATAAAAGATTTCCTTTGTGATGATATTTCATCATGACATCTTGTTGTAAGTATCAACGTCTTGCATGCAGATTGATATATCTCCCATTGATATCCATTGTCGAGGGTCTCTATATTTTTCTAACTTCCATAAAAGTCTTCATATCTTTTCGAGAGATCTTCTAGTCAAATATTCTTTGAATTTGGATGTTGAATGCCTTCTTCCTTCGTTGCATATTATCTTGATCTCTTCCTTTCATTTATCACGCATTTCATTCCCATGAACTTTCAATCAGAGTTCCTTGATTATAGACAACTTCCTCGTGATTCATATGATAATATATTATGTTGATTTAATTTAGTGTGACTTATGATTTTACTGCAATATTTCGGAGGAGGAGATCCTTTCTTTTATTGATCATATCTCCCAAGATGGAAATAGTGATCCATATTATCTACAACCATATGACATGATGATCTATGCAAGCATACATAACTCATATTTATTTCGGTCAACTAAACTTCCTGTAACAACTTCATTCAAAAGGACTTTATCCTTCATGCCTTCCTTCCTATTATGTCATTATACCATTATTCATTGAATCCCACAAGTTTGAATTCCTAATGACAACCTTTCTTTTCTTTCTAAATCAGTGAATCCTTTGATAATAATTCCATAACAGAAACTTGAGGATGTTCAATATCTTCACCTGGTAGATATTTTCTTTACTAACTATGATGGTCTTATTCGATGATGACCTTTGCTTCCTTTTATAAGTATTAATGAGTTTTCCTAAGAGCTTCTTATTATTTGCAATCAGTAAGATTTGTACCAGACATACTTTCTGCTTCCCATGTCATGATCTCTTACTTTTAATACTTTTATCACACTGTTTTCTAATATGATGCATCATATCGCATTTAAACTGTACCCTATCTATAATTTACAAGTTGAAAGTACCTTCTAGAGAAGAAGATCATCTCTGTCATAGAAGAGATCTTTTACTTCTTCATTCTTAGGCTTCTTTGATTCAGTCTCTTTCACTTCTTCAGTAATGTGTGATTCTTCCCTGTTCCTCTTCTCCTTACTATGATTAGGACAACCTCTTCTATAGTGCCCATGTTCACGACACACATAGCATATTATCTTACCCATGTTCTTCCTTTTCTTTGGAGGACCAAACTTTCCAAATTTTCCCTTTCTTCTTGTTATTGCAGCATATGCATGCTTCTGCTCACTTGGTACGACATCAATATTTGCCTTCAATGTGGTTTCTTCGATCTTACAGAGTGACCATAGATCTTGAAACTGAGTACCCTCTTTCTTCCCATATAGAATTTTTCAACTCAATTTATTGTGTAAATTAAGACATGTATTTTATTATCAATCCAGGTTGGTAACCTTAGAAGCAGACCAGAATTTATGGACTTTTGGATAAAAACTAATGTAGGAAGTAGTTATGAAAACAGAAGTGCATATTACAAATATAAATCATTCTAGGAATGAAAATACATATTATAAATTACTTCTCAGAATTGAAGCAAAAACTGTCTAAGTCTATTCCATAAAAGCATACGTTATTGGTCAATGAAATTAGGCTATTTTAGAAAAACAAGGAAGAGTCTCTCTCAAAGAGACCCAATTTTCCTACCTCAATAATTCTATAATAACATTTCCAATATCTAAGTAAGCAAGAAATAATGTAATGAAAGCATAAAAGCTTAATCTAAGAAAACTTGAAAGAAGTGAATCTTGTTCAATCTTAGTTTTATCTCACAGAGAAGAGGCTCCCTAAAGGAGACCTGGTTTTTCTCCCACATTCAAGCTAATCACTAAAAGAAGAAATATTAACTTAGCACATTTCATATAATAAAATCATATTAAAGATATCTACAATTATTTACAGAAAATGAATATTATGAACATGGAAAATCAAGCTAGCATATGCACAAATATAATCATGACACAATAAAGTGTACCTAGCTTGGATGGGGTTCCTCCAACCTTTCTGGTACACTGCTAAAATACTTAGCTACAACAATTGATTTACTCCAGAAAACACAAAGAAATCATGAAGCAAAAGTTATGCCTTCAATTATCTAAAAAAATAATAAGTTTGTCTACAAACTTCTAACTATGAATGTCTCTTCTTAAGTAGGAAAAATGATAACCAAATAAGATAAAAAGTATAAAAAAACCATCATTAATTGTATCCCACTTCATCAGGTCGAAGCCATCCATTAGTTAGAAGAAATCTGGAAAAATTCCAAAAAATCCTAAAACTGCCCCTTTTTAATAGGGATTTCTGGGTGACAGGTCATGTTTGACCAACTTTGACCGGGCTTGTATTTTCTCATTTTGACCGAGCCAATAGATGTTCATCCATACTTGGTTCCTAATCTTTCCAAATATGTATCCATATCGAGCCCAAGTGTCCTTCATATATCACTTTAACAGAGCTATTACAGGAATTTCCAGTTTTGTCCAAAAATGTTCTTAAAACCAATTTTTTACAAAAATATCTAAAAATTGAAAAACATAATTTATTTACCTGAATATGCATAATAAGGTCAAAGTGAGGCATATATAGATGATATAAAGTGGAATATGATGGAAGTTAAGTGGATTTTTATTAAGCAAAATTGATCAAAATCGAGGACCAACATCTCCCCCTTGCTGATCTCAAAGCATGTCCTCATGAATGCTTTCTTCTCTTCTATCTTATGAGTGTTGATGTACCTACTATCCCTAACCCTAAAGCCTCTTTCTTTGCTACCTGTAGAAGACACTCAATACCTTCACGTGTTCCTTCTTCGTAGATAGTAGCCATCAACTTCTGTCTCTCATACTTGTATTTCCATGTGTTCTTTTCATTGAGTCATCTGTAAGCTTGTTTAGAAATCAAAATGTTCTTTGTTTCAAGCTTATTAACTTTCTTGTTTACTTTTTAATTTTATTTGATGAGAGATTTGTTGTTTTGTTTATACATATTGTGTTCTTTCTTCAAATGCCTTTCCAAAATTTTGTTCACTTCCAACTCCCTTGTCAACTCTTCTATCTTCTTAAGATGTTATTCTTGCCGTATCTCTTTTTATTCTCTTACATTTTCCTTGGAAAATTAATGTGATGATGTATCTCCTATCCATGCATGCTCAAAGTAACAATCCCTTTCCACAGGCTCTTCTTGAATTTCCCTTTCCATCCTTTGCAATATTTCATTAACTTCCTTTGATACTATTGGAGGCACAACAATTTCTATCTCTGGGTCCTTTTCTTTCTCATCTAGATCTTCTAGGGTTTTCTTCCTAGGCCTTCTAGGAACAAATTTGAAAGATATTTCTTTTCAACCATACGACTATCCTTTTTCTTTTTGGATCAAGTCCTAGGATACATAGGAGAGTTCATTATGCTTCTAGTAACATGCATTTGTTCAAATTTCTCTTCTGTTGTTTTCTCTTCCATATGATGTTGAACCAAGAATTCTCTCCAAATCAACCCCTTGCTTCTCACCTAATGTTCTACAAGTATTTTGATCAATCCTTGATGATAAACATGTGCTTCTTTCACTTCAGTTTTATTTTTGACACTCTCTATCATTTTAATCAAGCTTTTAGAGAAGAAATAGGGTAGATTAATATTGGATTCTCCCTTTATGTGTTGTAGTAGCCTAATGTGGTAGAGATAAAATAGGCTATGCCTACTGTCACAAGTGAAGTATCTTTGAAGGATTAAAACTAGTTTAGACCAAGGTTCCTTGAACCAGTCCCTTTGAATGCCTTTAGATCTATCAAAAGATCCTTTTCTCTGCTTCTCCAAAAAGAATGTCCATCCTTTCTCTTTGAAGTGTAAGCCCTTATGATATTCTTCTCCTGTTAAGGGAAGATCTAAAGCTTGGGAAAGGAATTATGGGTTTAATGGTATGGAGAGGTCACCTACTTTTGTTTGTCCCTGTTCATAATGATCTATGAATTCTTGAGTAATATTCTTATTATGCCCATTAAAATTTTGAAGAAATCATATCAATCCTACCTGATACAGTCTTTCTATGCTTTCTTTCCCCCAATTCTCTATCTTTAATTCATTTGGCTTAGTTCTGGTTGCCATATGTTTTGTGTAACAATTAATGTACACTTGGACTGTTAACATATTCATCATAAAAAAAATTATATATATATATATATATATATATATATATATATATATATATATATATATATATATATAGATATATATATATATCTTCTTCCTTATTCATGCAATTTTGGTTTATGGATCATAGCAAATAGGCTTACCTAATCTCTGGAGTTACTTGGAAAAAAACAAAATGACTCCCTTGCTTGAATCTTTCTCAATTCCCTGTTCTGCTGCCAAAAAAAGGTCCATTGTTCCTTTAAAAATGGCTCACTGTGTAAAGAGATGTCAAAAATATCATAACAATGTCTCACTACTTTTAAACTCCGTGCTCCAATCTCTAATTTCCAAAGTTTTGTTATGAAAATACCTTCTCTGTTTTTTAAAAAATTCACTGTGCATATGAGAATGGAACAAATTTTCTTACTGTATATATAAAAATAGAGAAAAAGAATGCTCATTGTGTGTAGGAAAATTTTCTCTCTGTATATATGAAATCTCACTCACTATATATACGAAAATTTTACCATATATATATATATGAAAATTTTTCTCACTGTGTGTAGGAAAATTTTCACTCTGTATATAAAAATGAGACTCTGTTTTCATATGCAACCATATATGAAGAAATTTGTAACTCAAGCTTGATTACCTGATCTGGAAGCAATCTCATAGATATCTATGAATTAATGACTTATGTTCCTGTGTTTAACAATGCTATTTTGATTAGAAATCTTCTCCAACATCTCTGAGGATTTTCGCATTACATAGATGGCAACATTGGTGTTAATGGTGGCAATATTTCGATTCCATAACTGAAGTTTGACTCCTTATAACATGACACATTTCAATCACTAACTCGAGCTTATCTATCCCTGAAATCCGTTCAACTACTGATGAAGATCCGGAAATGATTTCTTACCTTATTTCTCTATGGAATTCTTGGATTTTGTTGGGCACTAAGTAAACTTGGCACGAGGAAATCTTGGCCTTCGATTTCTGTGTTAACACCAATATGCCTCTACTTATTTCTCCACGACTTCCTTGGCTATTTATTCTTCTTATTTCTCCATGTCCTCTCTATTTCACTGGCTACTTATTTCTCCATGGCCTATGCAATTCTCCCTTTAGTTTTTGCATTTTTTCTCATAACTCTTCTTCTCATTTTGTTGTTGTATGCGTAGATATCAATACACAATGTTTTCTTGAGCTTGATTCTAGCTGTGATGGTGGAAGAAAAACTCAACACTAAGCTGGGTTTGCGTTTTAATAGTTGAAAATAACATTACAGAGTTTTTTGAATGCTTTTTGACTGTTTTTACTTCTCAAACTCACCTTCTGACCTACGTACTCGTGGCTGCCCATGTGTCTCTACTTTAATTGCATTCATCTATCTTCTCGTAATCTCTTCATTCATGACTTTACATGCCCATCCTATCACCATAATATTTTCATAGTTGCACTACCCATGTTTTGTGAAGTTCATTGTTTGTTTATGACTGCATTCATTTCGTTGCATGCCCACCTTTGGTTGTATATACAATGATATATATATCTTCATTCTTTTTTTATGACTTCACTTATTTCGTTGCATTCCCACCTTTGGTTGTGTATGCAATAATTAATATTTCTTATCATCCTTCCCGCTTTCATATATTGCATTTCGATTTTTGTTCATGAAGCTTTGTCATTTTTTATATGCTCACTTCGTAATTTGTTTTTGAAATGACCATAGAATAAGTCATTTTAAAATCAAATTTCATATAATGACACTAATAGGGAAAACAAAAATTCTTATGGAAAAGATATCAAGTCCTCAATCTTTAATCAAAATGCTTATAGGATGATGTATATGGAATTATTGTAGGAAACTATATGGGTTGATGTAGGAATATAGAAAAAATAAAATTAATGTAGGATGTATGGTAGGGTAATGGATATAAATAGGATTATGATGAGGGTAAGATGTGGTTAAAGTATTATAGGTAAGATAAATGTAGGTAGGATAAATGTAATGGATGCATATCCAAGTTAAATTAGCTCTAACAATTCTAGATTTTTTTGAAAAATCAAAGGTTTTAAGAATACACTTGTTTTACTTACATTACTAACTCAATGTTCATTGTTGATGATAATTCTTCAAATATAGATGCGGATGGAATATAGACACTTGTATATGCTTTTGTAATCCCTTTGATGTTGTTGCATGTTTTTGCATCTGTGATTGATTCAGTTCCCTTTTGATGATTTTTCATGTTGTTCAGGCCTCTTTGACATTAGTTTGATGCAATTTTATTCTATATATTTTAATGATGACAGGTCCCTTCTGATGTTGGTTGATGATGTTTTATTTCAGGTCCCTTCTGATAAAAAAATGTTTGACATCACACCATAGCATGGTTTGTTGATTTATTGCGAATCTTCCCCCCTTGCTTAGCTTCAAACTTGTCCTCAAGTCTGTTAAGTTTTGGAGAGTGATCCTGTAAAACACAAATGAAAACAAAAACATGAAAAAGAATTCATATTGGCCAAACATGTTGGTTTTCCAATATGAATTCGAGTTTGTGTTGTGCCAGTTTCTTGGGTTTTCACAACCAATTTTAATTTTTTTTTTTTTTTTTTTGGAGGTAGGGAAGGCATATTGCTATGCTTTTCCACTACTTCCATATCATTGTCTTCCGAAATTGTTTTAAAAAAATGTTCTTTGTTTATAGGCTTATGATAAACTTTTAATCTATGGTCATTAACTAGAAAAGAATTTTCCGCTTCATCTATTATCTTTATCCTTACTGCTCTGTTGTTAAAGATTTCTTCTATCTCATATGGCCCTAGCCAATGAATAGTAAATTTTTCCTTCAAATATTTGAACTTAGAGTCAAAAAGTAGTGCCCAGTCTCCTATATGAAATATTTTGTTTTTAATGAATTTATCATGCCATTTTTTCCTTTGATGTTGAACTAGAGATGTATGCTCCATAACTTGTGTTCTGATCTCATCTAGTTCATTGAGTTTCATGATCCTCTCTTGTTGTGCTTCAATCAGGTCTAGTCCCAATTCTGCTGCAAGTTTGTATGCAGGAATCTCAAATTCAATTGGTAACAAGATCTCCTTTCCATAAAAAAACTGATATGGGCAAATCCAATAATGTTTTTCCATGTTATCCTATAAGCCCATAGTGCTTCATTCAACTTCTCTAACCAGTATTTTCTATGAATGTTCACCGTCTTTGTCATAATGTTCTCAAGTACCTTGTTCATTGATTCAACTTGTCCATTTACTTGTGGGTGGTATGGAGTTGATTTTCTATGCTTAAACTTGTATTTCTTAGTCAGGTCTCGAACAAGCTTGGAGGTGAACTATGTACCTTGATCTATGACTATCTTCCTTGGAACTCCATATCTTGCAAATATTTCTTGATAAAGAAAAGTAACTACTGTAGTTTCTGTTGCTATGCTCAATGCCTTTTCCTCTGCCCATTTTGTTACATAATCAGTACATACTAGGATGTACTTCTTACCATTTGATGGTGGGCTGATAGGTCCCACAAAGTCAAGAGCCCATTGTTCAAATGGCTCAATCAGTACTTATGGATTCAGTGGCATTTCATATGAAACTACAGGTCTACCTATTCTTTTGCAGCTATCACAATTTTTATCAAAAGTCTTTGAATCCTTGAATAGAAATGGCCAATAGTATCCTTGATTTAAGACCTTGTATGATGTCCTCTTCCCTGAAAAATGAACACCACATGGTTCGTCATGAAATGCTTTTAAAATATCAATGATTTCATCTTATCTTATACATTTCCTAATTATAAGATTAGGTTATGTATAGAAGAGATCTCCATTAATCCAAGTATACCTTGCACTGTCTCTAATTACTTGCTTGTTAGGTCCCTATAATACTAGTGATTCCCCCATTACTATTGTCATTGTATCCCGTATTATTATTATTGTGCCCCTATTGTCCCCATATTTTTATTAGTGAGCCCCATAGAAACCCACTATTGTTATTATTGTGCCCTTATGCTATTACTGTTATGTCGACTTGATTATATTATGACCCCTTAGACTCCTATATATAGAAAGGAGGTTTAGTCATTTGTATCATCCAAGAATTGTTCATTTGTTTAATGTAAAGGAGGTTTCCCCATCGAATAGAATGAATTCTAAGGCGTTGATGTATCTTTTCTATCTTTTTGTGCACTGGTTTCTTAACATTTGGTATCAGAGCTTTGGATTCTAGGTTTTGCTGCTCCAAATAGGTCATCATGGAATTCTCACTATAATTTTTTCCTGCGATGTTTCAGAAGCTAAAAACAAAACCCATTTGAGTTGAAATGGTTCTAAACTTCGGGTCTGAATTTCAGAGCTTTTCGTGCTATACTTTCGGAGATATGATCTAAGGAAGTTAGGGTTTTTGCAGACTCCCGAATTATATTCCAAACAGGTGACCTAGGGAAATTCGTCATAACTTTTGTTCTGAGCATCAGATTGAACTTTCGTAAGAAGTTGTAGAGAGAGAATGGCCTGTAGTTTTTTGTATATCAGTTTTAGGTACTAAGGTTGAAACAGTGACACGTGGAACTTCGCACAAGTTTGCTCTACTGAACTAGGTTATAATCAGGTCAACATGGGAGATTTGGCATAAAAATTCCTTGGAGAATCCAATCTTGATCAAACTTGTGGGGTTAGAAAAAGGACTCAAAGGGCTACTGCAAGACATGATTTCAGATATTTGAGATCCACAGTTACAAAGATACAACAGATTCAATATCGAGCTCTTACAAAGTGAAAAGAAAGGTGTGTAGTTTTTTTTAAAATTTTGTATAAGATTGGTTTGAAAAATTAGTTTGAAGTAATTCAAAGGGAATAGTGAAGAATTATTAGCATTAATTGATGCCTTGAAAAAAGAAAATGGAAACACCTAGTAAGAAACATGAAATCTCTAGCATGACTCGTGAAGAAGAGGAAGAAATGCAACATGATATATCAAAATTAGAAGACCAAGTACAACAAATTTCACTCTCAAAAAAGGTAATTGAAGCTAAGATGGATGACATGGAAGCTAAGATGAATGGCCAGGATGCTAATATGGAAGAATTAAAGATAAATTTGAATAAGTTGCTACAAGAAATGGTTACTAATGGTGAAATGGTAGTAAAGGAAATTCATGATGAGAACAAAATAAATGTTAATCATGATTTCATAGACTCTAATGTTGGATTGAAGACCCACCATGTTCCAAAAATCGATATGAGGAAGTTTGATGGCAAGGATACCAGAACATGGATACTACAGATGGAGCAATTTTTCGATCTCCATAATGTGCAAAACACACAAAAGGTACGTATTGCAACTTTATATTTGGAACCAAATTAGTTTGTATGGTATTGATGGCTTTGCTGTCGTAAACAAATTGTCACTTGGGAAATTTTTATGGAAGAAATGATAGCACATTATGAAGATAAAAAAATCAACACCTTTTTTAGCTAATTGATAAATCTCAAACAAAAGGGTTCAATGATGGAGCACATTGAGGACTTCCAAAAATTGAACATAACGGTAAAAGATATTCCAGAGGAGCATAGGATTGATGTGTTCATAGGGACTTTAAAGGATAATATCCAACATGAGGTTCACCTTTGGGAACCTGATTCATTGGAGAAGGCATTCAAGTTAGCAAGAAAAATGGAAAGCAAAATTATGGAAACTAGGAAGCCTACCACTCACAACTATAAATATGGAAGTGTTGTTTCCCCTAGCCTTCCACAACCTACAAGGTTGACACCATATGATCCAGATTGAAGGGGGAGGCCCTCAAGATCTAAAAGATTGAAATGGATCCTGGGGGGAGGCCCCCAAGATCTGAAAAAAATTGAAATTTTGAGAAGAAAAAGATTAGAATGCCTAATAAACAAAACCGCAAAGATTTTTTTTTATTAAAATGGAGAATAATTGTAAGAGCTACATTGTGGCGGACAATCTGTCCTTCTAAAAATGTGACTTGTTACTTATAGTATTTTTCAGTTATAATACCACAGGTCAATTCCATGGGTGAATGAATACCATGGGTGGATGTCACAATACCATGGGCAAATACCATGTGTGAATGAATACCATGGGTGGATGTCACTTACAATACCATGGGTGGATGCCACTTACAATACCATGGGTAAATTCCATGGGTGGATGAATAATATGGGTCATGGGTTGATGCCATTTTCCATTCGGATCATTCCTCCATCCTTAAGAAGCAATGGTCCCCATTGCGTAAAGTTCTCTCCTCCAAAGCCTTTGTTGAATATGAAGAACCACTGAAGATAAGGGTTTTATGTGCTTAACCCATAACAATTATGAACGAAGATCCGAGGATAGAGATACCCTGTAATTCTTGTGACCAACTGTAATTATGACAGTGTGTGGCCTAGCAAATGGACTTTGATGAAGTTTGGGTTTGTGGATGACCCATAACCATGATTAAAAAAGATTCGAGGATAGAGATACCCTGTAATGCTTGTGACCAACTGTGATACTGACAGTGTGTGGCCTAGCAAATGGACTTCGATGAAGTGTGGGTTTGTGGATGGCCCATAACCATGAAAAATGAAGATCTGAGGATAGAGATACCCTATAATGCTTGTGACCAACTGTGATACTAACAATGTATGGCCTATTAAATGGACTTGGATGACAAGGAATTTGTGCGATTGACCCATAATCGTGATGTTGGTTGTTGATGAAGTAGCAGGTGCCTACACAGCCTGGCGTGGGAGGGAATGTCTCCAAATAACCCAAGCTGAATGCTGCTATGCTGAAATTGATGAATGTGAAGCAGGTGCCTACTAAAGTGGGGTGGGAGGGCACGTCTCCAATGGGAACCCACTCCAAATGTTGCTCTAGAATTAAAATGGACATAACTTGGTCAATATAACTCAGAATATTTATTATAACCTATTTTTGGAAGTAGAAGGACCATTTTGCATCTTCCCAGGTGTTGGAAATCCTTATCTGGACACTCTAGAATCTCCGATTTGCGATGCAATTTTTTTCGCCGTCACAAAAGTTTTAAAAAAATAGGTGATTTTAAATCAGCGATATCTCCCACATCTGAACTCCGATTCGATCCATTTTTTTTATAAATTGGATAATTTTTCAGGAGGAGCTCAAACATACAATCTTTTTTTTTGAAATTCTACACAAAAACTTCAAAAAATGATAGGATATTCATTGTCCACCAGTTGTCGGCAGAAAGAAATTCTACAACATAGCTGATTTTAAATCAGTGGTAGCTCCCTCATCCAAACTTTGATTTGACCGATTTTTTTTTTGAATTTTGGTATTTTTTCACAAGGAATCTAGATTTGGTATTTTTTTTGTAAATATTGCACCAAATGTTTCAGATCTAATCTGCAAACTCACTGCCTAAAAAAATTCTTGCAAAAAAATGAAAAAAGAAAAATTCTTCCTGCTTGGCCCAAGAAAGTGCTCTGTTGAGGTTGCAGCGCATGCTTGAAGTTTGGTAAATATTGCTGCAAAAATTTGAAACTGAAATATGCATGAAACCCTCATTCCCATGGAATCATAACCTTCTCTAATACCACTAATCTGGATCTAAGGGGGAGGCCCTCAAGATCTAAAAGATTGAAATGGATCTTGGGGGGAGACCTCCAAGGTCTGAAAAAAAATGAAATTGCCAGAAGAAAAAGACTAGAATGCCCAATAAACAAAATCACAAATAATTTTTTTTTTATTAAAATGGAGAATAATTGTAAGAGCTACATTGTGGTGGACAAACTATCCTTTTATAAAATGCGACTTGTTACTTATAGTATTTTTCAGTTACAATACCACGAGTCAATTTCATGGGTGAATGAATACCATAGGTGGATGTCACAATACCACGGGTCAATTCCATGGGTGAAAGAATACCATGGGTGGATGTCATAATATCGCGGGTCAATTCCATGGGTGAATGAATACCATGGGTGGATGTCAAAATACCATGGGCAAATACCATGGGTGGATGTCACTTACAATACCATGGGTGGATGCCACTTACAATACCATCGGTAAATTCCATGGGTGGATGAATAATATGGGTCATGGGTTGATGCCATTTTTCATTTGGATCACCATAACAATTGGAAAAAAAAGAGAGCAAAGGGGCTTTGTTACATTTGTGATAGAAAATACACTAAAGGTCATAAGTGTGCTGAGAAGAAATTATTCTACATAGATTGTGAACATGAGGAAGAAAAGGAACAAGAAATGTCAAAAGAAGAGGATATACTCTAGGAACAAACCCTAGATAAAGAAGAAATGAATCTGACCATATCTTGTAATGCATTGGCTGGAATTACCACTCCTCAAACTATCAAGATAGAAGGACATATCAAGACGAAAAGGTAATAATGTTGATTGATTCAGGAAGTAACCATAGTTTTATTCATTGTAAGATAGCCAAGGAATTGAATTGCTTCCTATATCCAGTACCAGAGTGTCAAGTGATGGTTGCAAGTGGAGGAACCATAAATTGCTCTGGAAAGTGCCATAATATCAAGCTATCCATGGGAGAATATGTATTGAATAGCCCAATGCTTTCCATCCCAATGGGTGGTGCTGATGTTGTACTAGGAGTCTAATGGCTACAATCCTTGGGTACGATAGCTTTTAATTTTCAAGAACTTTTCATGAAATTTTGTGTGGAAGGAAAGGAAATTGAATTAAGGTGTATTGCAGGGAAATAAGGAAAGATAATCAGCTCTAACGATATGACAAAGCTCTAAAGAAAAAACAATGAGGCGTAATTGCACAATTATGTTCGCTAGAGGTTCCCACATCAAAATCATATATTTCTCTAGATCTCCAAAAAGTTTGGACAATCATTCCAAGGTATTTGAGACTCCCAAAGGCCTCCCACCTATTCATGATCATGATCATGCTATTCATTTGAGTCCAGGAATTGTTCCTCCAAACATTAGGCCGTACAGATATCCTTATGCCCAAAAGAGTGAAATTGAACATATGGTTGCAGAAATGCTAGAGGCTGGTATAATTCAACCTAGTCAAAGTTCTTTATCTACTCAGTAGTATTGGTGCACAAGAAATATGGATCCTGGCACATGTGTCTAGATTATAGGGAGCTCAACAAGCTCATTATTAAAGATAAATTTCCCAATCCTGTCATTGATGAATTATTGGATGAATTGCATGGATGAATTTACTTCACCAAGTTGGATCTTCGTTCAGGATATCATCAAATCAGAATGAAGACTGAAGACATACTGAAAACAACATTTAGAACTCATGAGGACCATTATGAATTTTTCGTCATGCCTTTTGGCCTTACCAATGCACCTTCTACATTTCAAGGTTTGATGAATTCCATTTTCAAACCCTTCCTTAGAAAATTGGTGTTAGTATTTTTTGATGATATACTAATCTACAATAAGTCTTGGAAGGATCATGTTGAACATGTTGACAGGGTGCTCAAACTATTGGAGGAGAAAAAATTATATGCAAAAATCTCCAAATGTTTCTTTGGAGTACAAGAGGTGGAATATCTGGGTCATATTGTATCTCATGAAGGTGTTAAGGTAGACCTTAGCAAAATTAAAGCCATTAAGGATTGGAAAATCCCCACATCCATAAAGCATTTGCGAGGATTTCTTAGGTTGACAGGGTATTATCACAAGTTTGTTAAGAATTATGGGAGAATAGCAGCACCTCTAACAACATTATTGAAGAAAGATGCATTTTCATGGACTCCAGAAGCAACAAAGTTCTTCGAACATCTGAAAGAGGCAATGTGCCAAGCACCAATCTTAGCTATGCCAAACTTCACAAAAACCTTTATTATGGAATGTAATGCTTCAGGAAATGGAATTGGTGTTGTTTTAATGCAAGATGAAAGGCACATTGCTTTTAAAAATAGTCCAATCAAAGGAAAGTACTTACACAAAGCTATTTATGAGAGGGAAATGTTGACAATACTACATGCACTTAAGAAATGGCGACCGTACCTAATGGGAACACACTTCAAGGTAAAAACAGATCATGATAGTCTTAAATACTTTTTAGAAAAAATATTATCCTCTGAAGAGCAACAAAAATGGGTCACAAAGATGTTGGGTTATGACTTTGAAATCATCTACAAAAAGGGAAGAAAAATGTTGTGGCAGATGCACTCTAAAGAAAGGATGAGGATGTGGAAGCATTGTTGTGCGCCATTTCTATTATCCAACCAGATTGGATAAATGAAGCAAGAGATGAATGGAAGAATGATGAAGAAGTGTGGGAACTCATTCAAAAGCTACAACAAGATCCAAGTACATCTGATACATTTAGCTAGAAAAATGATTCGTTATGGTACAAATATCACTTATACCTATGTAAGAATTCCCAACTCAAACAAAAGATTCTTATGGAATTGCACACTTATCCCTTAGGAGGGCACTCGGGATTTTTATAAAGTTACCACAGGGTTAAGAAGGAATTTTTTTGGGATGGCCTTAAATCGGATATTCAAAAGTTTGTGGCAGAATGTTTGGTTTGCCAACAAAATAAAGTTGAAACAATTAAGACCCCAGGTCTATTACAACCTTTATCCATTCCAAGCCAATGCTACGAGGAGGTTTCAATGGATTTTATCACAAGTTTACCCAAGTTCAAAGGAAAGAGTGTCATCATGGTGGTAGTTGACAAACTTACCAAGTATGCACACTTTTGTGCATTATCGCATCCATTTAAAGCCAATGCAGTTTCAACTGCATTTATGGAAACAATTCAAACGCTGCATGGAAACCCAAAGGTTATTATAAGTGACAAAGATCCCATTTTTATTGGAAATTTTTGGACATAATTATTTTCTTGTCTCGATACTTAGTTAGCTCATAGCTTATCTTATCATCCTCAATCTGATGGGAAAAATGAGATAGTAAACAGATGTTTGGAAGGATATCTTCGTTACTTTGTATATGATAAACAAACACAATGGGTCAAATGGTTGCCTCTGAATGAATGGTGGTATAACACTTCCTTCCATACTACAGCAAAAATGACCCATTTATGGCACTTTATGGATATCATCCACCACCCATCACATCATATTTAAGATAAAATTATAAGGTTCAAGAAATGGAACATCACATCGAGCATTAACAACAAGTTCTCCAACTCTTAAAGTATAACTGCACCTTGGTGCAGAATAGAATGAAACAACAGGCAGATCAACATCATAGTGAAAGAAGTTTTGATGTAGGTGACTGGGTATTCCTACAGCTACAACAATATAAACAAATGTCCCTCAAGCAAGGTAAGAAGGATAATAAATTATCACCAAAGTATTATGGTCCATACAAGGTGTTGCAAAAGATTGGTGTTATGGCATACAAATTGGAGCTTCCTGTAGCTTCCCTAGTGCACCCAGTTTTCCATGTTTCATGTTTAAAGAAGGTTATAGGTGAAAAGCTCCCAGTTCAAACAATATTGCTAGAACGTGACAAGGAAGGAAAAATCATATTAGAACTAGAAGCAGTCACAGAAACAAGAACTTGACAGCTACGAAATTGATCAATTTCATAGTATCTCATCAAGTGGAAGAACTTATCCGCTAAAGATTACACATGGGAGGATGAAAATTTTATACAGAAGCATCCAGAACTACTCAAGCATTGAGGACAATGCTTTTCGGAAGGAGAGGGTCATGTTAGGTCCCTATAATACTAGTGATTCCCCCATTACTATTGTCATTGTATCCCTTATTGTTATTATTGTGCCCCTATTGTCCCCATATTGTTATTAGTGTGCCCATAGAAACCCACTATTGTTATTATTGTGCCCTTATGTTATTACTGTTATGGCGACGTGATTATATTATGACCCCTTAGACTCCTATATATAGAAGGGAGGTTTAGTCATTTGTATCATCCAAGAATTGTTCATTTGTGTAATGTAAAGGAGGTTGCCCCCTCGAAGAGGCTGAATTATAAGGCGTTGATCTATCTTTCTATCTTTTTGTGAGCTGGTTTCCTAACATTACTTTTTCTGTTTGCTTGTAAAATGTGATGGTAATATTCCAGATGATATGTAATTTTCTATATCTGTAAACCATGGGGTTTTACTTGTTATAGAAAATAAATTATCATCAGGGAAGCTATCTGACACGGGTATAAGGTCATTAATAGAATGAAGTCTTGATAGAAAGTCTGCTACTTGGTTTTCTCTCCCTGGTTTATCTAAAATAGTGATATTAAATTCTTGCATTAATAATAGCCATCTAGTAATTCTTCCATTAGTAATTGTTTTGTTCATTAGATATTTAATGGCTGAATGATCTGTATGGACAAATACTTGGACATCAACTAGCATTTCTTTTACTGTTACTGTGTAGTTTAATTCTGTCAGTGTTAAATTTTTGCTTATGAAATAGATGACATAGTTAAACTGATTTTCTTTTTTTCCTAGAGAAGATCATATTGTTGTGTATGATGAATCAGTAGATATATGGAATGGTAGTGACCAATTTGGTCCTCTGAGAATGGTTTCTATAGACAATTTTTCTTTTAATTTTTTGAATGCATTTTTACAATTGGTAGTCTATTGAAACTCAATGTGTTTTGCAAGCAGTTTAAACAAGGGTAAAGCTGTCTTACTGAAGTTTTCAATAAATATTCTGTAGTAGTCTGCATAACCCAAGAAACTTCTTACTTCTTTATGTGTTTTTGGTGGCATTAAGTTTACAATAACTTGTATCTTTTTTGGGTCTACCTTGATTCCTAAAGAAGAAATGTGGTGTCCCAAAACTATCCCTTCAGTTAACATCATAAAACATTTCTCATTGCTGAGGGATAGGTTTGTCTCTATGCATCTCTTTAATTTATTTTCAAGATTCTTCAAACAATCATCAAATGTATTTCTGTATACAGTGAAATCGTCCATATAAACCTCTACACATTCATGAATTAGATCAGCAAAGGTTGCAAGTACTGCTCTTTGAAAAGTATCCGGTGCATTACATAACCCAAAGGGAAATACATTGTATGCATATGTTCCCCATGGACAAGTAAATGTTGTTTTATCTTGGTCCTCTAATGCTATCTTAATCTGATTGTATCCACTAAACCCATCAAGAAAATAAAAGTATTTCTTTCCAGCTAATGAATCTAGCACTTGGTCAATGAATGGTAATGGGAAGTGATCTTTTAATGTTGCCTTGCTCAGTTCCCTATAGTTCCATTTTTCTTTGGCACCACAACTAAGGGTGAAACCCATTGACTATCTGAAATAGGATAACTAAATCCTACTTGTAACAGTTTTTGTAGTTCTTCTTTCACTATTTCTTTCATCATAGGATTCATTCTTCTTTGTGGTTGTCTCACTGGTTTGATATGATCATCAATATAGATATGGTGAATACATGTCTTTGGATGAATTCCTTGCATGTCTGTATAGTCCCAAGAAAAAGATTTTGAATATTTCTGTAATATTGCAATTACTGTTGTTCTTGTGATGATTGTAGATTATTTCCAATATTTAGATTCTTTCCCTGATTGATTTCAACAATTTTTCTTTGAGATTTTCTAATTGAATTAACAGGAAAAATTCTTTCAAATGAATTCTACAATGATTGAATAGTACAATTTTCCTGAAAACATTGATTTAAAAGATGATTTACAGCTTCATATTGTGTTATTATTAGTTGTTCAGAAATATCAGGTTCTGAGATAAAAAGATCTATTAAACCGTCATATTCTTCATCTTCTCTAAAATTGAAGGCTTGACTAATGCTTAAAATAGGCTATATGTTTTATTATTCATCATCAAGCCATGATAGTAAAGAAGGAGATTGAGCAGGAGGATAGAGTGTAATATGTTTCCTTTCATCTCCATGTTCTATGATCATGCTTCTTGATCTGCATCCAATGAAGGAATCTGCTGTGGCTAACCATGGTCTGCCAAGAATTAAAGGATGGCCTCCTAAATTTGTTTTTGGTTGCAAGATCAAAAAGTCTACAGGATATTCCCATGAATCTAAGGAAGCAATGATGTCCTCAAGTATTCCTTTTGGTACAACTTTAGATCTATCAGCTAGCTATAAAAATGTAGTAGTAGGTCGGATGTTTGGCAATTTTAAATATTTCATTGTTTATGTTGTCATGAAATTTATAGCAGCCCCTAGATCAATTAAAGTTTTAGGAACTGAAAAATTATTGATTGAAATGGTAACCATAGGTATCCCTGGATCAATATATTTTTCAATTGTTGATTTTGTAGACATGAGACTAGCTAATTTGCTAATGACTTGAATTGTGGGTGGATCTCTTTTCTTTCTACTAGTTTTCTTAATGCATAATCCCTTTATTGTTTTTCTATAAATTGGTATTTCCTTAATAGCTCGCAATAAAGGAATTTTAACATAAGAATTATGTAATTCTTTTACATTATCAAATTCAAGAAAAGAAATTTGATTTTTGATTTTCTGCTCTACTAACCTCTCTGGATAATGTGGGTTTTGAGTCATAATATCTTTTCCTTTCTGGATTTGATTTTCTGGATGAGATTTTTTAGATTGTTCTCCTTGTTTAGTTTGTTCTTCAATGATTAGTGGAAAATATTTGTGTAATACTTTCCCTAAACTTAAGTGGACATCTTGTATAGGAAGAATAGAATATTTAGGAAATAATGTTGTTTCTTCCATATTATATGATGTCCTTTCCACTCTATTACTCAGATTTTCTACTGAATGAGCTGGTAATTGAGTTGGTCTGGGTGGTGGTTGATTAGAACACAGTTTAAGCTACTGAGGTCAAGTTAGTGCAAGAATTGATTGTTGAGTAAATGGATTTGAATGAGTGGATTGCTGGAATTGTTGATATGGAAATGATTGTTGTGGATATGGCTGATGATATGATGGAGAAGATTGATATTGTTGAGGGTAAAATTGTTGGGGAGGTTGGGATCCATAAGCATATCCTCGCCAACTTTGTGAAGTTTGGTTTTGTTTTTTCTGAGGAGGGCAAACCTGCCATGGCATAGGCATATTCCATGAATTTTGATATTGAAAATTTTGAGGAATTTGTTGAGGAAACTATTGAGATGTACCTGCAAAATGTGGTTGTCAAGCTCTTCTTGGTGCCATATAATAAAATCCTTCAGTTTCTTCTGACGTAGCATGGAAGCGGGATTACAAAAACCCCAAAATCACCCCGCGGATCCCCTTTTCAGCTAAACCTGACTGTTTTCCTTTTAAACTTAAATACATTGAAAAATCCCACAAAAACATTGATTTTTACCTTTTTGTATCAGCTCGCCTACTGTACACAAAAGTCAATGCACCGAGCGTTGATGGTCATCGATCTGGAACCGCGAGATCTAACAGTTGTCAAAGATTTTGAGTGGGTCAATATATCGGGGTTTAACTGCCCAATATATGGTTTCGTTCTATTCCACCTTGCTACGTGGCACCTCCTCAATGGAATCGGGGCCGGGCCTTCAAAACAAATTACCACCTTTTATATGCCAGAAATATCGTCCACTGTAGCGAGAGACACTTGCGATCCAACGGTCATGATCGATCGCAATCTAACGGATGTGATTAGATCGCACAATCGCAATCGAAAAGTTCAATAGGCCAGACTCCTTATGCTTCAATACACTGATGCAATCACCCTTCGCAGACCCGATAGACTATCAAATCTGTTTTATAACTTTTCAGATCCAGTTGTATCGCAAGTCAGAGTTCGGTGATTCAACAGGCTATTCCTCTCCACTTAAGTGATGCGATTGGGTTCTACAGAACCTGTTAACACCCAGGTTGTTCCCTATGACTCCCAAGGGAATACGGCCGGGGTAACCACTAACCAATCTTTGGATTACAGTTTCTAGCCAAACTGTAATCAGAGAGGGCTCTCTCTTTATGATTTGTCTCTGTTATGATAGTGTTTTAGGCTAGCTATTATGCTCAGGTTTTTGTTTATGTTTTGGTTGAAGGATGTATTTCAATGCCTAAGATGTAATGTTTAGACAGTTGTATTTCATTGGGCAATGGAGTCTAGAGCTGTAAAATGTTTGAAATGCTTCAGTGGGAATGTTCAGACTGCAGGGCCTATTGGGTATCTCAACAAACAAAATTTAAACTTTAAGTGATGATGTATGATGATGCATGTTTAGCTAATGAAAAGCAATTAAGAATTCTCCATTAAACTAATGCTGTGAAAGTGAAATATATTGTTCAGGAGCAAACTTGAATTCCTGAAACAAGAGTCACTGTGAAAGATATATTCTGAAAGTGTAGCAATTAAGAATTACACTTATCAAGATTATAACTGAGGAAAACATTCATTAACAACATAGATTGAGCTCAGGGTATTCCTTGAATAAATCCTGAAGGCTATTCTTTTTCTTTGTTGCTAAATACTTAGAACTTAGAAACATTTATGGATTGTGAAAGATTGAAACACAAAACACATAGAGTTACAGAAAACTTATTGTATATGAGATGCACAGGGATCCTGCCAACTTCAACAAACACCGTGAATGCATTCAAACAACTCAGAACTCTAGAAATTCCATTACTTCTGTTATTAAACTTTGTGAAGATTACAACATAGGAATTTCTTCAAAAGAAATCAACAACAACCCCTGCAAGCTTATGCGAAGGGCAAATATATACAAACGGTAATACAAAATATCTATGGCGTTGAGTCATCTGAGAAATAAATATTTCACCACCTTTGTACATAACAACAGATAAAAAGTTATTGATGTCTTTAATACATCATAAATGTTCATTTATATCAGTCAGAAGATATTTTGGCCTTTGGAGGCCACTGAGTCGGTTGGAATGATCTGCTTTAAATGCTGGAAAATGCGTTGATGTGGCTACTCTGCTGTAACTTTTCGGCCCTGTCACCTGTAGCTGTCCATCTTGACTTGCTGGCCGAAAGTCCTGCTGAGTTGGCTCAACTTTTATCTTTTCATGCATGCTGATTTTACTAGCTTTTCCTGTGCATGCCACCTTGTATTTTTGATGAAAAACTTGAAGAATGGCTTCCTGGTCTATAAGATCATCTGTATTGCCTTTGTCCACCATTCCTGTGTGGGTAGTTGATGCCTGAGAATTGCATCCATAGTCTCATCTGCCTCTGTGTATTTATAGAAGTAAGGAGGCACTTCAAACAGGTGATTAATTTCATTCATTATGAAGAATAAATTCTCTACTCTATTGTAGAGACTTTGTCCTGTAGCTGGCCCTGTTTCTTCTGAGGTGCTGGGCCTTTCAGCGATCTGACTTGTGGCAACATGTATTGAACCTCTTGGCATACTGCTTATGGGTAAGCAGTTTCCCTGCACTGTTCAGTAAGCCAGGGCGACCTCGGTTCTGTAATACCACAAATTTGTCCATAAATCTATTTACCTCGGTCTGCATGTCTTGGGTCCTTCTCTCCAATGTCTGCACTAATTTTCTTAGTGTAAGGACCCTTTTTACCAACATAATAGTCTCAGTCCTGTTAGGAATTCCCATGGTTGCTAACTGAGAACTTGTTCTATTATTGAGCTCATTGATCATCCTGGTGGCAATTTCAGGCATATTGCCTAGAGCTGCCCGTGATCTCTGAATTTATTTCTGTGCTTTTGCAATGAGCTCTAGCTGCTCATGGATTGTGTCAATATACTGCCATTGGTCAGTAATAGACTGGCCAATATTGGCCCATAGCACTGTCTTGATCTCGGCCACCACTTTGTCCAGTTGGAGCTCCTTTTCTAGCTCCTTTATCCTGTCTTTGAGGGCTTTTATTTCCCTGCCCTTTTCTGCCACAGTCTGCTTAGATTTGTCATATCTTTCATTTACCTTGGCTAGTTCCTCTCTGGCCTCATTTAGTTCTGTCATTTGTGCTTTCGAGGCCTGGATCTCATTTCTAAGCTTCTGCATGTCCAGGCTTGGGGCCTGCTCTGTTGTTGGTGGTGGTGGTGCTGAGGTGGATGGTGTTGCCTGTACTGTTTGTTGAGGAGGAGGAACAGTAGTTGGAGCAGCTTCCTCGAGGTTAATTATTTCAGGAGGAGGCTGGGAGGTCTGACCTTCTTCTTTTTGCTTCAAAGCTGCCTGCAATGCTGCCTGTGCAGCCTCTGATTCTCCCAGCTTTTCTTGAGTCTGGATTAGCTGCTTATATAGAGACACCAGCAAGGCTGAGGCATCTTGATCATGCCTCTGCTGGGCAACTTCATCTGTTTGAGGGTGAATTGTGGCTGGAATTTTGATCTTTCTCCTCAACGCTTCCATGTCTGCATCCCTTAACTTCAATATTTCTTGTATGCCCTTGATATCCTTGGGATCATGCCCAATATCTATAATTATATCTTGTAAGGACCTAATTCTGTTGTCCTTAGCTTGAGAGGATGCCCTTTCCAACTCAAGTTGGGCAACTGTATTATTAAGGCTATTTTCTAGCCTATAATTGTCTAATGTTTTGTCTGCCAAGGAGGCATACACCATCTCACCTGTTTGTTTGTGTAATTCAATTTTGTCCATAGGGTGGATGTCCTTGGCAAGGACCTCAAGATTGGTCCTTATATAATCTGCAGGAGACTGGGGCTGTGCTACAACTGGCAAAAAATGACTCATGATCATTTTACCTTCACTAACATCATATGCAGACATCAGTCTTTGCTGGTTAGTGGGAGCCATTTTCAACAAATGATTGTATAGTTGTATCTTTATTGGCTCATTCCTCCTCTTTATGTCAATGAACTGCTGTTTGATGCTCAGTTCACCTTCTCTCTGCTGGCTTGAGGAGCTGACTTCTCCTCCCACTGTTCTGTTCTGTTCCTCTTGGAAGGAACTTGCGGATGCTTCTCTACTAGGTGGGCCCATGCCCAGAGACTGCCCTATTGGCATTTCCTCCTCAGAGAAAGGATTCAGTCTCTGTCTTTTCTCACCATGACTTATTGATGTGGTTAAGGGAGTCTCTCTGTCCCTTTTCCTGCTTATATCCTCATTTTGTGGAGTTTGGAGGATTGATGCTTCAACTGATTTTTCTTGCCTAGGAGGCACCGTGTTTTGGGCCTGCTGTTCAGTGAAAATTTGGGCTTCCATTGTTTGCTCTTGCTGTACAGGCTGCTCCTGTCTTTGTTCTTGTTGTTGTTGCTGCTACTGCTGTTGATGTACTTCCTGCTGCTGCACTTCTTTTTCTGTTTGCTCTTCAGTCATGGGAGGTGGTTGCTCTTGTTCCACCTGCTTTTCTTTTCCTTTGCTGGATGTCTGTTGAGTGTCCATGGCAGCTTGCTGATGTGTTGTTGAAGAAGAGGAAGGTGCTCCAAGTTGCCTTTGATATGATAAGGAAACCTGTCCACAAGTTTCCAAGTCAGCCTCTTTTTGCAAATTCCTAGCCTCTCTCTCTAGCATCTGCTCTTTAGAGATTGGCTCTTCTACAGTGACCTCTTTCCAGCTCAAAGCATTTTCATACTTTTCAATATGAGGCAGCCTAACATGTGAATAGTTACCCAATTTGTATTTTATCCTTCTAAGGGAGATAAAATGATTAGGGTCATAAGGTATCCATTTGAAACTGGTTTGCAATTTGAAACCCTCTAAGATCATGTCTGCCTCCTTCCATCCCTCCTCTCTTTTATTGTATAGAAAAGGGCCTAGCTGGTTCCTTACCTTCAGCTGCACCTTCTTATTCCTACTTTGGAAATGGAAGCAGTCTGCATTTCCAAACTGCCTGAAGTATTCTAGGGCAAAAAGTCTCATAGGGACATACCTTGGCAACTTGTAAGGGTCCAACTCAGCCATATATTCTGATTACTGTGTGGTGTTGGTAAAAATACCAATCACCAATGCTGTAGGATTTGGAGAGATGGAGAATTCTTTGCATGTCATCAGTCAACCTTGGAGGAGGGACACCATACAGCAAGGTCATAGCTGGGTGAATGAACAGGTCTATGAATTCACAGTATGTGTATGGTGATTCAGAAGTATGATGAAAAACTGAGGTCCAAAACACAAATGACCTTGGAATTCCCTGGGCATTTAATTTCTTGAGGGGAATGGAGAAACTGTCTGGTTGATAAAATAAGAACAGATGGTAGATGTATGAGGTGTATCTGAACACCCTTTCCCTTTGCAGATTCATTAGCTGTTCATGGATCTTTTATGCAATATATGTGGCATAGTCATAGTGTACAGCTGGAGGCTTTCCAGGAGAAAATATGGACAACATTGCCATTATAGTGTCATCAACATCCTCAATTCCCTTGTACCCTAGAACGTAGCTGATCAAATCCACCAGCATTCTGCCCAAGTAATTCAGGTAGTGATATCCAATAGGAGGAGTCCTCATAGTTTCAGAGCTTGGCTGTATGAACAACTGATTAATTTTGGTGATCTGGGAACTTGACAAATTACTCCCCTTCTTTACTAAGTCCAACATGGAGAGAGGGGTCAATGGCTTTGCAGAGTGGAAATGCAGCATCTCATTTATGGTTTCTGGGGTGATATGGAATAAGATTGAGCCTTTAGGACTTAGAACAGCTCTTTGGCATGGATCATAGCATTCCTGGCACTTGTGGATCAAGTCTGGAAGGGCATTGACTTGAGGGAGGTTGTAAATGGGCAAATTTGAGTCCCAAATCCCTAAAATATTAGCTCCACCAAGGTGTTGGGCTTTCAATTCATTTAGCATGTGGATATTAAACTTAGAACCCATTGGGAACCAGTCTATCATCTGATAATCTACATCTCCCAGGGCTTTCCATTCTAACTCCCTTTGAGGGGCATTCAGAGGCTGGATATTCAAGGCTATTGGTGCTTCCATGACTAGAAAGGCTTATGATTTGTATGTAAACTGTTTTGAGTGAGCATAAGAACGCAGAGGAGTTTCTTGACAATATAACTGTGAATTGTAGGGAACAGAGGGCGAATTTAGCAAACAGCAACTAAAATACCGTTTATAGGACTGATAAAAACAGTAGTAGGAGTGACTAGAGTGTTTCTATGGTGAATTTATGTAATGGAAGTTTCTAGTTCACGATTGCGCGAACTACCTATGAATTCAGGTCAATTTGGTAAAATGCAGGTTTGGCAGAAGTTTTGTTGCCTTGCTAGTCGGAAATGAGTGCAAGTCACTGGATGCTTGATGGTGATTTTGGTGTTTTATACTCTCTTAAACAGTTTGCTTATAGAAACATGGATAAAACCAGGTGTAGGGAACAATTTTGAGAAATACCTTGCGAATTGTCGATAACAGTTGCGAATGCAGGTACGATGGAGGCGCCCACGATTTCAGAGTCGAATTGTGCAGGTTGGCGCTAAATTGGCCGTAAAATGCATGCAGGAAAATCAATAGTAGTTTTGGCAAAAGTGAGAAAAAACACGCATTTTTGGCTAAAATATGGACTTTTGGCATATTGGCGCGTTTTTGGAATGACGTCAGCATGACGTCATTAGGTGGGGTCAAGGTCGGGTGACATCAGCATGACGTGACCGGGTGATGTGGCAAGCTCTGATTGGTCCACGGGATAATGAGGTGGCAGACATATCAGCGCAAGGGCGGACAAGAGTGCTGATGCGACGGCGGGGTGGCACTGACGTGGGTTTGACGTGGTGATGATGCAGGCATAACAGAACCGGTGGTAAATGATAAGCGGTAATGGTTTTTCTCGGACCGCCATAGATACGGTCAGGGTTTTGTCAGAGGGCGACCCGAGAAATTGTGAGGGCGACGCGTGGCAAAGGCCTGACGTCACCCTCTGACAGTTTCTCGGGCGCTAATCTTCGGACGTCGGGCCCAACCCGATATGCATAATGGCCGTCCGATCAAAGGCACCCGATCGGACGGTTGACGGGTCGCTGAACAGTGCGGACGATACGGCAGCGGGGAGGTAATAAAATATTATTTCTTTTGAACGGCGTGCCCAGCGGGACTTTGGGTTTCGGCGGGTTTATTTGGTTTTTTAATGTAAAATGGAAATATTAATATCACCGCGCCGATACTTTGGATAAAATGGAAAAGTGGGTTTTTGTGCGCTTTTTGTAAATGAAGCGGGTTATGGGTAAAAAGGGTTTTTCATATGTTTTTCTTAGCAAGTGAAGGTTTAATGGGTCAACATGGATTCAGAAGGGGGGAAGGGGGTTAGGTTTAGGTTTCTCAAACTGACCAGATGTCCATTTGATCCCTGACAGAGGACTTATTGGCTATAATGCCAAGGGGAGGGATATTTATACAATGCTTGGGGGTTTATACACCATGGTGTTATAATAGTAGGGGAAGGGGTAACATAGGGGAATTATATAATAGGAGTTAGAAATTAATGTGGGTGAAAGAGTGGATGAGGGGTGATATTACTAAGTTTATTTGAAAATAACTTAGCTTAGGGAGTAGATCAAAATGAAAAGAATTTAGACAAGAAATGTGGCTTCTAATAAGACTAAGAACCACTATAAAACCACCAATTCTTCCATGATTCTCAACTGATGAGGGGATATTAGTAATGAATGGGAAAGGGGAAAAGTGGGAAGTTAGACATGCTTCTTTGTTTTGCTGCAACCTGATAGAGAAGAAGGACTTCTCAATCCATTGATTCTGCTTTGTGAAATAGGTTAGCACACCTTCAATTATAAGGAATGACACTTCTGCAACCCCATCTGCCTACCCATCTATTTGCCTAGCATTTTTTGTTTCTTCTTGGAGGGTGCACTTAGACTTGCAGACCCTTATTTGCCTTTTCTTTTCTCTGGCTTTTTCTTTTTGATTCTCTATCTAATGCTACCCTTATTGCTTCCAAGGTCCCAGATTAAGCAGTTGGGAGCCTTACTTCTCTACCTAAGCTACTTGTCTGCCAAGATTAAACAGTTTGGACAGACTTCTTTCTCTATTCTACAACTAAAAATTTAAAACATGGCATGATCCAGATTAGGCTGTTGGACCATCCATCAAAATTGAGTCTATATCAAGCTATATGCACAGCTTGTCTTCTCTTGGAAATATGGGATCTTTGCATCATCAAAGCAGAGCATATTTGGACCTTCCTTTGCCAATCATGAAATATGAAACCTATTGGTATAGGTAGCTAACAGTGGCTCCACATGGGGATGGTTTTTCATTAGAAAGACCAAGAACAGCAGGTCAGAATGCCTTGGCCTTTGCCTGCTTTCGCCAATATTTGAAGTATGCTGCTTTAAAGGCCAAAATTGTGCTCTTCCCACCTTAGTAGATCTCTGATCCTATTTGCCTTTTGCTGATAGTTAATAAAACTTGAGAAACTGTATTTTTACATCCTACAGAGAGTAATATATACACTTGAATATGTACAATGGAGACTTAGATTGCACTTATGGGTGGTAGTCAAAATAGTGCTTCAGCATCCTGCCATTCACAGGACCTTCATCCAGATCAGTTTCATTAAGACTTTTAAGGAAATAGGTATTGTTTCCTTGTACTGCTTGAACAGTAAATGGTCCTCTCCAAAGGGAATCAAATTTCCCATGTTTTCCTTTATCTTCCCTTCTTGAATCCCACTTGAGGACTTTGTCACCAATATTGAAATCTTCTGCCTTGGTCCTTCTGTCAAAGGCCTTCTTTAATTTTTCTTGTAAAACTTGAACTCTGCTGTAGACTTGATCTCTAGTTTGCTGCAAGCATATTATTTGATTGATCCTTCTTTGCATATCATTTGGTTCAGCTTGGCTTTCTTGAAGAAGTTTCATAACAGGAACTCCTAGTGATGAAGGGAATTTGGCTTCTAATCCATAAACCAACTCATATGGGCTGACCCCAATTGATCTCTTGGTTGTTAGCCTATCTGCCCATAAGGCATTGACAAGCTTCTTATGCCAGGTCTTTTTATTTTCTTCCAACACCTTTTTTATGATGTTCACCAGGCTTTTATTTGATGATTCTGCAAGGCCATTTCCTTGGGGATAGTATGCAGTAGAATGGCCCAAGGTAATGTGAAATTTGTGGCAGAAATTCACCATCTTCTTAGATCTGAAAGCAGCAGCATTGTCTGTTATTATTTTGTCAGGGCAGCCAAATCTAGCCAATATGTTGTTCTCCAAAAACTGAATGATTGTTGAATCATTTGCTTGTCTGCATGGAGCAGCTTCAATCCACTTAGTGAAATAGTTTGTAGCTGTTAGAATCCATCTGTGCTGGCCTGAGGATGAGGGATGAATTTCCCCAATGAAATCCAAGCCCCATTGTTGAAAAGGTCTCTCTGTGGCAATAGGCCTCAAGGGAAGTGGTAGTAACTTTCTCTTTCCCTCAAATACTTGACATTTGTGACATGAGGTTGTGAGCTTCTTGACATCAGAGAACATGGTGGGCCAGTAATAACCAGCCCTCAGTATTTTATCCACAGTGGACTTCCAATACAAGTGTCCACCACAGTCACCTGCATGAAATTCTTTCATGATATTGTTAGTCTCATCCTCAATTAAGCAGTTTAGCAATATCCCTTCATGGTTTTTCCAAAGCAGATTACCCTCCATAACACAAAATCTTGAGGCTTTCATTTTTAAGAACCTACATTTAGTTCTGGACAATCCTGGGGGAGCACACAGGTTTTGTAACACATAACATATATCGGAGTACCAAGGGGATTGTTCAAAGGCTACATTGATCTTTGGAGTCGCCAGCTCTGGTTCACTATCCAGCTGGTTGATATCTAAGGCTTGGAAGTTGGCTTCTGTCATTAGTTTGGCCAAACCTTATCCTTTTATTAGTTTTGTAGGTTTTATCTCAATATCAAATTCCAAAATGTTGGCAATCCACTTTCCTCTTCTGCCCTCTAAATTTTCTTGGGTGAGAATGTCTTTAACAATGGGACTTGGTACATAAGCTATAACATGTGAGCAGAGGATGTAAATCCTAAATTCTTTGATAGCCTTGACCAAAGCATAAGCTTGTTTCTCCATGATTTGGTAATTTAGAGGAGCATCTCTAAGAGCTCTACTAAAGAAAGCAATGGGCTTTTCATTTCCCTGGTCATCCTTCTGTAACAAGACAGCAGCAATTGTGTGTTGGGAAGCAAAAGAAAATATGATAAATTCCCTGTCAAATTGAGGATTTGTTAGGACCGGGGTTTGGGTAAGGGCCAATTTTATACCATCAAAGGCTTGGTTTGCTTCGACTGTCCATTTCACTTTTGAATCCTTCTTTAGCATATTATTTAGTAATCTGATCAGTTCTGCTAGGTTTGGGATAAACCTTCTCAAGAAATTGATTTTTCCCAAAAATCCTTGCAATTCTTTGATATTTCTTGGGTGGGGCATTTGTAAGATAGCTTGTATCCTGTCTGGATCAATCCTAATGCCATCTTTAGAAATGATGTGGCCCAATAGTTTACCTTCCTCTAAACCAAACAGGGATTTCTTGGGATTCAATGAAATTCCATATTTCCTGCATGTTAGGAAGATCTGTCTCAAATGTTTCAGATGTTCTTGATCTGATTTTGAGAAAGGTGTGAGGTCATCTAAGTAAATGACAAGAAAGTCATGAATCTCCTTGGCAACAGTAATATCCATTGCTCTTTGAAATGTTGCCCCTGCATTTTTCAATCCAAAAGGCATTTTTACATATTTGAAAGTTCCCCATGGGGTTGTAAATGCAGTTTTGTCTTGATCATCAGGGTGTACTAAGATTTGATTAAAACCTGAGAATCCATCAAGTAATGAGATTCTTGAGGCACCTACCACTCGTTGAAGAATGTGATCCATCTTGGGTAGGGGGTATTTGTCCTTGAGGGAGACTTGATTCAAATTCCTAAGATCCACACAAAGCCTTATTTCACCAGTTTTCTTTCTTGTGGGCACCAAATTTGAAATCCAATCAGAAAACCTGATTGGTGCTATGATACCAGCTTTAAACATTTTTTGCAATTCCTTTTCAATTGAAGGGAGGAGCATAGGATTAATCCTTCTTAATTTTTGTTTGAATGGCTTCTGATTAGGCTTGAGAGGGATAGTATGCTGGATAACAGAGGTGTCATAGGATTTTAAATCCTCATAACCCCATGCAAAGACATCCTGGAACTCTTTGAAAAGGTCAATGTATTTGGGTTTTTGATCAGGAGGCAGGGATGCAGATAGCTTTATTATCTTGGGCTTATCAACCGTGCCAATGTTGCACTCTTCAATGGCTGCATTTAGGGGCTGCATTTTTGGTTTTCTAGGGATGTCATTTGAGTCAAAGATGTCTTCTAATGGAGTTAGGCCTGTTGGGAGGAAATTGTCTCTCAGCTCTATGATTTCATCCTCTACAACAGCTGCTTCCTCATGATTGGTTTGTTGAATTTGTTGTATGTTCTCCTTGTTGAAAATAGTTGGATTCAGCATTTGTTTTGCTGTTTTGGGTGATATTGGGTGGTTAGTCTGTTCAAACAGTATTTGTGATTGACTTTCTCTTTCAGGTATTTGTGATTGACTTGCTCTTTCAAGTATTTGTGATTGACTTGCTCTTTCAGTGTCAATATTTAATCCTGCAAATTCTTGTTGCAAGGTCAAGAAGTTGTTTATTTGTGCATCATCTTCAAATACCTGCCAGTCCTTGACATTGTTTGGGACAGAAGGTCTGTGTTTTACCTCAGCTGTAAAACAGTGGTGGGGCTCAAAAGGCAGCTTGCAGGTACTTGCAAATGTGGCTAAACTGTGGGCATGCAAGTTATGGGTTCTGGGAATCTTGGTAATTTGAAATTCAGTGAAGGACTGTAGTAGTTCAGCAGCAGCAGATCTATAAGATCTCAGTCTTTTGTCATTGGTGACAAAATTTCCCTTTACTTGTTGGATGACTAAATCTGAATCCCCCATAATTGAGACTTTTGTGGCTTGTAAGAATTTTACTAGCTTGAGGCCTAGTAAAAGAGCTTCATATTCTGCCATATTATTAGTACACCTGAAATTCAGTCTATAGGCTCGGCCTTCTGCATGACTGTCTTGTTTATTATGTATCCAAACTCCAGCCCCTACCCCTAATTTGTTGACTGACCCATCAAATTCAAGGAACCATAGGATCTCTGGTTCCAGGGAGAACTTAGTGACCTCCTTATGTGTTGGAATTGTAAGTCGAAGCTCTGGTTTGCCCTCTTATTTGTTTTCTAGGGCAATTTCCTCACCTGATGGGACCTGTTCACTTTCTTGAGCAGCAGCTACATTTAATGTTTGCTAATCATTGTTTCTTGGGTAGCAGTTTGCTCATTGGTGTCTTCCTCTTGTATGAGTGTCTTGGGTTCAACCTCATTATCTGGGAGAGTTGTATTATCATTGAAGATAATGTATGAGTCTATGTCTGAATGGACAACGTATATGGGAAAGTTTTGAGGCTTTTCTTCACTGCTGACCATGTATTTCATTAATGTTTCTCTGTATAATCTCTTTGGTTGCCCAAAAACAGTGATGGTGGCATATGACATATCTAACTGCAGGGAACCTTGAAGTTTAGCCCCCCATGACCTTGATAACAACATCCCATACTTGGGTGGGATGTCAGCAACTACAACATCCCATACTTGGGTGGGATGTCAGCAACTACAACATCCATTAGAATTGTTTTGTTTCGGTACAGAACAAGAGACACACATAGATCTTTTATTAGGCCTAAGCACATGACTTGGCTAGAATCAAAGGAGAACAGGTCCTTGTATGGTCTGGTAATATCCAGGTTTAGTCTTTCCATGACTAATTTGGGCATTAGGTTGTGAGAGGCACCCGAGTCAAACATTGCATTGTGTAATATTTTGTCATGAACATGCAGGCTGACATAGAAAGGTAAAATTCCTATACCTGCTGTCTTTCCATCCACCTCAGGGCCAAAAAGTAGCTCTGGGGTATCATCCAACACATTAACATCATCCTTGTTGGTAGTAAGTTGAAGGGACTTTTTGATTTGTTGTTTATACATGTCATGCTTGGCTAGTTCTGAAAGAGGAATAGCTACCTTCAATTTACTAATTTCAGTTTGTAGGTCAAAGGGTTTATCTGATTGGGTCTTTTGGCTGTGGATGGCATTTCTTTCCTTGTTCACTAACTCTTCTTCTTGATTCTCATCCTGATTTTGAGGCTTGCCTTTCTTGCTCATCTCTTGAGGGGTAACACTTGGGTTAGGGTGCAAGGATGATGCATCCATGAGCTGCTGTTTTGAAGAAGCTGGTTTAGTGACTTCTTCAATGGTTACTTCTTTTGCAAGTGAATCTGTTGGGTCAATTGGCTCTGTAACTATGGTTCTTTTGAGCTGCTGATTATCTTTTATCTTTTCAGGCTGTGTTACATTTACAGTTCTGCTTCTAAGCTTGTATTGCTTATGGACTTCATAAACAGCTGTGTCATAGCCTTGTTTGAAGTCAAATGACTCTCCTGATTTGATTGGGAACAGCTTGATTACCTCATGCTCATGGTCTTCTTGTGTTAAAAAGACTTGACTTTCACCATCTAGACCCATTAAATTAATCTGAGAATCTTCATTGGGTTCACTTGATGTGGAAGTTTCAGCATAGTTTTCTTGGAATGGGGGTCTTATGTCTTGGTCAGCACTGGCCTTGCCAACGTTTGGGTTTTGAGTTCTCCTAAAATTTGGATTCCTAGGAGGGTTGTTTTGTGGTGCTTCCCATGATGATTTTCTCTCAACCGATTCAACTCTATCCCCCAATCTCTTCATACCAGTGAGTATTGCATCCAGTTTTTTATCAAAGGCTGAGGGTTCTTCTTTGAAAGTGGTTCTCTTTTCCGACCTTGCTCTATTTCTTTTGGCAATCAGGTTAGCTTCCACTGTGACAGCAACCTTTTGGGCCTCTGCAAGGGTTTGAGGGCCTCTCTCCTTCAACTGATAGGCCCTATCAGGGTCAAAACCATCAGGAAATTTGTACAAGGCCAAATCAGGGGGAGGTCTTAAATTTTGCGGGATTGCGTTATATACATTGTTAAATCTTGCACAATACTCCAAAACAGTCTCTTGGGGACCTCTTTTGATAGTGTCATATTCCCCAAGTATATGCAGAGGATCTTTCTTTTTCTCCCATCTGTTAGTAAAGGCTTGATACAAGTCATCGGGAGTTGTGATGGAATTTGCATTCAGGGATCTAAACCAAGTTCTTACATCCCCAGTTAGGCTTTGAACAAACATCCTCATTCTCACACTGTCATCATATATTTCATAAGTTTCAAAATGTTCTTGCATCCTTTTGGCATGCTGAATAGCTGTCAAAGGGCCAGTGGAGTCAAAATATGAGATTTTAGTTTGGTAGTCTTGGGGTAGAGCCGCAGCATTAGCTGGTATCTGCAAGGGTGCATATCTATTAGCCATATTCACAAGGTTTGGGGGATTTATAGGAGCAACTGGGATAAAAGGAACAATGTGTGCTACAGGGGTTACAGGTGTAGCAGCACCTGGAGTTTTGTTCAAGGGGATATGTGCAGTGGGTGAAGATGTGAAAGGAGGGCTTTGAGATGTAGATGGTGAACTGGGGGAAACAGGGGTAGACCTAAATAGAACTTTGATTGGGGTTGGAACTGGCTCAGGGTGGGCTGTCTCAGGAGTCCAATCACTAGGATTTTCCTGACTTTGCTGCTTCCTAATTACTCTAGGGATTATATTACGATTCTCAAACACAGCTAGTGGATTTGGGTCAGGGTTTGACCTAGTGTACCTGTTTTCCCTTTTAGGAGCCAGCTTCTGAATTTGTTTTTGGTATTTTCTAAGATATTTTAGGATTGTTTAAGGGACTGTTTAAGCTTTTTAGCACCACTGTCTACGGATAGACAACAGCTTGAAAATTATGCTTAGCTCCCCAGTGGAGTCGCCATTTATGTTAACACCCAGGTTGTTCCCTATGACTCCCAAGGGAATACGGCCGGGGTAAGCACTAACCAATCTTTGGATTACAGTTTCTAGCCAAACTGTAATCAGAGAGGGCTCTCTCTTTATGATTTGTCTCTGTTATGATAGTGTTTTAGGCTAGCTGTTATGCTTAGGTTTTTGTTTATGTTTTAGTTGAAGGATGTCTTTCAATGCCTAAGATGTAATGTTTAGACAGTTGTATTTCATTGGGCAATGGAGTCTAGAGCTGTGAAATGTTTGAAATGCTTCAGTGGGAATGTTCAGATTGCAGGGCCTATTGGGTATCTCAACAAACAAAATTTAAACTTTAAGTGATGATGTATGATGATGCATGTTTAGCTAATGAAAAGCAATTAAGAATTCTCCATTAAACTAATGCTGTGAAAGTGAAATATATTGTTCAGGAGCAAACTTGAATTCCTGAAACAAGAGTCACTGTGAAAGATATATTCTGAAAGTGTAGCAATTAAGAATTACACTTATCAAGATTATAACTGAGGAAAAAACATTCATTAACAACATAGATTGAGCTCAGGGTATTCCTTGAATAAATCCTGAAGGCTATTCTTTTTCTTTGCTGCTAAATACTTAGAACTTAGAAACATTTATGGATTGTAAAAGATTGAAACACAAAACGCAGAGAGTTACAGAAAACTTATTGTATATGAGATGCACAGGGATCCTGCCAACTTCAACAAACACCGTGAACGCATTCAAACAACTCAGAACTCTGGAAATTCCATTACTTCTGTTATTAAACTTTGTGAAGATTACAGCATAGGAACTTCTTCAAAAGAAATCAACAACAACCCCTGCAAGCTTATGCGAAGGGCAAATATATACAAATGGTAATACAAAATATCTATGGCGTTGAGTCATCTGAGAAATAAATATTTCACCAACTTTGTACATAACAGCAGATAAAAAGTTATTGCTGTCTTTAATACATCATAAATGTTCATTTATATCAGTCAGAAGATATTTTGGCCTTTGGAGGCCACTGAGTCGGTTGGAATGATCTGCTTTAAATGCTGGAAAATGCGCTGATGTGGCTGCTCTGCTGTAACTTTTCGGCCCTGTCACCTGTAGCTGTCCATCTTGACTTGCTGGCCGAAAGTCCTGCTGAGTTGGCTCAGCTTTTATCTTTTCATGCATGCTGATTTTACTAGCTTTTCCTGTGCATGCCACCTTGTATTTTTGATGAAAAACTTGAAGAATGGCTTCCTGGTCTATAAGATCATTTGTATTGCCTTTGTCCACCATTCCTGTGTGGGTAGTTGATGCCTAAGAATTGCATCCATAGTCTCATCTGCCTCTGTGTATTTATAGAAGTTAGGAGGCACTTCAAACAGCTGATTAATTTCATTCATTATGAAGAATAAATTATCTACTCTATTGTAGAGACTTTGTCCTGTAGCTGGCCCTGTTTCTTCTGAGGTGCTGGGCCTTTCAGCGATCTGACTTGTGGCAAATGTATTGACCCTCTTGGCATACTGCTCATGGGTAAGCATTTTCCCTGCACTGTTCAGTAAGCCATGGAGACCTCGGTTCTGTAATACCACAAATTTGTCCATAAATCTGTTTACCTCGGTCTGCATGTCTTGGGTCCTTCTCTCCAATGTCTGCACTAAGTTTCTTAGTGTAAGGACCATTTTTACCAACATAATAGTCTCAGTCCTGTTAGGAATTCCCATGGTTGCTAACTGAGAACTTGTTCTATTATTGAGCACATTGATCATCCTGGTGGCAATTTCAGGCATATTGCCTAGAGCTGCCCTTGATCTCTGAATTTCTTTCTGTGCTTTTGCAATGAGCTCCAGCTGCTCATGGATTGTGTCAATATACTGCCATTGGTCAGTAATAGACTGGCCAATATTGGCCCATAGCACTGTCTTGATCTCGGCCACCACTTTGTCCAGTTGGAGCTCCTTTCCTAGCTCCTTTATCCTGTCTTTGAGGGCTTTTATTTCACTGCCCTTTTCTACCACAGTCTGCTTAGATTTGTCATATCTTTCATTTACCTTGGCTAGTTTCTCTCTGGCCTCATTTAGTTCTGTCATTTGTGCTTCCGAGGCCTGGATCTCATTTCTCAGCTTTTGCATGTCCAGGCTTGGGGCTTGCTCTGTTGTTGTTGGTGGTGGTGCTGAGGTGGATGGTGCTTCCTGTCCTGTTTGTTGAGGAGGAGGAACAGTAGTTGGAGCAGCTTCCTCGAGGTTTAATTATTTCAGGAGGAGGCTGGGAGGTCTGACCTTCTTCTTTTTGCTTCAAAGCTGCCTGCAATGCTGCCTATGCAGCCTCTGATTCTCCCAGCTTTTCTTGAGTCTGGATTAGCTGCTTATATAAAGACACCAGCAAGGCTGAGGCATCTTGATCATGCCTCTGCTGGGCAACTTCATCTGTTTGAGGGTGAATTGTGGCTGGAATTTTGATCTTTCTCCTCAACGCTGCCATGTCTGCATCCCTTAACTTCAATATTTCTTGTATGCCCTTGATATCCTTGGGATCATGCCCAATCTCTATAATTATATCTTCTAAGGACCTAATTCTGTTGTCCTTAGCTTGAGAGGATGCCCTTTCCAACTCAAGTTGGGCAGCTGTATTATTAAGGCTATTTTCTAGCCTATAATTGTCCAATGTTTTGTCTGCCAAGGAGGCATACACCATCTCACCTGTTTGTTTGTGTAATTCAATTTTGTCCATAGGGTGGATGTCCTTGGCAAGGACCTCAAGATTGGTCCTTATATAATCTGCAGGAGACTGGGGCTGTGCTACAGCTGGCAAAAAATGACTCATGATCATTTTGCCTTCACTAACATCATACGCAGACATCAGTCTTTGCTGGTTAGTGGGAGCCATTTTCAACAAATGATTGTATAGTTGTATCTTTATTGGCTCATTCCTCCTCTTTATGTCAATGAACTGCTGTTTGATGCTCAGTTCACCTTCTCTCTGCTGGCTTGAGGAGCTGACTTCTCCTCCCACTATTCTGTTCTGTTCCTCTTGGAAGGAACTTGCGGATGCTTCTCTACTAGGTGGGCCCATGGCCAGAGACTGCCCTATTGGCATTTCCTCCTCAGAGAAAGGATTCAGTCTTTGTTTTTTCTCACCATGACTTATTGATGTGGTTAAGGGAGTCTCTCTGTCCCTTTTCCTGCTTATATCCTCCTTTTGTGGAGTTTGGAGGATTGATGCTTCAACTGATGTTTCTTGCCTAGGAGGCACCGTGTTTTGGGCCTGCTGTTCAGTGAAAATTGGGGCTTCCACTATCTGCTCTTGCTGTACAGGCTGCTCCTGTCTTTGTTCTTCTTGTTGTTGCTGCTGCTGCTGTTGATGTACTTCCTGCTGCTGCACTTCTTTTTCTGTTTGCTCTTCAGTCATGGGAGGTGGTTGCTCTTGTTCCACCTGCTTTTCTTTGCCTTTGCTGGATGTCTGTTGAGTGTCCATGGCAGCTTGCTGATGTGTTGTTGAAGAAGAGGCAGATGCTCCAAGTTGCCTTTGATATGATAAGGAAACCTGTCCACAAGTTTCCAAGTCAGCCTCTTTTTGCAAATTCCTAGCCTCTCTCTCTAGCATCTGCTCTCTAGAGATTGGCTCTTCTAGAGTGCCCTCTTTCCAGCTCAAAGCATTTGCATACTTTTCAATATGAGGCAGCCTAACATGTGAATAGTTACTCAATTTGTATTTTATCCTTCTGAGGGTGATAAAATGATTAGGGTCATAAGGTATCCATTTGAAACTAGTTTGCAATTTGAAACCCTCTAAGATCATACCTGCCTCCTTCCATCCCTCCTCTCTGTTATTGTATAGAGAAGGGCCTAGCTGGTTCCTTACCTTCAGCTGCACCTTCTTATTCCTACTTTGGAAATGGAAGCAGTCTGCATTTCGAAACTGGCTGAAGTATTCTAGGGAAAAAAGTCTCATAGGGACATACCTTGGCAGCCTGTAAGGGTCCAAATCACAACCATATATTCTGATTACTGTGTGGTGTTGGTAAAAATACCAATCACCAATGCTGTAGGATTTGGAGAGATGGAGAATTCTTTGCATGTCATCAGTCAACCTTGGAGGAGGGACACCATATAGCAAGGTCATAGCAGGGTGAATGAACAGGTCTATGAATTCACAGTATGTGTATGGTGATTCAGAAGTACGATGAAAAACTGAGGTCCAAAACACAACTGACCTTGGAATTCCTTCGGCATTTAGTTTCCTGAGGGGAATGGAGAAACTATCTGGTTGATAAAATAAGAACAGATGGTAGATGTATGAGGTGTATCTGAACACCCTTTCCCTTTGCAGATTCATTAGCTGTTCATGGATCTTTTCTGTAATATATGTGGCATAGTCATAGTGTACAACTAGAGGCTTTCCAGGAGAAAATATGGACAGCATTGCCATTATAGTGTCATCAACATCCTCAATTCCCTTGTACCCCAGAACGTAGCTGATCAAATCCACCAGCATTCTGCCCAAGTCATTCAGGTAGTGATATCCAATAGGAGGAGTCCTCATAGTTTCAGAGCTTGGCTGTATGAACAACTGATTAATTTTGGTGATCTAGGCACTTGACAAATTACTCCCCTTCTTTACTAAGTCCAGCATGGAGAGAGGTGTCAATGGACTTGTAGAGTGGAAATGCAGCATCTCATTTATGGTTTCTGGGGTGATATGGAATAAGATTGAGCCTGTAGGACTGAGAACAACTCTTTGGCATGGATCATATCATTCCTGGCACTTGTGGATCAAGTCTGGAAGGGCATTGACTTGAGGGAGGTTGTAAATGGGCAAATTTGAGTCCCAAATCCCTAAAATATCAGCTCCACCAAGGTGTTGGGCTTTCAATTCATTTAGCATGTGGATATTAAAATTAGAACCCATTGGGAACCAGTCTATCATCTGATAATCTACATCTCCCAGGGCTTTCCATTCTAACTCCCTTTGAGGGGCATTCAGAGGCTGGATATTCAAGGCTATTAGTGCTTCCATGACTAGAAAGGCTTATGATTTGTATGTAAACTGTTTTGAGTGAGCAGAAGAACGCAGAGGAGTTTCTTGACGATATAACTGTGAATTGTAGGGAACAGAGGGCGAATTGAGCAAACAACAATTGAAATACCGTTTATAGGACTGATAAAAACAGTAGTAGGAGTGACTAGAGTGTTTCTATGGTGAATTTATGTAATGGAAGTTTCTAGTTCACGACTGCGCGAACTACCTGTGAATTCAGGTCAATTTGGTCAAATGCAGGTTTGGCAGAAGGTTTGTTGCCTTGCTAGTCGGAAATGAGTGCAAGTCACTGGATGCTTGATGGTGATTTTGGTGTTTTATACTCTCTTAAACAGTTTGCTTACAGAAACATGGATAAAACCAGGTGCAGGGAACAATTTTGAGAAATACCTTGCGAATTGTTGATAACAGTTGCGAATGCAGGTACGACGGAGGCGCCCACGGTTTCAGAGTCGAATTGTGCAGGTTGGCGCTAAATTGGTCGTAAAATGCATGCAGGAAAATCAATAGTAGTTTTGGCAAAAGTGAGAAAAAACACGCATTTTTGGCTAAAATATGGACTTTTGGCATATTGGCGCGTTTTTGGGATGACGTCAGCATGACGTCATTAGGTGGGGTCAAGGTCGGGTGACGTCAGCATGACGTCACCGGGTGATGTGGCAAGCTCTGATTGGTCCACGGGATAATGAGGTGGCAGACATATCAGCGCAGGGGCGGACAAGAGTGCTGACGCGACGGCGGGGTGGCACTGACGTGGGTCTGACGTGGTGATGACGCAGGCATAACAGAACCGGTGGTAAATGATAAGCGGTAATGGTTTTTCTCGGACCGCCATAGATACGGTCAGGGTTTTGTCAGAGGGCGACCCGAGAAATTGTGAGGGCGACGCGTGGCAAAGGCCTGACGTCACCCTCTGACAGTTTCTCGGGTGCTAATCTTCGGACGTCGGGCCCAACCCGATATGCATAATGGTCGTCCGATCAAAGGCACCCGATCGGACGGTTGACGGGTCGCTGAACAGTGCGGACGATACGGCAGCAGGGAGGTAATAAAATATTATTTCTTTTGGACGGCGTGCCCAGCGGGACTTGGGTTTGGCAGGTTTATTTGGTTTTTTAATGTAAAATGGAAATATTAATATCACCGCGCCGATACTTTGGATAAAATGGAAAAGTGGGTTTTTGTGCGCTTTTTGTAAATGAAGCGGGTTATGGGTAAAAAGGGTTTTTCATATGTTTTTCTTAGCAAGTGAAGGTTTAATGGGTCAACATGGATTCAGAAGGGGGAAAGGGGTTAGGCTTAGGTTACTCAAACTGACCAGATGTCCATTTGATCCCTGACAGAGGACTTATTGGCTATAATGCCAAGGGGAGGGATATTTATACAATGCTTGGGGGTTTAGACACCATGGTGTTATAATAATAGAGGAAGGGGTAACATAGGGGAATTATATAATAGGAGTTAGAAATTAATGTGGGTGAAAGAGTGGATGAGGGGTGATATTACTAAGTTTATTTGAAAATAACTTAGCTTAGGGAGTAGATCAAAATGAAAAGAATTTAGACAAGAAATGTGGCTTCTAATAAGACTAAGAACCACCATAAAACCACCAATTCTTCCATGATTCTCAACTGATGAGGGGATATTAGTAATGAATGGGAAAGGGGAAAAGTGGGAAGTTAGACACGCTTCTTTGTTTTGCAGCAACCTGATAGAGAAGAAGGACTTCTCAATCCATTGATTCTGCTTTATGAAATAGGTTAGCACACCTTCAATTATAAGGAATGACACTTCTGCAACCCCATCTGCCTGCCCATCTATTTGCCTAGCATTTTTTGTTTCTTCTTGGAGGGCGCACTTAGACTTGCAGACCCTTATTTGCCTTTTCTTTTCTCTGTCTTTTCCTTTTTATTCTCTATCTAATGCTACCCTTATTGCTTCCAAGGTCCCAGATTAAGCAGTTGGGAGCCTTACTTCTCTACCTAAGCTACTTGTCTGCCAAGATTAAACAGTTTGGACAGACTTCTTTCTCTATTCTACAACTGAAAATTTAAAACATGGCATGATCCAGATTAGGCTGTTGGACCATCCATCAAAATTGAGTCTATATCAAGCTATATGCACAGCTTGTCTTCTCTTGGAAATATGGGATCTTTGCATCATCAAAGCAGAGCATATTTGGACCTTCCTTTGCCAATCATGAAATATGAAACCTATTGGTATAGGTAGCTAACATAACCAATAACTTTAAAAACCTCCATCTATAAACTTTGAAGTCTGGATTCTAAATCCGGAGGCGTTTTGCGACGATTTCTAGTGTATTTTGGGTTTTCCTCTTGCGGAACCAAAACGATGCATTTAACTCACTGATTACTCTTTTAACTTAGTGTTTATATATTGTAAAGCATGGAAAGTAGAGCAAGCATCAATATCAACGAAATACAGAGAAAACTATCATTCAAGGATCTCCACGCGCTATATATATATATATAATTATGTGCACAACATCAATTCATTCATAATAACAGAGTTAAAAAGTCTCGGCCTTGAGCCTGATTATAAAAATAAAGATATCTGTCTCAATTACAATCCACACCCGATCTTGCTCTCGCTCTACTAAATCCACTCCTCAATCCTCTCTCTGTTTCATTACATTTTCCCTCCTTTTTATAAGTCAGATACTACTCTAACTGTATCTAACAAATCAATCCCTATTTTTGATAAATCTAATAGTAAATCTTCTAATTTCTAGCTCTATCTCACACCTATGCTAACAACTCTTCTTTAAGCCTAAAATAAGATAATTTCTAACTTATTACAAAAATGAAATACAACTCATTTCTTGAGAGATCAAACCCTCTCAGTAAAACTGATTTTTGACCCATCAAGTCCATGAAATTCACTTGTTTAGCCACAACATGTGAACAATCTTTCACATTGCTGGCGAAGTCCGGATGCTCCTGCAGTAGACTCCTGGGGAAGAAAAGAATTGTCCTTCAAACTTCCAGGACTTACTCCATACTTCTGTAACTCTGCTGTTGTTAACTAGCTAGCATCCTCCACTGGTTGTCCTTTCCATTTGACTAGATATTGGAAATAAGTTTGTCCTCTGGTTCATTTAAATATTATTTTCTCTAAAACAGATTCTACTTCCTTCTTAGCTGTCTTTGGCATCTATTCTTCCCAGTTCCCTGTTTGAACTTCATCTCCTGTAGTTTCCTCCTGTAGCTCTATCTCTGCCTCTTTGTATGGATACAAATCTACAACATTAAAAATGGGTGATATTCCAATCCCTTCTGGCAACTCAATTTCATATGAATTGGCTAAAAAATTTCTTACAATTTTACATGGTCCTATCTTTTTCATTTTCAGTTTATTGTAAGTTTTAACAAGAAATATTTCTTTCCTCAAATACACCATCACTAAATCTCCCACTTGTAATTCTTTCTCTCTTCTTTCAAAATCTACCCTCTATTTCCATTTGTTACTGCTTTCCTGTAATTTGCCTTTGACATCTTCCTGTAGTCTCTACATCTATTCTGCAAACTCTTTAGCTTTTGCACTTCTAGTCTCCTGTTTACTCAAATCCCTCAGCTCATACACACCTCTTAGATTCATTCCAAAAACAATCTGAAATGGACTCATTCCAGTACTTCGGTTTGGAGTATCATTATAAGAAAACTTAGCTTGAGCTAATGCTAAATCCCACTGCTTAGGATTTTGATACACTAAGCTTCTCAATATATTCCCCAAGCTTCTGTTTACTACTTCAGTCTGTCCATCTATTTGAGGATGGTATGCTGAACTAAAACTGAGGTTAGCTCCCAGTTTCTTCCAAAGAGTTCTCCAAAAATGCCCTACAAACTTTGTATCTCTATCAGACACAATACTTACAGGAAATCCATGTAATCTTACAATTTCTGAAAAGAATAAATTAGCTATATGTGTTGCATCACTAGTCTTCTTACAAGCAATGAAATGTGTCATTTTGGAAAATATATCTACTACAACATAAATAGAATTATTCCCTCTCTGGGTTTTTGGTAATCCCAGAACAAAATCCATACTAACTGCATCCCATGGTCGGTCTAGTATTGGCAATGGATGATACAATCCTGTATTCTGACTCCTTCCTTTTGCATGCTGACATATCCTGCATTTCTCAACAAACTTCTTAACATCAGTCTGCATTTTTGGCCAATAATAAAAGCATTCACCTGAGAAAAGGTTTTATCTTGTCCAAAGTGACCAGATAATCCTCCACTATGTTTCTCCTTTATTATGTTTTCCCTCATGGAACATTTGGGAATACACAACTTGTTGCTTTTAAACAATAGGCCTCCTTGAATGAGATAGTCCAACCACTGACTTCTGTTATGACTCATTGGATTCTAAACTGTTGTATAGATATCTTTGAAATCTGCATCATCCTTGTACATTTCAATCATTTCATCAAATCCTACAACACCCACTTTGAATTCTTTCACAATAAAAATTACCCTACTCAATGCATCTGCTACTTTATTTAACTTACCAATCTTGTGCTTTATTACAAAAGTAAAGCTTTGCAGACATTCTACCCACTTGGTATGTTTTTTATTCAACTTTGGCTAGTTATTGATGAACTATAAGGCATGATTGTCTAAATATAATATGAATTCTTTTGGTAGAAAATAATGTCTCCATTTCTTTAAGACCTACACAATAGCATAAAACTCTTTATCATAAGAAGAATATTTCTTCTTTGCATCATTAAATTTCTCACTAAAGTATGCTATCGGTCTTTGCTCCTAACTCAGAATTGCTCCAACTGCCACTCCACTAGCATCTGTTTCTACTTGAAAGACTTTCTCAAAATTAGGTAAAGCCAAAATTGGTTCCTCTATGATTTTCTTCTTTAGCCAATTAAAATTTCTGTCTGTTGCTTCTATCCACTTGAATGGCTGATTGATCTCCTTGATTGTTTCAAGAATAGGTGCACAAATCTGACTAAATCCTTTGATAAACTTTCTATAAAAACTTGCAAGACCATGGAAGCTTCTTACCTCAAATATATTTCTAGGAATAGGCTAGTTCCAAATTGCTTCGACTTTCTCTGGATCGATCTTCAAGCCTTCTTTAGAAACTAAAAATCCCAAGTAAACCAGTTCTTCCTTCATGAAACTACATTTCTTCAGATTTATTAGTAGTTTCTCTTTCTATAGAGTTCTTAGAACCAACTTAAGATTCTCTAAATGTTCTTCTTTACTTTTACTAAAAACTAAAATATCATCAAGATAAACAATAACAAACTTTCTTGCATACTCCTTCAAGACTTCATTCATTAATCTCATGAATGTGCTTGGTGCATTAGTGAGTCCAAAAGGCATCACTAACCACTCATACAATCCTATTTGTTTTAAATGCAGTCTTCCACTCATCGCCTTCTCAGATTATTATTTGATGATATCCACTCTTCAAATCTATTTTAGTAAAGTATTTTGATCCACTCAAACAGTCCATTAAATCATCCATGTGTGGCAAAGGAAATCTGTACCTGATAGTGATCTTGTTGATGGCTCTGGAATATGTGCACATACATCATTCTCCTCCTTTCTTTGGACTAAGTATTGTTGGTACAACACATGGACTAAGACTTTCTCTAATTATCCCCTTATCCATCAACTCCTGCACTTGTATTCCAACTTCTGCGCTCTCTTGTGGAGTTAATCTGTATGCTGCTTTATTTGGAAAACTTGCTCCTGGTATTAGGTCAATATGATGACCAATACTCCTGATCAGCGGCAATGCATTTGGCAACTCATCCACAATAATATCAACAAAATCATATAACAATATTTTAACTTCTTCAGGCAAATCATCCAAGTTTATGGAAGTCAAAATTACCTTTGGTCTTCTCACAATAGGAAAATGCAACTCCTCATTCTTCACTACTTCCTGCAATAGCTCCTTTCCACTTATCAGCATAATACTACATCCAGGTGTTCCTTTGTCAGCATCATCCTTCAATGGTAGTAATTTGTGTTTAGTTTGATCCTTCTCAAGAGTATAAGTGTTTCTCCTTCCATCATGAATAGCTTTTAGATCAAGTTGCCACAGTCTTCCCAACAATACATGGCATACATCCATGGGAATTACATCACATATTATCACATCTTTATACATATCAATTTGTATCTCCACCTTGAATTGTTCAGTCACAATAATCTAATGTCCCTTCTGGAACCATGATACCTTATAAGGAGTAGGGTGCATGGTCTTTCCTAATCTGAGCTTATCCACCATCTCTACAGAAACAAGATTTTCAGTGCTCCCACTATCAATTATTACTTTTCAACACTTACCTTTGGATTTACAGGTAGTTCTAAACAAATTCTTCCTCTGTGTTGGTTCTCCAATCATCGACTCTGCCCTAAGAAAAGTCCTTCTCAATAACAGAGATTCACCTACCTCAGGGGGTTCTTCCTTTTCCACAAGTCGAGGTGGTTCTGGCTTTGCCTTAGCCACATTCACATTCCTTTGACTTGCTGGTTTATTATGAGGAAAATCCCATGACATATGTCCCCATTCTCCACATGTATAACACTGAACATATCTTCCTCGCTCTCTTCCTCTGGGCACAAATCTTCCTCTGTTAGATTCTCCCCTCTGTGGTGGTCTGCTACTTGAGCTTCCTGCTTCATGCTGATGCTGTTGTCCCCTTGGTCTGGTAGTTCCTCTACCTCTTACTGAGCTTTTTCCTCTATTCCTTTGACTCTGTTTCCTCAATATCTTCTCTTTTGCCTTCAAACTTTCTTGATAGGCATCCTCAACAGTTTTCAGACTTAACAAGCTAATCTCATCTTGTATGTCATACCTTAAGCCATTGATATATCTAGCTACCTTTTCCACATCATCCTCTACATGCCCTGCTCTAATATTCAATCTATAAAACTCTTCTGTATATTCTTTAACAGACATTCCTTTTTGCCTTAAATTTTGCAATTTCCTAAAAAGATTCAAATGATAGTCTTTAGGAAAAATCTTAGCCTTCATTTTACTTACCATTTTTTCCCATAGCTTGATCTTGGACTTCCCTTTCCTCGTTCTTGATGTCTGTAACTCGTCCCACTAGATGGTTGCATGACCCTTCAATATGGTAACTGCAAACTTCACTCTCTTCCCCTCATCAATCTCTTCATAGTCAAAGTACTGGTCTAAGGATCTGATCCAATCCATTAGTTCTTCTATGTTTAGACTCCCTTCATACATAGGGATTTCCACCTTAGGTTTTCCTCCTACTTTCGCCAACATCTTAAGGACTTTGGCAGTTTCATCGTTTTTGTCTACTACCTCCTCGACAAGAGATTTTTCTGAAGAACTTTCATCACCTTCATCAGGTGCTCTTCTTTGGGCAATCTCAATTGTCTCCATTCTCGTCCGTAGACTCCGTACCTCTTCTAGTAGAATTGCATTTGGTTCAGGTCTTCCTCGACCAATGCCTCTCCTTGGTGGCATTTTCGCTGCAAACAACCCTTTCTTTTTCTCTAATACCACAAATGACGCAGCGCAGAAGTGGGATTATAGAAACCCCAAAATCACCCTGCGGATCTCCTTTTAAGCTAAACCCTACTATTTTCCTTTTAAATTGAAATACATTGAAAAACCTCGCAAAACATTGATTTTTACCTTATTGTATCGACGCGCTTACTGTACAAAAAAGTCAATGCACCGAGGGTTGATGGTCGTCAATCTGGAACCGTGAGATCTGACGGTTGTCAAATATTTCAGGTGGGTCAATATATCAGGGTTTAACCACCCGATATATGGTTTCATTCTATTCCACCTTACTACGTGGCACCTCCTCAATGCAATCGGGGCTGGGCCTTCAAAACAACTTACTGCCATTTATATGCTCGAAATACCGTCCACTGTAGTGAGAGACACTTGTGATCCAACGGTCGTGATCGATCGCGATCCGACGGCTGTGATTAAATCGCACAATCACAATCACAAAGTTCAATAGGCTAGACTCCTTATGCTTCAATACATTGAAGCGATCACCCTTCGCAGATCCGATAGACTATCAACTCTATTCTATAACTTTTCAGATCCGGTTGTATTGTAAGTCGGAGTTCGGTGATTCAACGGGCTGTTCCACTGGACCACTTAAGTGATGCTATTGGGTTCTACAGACCTTATAACTTTCAAAACCTCTGTCTATAAACTTTGAAGTCCGGATTCTAAATCCGAAGGCATTTTGTGACGATTTCTAGTGTATTTTGGGTTTTCCGCTTGCAGAACCAAAACGATGCATTTAACTCACTGATTACTCTTTTAACACAGTGTTTATCTATTGTAAAGCATGGAAAGAAGAGCAAGCATCAATATCAACCAAATACAGAGAAAACTATCATTCCAGGATCTCCACGGGTTGCATATATATAATTATGCGCACAACATAAATTCATTCATAATAAAAGAGTTACAGAGTCTCGGCCTTGGGCCTAATTATACAAATAAAAACCTTTGTCTCAATTACAATCCACACCCGATCTTGCTCTCACTCTACTAAATCCACTCCTCAATCCTCTCTCTGTTTCATTACATTTTCCCTCCTTTTTATAAGTCAGATACTACTCTAACTGTATCTAACAAATCAATCCCTATTTTTGATAAATCTAATAGCAAATCTTCTAATTCCTAGCTCTATCTCACACTTATGCTAACAACTCATATTTAAGCCTAAAATAAGACAATTTATAACTTATTACAATAATGAAATACAACTCATTTCTCGAGAGATCAAACCCTCTCAGTAAAACTGATTTTTGACCCACCAGGTCAATAAAATTCACTTGTTTAGCCAGAACATGTGAACAATCTTTCAAATTGTTGGCTAAGTTCAGATGCTCCTGCATCATCTTGTATTTGACTTGCTTGCAATTCTTTTAATGTTGGACAATTGTCTGTAATAGGATTTTCTGTACATAGTCCACAAATATGTATATTATCCAAAGGACATTCTTGTAAAAGGTGCTTCTTCCTACACTTAGGACAAAATATTGACATTTCTTTTTCTTCTTCTTTTTGTTTCTTCTGTGTTTTTAATATACCAACTTGTGTTCCTAAGGAACTCAAAATATCTATTTTAAAGTTTTCTAACAAACTCCCTATTTCTACTCTTGTCACTCCTCTCGCTACAAATTTGGAAGCTCTAGAAGTTACATCTCTTTTTCCTATTTTGGATCTTCCTCTAGAGTACTTTTGGCATAGTTCAGCTATTTAATCAAATGGTATGTATGAAATATCTCCTTTACCCATTACATTCAGAATATCAAGATACTCATCTCTTATTCCTTTAAGAAAAAATGTTCTAATGGTATCGGGATTTAGAGAATGTTGTTTGGATTTTTGCAGGTTGTAAAGGAATCGTTTCAAATATTCCTCCAAACTCTCATATTCTTGTTGATACTTTCTAAAAATATCTTGTTCTGAATCTCAAGCCCTGCAATAGGCTTGATATTTCTTAAGAAAGATTTTCTTCATTTTGTCCCAAGAAGTAATCATAATCCCATAAACCATTTTAATGCAGCTGCTTAAGAGTAGCAGGAAAAAGACAAAGCTTATGTTATCATCAGTGTAACCATAAGTTCTACATAACATGTCAAATTCGAACATGAAAGAATCAGGATCTTCAGTAGACATTCCATAGAATTTTGGTAAAACTGAAGGTGGAATATTCTTCATTTTTACTTCTTCTCCTAGAGTTGCTCTAGTATCTACAATTGGAGATCCAAAAGTAGCTTCTTCATCATTTTCTTCATCTTGTCTTCTTGTATTATCATATTCTCTTTTGAGATCTTCCTCTCTTTTCCTTTCCGCTTCTCTTCTAGCTTCTTCTTCTCTTCTCCTTTTCCATTATTTTTGTTGTTTCTCATATTGTAACCTTTGTTCAAGAGTGAGGATGGTAGATCCTTGCCCTTCTTCTGCCATATCTTTTTTAGTAGTTTCAATAGAAATTTGAGAGTCAACTTGTTCTTTGTTTTAAAAAATAGGTTGACCTATTTGTTCAAGAATGGGCTGATCAATTTGTTTTCTTGTTTCTTTTTATTTTCCTATGGAATGTATTTCTGTTTGTTTTTGTCTTCTTTTCACTTCTTAGGCTAACAACGTTTGCCTTTTTACAACAGTTAACCTTTGTCATGAACTTTTTTTTTCCTCTAACTCTTCCCAAGTTGGTTTTCCAGTAATTGGTGTAGTTAATGCAAATGGAGGAAGGTTTACTTCTACCAATGGTTTAGTAATTGGGTGGTCTTGTTTTACGTATCTACCCTTTTCATCTCTATAACTAGGCATAAATGAAAAATACTATCTATGTTTTTTTATGTGTTTTTTTTTCTCTTCCTAATTAGTTATATCCAGAATATGCTTCCCCGAAAACAATGCCAAAAATGTGAGCTCAATTTATTGTGTAAATTAAGACATGTATTTTACTATCAATCTAGGTTGGTAATCTTAGAAGCAAATCACAATTTATGGACTTTTGGATAAAACTAATGTAGGAAGTAGTTATGAAAACATAAGTGCATATAACAAATATAAATAATACTAGGAATGGAAATACATATTATAAATTACTTCTCACAACTGAAGAGAAAACTATCTAAGTCTATTCCATAAAAGAATACATTATTAGTCAATGAAATTAGGTTATTTTAGAAAAACAAGGAAGAGGCTCTCTCAAAGAGACCTGGTTGTCCTCCCTCAACAATTCTATAATAACATTGTCAATATCTAAGTAAGCAAGAAATAATGTAATGAAAGTATAAAAACTTAATCTAAGAAAACTTGAAAGAAGTGAATCTTGTTCAATCTTAGTTTTAGCTCACAGAGAAGAGGCTCCCTCAAGGAGACCTCATTGTCCTCCCACATTCAAGCTAATCCCTAAAAGAAGCAATATTCTCTTAACACATTTCATAAAATAAATTCATATTAAAGATATCTACAATTATTTATAGAAAACGAATATTACGAACATGGAAAATCAAGCTAGCATATGCACAAATATAAACATGATATAGTAAAGTGTACTTAGCTTGGATGGGGGCCCTCCAACCTTGCTGATACACTGCTAAAATACTCAGCTACAACAACTCATTTACTCTAGAAAACACAAAGAAATCATGAAGTAAAAGTTCTGTCTTCAATTATCTCAAAAATAATAAGTTTGTCTACATACTTCTAACTATGAATGCCTCTTCTTAAATAGGCAAAATGATAACCAAATAAGCTAAAAAATATAGAACAACCATCATTAATGTTATCCCACTTCATCAGGTCGAAGCCATCCATTGGTTACAAGAAATCTAGAAAAAATCCAAAAAATCCTAAAACTGCCCCTTTTAATGGGGATTTCTTGGTGACAGGTCATGTTTGACCAGCTTTGACCGGGCTTGTGTTTTCTCATTTTGACCGAACCAATAGCCATTCATCCATCCTTGGTTCTTAAGCTTTCCAAATATGTATCCATCTTGAGCCCAGGTGTCCTTCATATATCACTTAAATGGAGCTATTACGAGAATTTCTAGTTCTGTCCAAAAATGCTCTTAAAACCAAATTTTTACAAAAATATCTAAAAATTGAAAAATATAAGTTATTTACCTGAATATGCATAATAAGGTCAAATTGAGGCATTTATAGATGATACAATTTTACACAAAATATTGTCACCATGACTTTTTGCAGTCAATGTGAGTCTATCACCACTCATACTATCCTCCTTTGCAAGTCTTAAACCTAAGCTCTTCATGTCAAGCCTTAAAAATGAGAGAAAGTCCTTGAAAATATCTAAAACTCTGGTTCCGCACTTTCTCTTATCATTACCTGCAGTCTCGCACCCCTTGTTCATGTTCCCTGCGGACCTTCCCGCTCTGCCTCTAAAGGAAAGGGTGCAGACCCCTGTAAAGGTGCAAGTTTATTATTAAAAACTCACTTTGGGATTAATTCTGGACACTTCTAGAAGGAATCTTGAGGTGGCAAGTTCGCTCTTGGGTGGTTCATGCATCCCATAACTAAAGGAGCTAACCCCTAATGAGAGGAGCTTATCCCTTTGAAGAAGGACTCTATCCCTTTGAAGGTGGACCTGGTAACTTCCTTCCTCTGCACTATAAATTGAGGCATTGGGCTAGTTGCTAGGGTGGTTCAAAGCTGAATATTTTTGAGGGTAAATGCTGTTGGAATTTAGTCTTCCTAATTGAGCTTGAGAGGAGAGATTACATACCTTTTTTGATCTCATTGGGAATAGTGTGAAGCTTGTCAAAGTAGAGGAGATTCTTGTTGGACCCTGGGAGGAGCTTGTACAACATCAAGGCACCAAGGTTGTAAAGTTCTTCTTTGTTTAAAGTTAATACAATCAAGTTCATTTTTCTCAATAAGCTGTCTTCTATGGTTTATTTCATGAATTCCTTGATCATCATGATAAATATGATTTATTATATTAGTTATGCAGGTGTTATTTGATGTGTGCTTGTTTGTGTTTGCAGGTTCTCAAAAGGAAACTCATTTGGACAGTTGAAGCATGGCTGCCACAAACTAGCATTGGACTTAAGGTAGGGTCTAAAACACCTCTTGGTTTTTATTTATAAATCACAATATTTAGAGAAAGGTAGATTTTCTTGTTTTGTTTGTCGCTAGATATCAGTTGATACTAGGGAGATCGGTCTTGTCCACAAGAACGATTTATCCGCCCGAGATACAAAGTGGAATATGATGGAAGTTAAGTGGATTTTTAATAAGAAAAATTGATCAAAATCGAGGACCAACAGACTTGAAGTAAAGTTATCCCACTCTTCCAGTAGTGCATTTACTACCACTATGGTCATCTCTCTATCAAACATAACTTCTCCTAGTTCTTGTAGTTGATCTTGAATTTTTGATATCCTCATGAACTATGAGGCTATTCCATCGTCCTTGGATATCTTTAGTTTGTAGATTTCTTGCCTTAAGGAGATTACTTCTCCTGCGGTACTTATGCAAAAAAACTCTACCAGTTTGTCATATAAATCTTTGCAGTCTCCAATTTTTAGAAAGCCTTTTATAGATTCTATAAGAATCTTTTGGGCTCTCACTTCTCCCTTCATTTATCTAGCATGAGCTTGCGTATATTATTTTGGAGGTTGGGTTAATGATCCCTTAATGTGATCCATGACCCCATTCTCAATAAGATGTATTTCATTCCTTTTCTTCAATGCAAGGAAATTTACAGCCCCAACCAATTTATTGTTTTCCTTGCAAATGACATTTTGATATTATTAGATATAGTCATAGACTTGTAGGATTGTTGCTTGCTTCCTCCTTAATCTTGATGTTGATATAGGGATTTCTTCTTGAGGGATTTATGTGAGAGAGCTTGATTCATGATCCTCCTTGAGTTGAAGAGCTTTCACTCCTTTGATGATGTGATGATATTTGAAGTGTTTCTACAGTTTCGGTCTTTCTTCTTGCCTTCTTCAATCTATGGTTTCATAGATGTAGATCTTGATCTCATTAATAGCCTTCAACTTGCTTTGATTCTTTCTTTGAAGATCGATTCTTGTGTGTGAGATTTCTTTGAATGCCCCTTCTTTTCTTCCAAACCTGGCTTCGATACCATGTTGAGAAATCTAGCGCATTCAAAGTTAACAATTTCTTTGATTGATAATTTCTTGTGATGCACTTTTACTTCTTATCTTATAGTATTTTCTTCATTAGCTTATTAATGTGTTCTTGCATCTAGTTAATTACCAAAATGCATAATAAAATACAAGTGACATAGTATGTAGGCTTCTCAAGCCAGGGCTAAAATCTCTCACCTCTTGAGAGGAGAAATTGATCAAAATTCTTCTTCTAGATCTTACATTGATAAGTACCAAGACCATGATACAAATCCTTGACTCTAGTATCCTCCCAAGAACCTTATCATTAACCTTGATTCTATGCCTTTTCTTTATTTGCATTTCTTCTTAATCTTAAAATGCTCTCCTTGGATCCTTCTAGAGAAACTCGGTCTCTATGACTTCCTATAGAGAATCTTGGTCTCTAGGCATCTCTTCGGCTTCCTAGAGGAATCTTTCTCTTGCTACCCCAAAAGAAACCTCTCCTTTGCTTTCCCAGAATAAACTTTGTGCCCCAAAAGAAACTTCGCTACCCTAACTTTGCACTGCCCAGAAGAAACTATGATGTCCAAAAGAAAGTCCTTTTTGCTGACCCAGAAGAAACCATAATTTCGCATTACCCAGAAGAACCCTTCTTCACACTTCTATTCTTCTTCCTTTTTCATACTTCTGCTTCTTTCCTTTCTTCGCACTTCTTCTTGTCTCAATACAAGTCAAGTTTCTTGATCTAATTGAATTCCTTCAAGTTAGGCTAAGTAGGCTATATATACACTTCTTCTCAAGTCCATGAGGCCGACATGACTATTGGAGGTAGGCCAAATTGTTCTAGATATTTCCTTCATCATTGTAGGTCAACTTGAAGAGGATAGATGACAAATTCTTGGAGGATACTTTACATAGATAGTATTGACCTTTTACAAATTGTAATATGACTTCATTTACATGACAATGACTCTTACATTCTATGAATAGATGAAAAATAAATCCTATATACTCTCAATGGGAGTCTTGACTAAAAACAAAATCCCTTGCTCATGAAATCCATGAAGCAAGTCAATATCATATTTTTTCTTATTTACATCTCATTACAAAAAATCATATTTACATGTCATTATGCAGAGAAAACCTAGTTACACTTTTCAATAGGGATGCCCTGTGGAAATTTCTTGCATGATCTTCAAAGATTCTTGGTGCAAGTGACCCAATCTTCTATGCCACAACTCACCGATTTCTTGGCTTTGCATCTTCTTTTCTTTAGTGCTCAAAGCAGCACAATCTTCTACATCCAATTTGTAGAGGTTCTTCACCTGAACCCTGATACGCTTCACCTGTCCTGAGTCTATTTGAAAAAGGAAAGCCTTTACCTTGCTAAATATCACATCATAACTAAGGTCCTCCAACATGGAAACTAACACTAAATTCTTGTTCAAGCCCAGAACATACATGACATATTTTAATGTGAGGGGAGAACCAAACTACCTTTGAAAGGTAACAGTATCGATGCTAGTTTTGCTATAACTCCCATCATCTCGCATCTCAATGTGCATCTAGAGGTCCTTCTCCTCCAAGTCACGAAAGAACTCTTTGTTGTCGATTATATGGAATCAGGCTCTATTATCGAGGTACCACACACTACCCATCACCAATGTCACCATGCAAGTGACGAGGGTGAAATCTAGTTCAAATTGTTAATCAAGAGCTTCACCTACTACTCCTCCTAAGGGCTTCTTATTGGGCTTCTTGTGTGGAAACTTTGTGGCATAGTGTCTCGACTCGTGACAATGAAAACATTTAATCTTCGACATGTCCTTCTTCTTGCCACCCTGACTAGAATCTAATTTCTAATGGGATGAATTCCCCTTCCCTTTCTTTGCCTTCTTAGCTAAGGCACAATTCTCCTCCTCATCTTGGTTGGATGAGGATCCATCTCTGGTGTTATGATGAATCTCTTCTTGTCCCAGGTGAGAACACAATCACTCCCACTCTAGTAGCTTCTCCTTCCCATTAACTGAGTCCTAGTAGCTGTGCCAGCTCTTGGGAAGTCCTGGAAGTGCTAGGCTCACAAGATTGTCTTCAACAACTATAAAACTGACACTTCCAATCTCATATCGACATTGGGTGAACTTGGTCAAGTATTGTTGTATTGTGTCGCTCCTCTCCATATTGATCTTTCTTAGTTTGTCCTTTAGTTCCATCTTCCTGTGGTCACCGTTATTTTGAAACAGGTCCATCATGTAGAATTTCCCACTGTAGATCACTTGATAATGCAATGTACTAAAGAAATATACTAGATCTACTTCTACAAACAAAACTTGCAGAATCTTTATCAATTTGAGAACGATCAATTAAGAACACATATAACAGAGAATGAGAATTCAATCACACATGAACATAGAAGAATAACCTGGGGAAAGCCTCAGCTAAAAACCCCTCAATTGTATATCAAACAAGTGGAAACAATAACAGATATTACACAAAGCTTTAGCTCAAAAGCTATCTAGCTCTCAGTACAATCCCTCAACACAGCTCACAGACTGAATAGACACAACATATGTCTTCCTTCAAACCTCCAAGCCTCCTATTTCCTTGCGCAGTTTCTCTTGGGGTCCAAAAGCTGCCACCTGTGTGAAATTACCTCACACACACTCTCTGACCTTTGATCTAACTGCGCAATACACCAAGAAATGAATTCCTTCTGCATGCAAGAAATATCCTCATGGGAATATTCCTGCAACTGATAGTACACTATCCCATCATCTGATTTCAACTGCGTCTTTGACTGAACTAACATGCATGAGTTATTTATGAGAGAATATTCAGTTATCTGAAATGCAATAGTTACATGCATGCATGCATTAACTAACTAAACTCACAACTAGTTCCTCCAACTGTTGGAACTAATCTAACTGGACTTAACTTATTTAACTAATTACAAATCGAAATTACAACTCAACCTTATCTCCTTAATTGATGGATAAGTTCCTCAATAAAAGGGATAACTGTTGCACGTCCCCACATAGACTTCATGTTTGATTTTCTCCAACTAATTAACTCAAGATGAATTAATTAATTATTTTTCAAACAGCCGCTAAGATCAAATTCGAATTTTAATTCTCAATTTTAGTTCAGGGACTAACTAAAATTGGAATGTATCCCGAAATATGATTTATAACACTACTAATTTTAGCACTTCTATATTTAGCATTTCTTGTTGCTATTTTCAACACTCCCTCTCAATAAGAAAGGGATTATCTATCACCCCAATCCTATCTCTGTGGAACTCGAACTTGCATTTTGAAAATGCCTTAGTCAAAATATCTGCATCGGTTCCTCGGTTGAAACATACAGCAACAAAATGATCCTCTTCACCACACAGTCTCAAAGATGATGATATCGGATATCGATGTGCTTGGACCTATCATGAAATATTGGATTCTCAGAGAGTTTGATACAACTCTAATTATCGCAATATATCTCTGTTGGATCCATCCTCTGGCCAAAAAATCCAACTAGAATCTTCCGCATCCAAATGGCCTCACATGCTACGTGATTGGCAGCCATGTATTCAGCGTTTGTTGAGCTAAGTGCAACTGACCTCTGTTTCCTATTGTACCAAGAAACTGCAGTTGAACCAAGGTTGAAGATTCCTCCTGAAGTGCTCTTCCAGTTTGATGGACTCCCTGCCCAATCTGCATCTGTGAAGCCCTGAAGCTTCACTCCCTCTGTCCGTCTGTACCACAATCCATACTAAGATGTGACTTTGAGGTATCTCAGCACATGCTTCGTTGCCTTCCAAAACAGTTTGGTAGGCTGAACCATAACTTGACTCAGCTGGTTCACCGCAAAGCACAAATCTGGTCATGTGTTCACTAGATACATCAATGAACCCACAAGCTGCCAATAAACAATAGCAACTACTACCTCACGTGAAGTAGCATCCTCCTTCCTCTTGTTACCAGTTAGAGGATTCTGCATGGGCTTGCACTTCTCCATGTGGAATTTCCTGAGTATCTCATTGGCATACTTGCCTTGAGATGCAAACACTTCCCCATCCTTCTACCACACTTCCATGCCTAGAAAGTAGTGCATAAGGCCCATGTGCTTCATCTCGAACTCTCTTGCAAGATCCTCCTTGTAAGACTTGATCAACTGATCATCACCTGTCAATATCAGATCATCCACATAAAGAACAATGATCAATGGCTTACCTTGTACCATGATGTGGTAAAGGTTCACATCTGCTTCACTCTTTGTGAAGCCCAACCCGGTGAAATAACTGTCGATCCTGGTGTACCAAGCACGAGATGCTTGCTTTAGCCTGTACAAAGCCCTCTTGAGTCGGCACACATGTGACTCACGATCGAAGGTCTCAAATCCTTTCGGCTGCTCAATGTACACCTCTTCCTCAATCTTCTCATTGAGGAACACTGCCTTTACATCCATCTGATGTATCTTCCAACCCATCTAAGCTGATAGTGCCTACATCGATATGATAGATGAGTACCTTGATACAGGAGCAATGGTCTCATCATAGTCGATCCCCTTGACCTGTGAGAAACCACAGGCAACAAACCTTGCCTTATGTTTCTCAACACTACCATCAGCTGCTTGCTTTACCTTGTAAAGCCATTGGGAACTCACCACTGACTTGTCCTGAGGTCTTGGAACAACATCTCAAACACAGTTCCTAACGATGGAGTCATACTACTCCACCATAGCATCAACCTAGACTGGTTGCTACACTGCTTCCTCGAATGAAGAAGGTTCGGGCTCTACACACTCCACAACCAGGGCCATGTAACCAGTGTACCGCTTGGGTGACATCCTCTGTCTGCGCTGAGAAGATGGTTGTCCCACATTCTCTCACTCATCCATCATCAACCTATCAGCTTTCCTTGAGCGTTTCTTCCCATCTCTGGAAGACTCAACATGAGTGGACGTCTCCACTCCTAGATGCTCTACATGCGGCTGCTCCACATTAGTCTGAGGCTCCTCCTCCTTACAAACTAAAAGTTCCTCCTCTGCATGCAACTTGAGCTCCCTCTCAAATTATACTCGCATGGCTTTCTGCTCGTCGAATTTCAGATCTCTGTGTACCACTATCCTCTGAGTGGTAGGTAGGAACACCCGATAGTTGTGGGGTGTATCAGTGTACCCTACAAGTCTCCCCAACTCAGCTGTTGGATCTAGTTTCTTTCAGGCATATTTGGTCACATGGCAATAAACTAATGATCCAAAGATCCTACAGTGACTCACATCTGGTCACTTCCTAGAATAGGCTTCCATTAGTGTCTTCAACCCCAGTATACAGTGCAGGCTTCTGTTCTGCAAGTATACTGTTGTATTGCATGCCTCAGCCCACAAATGAAGTGGTAGGCTTTGGTCATGCAGCATCGCACAAGCTACTCCCACAATTGATCTATTCTTCCTTTCGGCCACCCCATTCTGCTGTGGGTTATGGGGTGCCGTCAACTCCCGTTTAATTCCTTCTACACACAGAAGTCTTTAAACTACTGGGAAACATACTCTCCACCATTTTCGCTACGCAAGGATTTTACGTTCTTTCCTGATTCTTTCTTTGCCAAGGCTTTAAATTCACAAAACCTCAAGAAGGTTTGATCTTTCTTTTGCATAAAGTAGATCTAGAATCTACGAGAAAAATCATCAATAAAAATAACATAGTACCTTTGTTTAGCGGTGGAGACTGTAGGGAATGCTCCACACACATCTGTGTGAACTCACTCCAGGATTGCTCTAGTCCTACTATCTCAATCCTGAAGGAAGAGTTCGCATACTTACCCAACGTACAACCTTTGCATGTATCTGTCTGCTCCAATTTTACTTTGGGAAGTCCAGTAGAAATCTATTGCATGATCTTCAAGGCCCCATGGTGCAAGTGGCCCAATCTTCTATGCCATAGTTCACCAACATCTTGGCTCTACACCATCTCTGCCTTGGAACTCAATGCAGCACAGTTGTCTACCTCCAGCTTGTAGATATTCTTAACTCGAATCCCAATCCTCTTGGTCTGTCTAGTGCCAATGTGCCTTAAGAATAACTTTCCTTTACTAAATACTACATCATAGCCTTTGTCTTCTAGCATAGCAACGGACACAAGATTCTTCTTCAGACCCGGTACATACTTTACATCAGTTAGGGTGAGAGGAGCTCCATGCTCCCTTTAAAACACAACCATACCTTCACCTAAAACACAGTACTTTCCAACATCGCCCATCTCGATCTGCATCTGGAGATCCTTCTCCTCCAAGGTACTGAAAAGATTCTTGTCTCCAGTCATGTGGAATGAAGCTCCATTGTCCAGGTACCAAATACACCCCACCATGGATGAAACCATGCATGCGATGAGAGAGAAATCCAATTCAAACTGTGAGGCTAGTGCCTCACCATCTGATCCCATTGAGGATCCCTTCTTGAATTTCTTCTGTGGACAATTCGTAGCATAATGGCCCACGTCATGACAATGAAAGCATCACACTTTCAATTTGTCAATATTCTTCCCACCATGGGAAGAACTGGATTTGGAATAGGACTCCTTCCCTTTCCCTTTCCTCGCCTTACTCGCTAAGGTGAGATTTTCTTCATCATCTTGTTTTGATGAAGATCCATCTCTGGTGCTTCTTCTTATCTCCTCCTGCATCAGATCCAACCAAAGTCGTTCCCAACCTGGCAATTTCTCTCTTCCATTTACTAAGTCTTGGTAACTATGACAGCTCTTAGGAAGACCAAGGAGAGCAAGGCTCACCATGTCATCATCAGCTACCATGATCCCTACACTTCCAAGCTCATCCCTGAAGGTGGTGAGCTTGTTCAGATATGTAGAGATCGTGTCGCCCTTTTCACACTTGATTTTCTGAAGCTTTTCTTTCAGCGCTAGCTTCCTCTGATCACTGTTGTTCTGATATAGATCTTTCAATGTTTTCCACATTGAAAATGGTGTCTCCTTCCCATGGAGACTCAAGACTATGTGGTCTTGAACTCCCTCCAGAAGGATTCTCCTTGCTCTAGCCACACATTTCTTCCATTCTGCCAATTCCTGGGCATTAGCTGCGCTGGCTTGGGGACTTCTTCATCAATGAAGTCCTTTAGACTGTTTTCCTCTAATACTACTTCCATGTGATCCTTCCAGGCAATATAATTCGAGCTGCCATTGAACACCATTGGTGAAATTTGAGATGTGATAAGAATTCAAATTCTATAATTAGGAACTTCAAACTTGGAACTTCTTCCTTCTTTGTATACTGTTCTCCACTTTGATCACCTTTGCTCTAATACCATGTAGAATTTCCCACTGTAGATCACTTGATAATGCAATGTACTAAAGCAATATACTAGATCTACTTCTACAAACAAAACTTGCGGAAGCTTTATCAATTTAAGCACGATCAATTAAGAACACATATAACAGAGAATGAGAATTCAATCACACATGAACACAGAAGAATAACATGGGGAAGCCTCAGCTAAAAACCCCTCAACTATATATCAAACAATTGGAAACAATAGCAGAGATTACACAAAGCTTTAGCTCAAAAGCTATCCAGCTCTCAGTAAAATCCCTCAACAAAGCTCATAGACTGAATAGACACAACATATGTCTTCCTTCAATCCTCCAAGCCTCCTATTTCCTTGCAGTTTCTCTTGGGGTCTAGAAGCTACCACCTGTGTGAAGTTACCTCACACACACTCTCTGACCTCTGATCTAACTGCGCAATCCACCAAGGAATGAATTCCTTCTGCATGCAAGAAATATCTTCATGGGAATATTCTTACAACTGATAGTACATTTCCTATCATATGATCTCAACTGGGTCTCTGAGTGAACTGACATGCATGAGTTATTTATGAGAGAATATTCAGTTATCTGAAGTGCAGTAGTTACATGCATGCATGCATTAACTAACTAAACTCACAACTAGTTCCTCCAACTATTGGAACTAATCTAACTGGACTTAACTCAGTTAACTGAGCTAACTAATTACAACTCAACCTTATCTCCTTAATTGATGGATAACTTCCTCAATAAAAGGGATAACTGTTGCATGTCCCCACATAGACTTCATGTTTGATTTTCTCCAACTAATTAACTTAGGATGAATTAAATAATTATTTTTCAAACAGCTGCTAAGATCAAATTCAAATTTTAATTCTCAATTTTAGTTCAAGGACTAACTAAAATTGGAATGTATCCCGAAATGCTATTTATAACACTGCTAATTTTAGCACTTCTATCTCTAACATTTCTTGTTGCTATTTTCAACACATCAAGGCCTCAAGGTCTTCCAAATTTCAAATGGAGTTTCCTTACTGTGTAGGTTGGAGACAATATGATCGAACTCCTTCTCAGATATTCCTTCTCACCTTTACCACATTTTCTCTACTCTACCAGATCCTTAGCATAAGCTCACTTAGAAATGTCTCTGTCTATGAATTTGTTAAGCATGTTGTCTTCCAACACTGCCTCCACCATGTCATTCCAAGAAATATAGTTCCAAATACCCTCTAGGGCATATTCGAGTCTCAATCCATAGAATGACATCCTGTTGGCTTTGCAGTATGATACTACAAATTTGATTTCACCTGCAAAAGACAAATTCATATTTTCCTCTTTCATAGTGATTTCAGCTCTGATACCATGTAGAAATTACTTATAGATTCAAACTGTATATTGTAATATGCTAAAAAAATTGACTTGAATCTACTCTACTCATCAACGGAAACAATAAACGATCAATGAAATCATGAAGCATAAAAGAGAAAGAATTCAATGACACAACACAATAATTTTCTGGGGAAAGGCACAACTAAAAACCCTTGCTATCTGTATATTACATTAATAAGAAAATATGAGAAGATTACAATGCTTTTCTCAAGCCCGAGCAACATCTGCACTATCTCAATCCATCTCACTACTTCACAAACAAGCTCCAGCCAATACTTAGCGAAATATTTTGCCTACCAAGCTCCTATTTCCATCGCAGTTTCCTAGGGAATTAGCCCATATTTAATTGGGAAATTCCTCATCCATAATTGCACAATCCATCATAATCCTTCGTCTGATTGCATGCACAACTTGTACAATTCAGATGATTATACAATTGATAGTACACTGTCCCTGAACTCTAATCTCAAGTGGGTCATTCTCTGATATGACATGCATGAGTTAATTATGAATGAATCTTCAGTTTAATGTTGAGCAATGCTGGTTACACCCCACTTGTTATAGACATTTTTTGGCACTGCAACCCCAATCAAACATGTCCATAAACCAAGGGCTCCTATGTCCCTAAAAGTGTTGTTCCATCCCCTAAAAGAACAAGGTCAGCTGATTACATCATCTCCCAGAAGTTCTCCATGAAAAATTACTCAGAACTGGTCAAAACTGGACCATCTCACCTGCTCCATGGTCAAAGTGCGATGCATCCCACCTAAATGCACATGGGAGGTGCGATGCATACTGAAAAGCCCTTCTATGGGGTGCAATGGGCGAGAGTGGACAAATCGTAGAGACAGTTTGCGAGGTGGATGATCATGGAATCTTCCAGAAACTTCTCCTGTGACACTTGCATCTCTAAATTCGCCCAGGGATGAGTAAAAGATCATCAATCTCCAAGTGGAATCAAGAACTATTAGAGAGAGGACACTAATCAAATACCAGAAGCTGACTCACCCCCCTACAATCATCTATATATGGATCCCTCATCCCAGAGATCCAAGAGGCTGGAATTTTGTATCTTGTAAGGAAGTGCTGTTGGTTTCTTGTTGGAATATCATAGTGTTGGGTGATCTAAGCTTTTCATGAGGTGAAAGAAGGGCTTTCATGCTCGAGGGTGACGTTGGGTCAGAATGATTGGTTGTAATCCTCTTTGCTTATTCTTGATATTAATAAAGCTATTCAAGTTTTCCTCCACATTCTTGTATGTTTGATGATATATGCATTTGTGTGGTCAATATACATCTAGTCCTTTATTGTTTATGATTGTAGATCTTTTTTCTTCGATAGTATTATGCTGCTTTGATTCCACAGGTGCTCTTTGAAGCTGGGTATACGAAGGAGAAGCGGAAAAGATCTGTTAGAAGGGAGAGGAATCGAGCAAGGAACCAAGCACAAGACTAAGGTTGGTGTCCTTCATTCCACTCTTCTCTACTTCTCATAAAGGGAAACGAAAGTATTTTTAGTTTGTTTGTTTCTAAGATAGCTACAGTTCTTAGTGGGACTAGAAGCTCCGAGTGGACACTAGGTTTCCCGATAACAAAATGGTGACTCCACTGGGGAGCGAATAGATTGTTTGTTTGTCTATATTTGTTTGTTTATAAACTTACAGAATGAGCCTGAAGTCAAGCCAACTAGCCTTCAAACTTCATGTGCTATGCAAGTGCAAAGTAGATCAATGTTGCTTCAGTCTATCTCCAGGTTTTGTTTATAAATTGAACAATTGATTTGTAATCCTTCTAATTTCCCTAGTGGTGGCTCTATAACCTCATTAAATCAGCCCCTGTGATTTCTATTTACTGTACATCATTTGCTCGGCCTAAATCCCTAAACTGAGTTGCAAACTGTGACCAAGAGCCAAGCAAAGTCTTGTCTTGGTACCATCGCACCCTCTCTTCAAGGAAATCTAGATGCATCGCACTTCCCGTGCGCAATAGGTGGGATGCATCGCTGTTTCCCTGTGTTACAGGTGCGATGATCAGAAAAGGCTAATTTTGCCTCCAGGTCTTGGTTTTTCTTCAGTCTTTTTAGCTCTATTCTAGAGTTTTGTTGTCTGTGATCAGTATACCATTGTGGAAACCCCCTTCCTTTCCATCATTCCGCCTCCATTGTGCAAAGAATTGTGAATGTTTTATGTATTTATTTCCATTTTCAGTTCTCTTTTGCAAAGTAGTAGCATAGTCGAACTGTCGTCTTTTGATTTGAAAGTGTCGCAAGTGTCGTTTTCAGTCAAAGAAAGGAATTCTATTGTTCTTGATGGTCGATTATACAGTTACTCTTGTATTTGATTTGAATTAGTAGTTTTTCAAGTGTCGAAAGCAGTTTTCAATTCGAAAAGATAATTTAGATTTGTAGTTAGCATTCTTCTTGTCATCTACACATTAAGAAAGCTGAAAACAAATACATGCATGTGCATTTGCATTTAGACTGCTTGTTGGATTGATTTAGGACAGTGCATCTAGTGTGTGCTCTCTGCTCTATGTTGAAAGAATATTGTCTCTCTTTCTTTAGTAGCTAGGATTTTCATTGCAAAAAGAAGATTAAACGATTGTTTATCATCTTAGATTGCATTTTAGGAATTGTACATCTACATCACATGGTGAACTGAAAGGAAAATTTCTTAAGAAAGATCAACTGTAAAATAAATTTAATGAACCTAAAAACGCTTTGGAACCTAACGCACAACATCTAGAAGTCTAGGCTAGAGACGTATTCCGGAGTCGTAAAACCTGGTAACTGTCACTTTCACTGTTTGTTGGGTGATTCCTCCTCTTTGAGACGACAAGTGCCTGTATGGACTTGTGCTCCCACGTACCGTCGAGTATATATTGGGAGACCACAATAGGCTATATCCTTTATCCATAGGAAGCCGTGTCTGCTGCCCTATTGATCGCAATGCACTAAACACAACATTTGGGAAGATTGACTGCCGTACCGTAGAAAGTATTCTGTAGTTTTGCCATTGGTTTGGTAATCCCTCTGTCTAGATTTCCAGAGCAGTCTATTTCGTTCCTTTTTAGACTCCTTAAAGGAAAAGGTCCATCTGAGCACTCGTCACTTCAGGCTCATTAAAAATCGAAGGCGACTAGAGTCATATTTCGTTTTTTCCCGACTCTTAAAAATTGAAAAAACAAGTTGTGTCAAAGCATCTAAAATTCATTTAATCCAGAAACATTTTGACCTTTATTTTTAGTTGATCGAGTAATCCGCAATCGTGGAAGAAAGTCAATTGAAACCCTGTCGTTCGCGGAGGCTTATGAGTCAATCGTCTTTGTCCCCAGAATCAAAACTATTCCGGACAAAGCGAACTCATTTAACTAGCTCAAAGTCCCCTTGTCAGGTTGGAAAAAGTGTTCTGACACCCTCGGAGACTCTGGTTACTCCAAACATTTCTGGTACCCCTGCCTTTAGAAAAGAAGTTCCGCAGCCACAAGAGGACAGTAGAACTGATCCTAGTATGAGGGTAAACACTTCTATATCTGAACCGGCTCCATCCATTGCTAAATGAGAAGGTGTTGTTCCACAAACATCAGTCGTTGCAGAATCTATACCTTCTTCGGCACCAGAAATATTTTACGGACCTAACGGTCTACCTCTTCCACCCGGTTTGATTACTATAAAAGAGATTGTAGAGGATCCACCATCTAGTACTCCATCGCAATTTGGAGTAGGCATCACTCTATATCCTTCTTCATCAGAAATTATTCTACCGTCATCGAAAGTTCTTGTAGAATCGCTAGGAAACCTTTTGGATAGACTAGATATGTCTGAACAACCATCGACATCTAGGACTGTGTCGTCTGACACAGCAGTGGCAAAACTTCCTGCTGCTACTCCAACAATGTTCATCGGCATACCATCTGTTGTAACTAGCTCTCAATCACTAGATGGGATCCATCCAGGGGCTGTTTCGACGGTATGGTCTGTTCTCGTTTGTTCGTTCGAAATAATATCTAGAATCTCTTATGTTGAGTCTCAGCAAATTGATCCTTCGCAATGTCAATTTGGGCAATCCAGTCCTCAAAGGCAAATAATTCCCTTAAGCACTGGATTACCACCGTATGGGGGGCAATATGCCCTTTCATTGTCTCCTCCAGGAGGTCAAACATACGTGAGTTCCCAACAGAATTCAGGTTATGTTGGAATTACATCCAGTGGTTGGATGCCAATACTGCCTCAACAACCAGGAGTTTTATACTCAATGAAACAAAGTTTTCCTATGTCAAATATCTCCACTACACCGCCTATTGTGATGGTATCGCAAGAACAAGCGTTACCTGTTGTATGCCAACCTCAGGTCTCTCAGGTCACAATCCAACAACCCCTTGTCCCTGCGACGCCACCACAATCATCAGTTAGTGGCTCCTTAACTGGAGTGACCCAGGCTCAAATGGGTACCATTACCCATCATCTCGGTCAAACAGCCAGTATTGGGCAACAACACATGGTCTCACAACCATGGCTGGTGCAATATCAACAACCACAATTCCAACAAGTTTTCCAAGGATCTGAGCACCAATTCTTTGCAAGTAATGGGTAGCCGTATATTCAAAATGGTCAACATCAACCATTTGATAATGGTTATGCCCATCAACCTTATCAAAGTTATCAGCATCAAATGCACTATGCCGGTATGAAATGACCCACTGCTCAGGCAATCCCATCTTATCCTGGGTATGCTTCGCCGAGCTTGAATCAACAGTTGCCCTTCGTGGCGACTTTAGAGTTACCAGATCTAAATCGGCTAACAAACGATCCAATCACTTATGCCCCTTGGTGGCCAGCTATTCCTCATAAAATTCCGTCAGATATTCCTAAATTTAATGGAAATTCGGGTGAAGACCCGTCGAATCATGTGATGACCTTTCACTTGTGGTGTTCGTCTAACACTCTAAATGATGATTTGATTAGGCTTCGCCTCTTTCAGCGAACACTAACTGGTCCGACGGAAAAATGGTATATCGAATTGCCTAGAGTTTCGTTTGATAACTTCAGTGCCCTAGCCACAACCTTTTTAACCCATTTTCAGTTACCCATAAGGTACGAAACAGGAACAGAACTTCTTACCAATTTCAAGCAAACGACGGCCACTCACATATCTGATCATATTCATGAGTGGCGACGTCATTGTAGAATGGCAAAAACATATGTTCCTGATCAACTATTGGTTGAATGGTTTATTAAGTCATTGTTACCTTCTATTACGGAAGATGTGGCAAAGGGAGAAGTTGTCACTCAAGAGCAAGTAATTGCTCGTGCAAAATATCTAGACTTGATCTATACTCAGTCTGGCACGCTCTACGATAAAATCCCTGATGCTCCTAGACTAGAATTTTCCGTTCCTCCATCTCCTAAATCAAACAAAGACTCTCATGCCGGGGACGGCGTGATAGGAATGACCAGCATGAAAACCGTAAAGGCTAAGTCGAAGAAAGCCCATACGGTTTTAGGTGAAAATGTGAATGAAGAACTTCTCACCTCGGAAGTAAATGCCATGTCGACTGACAAAGGCAAAGAAACCAAGAAACCATGAGGCAAGAAGAAAAAAAGGGAAGAAGAAAAAACAAGATGATTCATCCCCTGAACAATCTTCTGCAAACCCTTCTGGAGATAGGAAACCAAAAATTCCATGCCTAATATGTGATGAGGATCATTGGACAAGAGAATGTCCATATAAAGCTGAGCTTAGAAAATTCTTCAAGAATTCAAAAACCTCTGCAGTATTGACTGATCCGTTTCCAAATCTAGGAACAAATCTGGTTGCTAGTGACAATGCTTCCCCATCGCAAGTGCTAATGTTGTCAGTTTCAAAGCATAAAAACGATGCTTTGATATCGACAAGGAATAAAGATTACGGGAATCCACAGCTGTCGGACAACAAGGCCAATGATCAACCCAGTAGTTCAACAACAACTTCGACTGAAGTTGTGCCACCCATTATTCCTGAACTAACGATAAAGCCGCCAAAGGGAGTAGCACACAAATTGACATTTAATCCTCATGCCAAAGCAGCACAACATTATAATATAGTGGAGGATTTGGCCCAATCGCCATCCGCTATGTCGACACTTGAAGTACTGAAAAATTGCCCCTCCCAAAAGCAAGCTTTATTATCAGCCATAGGTGGGATTGACCCAACGGATTCCAATCTTGTGTCCTTTAATCACAAAGGATATGACCCTCAGTTACCAGCTCAACTAGCTTTCCTCATTCAAGTAAAAGCCGTCAATAAAACTGTTCATCGAACAATTATTGATGAGGGGGCATCTACATGTATTATGTCGATGAGTTGCTGGAAAACTTTAGGATCTCCACCCTTGTCGCGATCTTCGACAACATTAAAAGCATTTGATGGATGAACATATACCCCATATGGGATTTTAAGTAACTTGCAAGTTGAACTGGGGGGAAAAATAGTAGAAATAAATGTTGAAGTAATTGATGGAAACCTCGATTACAACATCCTACTGGGAAGGCCCTGGATATATGCTATGGCAGCCGTTGTGTCGACCTACTTTAGGAAGATTGCATTTCCATTTCAAGGAGGAATTACAATCGTCGACCAACAAACATTTCTCCCCAACAGTTCACAAGTTAAGGGAAGCATTCTGGTGATCCATGGAAGCCCTCATTCACTTCAAAATATCATAGTAGGCCTACTAAAAGACCCTATATTAATGGGGACTTTTTCCCTACCGCCTCCAATAAATCTGGCAGAAGTGGAAACGGTGGCAACCTGAAATATGATATCTTCTATTCAAAAGATCTCTGAAAACAATATTAACATGGATCATCTGCAGGTATTGCCTCCAAGCCCAATAGAAATCTTGTAGCAATCAATGTTTCTGGCATGGGAGGCGAACCCAAATCAACGCTCATCAAGCATTTGGATAGATAGGTCTAAGGAATATGGTACCCCTTCAGATCCTTGGTCGCAAGTACATAATACAGACGAAGGAATTGTTCATTCAATGATGATTGACGGGGCACCATGGGAAGATTACCACTGTTATCTCAAAATCAGACCCTGGAAGGCTGCTGACCAGGAAGACCTTAAGTAACTATTTCAAACCTACTTTAGGCTGAGGCTTAGCCTCCCCAACCTGAGAGGGCTCTCTCAAAGGATTAATGATCTTTGATTATAATTAAGATGGCTAACTCTTATGAAACAAATGTAAAAATATGAGTGGTGGAAAGACAACTAGAAAGTATCCATTGGGCTTATGGAGTCAAATTCATTTTAGTATAACAATGATATCAACCTTACATAGAAGTCAGGACATCTAGAATTCAACCATTCAGAACACACCAAAAACATATAGGACAACACAGTTTATGAATATGTGAAGGAAATTAGAGCACAATCAGTGATTTCTAAGTAATCACATATCTATACTACTACAAATACTAAAGAGAGGATGATACACAAAATTCTGAACAGTAAATCCTTTCTGATTCCTGAGAAGTAAAGCCCAGTATTGTATTACTAAAACAGAGTCATATACATAGCACAATAGTTCCAATTTCTCTGAAATTTTCCAACCTCTGGTACATTGCCCTCTCTCCTATATATAGAATTCTTTACAAGGCTGAGATTCCTCCTCAAGCATGAGGGGAACTCGAATTCTTCTTGCTATGACACCTATTCCAACTATAACTACTTATTAAATGCAACAAACTGCTAACTAGATATTTTAGAAACCTAAGACAATTAGGAGTCTAACTCCACATCATGATGGTAATAGCATTAATTACAATCAAATCTTGTTCTCTGACAAGTGGTCTCCTTCAATTTAGCTGTGGTGGATGTTCAAAGCTCCTTACTGGTCCTTAATGTCTTATCCCTTTATGGCTGCTGAGAAGTAGGAAAATGCCCCTATTTTTATGCTTTTGGTTTCCTCAAAGATATTTAGAACCAATTAACCATGTTGATCTTCTTTAATTAGCCAAAAATCTATTGGAGTGCCATGTTCTTCGTGTGTTGTAAGCCTTTCCCATATACATGTGTGATGACAAAACTTCTTTAAAGCTGATTTAAAAGTCATTTACAATACTAGAGGTGATCATTTGTATAACAAAAAGTTTAAAGTTCATATAACTTCTTTCCGCTTGTTTTGCCATGGCTGGTTGCTTGCACATTGTAAATGATCTTTTCTGAGATTTACTTTCAAAAATGTCCCCTTGGTCCCTAAAGATTGGTCGACTGAGCTTTAATTATGCAGCTACAACAATTTCGTAGTGCGCTACAAAACTCCTGTGCATTATGCATCCTTTTCAGCAGTTTCGTAGCGCGCTACGAAACTGCTATGTAATCACAAAACATAGTTTAACACCAAAATCTGACTGACTTGAGCCTCTTTTCTTTCTGTATATCCTTCCATGAAACTTCAGCGTAATGAAGGTTTGAAATACTGGCACTGCTCAATCTTCGATCCCTGCCTCGCTTGATGGCTGCCTCGCTTGATAACTGCCTCGCTTGATGTACAATGAATTCAAATTGAACGCTTGTAGATTTGTTCCTCATGCAATGAATACAATCATAATTATGACTGTGAATGTCTGGCTCTTCTTGAAACTTGCAATCCGAGCGTACCAAGGTACCTAACGACTCTAATGATGAAGATAAGCAGTTGGACATGATAGGCGAAGTGTATAAGTTGACAGTGGATGATGCAACCATAATTGAACTTGACAGATATGACAGCTAAGAAAGATTTGCTACGGATTGCACGAATCTCCGATTTTGTAGCGTAGCCAGTGTAAAATCTGGGTTATGCGCTACGAAATCACCTAAACTGCGCTACGTTACGAAAACACCTAAAGCATTTCATAACACATAAGAGCCTTTACAACAAGCTTGATACAGAGAATCCAAGTTATGGGACAAATGGTGAATGAGAACAGACTATTGACCTTTATTTAACCATCCTACCAAGACTCTTAAGACACTAAGACTTAAATACTAAAGTAAACATGGAAAAAAAACTGAACTTGGACTAACACCTAACCTTCACAAACAAACTGATGTGAACAATTTGGTAATCGCTTCTTAAGTGATAACAACCACCATCATTCCCATCTTCTGGATTACAAAGAAGATACTCCAAGTGACCTTAATCATCCCTTAGTTTTTGATTTTCTATCAAATACTGTAAACACGGTGGATTCCGAGCGAAACTTGTCCAATATTGAACAGACTATCACCATAAATATCTTGACCAAAACAGATGTTGTAGAGAATATTCATGTCGGCAAATCTTGTTCTCCTTCAGAACTGGAAATATATAGTGCTCTTTTTCGCGAATTCAGAGATTTCTTTGCTTGGTCGTATGATGAAATACCAGGCATTGACTCGAGTATAGTTGAACACGAAATTAAGATGTATCCAAATGTCAAACCAGTACGACAACGGCTACGACAGGTGCACCCCAAGAAAGCCGCTGCCATCAAGGCAGAAGTTGAAAAACTTCTCCATGTTGGTTTTATTTACCGGGTTCCTCTAACCGATTGGGTATCGAATATTGTTCCTGTGATGAAAAAACAAGGGACAATTAGAGTGTGCGTCGATTATAGGGATGTAAATCAAGCTTGTCCGAAAGACAACTACCCTACACCCTTCATTGACCAGATAATTGATGAATGCACCGGATGTGAAATCTTCTCATTTATGGATGGATTTTCCGGGTATAATCAAATAAATATCCGCCCATAGGACCAGTCAAAGACTACATTTATTTTTCCATGGGGCACATTTGCATATCAAAAACTATCCTTTGGTTTAAAGAACACAGGGGCAACATTTCAGAGGGCAATGAATTATGCCTTCCATGACATCAAAAGCATCGTTCAACCATATCTTGATGATCTTCCGGCTCATTCATGAAAGCGGACCGATCATCTGAAACATTTGAGAGCGATATTTCTACATTGCCGACACTACAAGATACGACTCAATCCACACAAATGTGTATTCTGTATCAGTTCTGGTCGTTTACTTGGCTTTGTGGTCTCAAAGGACGGGATTCGTCTTGACCCATGTAAGGTTGAGGCAATCATCAATTTGCCTCCACCTTCAAATTTGTTTCAGATTCAGAAACTCCAAGGGAAAGCAAACTTTCTGAGGAGGTTCATTCCAAATTACGCCGAACTTGCTAAGGGTTATACTCATCTATTGAAAAAAGAAGTACCCTTCATATGGGACTAGGTCACACAAGCTTCCTTTGATGCTTTAAAGGAATCCATAATAAAAGCATCATTAATGTACGCTCCTGATTATCAAAAAGACTTTAACCTGTATCTAGCTGTAGCGGATACAACCATCGCAACGGTTTTAGTTCAAGAAGACAATGGAATTGAACATCCTATATATTATTTAAGTAGAAACTTAAATGATATGAAAGCAAGTACTCCTACATTGAAAAGCTGGCTCTTGCAGCTGTTCCAGCGATACAAAGATTTCGACACTATATCCTCTTTCAAAAAACTACCATTCTGTCAGATTGCAACCCCATGACTTATATATTGTCGCGACAGTTTCTGGGGGGTAAATATTCAAAATGGATAGCAATTCTACAAGAGTTTGATCTAGAATTTATAAAATCCAAATCGAAGAAATCCCTGGTTTTCGCCGAGGTACTATGCGACCTCCCATCATCGTCCAACGATGTAACATCAGAAGAAGCAATCATGGACGAATCTTTGTTTCTAATATCTTCAAGAAATCCATGGTATGGAGACATAATAATCTATCTCCAAACCCAAACATATAGGTCTACTACCTCACGCTCGGAACAACGACGCATTTGATACCAAGCAAAAGACTACATGATCATCGGTGATACACTTTACCGTCGTGGTGTCGACACAGTTTTGAGGAGGTGCCTCACCCACGAGGAGGCCGAAAAAGTCCTGAATGATTGCCATTCAGGCACGTGTGGGGGGCATCAATCTGGTTACGCTACGGCGCAAAAGATTTTACGAGCAGGATACTTCTGGCCAACAATGTTTAAAGATTGCATAACCACAGTCAGAAGTTGCCATGCATGTCAAATCTTTGATCAGAAAACTAGAATACCACTCACACCGCTGCAACCAGTAGTTGCTGTTGGGCCATTTGAAAAATGGGGCGTAGATTTCATGACATGTAACCCCACCTCGGCCAGGGGGCATGGGTATATCATAGTCACAGTAGACTATTTTACCAAATGGGTCGAGGAGATGCCTACATTAAACAACAGTGGCGAAACGACTACCCTCCTTTTTTTCAATAATGTAGTCTCCAGATTCGGCGTTCCACAGGCCATAGTCACAGATCAGGGATCACATTTTCGCAATCACATGATGGTTGAGTTGGATACCAAGTTAGGGCTGTCCCACGACATCTCTACTCCATATTATCCATAGGGTAACGGAAAAGTTGAGGCAATCAACAAGGTCTTGAAGCGGATGCTACAAAGGATGATTGGAATCCACAAAAGGAGTTGGCACTTGATCCTGTACTCAGCCTTGTGGGCATACCAGACATCGGTGAGAAATGCAACCAGGTTTACACCATTTCAATTAGTGTATGGCCTGGAAGCAATCTTACCAATCCAATGTGAAATCTCGTCCCTCAAACTCGCAGTCGACCTTCTCCTTGGAACTTCTGAACAAGAGGCTCATTTCTTGGAACTAATCCAATTGGATGAAACCCGTCATGATGCCTCTTTGGCTAACAGAGTCCATAAGAAACAAGTCAAGGCGCAGTTCGACAAGAATGTCAAACCCCGTGTCTTCTCAGAAGGTGACCTGGTCTTACTTTACGACCAGGAATCTGACAAATTGGGAGTAGGTAAGTTCAAATCCTTATGGATGGACCCCTATATTGTTAAACATGTATTAAAAAAGGAGCCTACGAGTTAGTAGATTATGATGGGATTCCACTGGCACAACCTCGCAATGGGTTGTACCTTAAGCGTTACTATGCTTGACTCAAGATAGTAACCCCTACACTTTTGTTACATTTTTGTTTTCGCTAAGGGTAATTTTTTTGGTTAAGTGATCCACTTTTACATTTGTTGCAGATGTTGGACCTATTGGAATCATTTTTTGGATATGCCAACGGAGTGAGTCGTAGTTCGCAGAACCTATCTTCTGTGGCCTGGGCCATCTTCAATCCAAGCGGTGAGTTAGTGAGTTTTAGGGGGGTATGTATTGGTCGGTCAACGAACAATATTGCTGAATACAGTGCGTTGATAGAGCTCCTCTCCGATGCCATTACGCATGGCATATGCCGACTAGTCGTCAGGCTAGACTCACAACTCGTCATCCTACAGCTCACTAAGATCTATTCCGCACGGAATCCAGCTATCTATCGCATGTTCCTAAGGGTCAGGATTTTGGATAGGCAGTTTGATTCTATTCAATATCAGCATATTTCCAGAAACTTAAACACATTAATAGACTTATTGGCAAATTATGTGTTAGATAGACATTTGTAACGTTTATAAAAGAAGCATTTCATCAAATATTTGCATCAAGATCACGTAACTCAACCAAAACAAAGCTCCGAAAATAAAAAAATTATATATAACTGTTCATGGTTCATACATAATGTTCTGTAGCCCAGATAAAATCGGTCAAATGACCCAAAACTCAAAATTCTAGGGGGCACCCTAGTCTAATGATGCTGGTGATAACAAGTCACCGCCTGTGCAATCATGCGTAACAGCCTAGTCCATCGACTCGGCACGCCAGTAGTATGTCGCTGCAACCTCAGGGGTAGCTCGTCGGTCATCACATCTGGAATACCAAGAGTGAGGCCCTCAACCTAATCCTACAAGGCTGAAAGAGTCTCGGCCACATCAAGGTCGCGAAGGATAGCCCTCCCCATAGCCTCTCCTGTTGGAGCGGCAGTTGGTACTCTCAGATGTACTACTGGCCGAACTGGTCCAGCATCTACATGAGCACATGAGTTTTGATTAGTCCTAATAGAAGAAAGTACAAGAAAATTATAAAAAGAAACGATGAACAAAGATATGGTCAGAGAATTTACCAATAACACCCCACTACTCACTAGCCGACAACACCGAATTCGGGTCACCCCGGAAATCCATACCAGCATATGGATACTCGGAAAAACCATCTCCTGACAGTTGAACCACTCGAAAAAGGTATCAGAAAAGGAAACCTGGGACTGACTAGCATGTCAGGCCATAAGGTCGACCCATCTCTGCATCCGTGGCTCAGTCAGTGGTGGTAAGCCAAGTGAGATGTACTGCAGCTGCATCAGTGGGATCTTTTCCAAGGCAAAAGCGGTCAAAATAGAACCATAACCGAAGTTCTTCAATTTTCCGTTCTTTACCTTGGTCAGTTGTTCCTTCATCATAGGGAGTACTACACCACACCAGTTGAACACCTTTGGTTCAAGGCATTCCAAGGTGTACTGCATAAAGGACCTGTTAGCTACGTGAGGAGCCGTACTACCAACTAGTATAGTAAAAGTGAACAGAATGGTCCTTAAGGACTGGTCATTGACATCTCGGATGTTGATCTTGCCATCCCTACTCGGCTGAGATCCGTCTCTGCAACACCGGTGAATATAATCTCTCACGGATTCGCCCCCACGGGTGGAACCTGATAGTGAAAGAGGGGCACCACGCCTCGATAAACCGGTCAAAAAATAGATGTCTACGATAGTCAAGGGGATAGATTTGCCTTTGATCTGAAACACTTGGTTGGTAGGATCCCATGCATCAAGAAGATATTGCAACAAGTTGATTTGTTGCCTCATGCTAGAAATGCGGAAAAACTTGAACAGGTCGCAATTCCGCAATGCAGTTATTGTAACCAGATCATGTAGAGAAATCATGTCCTCTTCTTCATGCTTGCGTTCTCACCATGTAACAACCATTTTTCTTCAATAAATCTCTAAGAAACAAGCAAGAGAAGAGTCAGGATCCTGATTTGGCAAAAAAAGGCAAAAATTCCATGAGAAAACAGTGCAAAAACTTCCCTTCTTGCACCCATCGCACCCCCAGTAGTGTACTAGGTGGGATGCATCCCTACTGGCCAATGGCCACGCCGGGATGCATCGCACCTTTCGATATAGAAAGGGTGCGATGGAGCCAAGGCAAATTTTTCAAACCCCAGAGGAAGGAATGCAACTGAAGAGCTCAGGTTTAGCTCCTACCTGGTCTAGATGGCGCCGAGAATCGTCTGCAGAATCTCCCGAAATTAGCTGGTGAAAATCAAGGGGGAAAAGCACCTCCAGAGCTCTAACAAACCAAAGTTCAAATGAAATGGTAAAATGAGGGGTAAAAAACCACTTTTAAATTACTTTTCACGTAATTTGAGTAAAATATTAGTGTTTTAACTCATTTTGAAACATATATTGTTCATTTCTAATCGGTTTGATGAAGCAATTGAACAGGCGGTACAACCTTTGAAGGAACAAAGTGATTAATGGTGAAATTAAATAAATTACCATTATGACGAGCAGTTTTAACGCAGAATTCAAGCTCGTTAAAAAATAAACATAAGCAATGAGCAAACGTTCTCCCAGAGTTTAAGCTCATTAAAAAATGAACCAATTCCCGGTAAATAACCATTGTGAATGCATTATCATCAGCTTTTGAGCCTTGGTCATGTTCTCATCATCACCTCCACTCTGTTTAGCCGATCATTCACCTCCATTTGATTGTTTACCCCTTTTGAGGAACAACTGCGAAGAGTGATCCTGTTAGCCATCCTCGTGACACTGCCATGACTGGAAAATTCCAAACCTTACCTAGAATCAGCTACTACCCGAAAATTATCACTCGTTCCTAAAAAACGAGTCTCCTTTAAGCTCTTTTCAACTGACTCATAAAATATGAAAAGATTTCCGAGCAATTGGCCTCTCTAGGTCGTTAAAGTGATCGGAAGTGCTATCCGTCCTCTAGATTTTAATCTTTTTGGACCTGAGGGATTATTACACAAAAAGATTGAGCGCTTGTCTTGTTCAGCTCGTTAAAATTACTAAAAATTCATCCCTTTTGTATTATTTTATAATTTTTTGGGCTTAAGGGATTATATGACGAAAAAGGATCATTGGAGTTTCCTTTACGTCCCTTTTCAGACTCTCTAAAATTGAAAAGGACCGAGTTATCTTTGTCGTTAAACTCGTTAAAATCGAATAGCGACAAACTTATCCGTACAGACAAGAACGAGTTTCACTGTCGCTAGGCTCGTTAAAATATAGCGACAGGTTTGCCCGAAGGGAAAATTATAGAACAAGCATATGTTATCCTCCTCAAGCTTGACAAAATTAAAGAGGTACTGGTCAGCAATGACTGGGGAAAAATTGGGAAGAAAACTTGAAGAAACTTTATTGGTAGCAAGTCGCTCTTGAACATGGCACTTTCACTCTGCATCCGAGTTGGGTTGGGTTGTTTCGTTCACTGGTCATATCACCATGGGTCCATCACACCATCCACATTTGGGGTTAACGCTACCAATCCATTATGTTAGTGTTGCCGGTATGTTCAAGAGAAGTCGCTCAGAGAATTCACCTGTGTCTCATCCGCTGCAATACATTCACACTCCATTCTTTCATGACCACCACCCTAAACTCTGTATCATCAGATCGTTTTCACCTCCAAAATCATTTACTCCGTTCCGTGTAGTAGATGTGGGATTCATTAAGGCCCTCCTACGGTGGGTCACTTCTTTTCGACATCAGCTCATTATCCAAGAAGTCGACTTAGGAACAACCCTTTCAGTACTTTGAAGCTTGCATGCCTCAATGGCAAGTTTCTCACCTCCGGTGACAGGTTTATATCAATGGCCTTCGAACAAAAGATTTTGTGTGGTGTTTGACACCAAGTCCCTTATTCACAACCCGCGAATTGTACTATAGTACCTTGAGGGTCATCATCATTATTGGTGATTCCTCTCGCACCTGTTAACAACTTACATCATTGGCTGGTAATCGGGCGATGTCTTTCCATGTTTGACTCCAGAACATCTCTCACATGGATCGACTTGTACTCCGAGTGAAGATTGAATGAGTTTGAAGACCCTGGATCTAGTTTCATCCATCCGGGCTGCGATATATTCAGGAAAATAAAGACATAAAATGTACATTGTTTCTGCACAGATGATCATCCGAATCAAAGGATGATGACTCTATCAGAATCATTAGTCTCCCGCGTAGACGGTTGTCTATCTTATGTACATGCAAATGAATTTATAAAGCTGAGCATGGAAATTCCCACCTCAGCTAGATCATGAAAAATATTATGAAGATAATGTATTGTATTGTATCTTATTACAGGTCGCCTTCCAGCTCGAAAAAACTTCGGATCCTCATGATAAAGCATTTCACCCGACATCAAAATATTAACGACCTCATGCTTTAGGGGGAAACTGTTATAGAAATTTTTGGGCACTGCAACCCCAATCAAACATGTCCATAAACCAAGGGCTCCTATGTCCCTAAAAGTGTTGTTCCATCCCCTAAAGGAACAAGGTCAGCTGATTACATCATCTCCTAGTAGTTCTCCATAAAAAATTACTCAGAACTGGTCAAAACTAGACCATCTCACCTGCTCCATGGTCAAAGTGCGATGAATCCCACCTAAATTCACATGGGAGGTGCGATGCATGCTGAAAATCCCTTCTATGGGGTGCGATGGGCGAGAGTGGACAAATCGCAGAGACAGTTTTCGAGGTGGATGATCATGGAATCTTCCAGAAACTTCTCCTGTGACACTTGCCTCTCTGAATTCGCCTAGGGATGAGCAAGAGATCATCAATCTCCAAGTGGAATCAAGAACTATCATAGAGAGGACACTAATCAAATCCCAGAAGCTGACTCACCCCCCTGCAATCATCTATATATGGATCCCTCATCCCAGAGATCCAAGAGGCTAGAATTTTGTATCTTGTAAGGAAGTGCTGTTGGTTTCTTGTTGGAATATCATAGTGTTGGGTGATCTAAGCTTTTCATGAGGTGAAAGAAGGGCTTTCATGTTGGAGGATGACGCTGGGTCAGAACAATTGGTTGTAATCCTCTTTTCTTATTCTTGATATTAATAAAGCTATTCAAGTTTTCCTCCACATTCTTGTATGTTTGATGATATATGCATTTGTGTGGTCAATATACATCTGGTCCTATATTGTTTATGATTGTAGATCTCTGTTCTTCGATAGTATTATGTTGCTTTGATTCCACAGGTGCTCTTTGAAGCTGGGTATACGAAGGATAAGCGGCAAAGATCTATCAGAAGGGAGAGGAATCGAGCAAGGAACCAAGCGCAAGACTAAGGTTGGTGTCCTTCATTCCACTCTTATCTACTTCTCATAAAGGGAAACGAAAGTAGTTTTAGTTTGTTTGTTTCTAAGATAGCTACCAGTCTTAGTGGGACTAGCAGCTCCGAGTGGACACTAGATTTCCCGATAACACCACTACTGCAGGTTATGACCCATTGCTATATCTCCCACTAATTCCTCTATCAGTTGGAACTAGTTTAACTGAATTTAACTTAGTTAAACTAAATTAAATAATTACAACTCAAAAGAACTGAACCTGGGCCCCTAAAATTTAGGAACCACTCTACATGACTCTATATAGACTCCCAAATTGAATTAACTGAGCCAACTAAGTCAAATTAACTTATCTAACTATTAAAAGTTGCTATGAGAATGAGAGTTACAATTTAATTCCTAATTTAATTCAAGGAAAAAACTAAATTATGATTTTCTTGTTGCATTTTTCAATAGTTTTTAGGTGGAAACCGATACGGGAGAAAACCAACAATCTTCTTCTTTATCTTCAATTCATTTCTTCTTTATGTTCAATTCATTTATATCAATTTGTAGGATCTGAACTACTAGAGGCAAGTACCCCCAAGAAATGCAAGCTGGCACTTGCGATAGGCTACAACCTGAATGAGACACCAACCATGAAATATGCAACTAGATTCTCATTGTAGGATACAACCTTATTAAGTCTCAAACATTGACTGAGTTGGCTCTAAAATTCTCTAGGCTCCAACCTTAGTGGAGGAATCAATCTCCTCCTTCAACTTCCATGTGGATCTCTATTTCATATCATTTTTAAACTTGATCCAGTGTCATCATATATCACTAAAATTTAAGGAATGACACAATTTGCAATTCATTGTCACCATCACAACGTGTACCATCATATCAACCTACACATAATCTCATTGTCACCATCATTATCAACCCGCAAGCACTGTCACTACCACCATCACTATTACTACAACTTGCAAACATTGTCCCTACCACCATCGTTGTCGCTACAACATGAAAACACTATCACTGTAACCTGCAAACAATATCACTGCCACAATCATTGTCAAAAAAACTTGTAAACAATACTACCCATGTTTTACTCCAATAATTTCATCAATATGGTCAATCAAACCCTTTCTCGAACCTTTTTTCATTATGTCTCCAAAAAACCTGCTACATGCTCATAGGCCCTTGAAGCATACAAAAGATATTTTAGCCATCAAATAAGAGTCAAAAGAGAATCATATATCCATAGTTAAATACATTTCTGATTCTTGATTTCCCATCTTCTTTCAGAATCAAATTTGGACTAATATTGAGCCCAAAAACCAAAAATAACCAAATATAACTATGTAACATTTTAAATCTTATACAAACAGGCTCTTTCTGGGCAGTATTCAATAAATTTCAGGATTCCAGTGCCAACCACTGGTTAATGCTAAATATGTGACAAAATGGCCATATAAAATAAAATAAAAAAATTATGAACTTGTTAACCAATTGGATTGAATCTATGACCTTAGATTTCCCAACAAAGATCCATACTAATCACACTACACTTTGTTTCCTGTGGGGTATCAACACCACTATCAATTTATCAATCATGGATGTCCATATGGATTGAGTGCAAGGCTAAATTGTTTGTTGTAACCAATATTTCTTGATTGTCGTGCCCTCTCTCTGTATGCTAAACACATTCAGAATCATAACCGTTAACAATTTCTCATACTAAGACTCAATGTCAACATAACCAATGTTGGATTGTCGGGCCTCCAACCTATATATAACTGCGTCACCAAATGTATTCAGAACTAGAACCTTCAACTATTAATCACATCGAATCTTAACATAGTCAATGTTTTTGGATCTTCGGGCCTCCAGCCTGTATATAACCATGTCACCAAATGTATTCAGAACCAGAACCTTCAACTATCGCTCACACCAAATGTCAACATGACCAGTTTTTTTGGATCGCTGAGCTTTTGGCCTGTATATAACCACGTCACCAAACATATTCAAAAATAGAACCTTCAACTATCACTCACACTAAATGTCAATGTAACCATTTCTTGTTATATTATTGGGTCCCTATCCTATCTATAACCAAAATGTTAATGAATACTACCAATCCAGAACTAGATACATCGACGATCATTTGCACCAAAACTCAAATCATTTGATGAATATCCCCCTTTATCATTGATGGCAACACCACTAGACATTGATGGTCATTTGATGTCAAACAAATAATTTTTTTTTTCCTATGAAATCTCTCTCTGCAATTGCATTGTCTACACTCTCTCCCTGTTCAAATGCCTTCCTATGTCAATGTTAATTTCTACATCAATGTATACAATATCTCCACCTTTAACATCAATGTCAAAGGGTCATGGATATCTTCATAAAACTACCATGCTGATGATCCTGGATGAGTACTTTTTATTAGATGATCTTGTGGACCTAACTGAACCATTCTTCCTTTTTCCTGATATACAGTCTCCAACTAAGACCATGCTTCCCCTTCTACTCATGATTGCTCTTGTACTCTCCCTAAGACAAATCTTCATGACTATTCCTATACTCCCCTTGAGACAATGCTTCATGACTATTCTTTTACTTCCCTTGAGACCATGCTCTTTTTTTCATCTATATATTTTTGTCATATCATCATCAAATCATAATCCACAACTACCCTCATACAATAATTTCTTCTTCAAGTTTTCATTTGAAAAATATTGATCTTGAAGAAACTTTCTTTAAAGGATTAAATTTGAGGAATAATAACTAATTGAGGTCCTCCTTTACCTCTTCCCCATATATTAACATTGATAGGAAATCCTTCTTTGTTTAACCATTGAGAGCTGAGTCTACAATCTTGTGCTATATGACCTTCATTGTGACATGTGTGGCATTCAACAATAAGCTTCAACACTTAGAAAAATGGTTGTGGCATTCTCTTGATTTGGTACACATGTATCCATATAGGTATTTTATCGTATCCTCTATACCAGACCACATCATAGGTTCTACAATCCTATAATTTGTTTCCAAACTTTGTGCATGAGAAACAATAACTATGGAACTTATTTTGATATTTGGGCATAGAAGGATATCTCGATCTTCTGAAGTTACTTCTTGAAGGGTCCATGTGTCCTTGTTGTTAGTCACTTTCTTGATCATTGGTCATTTGTATATTACGAACACCTATTCCAATGTTGCTTGTGGATGTTTTTTGATGAGCCATTTTCATAGTCTGTCCTCCATTATTTCTCTTGTGGATCCTTTCTCTTCATTCTAGTTACTTGTATTCTGCTCCTTTTTGGAATAGTCTTGAGTATCATTGAAGTAAACATGCTTGGCCTAGTGTATTGATTGCTTTGGATCTTCAAGTTTGTTGATTCTAGATGGTGTAAATGTCTTATCAGTCTTCTTGGGATTAATTTCAGTTGTTGAACTTGGGGGGTCACTACTTTTGGATGCTTCACATTCTTGATATTCAAGACCTGTATTAATAAGCGGGGACCTCTGCATGTTAAGAATATGATCTAAGGATTCAGTCCCTTTGTTGAACTTCAAATTAAGCTTCTCAATTTATTTTCTTAAGAAGACTACTTTCTCTTTTAGTCTTTCACATATTTTCTCCTTCTCATTCAATTATTCATATACAAAATCCTTTACCCTTTTTGCTTTCTTTATTTCTACTCCAAGAGGATCCAAAAAGGATCAAAATTTGAAGTCCTCGAATCTCAAAAAAATTAGCACTAAGTTGTAGCTATCATCTAGATGATTCAAACAATGCAAATGCCATCTCAATCCGAGTATGTATGAAAAAGTTATGCTCACCTGAATTTTTTACTAAACAATAAAAATTTGGCACTAACAACATCACATGGCACCACTAGGAGAGACCACGTGGCCCAACCGGGCAGCGCCATATGGATTGATGTGGTACCACCTAGAATGTGCCACATAGAACCAACTAGGAGGCACCACATGTGGGAACACAATGGCATGTGACGTGGTCCAATCCATAGTTGCCACATGGCCTAATCACTGGGCAGCATGTGTCGCCCTGCGGTTGACCAGATGATTTATCTATTTATGAAAAAAAAAATGATGGTTGAGGGTCAAACACTAACCTTGGAGGTATCGACTAAACAACATATCGTTGCACTAGTAGAGGGGTTCATTGAAACCAATGGGTTGTGGTTAAATTTAAATAAGGGTTTTGTTGTATAATAAATAGAGGGGAGCCCCAAACACCACTCTAATTAATGTATGCCAACCACGAGCCTGTGGGGATAGGATTTTTATAGTCTGTCGGCTCCATATTACTTAAGCCCTCCCCATACTATTCAACAGGAGAGGCTACATAGCACGATAGAATGAAGAGCATAACTCAACGTGCGAGGAATGAAGCTCACCCTAGGAACGCGTTTTGAGGAAAATATTCCCAAGGTATATATAAGGCATATTCTATAGGAGTATTCTTAGAATATATTGAATTTTTGTGGCAACTTGAAGATTCATTGAGGGATTCTTAACCCTATTTTCCTCTCCATTATAGTAAGAGAGACCCAAGTTCAACTTACCTCAGTTGTTACTAGAATGCATTCCCTTTCACCTTTGATTTTACTTATGTGCAATTTATTCGATGCTAAAAGGGTGGAATTACATAATTGAGTTATTTATCATAAATATTTTGTCAAAATTTTATAATTATGTTATAATAATAATTTCATAATTGAGACAAATGAGAAAAAAATCATAATTGATAAAAAGGCTTCTAGAGTTTTAAATTCTGATCCAGGTTCGGGTGTGACAAAGGACCCTTCCAAGACCTTTTACTTTGGTAATGTGTTAAATTGCATTTTTAAAAGAACATAAATGAATACATCTACATGCTGTAAAGAAGAGTAACATGACAATCATCAGCACATGAAAACATAAGCCATTGATAACGGAGTTCATTTAGGAGGGACTATGTCTCTTGGCCCCGATGTCAAGATGGTGTAGCCCACTACGTTAAGTGTTGCCAATAGTGACGATGTACATAAGAGGTGATGTCGCTATCATACAAGGAAAATTCCCTCACACAGGATTGACTCCAAGAGATGTTCCACTACAGGAACTCTCAGTAAAAAAGGACTCCTATCGATATGACACAAACTCATGCATGATGATAATGAGCATCCCATCAACATGGCATAAAAGGGATCTCAATGAAAACATGCATGGCGACACATGAGTATCCCATCAACATAACGACAAAGGGATCTCAAAAAAAACACGATGAATCAAGATAAAAAGAACACCATACAGATGATTCCACGTCACATCAAGCAGGAATCATGAAGTAAGTATGAAAACAAGACCCCACATCAAACATCAAACAGGGATCTGTGCAACACAATGCATAGCAAAAGAAGTACATGAACACATTGCATATACCTCACATCTAGGGGCCATCTGAAGGAAAGGATGTCAAATTGCTGAAGTTGACCATCCCATCAATCTTGTAGTGTCGGATCTCATGAAATAATTGCTCGCATGTCAAATGCTGACACTTGCACTCCACTTTGAAAAGTGGCCGAAAAAATGAAATGAACAAATGGAAAATCTGAACAAACCATCAGATTTGTGGCGTCGAATAGTGCAAAATTGACTGTCAAATTTCTGAATTCCGAGAAAATGGAAATCTGGGGCTCGAGGAATCTTTTAGATTCCCCCTAGATTCCCCAAAGATTCCCTCCTCCAGGTCCTCTACAAATCGGTTTCTCAGATCAGGAAAATGACTGTGCCATCAGGTTTGTGTCGCTGAGAGGTGTAAGATCGACATAAAATTTGTCCAATTTGGACATTGCAAAAATTTCGCCCTCCTGAGAATTTCGCTCATTCATGGTTCCACCTGCAAATAAATAAATTAAAAAAAATATTGCCTCAATTTCTGTGCCCGCTCCTGGTCCTCCATGCTTGGGTGCATTGACAAATGATGGCTTTATATAAGTTTTTAGGCGGATTAACCAAGGAATTCGTTTAGGTGGATTGGTATAAAGTTCGAATAATAAGGAGGAGGTCGGGTGGTTAATTCCATTTCCCTCTATTTTAATATGCCATCTGTTTTATGTTTAAACTGAATTAAAAAAATTTGGGTTCGGGTCCGCATTGGGTGGCCTGCCCCTTAACCCTTCGTAACTCCTTGGAAATGGCGCGGAGGTTGGTTTGTACATGGTATATGTGCGTATTTATTGTTTTGGATTCATGGTGTACACACGATATATGGGGCTGCCCGGTGGGGGCCGACTCATGTGGGCTGGGCGGGTTCAATCCCCGCTAGCCTCACTTAAATACAACATGTGGTTATGTATGGTGCGGTGTGGGGTGGTGGGGGTGGTGGCCCACCACCTCTTTTATAATATATATATATATATAAGAATGTGCTTTTGAAAATTCTCAAACTTTGACCGAAGGAGTCTATTTAACAAGGTGACAATTTCACCTAGAATCCGGCCGGAGTTGGCTGGATTCCGTCTGCCAGAAAAATTCTAAATTGTGTCTCCATTAAGCCTGCCTAGTGAGCAAAAGTCAACCAAAACTTTGACTGCCTCTATCTTCCTCATCCGGACTCGGATTGATGAACCATTCACACTGTTGCGATCAGGATGATGAGATCTACGCTCTGGTCCTAGTTCTAAAGCATTTTGATCACTTTGATTTTCGAGCTTTCACAAGCCCTCTTTGTCCTGTGTGTGTCTCTGGAGCCACTGGATCAATCCTCCCCACTGAGGAGCTTTTGGTCCTCCAAAAGCACGAAAAATAATTTGCAAGTTCTCTGTACCTTGTTTGCATCGCAAGCATCCTGAAAGGTCTTGCTTCCATCTCCTTCACCTTTGTTCTTCGGAGCCTTGAGCGATGAGCTGACACCTACAGCCTCTACAACTTGTAGTACATTGTTTTGCAAATTACATGCTGAATTTACATGACCAACTAATGACCCAAGCATCCCACACTTGTCACAAGTTTATAACACATACTCGGTGGTCAAGTTTACATCGAAATGGAAACGATACCCCAGCTACGACAACAAGGCTGAAATATTATTGTTGCTTCGAAAAGTGATGGAAAATGTTACACTAAAATTTGTCACCATGACTATTTGCAGTCAGTATGGCTCCATCAATTGTCATACTGTCCTCCTTGGCAAGTCTTATACCTCTGCTACTCATGTCAAACTCCAAGAAAGAGAGAAAGTATTTAAAAATCTATATAACTCTAGTTACGCAATTTCTCTTAGCCTTACCTGCGTGTACGCACCTCAAGTTCACAACACCTGCATACTTGTACGCTCTTTCTATAAAGGGGTGGGTGCGTACTCCTGTAAAGGTCAAAAGGCGCAAGTTTTACTCCAAAAAAGTTACTTGTGGTCAATTCTAGAGCATTCTAGAAGATGGTTTGACGTGGATTGAGCGCCTCCAGATGGTTCATGCATTCCTATGAAAGAGGAACTTATCCCATCAAGAGGGGAACTATCCCATTGAAAGAGGGGCTTATCCCATTAATGTTGGACCTGATTAACTTCCTCCAAAGCACTATAAATACAGGCATTGGGCTAGAGGGAGAAGAGGTTGAAAGCTGAACATTCCTAAGGGTAGATGCTGCTGAAATTAGGACTCCCTTTTAGAGCTTGAGAGGAGAGATTCCAATCCTTTCTTAGCTTCATTTGGGAGTGGGTGAGCTGATCAAAGTAAAGGAGAACTCTTGCTGGACCCTGGGAGGGACCTGCACAACACCAAGGCACTGGTTGTAATGGTTTCTTTTGTTTCCAATTAATACAATTAAGTTCATTTTTCTCAACAAGTTGTTATATATAATTTGTTTCATAAACTCCTTGGTCTTTATGATGAATATGTTTTATTATATGAGTTATTTAGGTGCTATGTAATCGTTTGCTTGTTAGTGAATGCAGGCTTCAAGGAGAAGGAGCTCATCTGGATCGGAGAGGCTGGACTACAACAAACAAGCGTTGGACTAAAGGTAAGCCTTAAACACCTGGTTGCTTTTATTTTAAATGCATATTTAGGGAAAGATAGTGCTTGATTGTTTTGTTTGTCACTAGAAAGCCTTAGCTTCTAGGGAGGTCAGTTTTGTCCGCAAAATTGACTCTTTCCGCATGACAAAATGGCGACTCCACTGGGGAATCCATGGATTTGATTGATTTCTCTTTTGATTGATACTTTGATTTGAGAAAATCTGATTTCTTTCTAGTTTTTGACTGATTGACTGTGAATTTGGGTGGAATAGCTTAGGGTTAAGTTAGTTTTTATTTTTCTTGATTTTGAGAGCAGTACGCACCCTCTGCATTAAGCACAGTGCGTACCTGTACCCATTTTTGCTTTGTACACAGAGCGTGGCCGCACCTGTGCAAACAGGTTGCCTGCATACCCCTGTCAAAAGCTTAGAAAATTTCCATTTTTTCCTTTTTCTCCTATTAGATTTTGTTTATAGCTTGTTTTTGCTGCCCAGATCCACTGTTTACCTGTCAAAAGTTTTCATCTAAGCTTGTTTCATTAGCGTCAAGGGTTTTAGTGAAGTTCATAGAGATTCTAGCCCTAGGTTTGATTTTTGCATTGGTCTTGTAGTGACTTTGGCTTTGGAAGTTGTAAAAACCTTTTCGTAAAATTCACCTTTGTGAGAAACCTACCTTTGTGTTGTCTCTTTGCGGAATTTCGAGAAGGCTTGTTGGTTAAGCTGTGAATTTCATTCTTAAGAAAAAGAACAAAAACTTTTTATTTTGTTTTTGACTAGTTTATGATTCTGCATGAATTAGTCCTTGGTTGGATTGTAACTGAGTAAAACATCCTGGAATTATATTTTGTAGGCTTTTACCTCATTAGATTTGCTTTTAGGTGAATTTCTCTTAGATTTGCATAGATCTTAAAATTGGTTTTCGTTTTCATAGATCTTAGATTGATTTGATTGTCATAGATCTTAAGATTGATTTTTGTTAAGTAGTTTTACATGCTTTGTTAAATAGAAAAAAAATACAAAATCTCTTTTGAGGAAAGTTTGTTTTAGTAGCGTTTGAAGTCTTTGAAAAGAGAAAGGAAGTTTTCGTGAAATAATTAGTGGTCATGTGTTGTGTGCTTTGGAAAAGATAAAAGAGATTGTTTCTTTGATTTTCATTGCCAAGAAAGTTGTCTTTATAAGTTTTGCATTCTCCAACTCTCTTAGCTAGGGAATTCATTGAAAAGGAAAGATTGTTTTGTTTCATCCTAGGTGCATCTTTTAGTGGATTTGAGTCGAGTCTACACACCATCAGTTTCATCTCCGCTACCTTTTGTCCTAAAGAAAAGCCATAAAAATTAACGCTTAAAGTAAAATAAACTTAGTAACTTTTTATTTACTAGGGCTCTGAAACACCAATATAGATCAGGCTAGTGTCTTGGAGTAGGAGAGTAATTAACTCTCCAAGATAGTAAAACCAAACAAGTAGCTTATCTTGTGGTAGGATAAATCCAACTGTTTCATTTGTACTCTGGGAAAGCTCCTCTTAAAGGAGAAGCACGAGACCGTGTCCGAACCAGTGAGCGAATCAATCCTCCTTCATTGGGAACGACGCCAGATACGCACGTACTACAAACGGTAAACCTTGGATTAACCATTGTCGAGGAGCCTGGGGTCACTTGTCGGTAAACCTTGGATTATTGTCAAGGGGGATTGAGCTTGTTACTCTGCCCTTGCGTGCTATCGGGTCGTAGACTGTTCCCCCAGTTATTTTTGTTGTTGTTGGTAACCTTAGTGACTATTATCTATAGGATTCTACCCAAGGTGATGGTGGAGGGAAGATCCCACTGTACCTGGAGCAGACGTCGGCTAGACTCACTTGGATTTTCTGGGGGGTTCACTTCACTCGAGACGGTTTAAGTGGAGGAACTTGGTCCAGCCTATTCATTAAGCAGGTTTCCGGGGTAACTGTTCCACCCGCCACTTCTGTACTGAATTCGACGATGTTGGATTTCATCACCAACTAGTGTTTTTGGTCCGGTAGGTTACTGTTTGTGTTTGGCTTGACGCCCTAGATTCTTTAGGCGTGTGATTCGAATTTGTTTGGTTCTTTAGAGGCTTTAGGCGGTTTTCTTTGAGATTTTACTTTGTTTGTGTGTGCAGTAGTTAAAAGTTTTTAGCTGTGGCTGAATTACCAAGACAGTCCCGTAGACTTCGGGGCCAGTCTCCTGAGGTTGTCACTGTGGCTGATTTGTTAAGGAAGCCCCGTAGACTTCGGGGCCAACCTCTTGAAGACGTCCCGGGCCATTACGAAGGTTTGAAAGTCCTTGTAACTCCTAGTGGCAGTAAATTAGGGTCACCTGAAGAACGAGAGTCTTCATTGGTTGTTCATCCTGATTACTAAAGTCTAGAAACAGGTTATAATCCTGAAGCTGTTTCGGTTTCCGAGCTTGCTGGTAGTTTTTCATCTACTAGTGATATAGGCGAAGAACCTGAGATATCTGAACCTGTTACTCCAACATCGGGGTTAGTCTCTCCGGCTTCTAGTGTTCCTAATTCACCTAGGGTAGAAAGAGTCATCACCGAAAATCTTCCTTCTGGTTTGATAGCTATTGAAGAACTTGTTCCGGAAGAAGAAATAGGCATCCCTATCCTTGAAGATCAACCTACTATTGATCTAAGGGAGCGCGAATCCATTTTTTACAGTCCACCTAGAAGTACTACTTGGTATCTTTCTTTAACTAATTATTTGGACAACTCAGTATCGAGTTTTTCACGACCTCGAGTTTCTTATCCACCTAGGGGTATTTATACTCTCGTAAATATGTCAGGTCAGTCGTCCATGTTTACTCAATCGCCTGAATCTTTTTTGTACGGTGGTCCTTCTGTTCCTACCGGGTATCAGTCTTTGTCTGGTACTTTTTCGGGAGCATCTCCTCAACCCATTGAACAACGGATGTTCACTGGAAGCAATGGCGCAAAGCCGTTGAGCGTAGAAGACATTCTTATGATGTCAGGTTCTATTCCCGCTTCTCAACCTCAAGGTGGCCAGTTACCTCCTGGGGGGCAACCTCAATTAACACCTGGGGGGCAACCTCAAGGTACACAATTTGCATCTGGGGGGCAACCTCAAGGACAGTACGTGCCTACGGTACATTACATTCCTCAAGGTCAACCCCAGACTCAATATGTACCCCAAGGTCAACCCCAGTATCAATTTATACCTCAAGGTCAACCCCAGTATCAGTACATGCCTCAAGGGTATCTACCCCAAGGTCAGTACTCGAGTCAAGGTTTCCAACCACCCCAAGGTCAATCTTATGTTCAAGGCATGGGAAATGTACCTTTCAATTATCAATCCTACCCTCAACCTGGTTATGGATCTCAATATCCTCAACCTGTTATGTGTCAATACCCTGGAGTAAACATAGTGTGGGATCCATCACAAGTTCAACAGGTGTTGCAGCCAAATGTAGAATTGTCATCTCAAACTGGACAACCCTTAGTTTCTGGTCCACCCCAGCAACCAGTCCAGTCTAATATTCAAACTTCTGTACCTTCGGTAGTTTCTCAGTCTGGGCCTATTTTGCCTCGTACTCCATCTCAAACGACTGCTGCAACTACCGCAACATCTGTTCCATCTACCACACTTACTTCTGGAGTATCGACAGCTCCGGTTTCTACTGTCCTTGTAACTACTCCTCAGACATCTTTACCATCGTTTGGATCCACGATTCAAACTACGGTTCAGATGCCTATAGGACAACCTGGTTTAAGTACGGTTGTCACAAGTCAACCAGAGTTCATTTATCAACCGTACCAGGGTCAGTACCAATTCGGTCCTGCTATCCAGCAACCAGTTTACCAGTATCAACCGTATCCTGGGTACACTTATCAACAACCACAGCAACCCCAGTACGGTCCGGTTAATCCTGGTTTTCCAGGAGGATACAATATCCCGAATGCGATTCCTATTCCTAGTTATCCTGGATATCCTCCTCCTGGGGCTGGTATTGTGACCGAGAGTTTTAGGGATCATAATCGGCAGTTACCGTTTATCGCAACTTTGGATTTACCAGATTTGTCGCACCTAACGAACGATCCAATTAATTATCTTCCGTTTTGGCCGCCAATGCCGAATAAGTTGCCCAGTGACATTCCCAAGTTCGAGGGTAAGTCTGGAGAGGACCCGTCGAATCATGTGATGACTTACCACCTCTGGTGTGCCTCAAATTCCATCTCGGATGATTCGATCCACTTACGTCTTTTCCAGCGCACTCTCATTGGTCTCGCGGCCAAGTGGTACATTGAGTTATCACGGGCCTCTTTTTATAATTTTAGCCAGTTAGCTACTTCATTTTTAACTCATTTTCAGTTGCCGGTCAGATATGATAATGGCACGGAGTTACTAACTTCATTAAAACAATCAACGTCCACTTATATTTCCGATCACATTCATGAATGGAGATGTCGAAGGCGGTTAGTGAAAGTATTTATCCCGGACCAGATCTTAGCTGAATGGTTTGTTAAATCATTGTTACCGAATATTACTGAAGACGTAGCTAAGGTCGGAGTAGTTACTGAGGAGCAAGTGATTGCTCAAGCGGAGTACCTTGACTTAGTTTATACTCAGTCAGGTACGTTACATGAAAAGATCCTAGATCTTCCTAAGTCAAATCAAATCGCTGCTGCTCCTTTGGGATCTCATGCTGCTGATGGCATGATTGGTACGGTGAACACTAAAAGCAAGAAGAAATCCTCAAAGAATTCTTCTCCTATTATAACCTTACCAGACTCCCCGACGGGAGATTCTTCCACTAAACTCTCTGCCGACATTCACGCTGTAGAGTCATCTACGGCTAAATCAAAATCCTGTGGGAAGAAGAAAGGCAAGAAGAAGAATAACGCAGACAAAACTCCAAAGGAGAAAACTGAAAAGGCGGAATCCAATGATGAAAAATGCAAGCCTCGTTATCCATGTCTTATTTGTGAAGAAAAACACTTTACAAGAGATTGCCCTCATCGAGCAGAGGTTGCGAAGATCGTCACGGGTTCCCAAATTCCTGTTGTCTTGAAGGATCCATTTCCGAAAGATAGCAAAATGATAGTTTCTTCCTTGAGTGCCACTGAAGAACCCATTTTGATGATGTCTCATGTAAGGATTGCGACTCGATCGCAAGATTACGGTAGTAAAAGTCCTGTTGATGGATTGAAAGAAGCAGAATCTTCTCATTCTAATCCATCAACCTCAGCTCCCGGTTCCGATCCACTACAGATCGAGAAGCCTAACCCAGACTTAGTAATCAAGCCGCCCGCCAAGGGTGTACTTCGAAGGTCCGCTTTCAATCCACATGCGAGAGCGGCCCAGAATTATAACATTGTTGAGGACTTAGCTGTTTCACCCTCAGCAATGTCAGCTTTGGAAGTGCTGCAATCATGTCCAGCACAACGCAAATTACTTTTGTCGGCTATAGGAGCTGTTGATGTTCAGGACCCGAACCTAATAATATTTGATCTAGAAAATAGTACACCGTGTTTGCCTCATCAAATGGCTTTCTAGATCCCAGAGATAGTAAAAAACAGGCCTATTCATCGGACTGTAATTGATGAGGGAGCTTCCACATGTATTATGTCGATGCAGTGTTGGAGATCGCTTGGTTCTCCTTCACTAAATCAATCCCCGACAATTCTTAAGGCCTTTGATGGCCGTGGGTTCCGTCCTTTTGGAATTCTACAGGATTTGCCTATAGGGGTTGAAGGAAAAACCATTAGTCTAGATGTGGAGGTGGTTGATGCCCCTCTAGACTACAACCTTCTCTTGGGTCGAAGTTGGACTTACGCTATGACAGCGGTCGTTTCATCGGTCTTCCGAGTAATAAAGTTTCCACATAATGGCAAGATCGTAACAATAGACTAGCTGGCTTACTTTTCATCCGACCCAACCTCTTCAGAGAGTATCCAGCATGTCGGTAAAACGACTATCCCATATAAGGATGTTGGTGTAGGATTAGTTAAAGATGCCGGTTTACTGGGAACTTTTCCTTTTCCTCCACTCAACGCGTCGTCTTCATTCGCAACCATTCATATGATTACATCAGACACTATTTATTACGACGATCCTTGGATCGTTCCTTCTGAATCTGAAATAGACTCATTTGGTAATTCTATGCCGTTGAGTCCATATGAAATTGCCTATGAAGTCGTGCAGTCTTTTTCCGACCCGTGTTCAACCAAAGTCGACCAAATGAATGTGGTCCGTGAGGAATCACTTTTCACGTCAACCTCAGAGTTAATAGCGTTTCCCGAAGTTGTGTCATCTGACGAACAACTTCGTGAAGTCCTGTGTACAGATGACTTACCATGGGATGATCTCCATCATAGATCTTCGTTTTTACCTGAGGTTGATTGTTTTGAAAATGATTTCTCATGAGTTTTTAAAGCTGAATATGTCAAGGAAGCTCAGAATCCCATGAAACATCCTGATTCAGAGTTGAATTTGGGAAATATTTCTCTAACTATTCCCATTGACATTTCAGTTAAGCCCGAAATTGTTGAGAACATTCATATAGGTGCCTCGTGTACAGATGACGAAATTCAGACATACAAGGCCCTATTTCAAGAATTCCACGACGTGTTTGCCTGGTCCTACGAGGAAATTCCAGGAATTGATCCCGCAATTGTTGTTCATGAGATCAAGACTTACCCGGATGCTAAACCCGTCCGGCAACGTTTGCGTCAGATTCACCCACGAAAAGCTGCTGCAATTAAAGCAGAAGTTGAAAAGCTATTGAAAGCAGGTTTCATTTATCCGATCCCGTTAATGGATTGGGTATCGAATATTGTTCTGGTTAACAAAAAACAGGGAACAATAAGAATATGCATCGACTATAGGGACATTAATCGAGCTTGTCCAAAGGATAACTACCCAACGCCCTATATCGATCAAATCATTGATGATTGTGCCAGCAGTGAAATATTTTCCTTTATGGACGGTTTTTAGGGTTACAATCAAATCAATATTCTACCTGCTGATCAACCAAAAACGGCTTTCATTTTTCCATGGGGGACATTTTCTTATTGAAAATTACCTTTTGGGCTTAAGAACGTCGGAGCAACTTTTCAAAGGGCGATGTCTTATGCATTTCATGACATCAAACACATTGTGCAACCATATCTCGATGATTTTCCCGCTCATTCATTACATCGAGCAGACCACCTTGTCCATTTACGAGCCATCTTCATGAGGTGTAGGCATTATCGTATTCGGTTGAACCCACACAAATGTGTCTTCTGTATAGAAGTGGGACGATTTCTAGGATTTGTAGTTTCGAAAGCTGGCATTCACGTCGATCCCTCGAAGGTAGAAGCTATCATCAAATTGCCTCCTCCTTCGAGACTTCGCCAACTCCCAAAGTTTGCAGGGGAAAGCAAACTTTTTACGACGATTCATTCCTAACTACGCCGAGGTTACAAAGGGTTTTACATGGTTGTTGAAATAGAACGATCAATTTTCTTGGGATGAGATAGCTCAGAAATATTTTGATGCACTCAAACACGCGTTGACCCATGCACCGTTGTTGCATCCTCCCAACTACAACCAGGATTACTTTTTGTACCTCGCCGCCTCCCATTCCACCATTGGAATGGTCTTAGTTCAGGAAGATGAATTCGGAACGGAACATGTGATATATTACCTTAGCAGGACGTTAAATCCCACTGAGCTAAAATACTCACATGTGGAGAAATTGGCATTGGCAGCCGTTCAAGCTGTCCAACGTTTTCGTCACTACATTTTACTCCGTAAAACTATAGTCATTTCGGATTGCAACCCTATGATCTACATTTTGACTAAACAATTGCTAGGGGGCAAGTACTCCAAATGGATTGTTATCCTGCAGGAGTTCGACTTGGAGTTTGAGAAATCTAAGTCTAAGAAATCTTTAGTTTTTGCAGAGTTAATGTGTGACTTCCCGTGTGCTGACACGGAAACTGTGGCAGAGGAGCCCATTGCGGACGAATCTCTATTTCTAATCAGCACTTTAGATCCGTGGTATGGGGATATCATCATCTATCTCCAGAACCAATCCTTTCAGCCCGAAGCTTCAAAGTCGGAACGTCGGAAAATTCGATTCGAGTCCCAACAATACACAATTATTGGAGATACTCTTTATTGACGTGGGGCGGACTTTGTTTTTCGACGTTGCTTAACTCACGAAGAGGCAGAAAGGGTTCTAAATGACTGTCACTCTGGAGCATGTGGCGGTCATATGTCTGGGTATGCCACAGCCCAAAAGGTGTTGCACGCTGGCTACTTCTGGCCGTCCTTGTTTAAAGATTGTATTACTGCGGTCCGAAAATGCCACAACTGTCAAGTGTTTGATCGAAAGATGCGCGCTCCACCTGCTCCTCTCCACCCTATAATTGTCGTTGGTCCTTTTGCCAAATGGGGTATCGATTTTATTACATGTAACCCTCACTCGGCCGGGTGGCATGCGTATATCATCCTTGCGGTTGATTATTTTACTAAGTGGGCCGAGGCGATGCCTACATTCGAGGCAGACGGCAAGCCAACTGCAATTTTTGTATTCAATCACATAATTGCTAGGTTTGGTGTCCCACAAGTGATAATCACTGACCATGGGTGCCATTTTCGAAACGTTATGATGACAGAACTTACAGGCTAGCTTGGTTTGCGTCACGATAGTTCAACTCCTTATTATCCACAAGCAAATGGTCTGGTTGAGTCCATCAACAAAGTTTTAGTTATCATGATCCGACAAATCATTGGTATTCATCGGTCGTATTGGCACAACATGTTATTTTCAGCACTTTGGGCGTACCGAACCTCAGTGAAAACATCAACAGGGTTCACTCCTTTCCAACTAGTTTATGGTTTGGAAGCTGTGCTACCCATTGAATGCGAAATCCCGTCACTGCAAATGGCCATCGAGTTACTTCCAGCTACTTCCGAAGAGGAGAAGCGTTTATTATACTTAGCTCAATTAGATGAGAATCGACGCGATGCCGCATTGGCAATCGAGACTCACGCAAAACGGATGAAAGCTCAGTATGATTGAAATGTGTCCCCTCGAAAATTTTCGAAAGGAGACCTAGTGTTGTTATATGATCAAGATAATGAAAAATTAGGTGCTGGAAAATTCGTTCCTATGTGGCATGGGCCTTATATTGTCAAGCGAAAGCTAGCAAAAGGGGCCTATGAGCTGGTAGACTTTGACGGGGACTCTTTGGGTAAACCCAGAAATGGACTTTACCTAAAGAGGTATTATGCTTAAAAGATGGGTATGGAGATTTTAGTTAGGTTAGGTTTTTCTTTCTAGCTGGTGTGTTTGTTAGTTTAGACAGTGTGCTTAGCTTAGAAAGTGTGTTTTTGTCGTTATTCTGGCTTATCTTGGTTTTACTCTTGATGATGCAGATGTCGATGCCTCTCCAAACATACATTGGTTTCGCTGATGGTGCTTGTCGTAGTACACAGAATATCTCTTCCGCAGCTTGGGTTATCTAATCACCCTCTGACGAGTTAGTTTCTATGCATGGGGTGAGCCTCGGTCAAACAACAAACAACATTACAGAATACAGTGCAGTGATTGAGTTATTGTCTGAATCTATTTCATTTGGGATTCAGAGTTTTATAGTGAGGTTAGATTCTGAACTCATTGTATTACAGCTTAATAGAGTGTATGCCATTAGAAATCCAGTGTTATTAAGGTTATTTTTGAGAGTGCGTCTCTTGGAACGTGAGTTTGATCACATTGAATATCAACATGTTCCAAGGTCTTTAAATACATTAGCAGATGCAATTGCTTCTCGAATGTTAAATAGACATTTGCAATAATCATACATGTAAATTTAAAACCATTCCATAACATGATTTACAAAATAAGCCGGTAATAATGATATATATAGATAGGAGTGTGTCAAAAAATACATCGTCTTCAATCATAGGTTGAAAAACACCTTATGATCGGCAAAAATGATAAGTACAAAAAACCAAAATGTCACATGTGTCTACAAAAACGACCATCCAATCATTGGTGATGATCTCTATATGACACCACTGCACGGGCTACTCTACACAAGAACCTCCTAAAAGGTCCTGGGACCCCGACTACAAAGCGCTGAAGCCTGATAGGAATATCATCTATGGTAGTCTCTGGTATGTCTGCTGTAAGACGCTCTAGGTCATGTTCCAACTCAGCTAAAGTCTCTGTGGCCTCGTCCTGCGGGGCCGGTGCCGCTGCAACTGGTAGTCTCCTCTCGAAAGGCCGGAGATTGGCTGGACGACGTGGGCCTACATCTGCATTTTGAAAATTGTTACCTGTCAGTTTTGAGACGATATAAAAACAAACAAAAAAATAGATAGTTTAAAAACTTGTAGAAAATGAAGTTACCTGTATCATCCCATTGTTCTCCCGGTGGAAGAATCATGTCTGGATCTCCACGAAAATCAACTCCGGCATAAGGAAAATCCTGTATCGAAAAGACCTGGTCCTCTAACCAGAGAAAGTACTTCGGAGTAAATCGAACAACCTCCGTTCCCTCATCAGGATGACGGGCCATAACCACAACCCATCGCATCAATTTGGGCTCTCGAGGAAGCCCAACACCAACAGTGAGCTGCTGTGGGATCAGCATCAGAACCCTCTCTAAGCCAAAACTGACAACTAAAGGCCCATAACCAAAAGTCTTCAGCTGTCCGTTTTTGGCTCGAGTCAGTTGGCCTTTTACATTGGCCAACACAGCATCACACCAGTTGAAAATGGTACCTCGATAGCAATCAATCGCCATCCGCATTTGGGACCCAGTGGTAATGTGCAAAGTGGCAGCCCTGCAAAGTCTGGTAACTGTAAAGGCAATCACCATAAGTTCAGGTCGAGATATAGTTTTGATCTCTATCCCCTTCTCCTGGTTCTAAGTGCTACACCACTCTAGTCAGAGACTAGCGATGGACTGGCCACCCGGCCTAGTCCCGAACAGAGTCAAGTGTTCGCCTCTCTTGGGCAAACCAGTGAGAAAGTAAATATCTGAGGGCTCTATCTTGAGCTGGTGCCCTCCGATATAAAAACACTGATCCTGAACATTCCACCTTTCTACCAGCCACTCTAGAAATCTCACCTGGGCCCTCATGCCAGGTATGGCCCAGTATTTATAAAGGTCGCATGCCTTCAAAGCATCAATTGACGGTTGATGATTAATGGTGGCCAAATCAACATCTTCGTGCTCTCTCTCATGCCAATCAAGCATGGTGGGCAATCTACACACCAAAAAACATCTGTTAGATTCCATAAAATCAAAAAAATTTGGTCCATTTTGAAGAAATTGGGGTTTGAAAACTCGTTTTGCGGGGTACGCACCCCGCCTTTAGGAACAGAGCGTGGGTACGCGGGTTCCCTTAAGGCAAGGTGCGTATGCCCGACATTTTCCCAACTGAGAAAATGTCGGGGTACGCGGGTCACCAGTGGAACACCTGCGTACCCCGAAAGGCGGATCTTGAAACCCCAAAGCCTCCAAAAAATGAAACTAGGGCCTAAAAACGAATTCCAAACGGATGAAAATGAAGAGGAGGATGTTGTAGAATACCTGAAAGAGACGGCGTTCGGTTTCGACGGTTGGATTCTCCGCAATGTCCATGGGAAGTTTCTTGCCAAAAGCCCTTTTTCTCTCCTCAACAGTAAAATGGTAAAAATGAATTGGTAAAAGCCCTTTTTATAGGTTTTTTGGGTAAATAAATGGTAAATTTGTTTATTTTTCACTATGAAAAGGTATTTTTCAAAGTATTTTTATCTATCATCAACAGATATGAGTAATGTGTTGGTTTTTGTGTAGAATAAAGGATTTTCAGGGAAAATTTTCATTTTTTACAAACAAAAACATCAGAGTCATATTTAAGCCCTTTTCTGACTCCTAAAATATGAAAAGATTGCCGAGCGTTTCTTTTACACTCGTTAAAACAGAATTAAAAGATGGTCCTCTTATAGCCCTTTTCTGACAGTAAAAACATGAAAAGATTGTCGGGTTTTTATCGTTTCAGATTCGATATTGGAAATAAAATGACGTGTCCTTGATTGCTTTTTACTTTTCAGGTCAAAGACACTAGTCATGAAAGTACTCCTTGGTCGTAAAGATCAAGCGGTTCTCTCAAGTATTATTTTATGCTTTTTCGAGCTTGGGAGACACAAACTTACGAAAAAGGTCAACCCTGGAGTCTTCTTAAGTTTTTCAGACTCTCTAAAATTGAAAAACGCCGAGTTTCTCCTATACTGGACTCGTTAAAATTTCACAGTAAAGGACCTGTTCGATTACAAATAGGAACGGACCACTCCTTCTTAGGGTTCGAATCTAAACTAAGTTGGACTCATCTGAAGGATGAGCTTATAATCAAGCAAATGTTATCCTCCTCAAGCTTGTAAAAAATAAAGAGGTACTTGCCAGAAATGGTGGGGGAAAAGAGAGAAAAGTGAGCCTATTTGTTATCCTTTGTCTCATAGAAACCTTATCACCATTCTTGAACACGACACTTTTCATTCACCTGGGTTGGGAAATCCTTTGCCTCACAGTTGATCAAACCACATTGAAAGTCTTCAGCCGGGTATTAACTTTGGGTCAATTGTCACCAAGCCATCTGTCATGTTGTTATGTGTTCAAGAGGTCACTGCAAATAAACCATTCATCTGCAAAATACCTGTCATCCATCTTGACCATCCCTGAGTCAGTCCTTACAACTACATTTCTTCAACTTGATTTATGATTTCATGTTGTGGGCTTGCCTACGACAGATCTCTTTCTATCGACATCAGCACATTATCTAGAAAGATGATCTAGAAATCGTCAGTACCTTGAAGTCTGCATGCATCAATGGCAGGTTTCTTGCCTTTGACGACAGTTTACATCATTGACTTTCGATTGAAGGATTCCGTGACATGTTCGACATCAACACATTCATTCACATCTCATGGATTGTACTGGGTACTTTGAGAACCATTGACATCACTGCTGGTCTCTCTGACACTTGTTAACAATTTACATCATTGACTGGTAATCAAGTGGTTTCTACCATGTTCGACATCAACTCATTTATTCGCATGGATAGAATCGTACTATTTCAGGAAGTAGAAATGAATACCCTGGATCTAGTTTCCGCCATCCAGGCTATGAGGAGTTTTGTATTCATTATACAGTAGACTAATCATAAAAAGATGGCTGTGTCCATACTGTGTCTACATGAGTCTATGATTATGATGTATTGCGAAATCATTCCTGTATCAGACCAGTAGTTAGTTTGTTAGTTAAAGTTTTTGATCTGAGTATGGGAATGCCTACCTCAGTGATGATATGATCTCATATATGTATTTTGTGTTGAATATTTGCAGGTTCCGACTGGGCTCTCCACAAGATAATCCTTGAAATGATAAAGTACTTCACCCTTCCTAGATGATATGAAACCCTAATCTACTACAGGCTTCGCACTTTAGGGGGCAATCTGTTACACTAAAATTTGTCACCATGACTATTTGCAGTCAGTATGGCTCCATCAATTGTCATACTGTCCTCCTTGGCAAGTCTTATACCTCTGCTACTCATGTCAAACTCCAAGAAAGAGAGAAAGTCTTTAAAAATCTATATAACTCTGGTTACGCAGTTTCTCTTAGCCTTACCTGCGTGTACGCACCTCAAGTTCATAACACCTGCGTACTTGTATGCTCTGTCTGTAAAGGGGTGGGTGCGTACTCCTGTAAAGGTCAAAAGGCGCAAGTTTTACTCCAAAAAAGTTACTTGTGGTCGATTCTAGAGCATTCTAGAAGATGGTTTGACGTGGATTGAGCGCCTCCAGATGGTTCATGCATCCCTATGAAAGAGGAACTTATCCCATCAAGAGGGGAGCTATCCCATTGAAAGAGGGGCTTATCCCATTGATGGTGGACCTGATTAACTTTTTCCAAAGCACTATAAATACAAGCATTGGGCCAGAGGGAGAAGAGGTTGAAAGCTGAACATTCCTAAGGGTAGATGCTGCTGAAATTAGGACTCCCTTTTAGAGCTTGAGAGGAGAGACTCCAATCCTTTCTTAGCTTCATTTGGGAGTGGGTGAGCTGATCAAAGTAAAGGAGAACTCTTGCTGGACCCTGGGAGGGACCTGCACAACACCAAGGCACTGGTTGTAATGGTTTCTTTTGTTTCCAATTAATACAATTAAGTTCATTTTTCTCAACAAGTTGTTATATATAATTTGTTTCATAAACTCCTTGGTCTTTATGATGAATATGTTTTATTATATGAGTTATTCAGGTGCTATGTAATCGTTTGCTTGTTAGTGAATGCAGGCTTCAAGGAGAAGGAGCTCATCTGGATCGGAGAGGCTGGACTACAACAAACAAGCGTTGGACTAATGGTAAGCCTTAAACACCTGGTTGCTTTTATTTTAAATGCATATTTAGGGAAAGATAGTGCTTGATTGTTTTGATTGTCACTAGAAAGCCTTAGCTTCTAGGGAGGTCGGTTTTGTCCGCAAAATTGACTCTTTCCACATGACAGAAAACACATCATCATTGCAACACATGATTTACAAAGATAAGGCCAAACATTATTTGCTTTGACAAGTGATGGAAACATGACGTCAATTTCATAGTTTATCATGGAACACAAAATAAGACCAGACATCATTGTTGCTGAACAAGTGATGGAAAACACATCATCACTTTTACATTTTAAAAATGCAACAAATGATTTACAAAAGCACGACCATGAAACGCTAACATATCTAGAAACCATTTTTCACTTATCAAGGTGAATGGGTAGCCTCCTTGTGTCGCATTTGATGGTCGAACAACTACTTCACTTGGTTCATGCACAGACATTTTGTCTTTAAGGTACTACTCTAGATGGAGCCTCCTACAAGTGGCTCTTTGATGGCCACTTCTATCACAATGACTGCAATAGGTTTTCTTCCTCTACATTGGCTTAACATGTTTCTTTACCTACTGTTGAGAGGGTCTTTCACACCTCTTCTTTGTTTGTGCTGCTATTCTTTTCCAACACTTAGAAAATGTATGGTTATGTAATCCACAAAAGGTACATGTCTTTTGATTCCATGTTTTATGTTCACCATTAACAACATGATCATAATCAAAATGAACATTCGAATATCGAAACTGGTTATACCTTTCCTTGCTGTCTCTGGTGTAAGTATGGAAATTGGTGCTTGCCTTAGCTCTTTCCCTGCAATGGCCACTACCATCGGATGATGGGGATGTGTTCCCATCATTCTTTTCCTCGACAATTTTGACGATGTCTCGGAAGCATATGACACCTTCGAGCATTCTCCTTTGGTGTATCTCGAGCCTGCAAATTGAGGTCTTTGCACAACCTCCAATGGTTGAGTTATGCCTTGGTTATTAACACTAAGTTCTTCTTCCTTCTCATGCTTCATCCTTGTAAGGAACCTCATGTTTGTCCCTATAATTGGGATCTCCAAATCTCCAACCAAAATCATACTATGTGAAGAGGAAACCGTAAGGAAATCAATATCTTTTACCTCCTCTATCAATTTGGAAAGAACTAATGAGGGATTCTCATCATCTGTTGTTGTTGGTTCACTAATTGTCTCGGTGCATTCCCCAAATTCCTTTCTGACATACCCAAGTCCTATTTGACAGGGTAATTCTTATACTTTGATGGGATTGACAATGCCTTGGCCATTAACACCCAAGCCTCTTCCATCATGTTATAAAATTATATATTACAGAGAAATGGAACACATAGAATATTGCAGAAATATAAACACAAAAAAAATGTAAACCAGAGAGATACAGATATACGTGGTTCACCCAGTTTGGGCTACGTCCACCTCGAATAGCCAGTCCTTCCTTTCTATTATCCAGCAAAATGAAGAGACACAACCTATAGGAGATCTGCTGTAATATCCTTTGTTTTCTCTCACAATCTCACCTCTCTGCTTCTTGCTCGGAGAATACACATCTATTACACAACCTCAATACAATGCCCTCATACAAAGAGAGGGCTTTCCTTCTAGGGCAAAAAACCATATCTACCGTCAGATCATCCGCCTAATGAACGGTCCAGATTGACTAGAAATTACTATACTTTTACAAGGCAATTTTACATCTGTTTTTAGCTTCGGGGGTGCTGCCCCTGAAACCCTCGTCAGGGACCGCTGGCCCCCGGACCTCCAAGCTAGGGGGGGATTAGCCCCCCGAACCCCCACAGGGGGGGGGGGCAAGTCCCCCCCTCACCCCCCTGTGTGGAGGGGTGTACAAACTTCTTTGGGCATACATCTGTCTCAAACAAAGACCTCTAAGTAATCATGCTCCACACCCAACACATCATACCCCATTCTATTCAATAGTTTGGAGCCAATTCGTATGGTATGATTTTCAAAAACAGTGAAATCATCATCAGGACACAAACATGAATTCATAGAATTACATTTTACGTCACATGGGTCACAATGAAACTTTTCCAAGGCCTCATCCTTAGCTTGCAGTTGCTGTAGAAAACTATGTTTCTCCTCTTTCTCTTCTTGTAGACGCATCTTCAATTCAGTGTTATCTGTTTGAAGGTTTTGGTTGTTGTGCTTCAGTTCTTCTAGGGCCTCTTCCATGGCTTGCAACTGAAGCTACAATCGCTCCTTTTCCTCTATCTCTTTATGTAGAGTTTCATACATTATTTCCACCCTGTTGGAAATTTTGAGCATTGTCTCGTACATCACTTTTTCATCCTCTGTCGCTACATGTTCCATTGTTTACGCTTGTAATTCACATCCACGCAAAGACTACTCTGATACCACTTGATCTAGGTCTGAGTGTGACAAAGGACCCTTCCAAGACCTTTTACTTTGGTGATGTGTTAAATTACATTTTTAAAAGAACATACATGAATACATCTGCATGCTGTAAAGAAGAGTAACATGACAATCATCAGCACATGAAAACATAAGCCATTGATAATGGAGTTCGTCCATAAGGGAATACGTCTCCAGGCCCCGATGTCAAGTTGGTGTAGGCTGCTGCATTAACTGTTGTCAATAGTGATGATGTACATAAGAGATGATGTCGCTATAATACAAGGAAAATGCCCTCACGTAGGAGTGACTCCAAGAGATGTTCCACTATAGGAACTCTCAGTAAAAAAGGACTCCTATCAGTATTGTTAACACTCAGATTTTCCTTAGAAGTTATGGGAAGAAGGAAAGGGGTCTGAGGTAACCACAAACCAATCTTTTAAGTATAGAATCTAGCCAATCTGTACTCAGAGAGGGCTCTCTCTTTATAATTTAGCTTTGTTTTGGTGTGATATTAGGCTAGTTATTAATGTTCAAGGTTGTTTTGTTTGAGAGTGGTGGAATTTTGAAACAAATGGGAAAACTAGGCTTCAGGCCATTGGGCTATGGAGTCAATAAGGGATAATTCATTGGATTAAGTCAACTTGTTGAGGTATGAGTCCAACAAGCAGGATAATAGAGTAAAAACAAATTCAAGGCTTGAATGGATGATATTTTTGTTCAAAACAAGAGGGCAATTAAGAATCCTCAAATTAGGATTAGAAAGAAGAAAGGAAGATAGGTCAACCAGCATAAGGAAATTAAGAATCCTATACCAAGGACTTATTAAAGAAAACTACAGGGATAGAGGAGCAATTAAGAATTCCTTTACTGAAATAGTTTAGAAGAAAACATGTAAATGGCATACTATTGATAGCAGAGAGCAATGAAGCTAATTCTGATATACTTTGACTATTTTACCAATTAGTTTTAAGATGCATGGAACATTAAAACATGTATAAAACACTAAAATCACAAGGATAGAATACTTATTTGCTATTAGACTGCACATGAATCTGATGAAATGTCCTCAACTTTTATTCCTTTTCCAGCAAAAATCCAGACTTGAGTACAAAAGCTTTCTTCGCTTGATAGTGTAGAGTTACAGAAATGTTATAGAATCCACCCTCAACACTTCGGATGGAGAAGTATTTATACAAAAATTATATCCAAATATCTCATAACTAAATGAGATTTATTCTAGGAAATACAAATATCTTTTACAACAATATAGAGACAAATGGTCTAAAATATAGAGACAGATGGTAAATAGATTGTTGCTGTCCCTTGATTTATTGAATGAGCTGGAGGCTTTTATACGGATTTGTTTCTTGTTGTTGCTTCAGTAAATCTGTGCTGGAATTTGATTTACTTTCTTTCTACTAATACTCTTTCACCTGTTTCTGATACACTTTACCTGTCCACCAGCTTTCATCCTTTTTACCAAACTTTACTATGGTAAATATTTCTATTTACCTTGTTGTTACCATAGTAATTTAAAGGATGTCTGTCATGTTAGTCCACCATTCTTCCTTTGGTATATTCGTCCTTGTCAATTTCCTATAAATTTCATCAGCTTCAGTATATTTCACAAAATTAGGCTAGACTGTGAATAAGTGCTTTACTTCATGTTCAATGAAGAAGAGGTTCTCTAAACCATCGTAAAGCACTTTTCCTATGGGTAGTGCCTTTGCTGAGGATGAACTAGCTTGACTTTCAGCTTGCTGATGTAGTTTGTTGATGTAGTCTATCTGAACCATGAGCCTATCATTGATGACTAAAGGGCTCGGGAGTCCTTTACTCCTTAAGATGTCAAACTTTCTCATGAAATCATTTATGTCTTCCTGCATACTTTGACATCTTCGCTCGAGGCCTTGCATTAAGTTCCTTTTTGTCAGAACTGTCTTCAATTCGAGGATAGTAGCAGTCCTAACTATTCCCTGTTTTTACTGTTTAGAAAATTTATTAACTGCACTACCTCTTTAGGCTTTCCACCCAGTTCTTCTCTGGTCTTCTGAATTGCCTCAAGAGCAAGCTTAACCAAATCAATTTGTTCAAAAATAATTTGAATGGATGACCAAATATCATTGATGAAATCAATGATATTGGTCCATAATCTTTTCCTGATCTCTGTTAAAGGCCTGTCAAATGTCAGGTCCTTCTCTAATGCCTTGATTTGTTCAGCCATGCCTTTGTTTTTTCTTTTTTCCTCTACATAATTGATCTTTGTATGATCATACTTTTGCTCCAAGGTAGTACAATTTTCTTTTACCTTCTGTAGCTCTATTACTTGGAGTTTCATTTCTTCCATTGAATTAATTAAGTCCTCTGTGCTTTGTGTTGATGTACCTACCTGTGTTGTACCTGTTGCTTCCACTAGCGTGGTTGTTGCTAAAGGAATGCTTGGTGCTAAAATAGTCGGCATAGTGGAAGGGACTACTATGGAAACTATTGGCACTACAGTTTGAGGCTGGGAGGTTGATTCACTTTGCCCTGATGCAACACTTTCTCTAATTCCTGCTTGGTTTCCTTTAATTGCTCATTTAACTTAAGGACCAAGTCCATAAGTTCCTCATCATTCTTTTTCTCAATAACCTCAGTAGTTTGAGGGTGTATGAGGGGTGGAAATTTCAGTTGTTTTCTAAGTGCAGCTATATCTTTATTTTTCTTCTTGACTAAGCTTTCTGCTGCCTTAACATCCTTTGGGTCATGGCGCAACTCAATTACTAATTCTTCCAATGATTTTATTATATTATCTTTAGCTTGTGATGAGGATTTTTGCAGCTGCAATTGAGCTGTAGTGTTGGTCAATGAATTTTGCAACCTATGAGCCATCATTGCTTTGCTGGTCAGTGTTGAGTAGACCATCTCCCCTATTTACTTATGAAGCTCAATCTGGTCAATTGGGTGGATGTCCTTAGCTAAAACTTCAAAATCAATTTTAAGATAATTAGCCAAGGATTTTGGCTACTGCATTGTGGGCTTCAGGAAACTCATCTGCATTTTAACCTTTTTGATGTCAAAAGATGACATCAGTCTGGTCTGGTTTGTGGGGGCCAATTTCAAGTATTGAGCATAGGCTTGGGCCTCCAGTTGCTCATTCTTTGTTTTGATCTCCTTGTATTTCCCCTTTACATCTATGATCTTCTATGAAGAAGACCTGAAAGATGATACTTTTGTGCTGGGTTTCCTTTCTAGTTCCTGCCTGTGTGAACTAGAGGGTGTCCCACCTATTGGGAAAGTCTATAAGTTGTCTATTGCTTCCTTCCTTATGCTCTCTGTAGTCTCTCCAATGAATTCTTCCTCCGAATAAGGATTCAACCTTTGCCTCTTAGCAAAGGGTTGATATGTGGGTCTGCTAGAAGGGGTAGCTACTTCCCTTTCTTTTTTAAAGTTTCTTTCCTCATTTAGAGGAGTCTATAGTACTGGAGGATCACCCATGTTTGTTTGAGCTGGTAGTGGCTGTGGTGGAGTCAATTCTTCCAAGATTTCAGGTTGCTGTGATTCCTCTGGCTGTCCTCTTGTTTCTGGTTGTTCTGATGTAGGGGCACTTGTTTCTTGAGTTTGCATCTGTGAAGGCTCCACTGTGGGAGCACTATGTTCCAATGTTGGCCTTTGGGAAGACTCTGTAGGTACCTGTACAAAGGAGTCCAGGTCAAGTCTCTTCTCCAAATATTTCATCACATTTTCAACTTCCACCTCATCACTATCTTGTTCTATCAATGTCCCTTCCGTCCATTCATTTAAATTGGCATATTGTTCTATTTTAGGAATTCTGTGATGGAGGTAGGGTGACAACTTGTGTTTCATTCTTCTATCACAGATGAAACTGTGAGGATCATATGTCCAGATAAAACTCTTTTTCAACCTCATTCTCTCAAGGATTTATTCTGCTTCTTGCCCTGCTTTTCTGTAGTTGCACACAAATGGGCCTAAGTGGTCTTTGATCCTCAGCTGGGCTTTCTTTTTTGCTTTCATGAAGTGGATTTTATCAGAGTTGATTATTTTTCTGTAGTACTCCAGGGCAAATAATCTCATGGGGACATATTTGGGAAATTTGAATGGAGGCAGTTCACACCCATAAACTCTAATCTCAATATGGTTCTTGTTTAAGTACCAATCACCTATCCTATACTGCTTTGACAACTGAAGGATTATTTTGATGTCATCACTGATTCTAAGAGGGGGACATCCTATTAGCATGGTAGTTACAGGATGGACAAATTGATCAATGAAATCTATATATGAATAGGGGGTAGAGGGTGAGTAGTGAAAAATAGAGGTCTAGAAAATGACTGACCTAGGGTTCCATTTGGTATCAAGCTTATGCACAAAGAAGGGGTCAGTTTGGTAGTAAAGGAAGAGGTGATACAGAACTGTGGAATATTTGAACACTCTCTCATTCTCTAGCCTCATGAATTGGTCATGCATCTTGTCAGCTATGAATGCAGCATAGTCATATTTGGCAGTAGGAGGCTGACCAGGGGTGAAGATAGTCATGTAGGCAAAGGTTAGTTCATCTACATACTCATCAGTTGTAAAACCTAGAATGCAAGCAATCATGGAGATAATGTCCCTACCCAGGCCAGTAAAAGCACATGTCATGTAAGGAGGGGGGTCCTTTGTTATGTATCTCTCTTCCATGAAGGTCTGACAGACTCGAGTGGTCTCTGAGTTGGATAGTTTTTAGGATTTCTCAAGTAAATAATTAATGGATAGGGGGACAAGGTCTTGGCTAGGCTGTAGTTGCAACATGTTATTGATAGATTTTGTTGTAATGGTGAAAAGGATTTGCTGGTTGGGGGACATCACAGCTCTCAAATTGGGATTATAGTTTGCATGGCATTGATGGACAATATCTGGGAAGATATGGACAGTGGGAAATTGGTATTTAGGGAGGTTTGATTCCCAAAGACCAATTTTATCGGCATTTTTTAGATAATTGTCCCGGTATTTGCAGTATAGCTTAAGGGGGGAGTCACTAAATGTAAGGTCTTTAATTTGGAAATCCTTATCAGCTAAGGGAAGGTGGTCCAAATCTTTTTGGGGAGCATTGACTGGAGCGATGTTTAGGGAAACTGGGGTTTCCATCCCTTGTTCTTGTGTTTTCAGGGAGAAAGTTGGGGGTTTCCAAGGTTTTTCAGGTAAACTAGGTACTTGGGATAGTCTCAAAGTCAAGGAATAGTTCAATTGCACCAATTTTCTTAAATTAAGAGAAATTAAATGGAGGTTTTAGTTTGAAACAGGTATTTTGAGATTGGAATGTGGTAGATACCTTTTTCAGATGGTCGAAGGGACAATTGGCTATGGTGATGTCTCTGTGCGTGCGCACAGTAGACTGGAGTAGTTTTGGAGTTCAGCAACTGTTGGAGGTTGATAGTTAAAATCCAATTTCTAGACTGGGACATACTCTATGCGTGCATGGGAGGCAGAGGTCATTTTCTCAGACAAAGAGGGAAAAAAATGAACATTTTTGTTTTTATGCATAAGTCAATATTTTGGCGGGTTAACGATAGTGACAGTTGGTATCAATTGAATGATGGGACATTTTGTCGTTTATGGGAGGTAGTAAGCGGGTTTCATCGCACCGTTTCTGGGAGGTGAGTGGTTTTGGAGGAGGGTCACGCGATTCCATTGATCGATTGACAAGTTGCATCGGTGAGTTTTGGAAAATCGCCCATATCGCATGCTTAACGTTCGACCGAAGGGCCCGCGCGGTATGAGCGATGGCCATCGGATCTGAGAGATCTGATCAGACGGTGGACAACATTGGAAAGTGGTGGGGAGTTAAATGGAGGGGCCCGACCATAATTAAATGCCTTAATCATATCGGGGGTGATGTGATTAGATGATAAGTTATTAATTAATTGGATGATTAATTAATCCTTTGTTAGGATGGCGGGGGGTTTGGATCTTAATTAATCGCGGGTCGATTAATTAATCCCATTTATCAAACTTTATTATGGTTATTTTGCAAACCAATGGGGTGGGATACATATTTTTGGGATTTTTAATAGTAATACGGGAAAGGGGTGATTTATTTTCTTAGGAGTTAAATAATAATACGAGTTAAAGTTAATATGACCTTGTAGGATATGAAATGCACTAAGTTAAATGTTTCCGAAAGCATTTTCATCATACAACATTCATGACTTAGGCTAATAGAACATGAGGGTTTTTATATAGAGAATGTTTTAATTTTCCTAAGTAAAATAGGGATTTTACTTAGGAAAAACATTATGAAGGGGATGAATGAATTGATGAAGGGGAAATATTGATGAAGGGGCTTAAGTGCTTTAGGCATTTCAAATTATTGGGCCGAGGGTCCGATCCCTCCAAAAGTCAGAGAAATGCTCTGAGCCCCTCTAACTTGTAGTAGGTGCCTTTAGTACTTAGGGAAAATTAGTAAAAAATTAGGGGAAAATGAGTGAGGAAGTTAATTAATTTGACTTTGAATTTTTGATATGTTGTCTTTACTGTGCTCCATGCTTTGTCTAAGTGATGAAAGTAAAAAGATTAAAACATTATATTTAATCATTCATCACACATTTGTTCTGCAACGAATCATCTACTTACCCTACCCACTTAACCTAGCATTTTTACTTCTTTATTTGGGTGCACTTAAACTGGCAAACCCTTATCACACTTTCTTTTCTTTTACATAGAGATATCTATCTAATTCTACACTTATTACATGCAAGGACTCAGATTAAACTGTTGAGCTCCTTTTATTCACTCTACCTATCTACTTATCTGCCAAGATTAAACAGTTTGGTCAGTTTTTTATTCTCTATCTCCATAAACATGAAATTGAAAGCATGGAATGACCAAGTTTAAACTATTTGGCTACCATGGATTGTGGCATAAGTAACAAGCTGCACACAACCTTTTTTACACAAAAGTAAAGCAGTGGAATTTGGACTTGCACACTTTCATGGTCTTCTCTTTTTGTTGGGGTTCATTTTCTTTCATTTTTTGACCTTTTCTTTATTATTTTTGCCCTTTGATTTTTCTTTTAGGGCATACCCTCTTTACATTTTTTAATTTTTTGTTTTTCACAAATATGGAAAACATTTGCAACAAGAAAAGGTATGAACATATTTCAGAGTTAAACCAAGTCAATCATGATATATGACACCTATTGGTATAGAGGCATAATAGTGGCTCCACTTGGGGATGGCTTTCCTTGGTGGAAAGTCAAGAACAGTAGATCAATGGCCTTCTAAAAAACTTTGATTATGCTTTGCAATCTTCCTCTTGCCTGATGCATTATTTGTATGTATGACAGTAATACTTTTGAAGCTTAGGGCCTTCTCTTCAGGCTTCAACTTCATAATTTTTACCATCCAATCAACACTGAACGTTATAAGGGATATAATATGTACAGTTAGAAATCTGGTAAGTTTAGTAACTAGGATCAAAGTAGTGCTTCAACATCCGACAATTGACTGGTCCTCCTTCAACTTCTGCACCATCTAATTCTTTCAGAAAATATGCATTATTTCCTCTGAAGGCATATATTATATATGGTCCTTTCCACAGGAAGTCAAACTTCCCATGCTTTCCTTTGTCCTCTCTTCTAGAATCCCACTTTAACACTTTGTCTTCCAGATAGAAGTCTTCTGCTTTGGCCCTTTTGTCAAAAATCTTCTTGAGTTTTTCTTGTAGTACTTGGGATCTTTGGTACACTTCCTCCCTGGTTTGCTGTAAATGGATGGTCTGGTTTATTCTTCTCTATATATCATTTGGTTCCACTTGAGCTTCTTGGAGTAGTTTCATGATAGGAACCCCTAGAGATGAGGGAAAAACTGCCTCCATTCTGTACACTAGCTCATAGGGACTGGTTCCAATGGACTTCTTAATAGTAAGCGTACTTGCCCATAAAGCATTGGTTAATTTCTTGTTCCAAGTTTTCTTATTATCTTCCAATAGTTTTTTGATAATATTTAATAGAATTTTATTGGAAGATTCTGAAAGACCATTCCCTTGAGGGTAGTAGGCTATGGAATGACCAAGTGTTATATGATACTTGTGACAAAAATCAATCATTTTGTTTGACTTGAAGGCTACAACATTATTTGTGATAATTTTGTTAGGACAACCAAACCTAGAAAGGATATTAGACTCTAAAAAACCTATTATCACAGTGTCAGTGGCCTGTCTAAAGGGAATAGCTTCTATCCATTTGGTGAAGTAATCAGTTGTAGTGAGTATCCATTTATGTTGACCAGAAGAGGGTGGATGAATTTCCCCAATGAAGTCAAGACCCCATTGTTGAAAAGGTTTCTCGGTGGAAATAGGTTTCAATGGTAAAGGTAACAATTTTCTTTTGCCTTCAAAGATTTGGCATTTATGGCAGGAAGTTACAAATTTCTTCACATCTGCAAACAAGGTTGGCCAATAAAATCCAGCTCTTAGAATTTTGTCAACAGTTGACTTCCAATAGAGATGTCCACCACAATCCCCTACATGAAATTCTTGGAGTAATTTGTCAGATTCTTCTTTTAATAAACAATTTAACAAAATTCCTTCATGATTTTTCCAAAATAAAGTATTATCCATAATGCAAAATTTTGATGCTTTAATTTTCAAAAACCTACTCTTAGTTCTGGATAATCCTGGAGGAGGCTGCAGGTTTTGTAGAACATATATTATATCAGCATACCACGGTGAGTCTAAAAAGGACTGGCTGATCTGTGGAGTCATCATCTCCTATTCATTATCCAACTCTGCGACAAGATTGATGTCGAGGTGTTATCGGGAAAAGTGTCTATTCAGAACGACCCTATCCCACTGAGTTGTGACAGTGACCTCAGAAACAAATAGGGAAAACTACTCTTGTATTCTCCTTTATGAACTATAAACGAAGAGGAATAGGATGAACTAACCTGTGTCTTGCACTAGTCCTTTGATCCATTCTCTCTCCTCTTTGACAGCTTCCAGCTACTTGCTCCCTTACTTGCCTAGCGTCACCAAGTTCCTGCAATATCACAGAAGAAGGAAACTACACAAAGACATGGATTTATGTTCATAAAAAGCTTAGGTTCAGATTTAAGCTAAACATACAAATATAACAAACATCAATGATATACAAGCATGTAGGAGAAACTCAAATAGTTTTATTGATAAAACAATAAGATCCAGGAGGAGTTACAACCGATGATTCCTGATCCAGCATCAACCTCCTAGCATAGAATCCCCTCTTCACCTCCAACAAAGCATAAATCACCCAATACTCTGATATCTATCTCAAAACCAACAACAATTCTCTGCAATGTACAAAATTCCAGCCTCTAGATCTCTTGGTGAGGGATCCATATATAGATGTATGCAAAGAGGATGAGTCAGCTCATGAATTGATTAGTGGCCTCTCTCTGTCAGTTCTTGCTTCCACTTGGAGACTGAGAGCCTCTTACTCATCACTGGTCGAATTCAGTGAGGCAAGTGTCATTGGAGAAGATTCTGGAAGCTTCCATTGTCTCTCCACCTCGTGGAATGACTCTGCCACTTGTCATTTCCCGCTCAACGCACCCTGGTAGTGCATTCAAGTGCATTATAATGCACCTAGCCAGTGTATTTGGGTGCTTTGCAACGCAGCTAGCTAGTGGAGCAGCTGAAATGATCCTGATTTGACTAGTTCTGAGCAGTTTCTGGTGGAGAACTTCTGGGAGAAGCTGTAATTTGTTGACCTTGTTTCTTTAGAAGCTGGAACAAAACTTTTAGGGACTTAGGATCCCTTGGTTTATGGACATTTCATGCTTATAGCTGTAAGGCACAAAAATGTCTATAACAGTTGCCCCCTAAAGTATGAGGCCGTTTATCGGGTGAAATGCTTTATTAGGAGGATCCGAAGTTCTTTCAATGCTAGGAAGAGACCTGTAATAAGATACAATACAATACATTATCTTCATACTATTTTCATGATCTAGCTGAGGCGGGCATTCCCATGCTCAGCTTTATAAATTCATTTTCATGTACATAGGACAGATAATCGTCTGATGGTAGACTAATGATTTTGATGAAGTCATCATCCTTTTGGTAGGATGATTATATGTGATGCAATGTTGTACATTTCAATGTCTTTATTTTTCCTGAATATATATCGCAGCCCGGATGGATGAAACTAGATCCGGGGTCTTCAATCTCGTCTGATCTTCACTCGAAGTACAAGTCGATCCATGTGAGAAATGTTTTAAAGTCGAACATGGAAAGACATCGCTTGATTACCAGTCAATGATGTAAACTGTTAACAAGCGCGAGAGGAATCACCGATAATGATAATGACCCTCAAGGTTCTGCAGTACAATTTACGTGGTGTGAATAAAGGACTTGGCGTTGAACACCACGCAAAATCTTTCGGTCGAAGGTCATTGATGTATACCTGTCGCCGGAAGTGAGAAACTTGCCATTGAGGCATGCAAGCTTCATAGTACTGAAGGGGTTGTTCCTAGATCAACTTCTTGGATAATGAGCTGATGTTGACAAGAAGCGATCCGTCAAAGGAGGGCCTTAATGAATCCCACATCAATGACACGGAACGGAGCAAATGATTTTGATGGAGGTGAAAACGATCTGATGATATATGGTTCAGGGTGGCGGTCATGAAAGAATGAAGTATAATGTATGGTAGTGGATGGGATACGGGTGACTTCTCTGGATGACTTCTCTTGAACATGTCGGCGACACTTATGTGATGGATTGGTAGCATTTACCCCAAATGTGGATGGTATGGCGTGACCATGGTGATGTGACCGGTGAATGAAACAACCCAACCCGACTCAGGCACGGAGTGAAAGTGTCATGTTCAAGAGCGACTTGCTACCAATAAAGTTTCTTTGAGTTTTCTTCCCAATTTTTCCCCAGTCATTGCTGACCAGTACCTCTTTATTTTTGTCAAGCTTGAGGAGGATAACATATGCTTGTTCTATAATTTTCCCTTCGGGCAAACCCATCGCTATTTTTTAACGAGCCTAGCGATAGTGAAACTCATTCTCGTCTAAAGACAAGTTTGTCGCTATTAATCTTTTTAACGAGTCTAACGACAAAGATAACTCAGTCCTTTTCATTTTTAGAGAGTCTGAAAAGGTACGTAAAGGTAACTCCAAAATTCCTTTTTCTTCATCTAATCCCTTAAGTCCGAAAAGGTATAAAATAATACATAAGGGATGAATTTTCGATCGCTTTAACGAGCCGAACAAAACAAGCGCTCGATATTTTTGTGCAATAATCCCTCAGGTCCAAAAAGATTAAAATCTAGAGGAGGGATAGCACTTCCCGTCGCTTTAACGAGCTGGAAGGCCAGAACTCGGCAACCTTTTCATATTTTACGAGTCAAAAAAGATCTTAAAGAAGACTCGTCTTTTGAGGAACGAGTGATAAAATGGGTAGCAGCTGATTCTAGGTAAGGTTTGGAATTTTCCAATCACGGCAGTGTCACAAGGATGGCTAGTGAAATCACTCTTCGCAGCTGTTCCTCAAAATGGGTAAACAATCAAATGGAGGTGAATGATCAGCCAATGGAAAAGTGGAGGTGACGGTGCAAACACGACCAAGGCTTTAATGGCTGAAAATGCTTCATTCATGGTGGTTATTTACCGGGGGATAGTTCATTTTTTAACGAGCTTAAACGCGGGTGGAAACATTTGCTCGGTCTTATGTTTATTTTTTAACGAGCTTGAACTATGCACTAAAACTGCTCGATTAATCCAGTCATATGATAAGAATGTCTCATATAAAAGCGGAAATCTTTCGAGTGTTGCCTCATATCCTTTCTTTATGCAAGTTAGGAAACGACCAATCCTACGAGTTTAAAGGGTTAGAGGTCCTATAAATTTTAAAAATAAATAGTCGCTCTTCGCTTGCATTCCAAAAGGTTTGCATGCCCCCAGGTATAAAACAGAGTTTCAAGGTTACCTCTCAATTTGTAGACAAAACATTTGTTCTATCAGGAGAGGCCTACCTCTTACAGGTTACCCAAAGATTGTTCTATTTACGGTGTAAACAAAACACTTCTTCGACGATGTTGCTCGAAATAAACAAAGGTGAGTGACGATGCCCGCCAACTCACATAACTTTGACAAGATAATCTTATACTAGAATAACCCCTCTTCCACTGACGGACGGGGTATAGACTAGTCATATTCTCCCGCGGAAACCTACTCTATACCCGAAGTTTTCCTGCCGAAGCAGACCAGGATGCATGCCCCCTGGGTTTCAGTCATATCCCTCCGAATTACTCGCGCTCATCGGGAGGACGGACTGGGGATTGAGACATTTCTTGCGTGAAGAGACCATTTAGGGATGGTATATGACTATTTGCTATGCGTGATCCGAGAAAAGAAAGTTGGTCCACGAGCTTGACCACTCTTGCTTCGTGCGGAAAACACATTACTCTAAAGAGTGAGGAGACGATGGCTTCCATGCAATAAATATAGTCTCGTCCAAGGAGTAGGTTATAATCCAAGGGTCCTTGAACGACCATGACGTTCATGCGAATTGTCTTCCCTCTCAATGTTATGGGCACATCGGGAAGGATCCCTAAAGGTCGACTTGTTCCTTTATCAAAGCCTGTCAGATTTCTCATTTCAGGCAACAGCGATGGCGAACCGATACTCACAGAAGCCCCCTCATCTATGATGGTACCAGCTATGACCATTCTATATATTTGAATGCTAATTCGGAATGGTACGCTTTCTGGTAGGCGGGGTCTGCCTAGTTGATTCCAATCGAAGGAGACAACTAGGTTGCTTGGAGGTGGGACCGAGTAGACGGTCGGGTACAACTCTGATGAAATTCCTTCCTGCGGTAAAGGAATGGGTGGATTGCCCCCATGTTCGTCGGAGTCTGTGTTGATGAAGAGAATTTGGACGGTGTCATCCTTATTCTCTTCAGTGACTGTATCATTCGAAGATAAAACCTCTGAAGGCAAGACCGGGTCAACTGCCGCCTCGTCCTTTTGACTTTCGTCTGGTATGGATTCAGTTGGTTTATCTTCAATGGCAGGCGCTTCAGCCGACCACCTGAGCGGGCCAGCTAGGTTCTCAACTAGTGACGGACTCGGCAAGAGTTTTTTATATCCAGGAGGAAGTCGTAACGGTGAAACCGGACGATCATCCAAAACTCTTTTAGCCTCATCTAAGAAGGGACAACAGTGGAGGGCATGGTCGCCTTCGCACAGTTTGCAAGGAAATCCAGCTTTCCTTCTTTGTCTAGGGGCTTCACTTTCACTAGTTGACGGTGTGCTTTCAACATGATCTCCAGAGGTTGATGACACTGGATTGTGCAAACGAGGAGACTAGTCCCTTAGTATCCAGGGGATGCAAGGACAATCTCTGTGAAAGTGGTCTCCTCTGCAAATGACACATGGCGATTTAGGCTTGGTCGGTGCTGTGTGTGGATTTTCGTTAGACGACACTCATTTTCCCCCATTCGCCTTTGGCTCCTTCTTCTTTTTCTCTTTCTTCTTCTTTTCCTTTTTCTCTTTAGGAACTTGGCTTTTAGCTTTACCAGTCCCGTTAAGCGAAGAGGAAGGAGGAGAGGAAGAATTAGAGGAAGTAGAAGGTTGGTGGGTAACTCTGGACTCGTCTAAATGCTGATTCGATTGTTCAGGAATAGTGGTGTTCTGAACGACATTGGTTGAGAAGAGCCATACTGGCAAGCCAATTGTCAGTCCTGGAAGCGACAACGTGGCCGTATGGGGCGCACCAACATCTCCCCAAGAGGAGAAGGGACTAGGATTTCCACCAAGGGGAATTCCTTGGTTGGTAGACTCCATTTTCTCAACCTAAAGATCAACGTAGGAAAAGGGTATGAATATTCCATTTAAAATAAACTTTAACACACTTTGACACAACTTGTTTTTTCAGTTTTAAAGAGTCGAGAAAAAACAAAAGATGACTCTAGTCTCCTTCGAGTTTTAATGAACCTGAAGTGACAAGTGCTCAGATAGACCTTTTCCGTTAAAGAGTCTGAAAAGGAATGAAAGGGACTGCTCTGGAGGTCTAGGTAGAGGGAGTACCAAACCAATCGCAAAACTGCAGAATACTTTTTATGGTACGACAGTCAATCTTCCCGAATGCTGTGTTTGGTGCATTGCGATCAGTAGGGCGGCTGACACGGCTTCCTATGGATAAAGGTTTTATGCCTATAGGGGTCTCCCAATATATACTCGACGGTACGTGGGAGCACAAGTCCGTACTGGCACTTATCGTCTCAAAGTGGAGGAATCACCCAACCATCAGTGAGGACAACAGTTACCAGGCTTTACGACGCCGGAATACGTCTCTAGCCTAGACCTCTAAATGTTGTGCGTTAAGTTACAAAGCGTTGTTAAGTTCATTGAATTTATTTTAGGTTGATCTTTCTTATGAAGTTTGCCTTTTGGGTTCACCATGAGATGTAGATATAACTCCTAAAATGCAATCTAAAGATGATAAGCAAGCTTTTATCTCTTTTCAGCAATGAAAATCCTAGCTACAAGGGGAAAAGAAAGACACAATCTTTTCTCAAAGAGCAAAGAGCACACTGTAAATCCACTTTTCCTAAATCAAGCCAAACAGACTGTCAATATGCAAATGCACATGTGCATGTATTTGTTTTTCACTTTCTTAATATCGATGCCTAAAAATAAAGTTGTTGTACAAATTTGAATTCGCTTTCAAGTGAAAAACACAAACAAGCTTCTTTTCGAAATCAAAAGGTAGAGACGATTACGACACTTTATGATTTTGAAGTAAACACTTGTTTCGACACTAGAAATTCACAAATTCAAGCCAAAGGCAAAAGTAAAAGCATAATCGACTGTCAACAGCAAATAAACTTTCTCCTAAGATCAAAATCGACACTTACGACAGATCTAAATCCAAGGACGACAGTATGACTAGTCTACTTTTGCAATGGGAAACTGTAAATGACATAACAAACACACAAAAACAAAAACAGTTTCTTTTATACAACTGAGACGGAATTAAGGCAAAGAAAAGGGGTTTTTAAACAGACACACCCATTGATCACAGGCTGCAAAAATCAGAGGCAAAACTGGCAAAAAATGAGCAAAGAACCTCAGCTGCACAAGGTTAAGCTGATCAACGCACCTGGCACACAGAGAAACTGGATTGCAACGCAGGTTGCCCTCTCGGGAACTGCGCTGAAATGCAGGAACTCTTCACAGCACCTGCACTGGGGCAGAAACGAGAATTCTATCCAGGTTCTGGGTCACGGTTTGCAGTTTAATCTATGGTTTTTGGCCGGGTAAAAGCAATCAGTAATGCACAATCAGAGGGTTGATTTAAAAGAGGTTTAAGAGCTATCACAAAGGGTAATCAGATCATTTGTGAATCAGCTATTCAGATCATAAATAGATCTAGTGAATGGATTGAAGTAGCAGATGTCTACTTTGCATTTGTAAATGGCAAATGCAGTTCGATTCGCTACTTCTAAGTTTATGAAACAAACAATCAAGAGAAACACAAACAAACTAACTAGACACGATCCCCAGTGGAGTCGCCATTTTGTTATCGGGAAAAGTGTCTATTCAGAACGACCCTATCCCACTGAGTTGTGACAGTGACCTCAGAAACAAACAGGGAAAACTACTCTTGTATTCTCCTTTATGAACTATAAACGAAGAGGAATAGGATGAACTAACCTGTGTCTTGCGCTAGTCCTTTGATCCAATCTCTCTCCTCTTTGACAGCTTCCAGCTACCTTCTCCCTTACTTGCCCAGCGTCACCAAGTTCCTACAAGATCACAGAAGAAGGAAACTACACAAAGACATGGATTTATGTTCATAAAAAGCTTAGGATCAGATTCAAGCTAAACATACAAATATAACAAACATCAATGATATACAAGCATGTAGGAGAAACTCAAATAGTTTTATTGATAAAACAAGAAGATCCAGGAGGAGTTACAACCGATGATTCCTGATCCAGCATCAACCTCCTAGCATAGAATCCCCTCTTCACCTCCAACAAAGCATAAAGCACCCAATACTCTGATATCTATCTCAAAACCAACAACAATTATCTGCAATGTACAAAATTCCAGCCTCTGGATCTCTTGGTGAGGGATCCATATATAGATGTATGCAAAGAGGATGAGTCAGCTCATGAATTGATTAGTGGCCTCTCGCTGTCAGTTCTTGCTTCCACTTGGAGACTGAGAGCCTCTTACTCATCACTGGTCGAATTCAGCGAGGCAAGTGTCATTGGAGAAGATTCTGGAAGCTTCCATTGTCTCTCCACCTCGTGGAATGACTCTGCCACTTGTCATTTCCCGCTCAACGCACCCTGGTAGTGCATTCAAGTGCGTTGCAACGCACCTAGCCAGTGTATTTGGGTGCTTTGCAACGCAGCTAGCTAGTGGAGCAGCTGAAATGATCCTGATTTGACTAGTTCTAAGCAGTTTCTGGTGGAGAACTTCTAGGAGAAGCTGTAATTTATTGACCTTGTTTCTTTAGGAGTTGGAAAAACACTTTTAGGGACTTAGGATCCCTTGGTTTATGGACATTTCATGCTTATAGCTGTAAGGCACAAAAATTTCTATAACACGAGGGCTTGGCAATTTGTTTCTGCCATGAGTTTGGCCAACCCCTGACCTTTAATTAACTTGGTAGGTTTTATCTCTATATCATATTCTAAAATAATAGCTATCCATTTTCCCCTTTTTCCATCAACTCCATCCTGTCTCAGGATGTCTTTGACTGCAACGTTAGGAACATAAGCTACTACATGAGAATACAAAATATATACTTTGAAATATTTAATAGCCTTTACCAAAGCAAAAACTTGTTTCTCCATTATCTTATACTTCAATGAGGCATCTCTAAGAGCTTTACTAAAAAAGGCTATTTTCTTTTCACATCCTTGATCATCCTTTTTTAGTAAAACTGCAGCTATGGTGTGTGCTAATGCAAAGGAAAAGATCATGAAGTCTTTGTCAAATTTTGGGCTCGTGAGGACTGGTGTTTGAGTTAAGGTTAATTTAATTTCTTCAAATGATTATTTAGCCTCAACTGTCCATTTAATGGTTGAATATTTTTTCAACATGTTATTCAATAATCTAATTAATTCAGCTAAGTTAGAGATGAATCTTCTTAAAAAATTTATCTTTCCTAAAAATGTTTGAAGTTCTTTAATAGCTTCAATCCTGGAGGGGTCAATTTGGATGCCATCTTTAGAAATGATGTGTCCTAACAACTTTCCTTCTTCTGAACCGAATAAAGATTTATTTGGATTTAAGGAAATACCATATTTTTTGCATTTTAGAAAAACTTGCCTGAGATACTCCAAGTGCTATTGATCTAATTTGGAAAAAATAGTGAGATCATCAAGATATATAACAAGAAAATCATGAAACTCTTTTGCAAATGCAATCTCCATTTCTCTTTGAAAAGTTGCTCTTGCATTTTTTGGTCCAGAGGGCATTTTAATGTACATGAAGGTACCCCATGGTGTAGTGAATGTGGTTTTCTCTTGGTCATCATGATGAACTAAGATTTGGTTATAACCTGAAAACCCATCTAAAAGTGAAATTCTAGAAGAACCCACTACCCTTTGCAGTATATGGTCCATTTTGGGTAAAGGATAGTTATCTTTAAGTGAGACCTTGTTCACATTTCTCAGGCCAACACATAATCTTATTTCCCCTGTTTTCTTCCTAGTAGGTACTAGGTTAGATACCCATTCTGAAAATCTAATAGGGGCAATAATTCTTGCTTCATACATGCGTTTGATTTCTTTCTCAATTGATGGTAATAACACAGGGTTAATTCTTCTGAGTTTTTTCTTAAGGGCTTTTGATTTTCTTTCAAAGGGATACTGTGCTAAATGATAGATGTGTCATAGGATTTCAAATCTTTGTAAATCTAGGCAAAGACATCCTGGAATTCCCTCATAAGTTCAACATACTTTAGCTTCTGATCAGGAGGTAAAGATTTTGACAATTTTATCAATTTGGGATTATCTTGTGTTCCTATGTTATACTCTTCAATGTCTGCTTTTAAAGGTTCCATTTTAGGTTTCTTCGGAATGTCATTAGAGTCCAACAAATCCTCCAAAGGAGTCAATCCTTTGGGTAAATGATTATCCTTCAGATTTATAACCTCTGATTCTTCTTCAATAACCTCATCTAGGTCCATTTGTTTCAGGTCTTTGATTTCTGCTTGTGAGAATTTAGTAGGGTGAAGCATGTTTATTGAATTCTCTTCTAGTTTATTAATGTCTACCTCATTAGTGTGATCAAAATATGAAACTAGGTCTACATCTATATTAAGGTTAGAAAATTCCTCATTTAAAGTTAGAAAATTATTAATTTGCTTATCACTATCAAAGACCTGCCAGTTCTTAAGATTATCAAGGATGGCTGGCCTATGCCTAATCTTAGCAGTGTACTGATGATTGGTCTAGAAAGGCAATTTTCAGGTGCTGGAAAACATAGCTAGGCTATGAGCTTGCATGTTGTGTTTTCTAGGAATAGTTGCAAGCTGGGTCTCTAAGAATGTGTTAAGAATTTCTATGATTGTCCCTTTGTAATATCATAATCTAGGATCTCTGGTTATGTAAACTCCTTTTATCTATTTAACTATCAATTTAGAATCTCCCATGATTGATACTCTTATGGCTCCTAATCTTTAACTAACTTGAGGCCTAGTAGGAGCGCTTCATATTCTGCAATATTGTTTGTACATTTAAAATTCAACCTATAGGCATGCCCTTCTGCATGATCATTGTCTAAGTTATAGACCCATACACCTGCGCCTTCACCTAGTTTTTTAACTAAACCATCAAATTCTAAATGCCAAAAAATTTCATGTTCATAATTTGTATCTGGGTTAGTGTAGTCTTTCTTAGCTAAGGTTTTTGGATTTTCTTCATCATCTGATTTTTCTTTGTCATCTGATTTCTCTTGAATTTGAACCGTTGACCTTTCTTCTTTTTCAATTTCTTTTGGTTCTACTGCTAAATCTTTAGGATTATCAATTTCTGGATTTATTTCAGCATTATAGAGAATAAAGGAATCCATATTAGAATGTACTAAGTAAATGGGAAAGTTTTGAGGCTTCTCCTGACTACTCACTACATACTTCATTAAAGTTTCTCTATATAACTTCTTTGGTTGTCCAAAAACAGATATGGTAGCGTGTGACATGTCTAATTATAGATATCCCTGAAGTTTGGCACCCCAGGATCTGGACAACAACATGCCATACTTGGGTGGAATGTCTACTACCACTATATCCATAAGTATAGTTTTGGCAGGGTATTGAGCCAAAGAGACATATAAATCCTTTATAAGACCCAAACATCTCACTTGACTAGAATCAAAGGAAAATAAATCCTTATAGGTTCTAGTGATGTCTAGGTTGAGTTTCTCCATAACAGATTTGGGCATGAGGTTGTGAGAAGCACTAGAGTCAAACATGGCATTATGAAAAATCTTGTCATGGATATTGAGACTGGCATAGAAAGGTGGTATCCCTCCTTCCAATGGTTTCCCATTTACTTCAGGGCCAAAAATCAATTCGAGCTGGTCATCAAAGAGATTTAAAGAATCTACATTTTCAATGATATTTAGTGATTTGTTGATCTGAGACCTGTAAACATCATGTTTCACCAATTCTGTCATAGGAACCAAAATTTTGAGCTTGGCTACCTCTGCTCCTAGATTAAAGGGTAGGATCATTTTTTCAGTTTGAACCTTTGTGTTTCTGGCAGAAATATTTTCTACATTTTCCTCTATTTCAGGATTTGAAACATCCTTTTCTGATTTCTCTGAGGTGATCTTTTGAGGTTCTTCCACTGTTTCCTTGGAGGGAATTGAAGTGGAAGGTTGTTCAATGCTAGGTTGGTTATCAAACACATCTTCTATGGTGGAGCTAGAAGGGTTTTGATTAGTTCTTGAAAGGATCTGAAGCGTTTTTGTCACTGGACCTGTTTTGCGCTTTTTAGGTTGGTTAGGAGTTGTTTCTTGGTTTGTTTCAGGGTTATCAGTACTTTTTCTACTTCTTAGGTTATACTTCTTGTGCACCTCAAAGATGGCAGATTCATACCCCTTTCTGAAATCAAATTATTCTCCTGTCTGAGTCTGAAATTGTTGGAGTATATGAGACTCTTGATCATCCTGAGTTAGAAATACATCTTCCTCCCCCTCTAGACCCATTAAATTTATCTGAGTGTCTTGCTTAGGGTCTTCTGATTGAGAGGCTTCTGCATAGTTTTCCTGGAAAGGTGGTCTGATATTCTGGTCAGGAATATTCTTACTAGTGTTTTGATTCTGATTTTTCCTAAAATTAGGATTTCTCCTTGAATTGGCTTGCTGCCCATCCCAAGGAGATTTCCTTTCAATTGTATCAACTCTATCAAACAGTTTGTCCATTCCTTTAACAATAACATCAAGCTTTTGTTCAAAGGGTGAACTTTCATCTTTTATAGGTGTTCTTCTCTCATTTCTAGGTTTAGCTCTTCTGGAGAGCAGGTTGGCTTCAACACTTATAGCTACGCTTTGCATTTCTTCCAAAGTGGGGGGATTTCTTTCTCTCAACTGAAAAGCCATGTCTAAATCAAATCCATCAGGAAATTTAATCAGGGCTAAACCAAGAGGGGGTCTAAGGTCGAGTGGAATGGCAATATAAACACTATTAAATCTAGTGCAATAGTCCTAGACGGTTTCATGGGGTCCCCTTCTAAGGTTTTTGTATTCAGATAAAATCTGAATGGGGTCTTTCATTTTTTCCCACCTGTTCAAGAATTGTTGGTAGAGAGTTCTTAGGCTATCTATACTATTGGGTGTTAAGGCTCTAAACCAGGTTCTAACTTCTCCAGACAAACTTTGAACAAAAATTCTCATTTGAACATCAGCAATGTTTATCTCGTATATTTCAAAGTAATCAGTCATCTTCTTAGTGTGCTGCTGAGTAGTGTAGGTTCCAGTGCCATCAAAGGTGGTAATCTTACTCTGATAGTCTTGAGGCATTGCACCTAGGTTAGCAGGTAGCACCAGGGGAGCATATCTATTGGCCATGATTCTAGGTTGGGTAGTAGTATGAATGGGAGTTGGGGTACCAGGAGGTGTCTGGGTTGTGGAAGAAGAACTGGAGGTATTGGTAGGGTGTTGAGTGATGATTGATTGAGGGGGAAGTGAGGGAATGAAGGGAGAAGTGGAATGGATTTCAAAGAAATGAGGGAATAATCATGAACTAGCGGAAAGTGAGGTGGTTTCAGAAAATTCAGGTATGCTTTCAATGGTAAGGGATGACTGAGAAGAGTTCTGCAAATACTGATCAATTGACAAATTGGCTCGTTGGATTTCAAGTTCTCTAAGGAATTCTGGATCTTGGACTAGATCTAATAATTCACTTTCAGATGAGGTTCTAAACAGAAAGAGTTCGAACTGTTCATCAAAAGGAAGATCTTCTAGGGAAATCCGTTTAGCAGGACATGAATGTGATCTGAACAAAGGTCTGGGACTTACTGAGCTTTCTTGTCTTCTGATGATTCTAGGAATCAGGTTAGGATTCTCAAACACAGGGGGTGGGTTGGGATCAGGATTAGCTCTAGTGTAATGATTCCTTTCTGAAGCCAGATTTTAATTTTTTTTGAATTTTCTTATATGAACTTTCCAAAATAACTTCTAAATCCTCTAAGATGCTTTAAATCAAACTTTTCGATTTCTTAAAGGTTTATTTGAATTGAGGAATTGTTCATTCCCTAGTATGGTCGCCACTATGTTATCACTCAGATTTTCCTTAGAAGTTATGGGAAGAAGGAAAGGGGTCCAAGGTAACCACAAACTAATATTTTAAGTACAAAATCTAGCCAATTTGTACTCAGAGAGGGCTCTCTCTTTATAATTTAGCTTTGTTTTGGTGTGATATTAGGCTAGTTATTAATGTTCAAGGTTGTTTTGTTTGAGAGTGGTGGAATTCTGAAACAAATGGGCAAACTAGGCTTCAGGCCATTGGGCTATGGAGTCAATTAGGGATAATTCACTGGATTAAGTCAAATTGTTGAGGTATGAGTCCAACAGGCAGGATAACGAAGTAAAAACAAATTTAGGGCATGAATGGATGATATTTCTGTTCAAAACAAGAGGGAAATTAAGAATCCTCAAGTTAGGATTAGAAAGAAGAAAGGAAGATAGGTCAACCAGCATAAGGCAATTAAGAATCTTATACCAGGGACTTATTAAAGAAAACTACAGGGATAGAGGAACAATTAGGAATTCCTTTACCGAAATAGTTTAGAAGAAAATATGTCAATGGCATACTGTTGATAGCAGAGAGAAATGAAGCTAATTCTAATATACTTTGACTATTTTACCATTTATTTTTAAGATGCATGGAACATTAAAACATGTATAAAACACATAAATCACAAGGATAGAATACTTATTTGTTATTAGACTGCACATGAATCTGATGAAATGTCCTCAACTTTTATTCCTTTTCCAGCAAAAATCCAGACTTGAGTACAAAAGATTTCTTCGCTTGATAGTGTAGAGTTACATAAATGTTATAGAATCCACCCTCAACACTTTGGATGGAGAAGTATTTATACAAAAATTATATCCAATTATCAACTAAATGAGATTTATTATAGGAAATACAAATATCTTTTACAACAATATAGAGACAGATGGTCTAAAATATAGAGACAGATGGTAAACAGATTGTTGTTGTCCCTTGATTTATTGAAGGAGTTGGAGGCTTTTATACGGATTTGTTTCTTGTTGTTGCTTCAGTAAATCTGTGCTGGACTTTGATTTACTTTCTTTATATTGATACTCTTTCACCTGTTTCTGATACACTTTACCTGTCCACCAACATTTTTCCTTTTTACCAAACTTTACTGTGGTAAATATTTCTATTTACCTTGCTGTTACCATAGTAATTTAAAGGATGTCTTTCATGTTAGTCCACCATTCTTCCTTTGGTATATTCATCCTTGTCAATTTCTTGTAAATTTCATTAGCTTCAGTATATTTCACAATATTAGGTTGGATTGTGAATAAGTACTTTACTTCATGTTCAATGAAGAAGAGGTTCTCTAAACCATCGTAAAGCACTTTTCTAATGGGTAGTGCCCTTCCTCAGGATGAACTAGCTTGACTTTCAGCTTGCTGATGTAGTTTTGTTATAGACATTTTTGTGCCTTACAGCTATAAGCATGAAATGTCCATAATCCAAGGGATCCAAAGTCCCTAAGGATGTTGTTACAACTCCTAAAGGAACAAGGTCAACTAATGACAGCTTCTCCCAGAAGTTCTCCACCAAAAACCACTCAGAACTAGTCAAATCAGGATCAATTCAGAAGCTCCACTAGCTGCCTGCATTGCAAAGCACCCAAATACACTGGCTAGGTGCATTGCAACGCACTTGAATGCACTACCCAGGTGCGTTGAGTGGGAAATGACAAGTGGCAGAGTCATTCAACGAGGTGGAAAGACCATGGAAGCTTCCAGAATCTTCTCCAATGACACTTGCCTCACTGGATTCGACCAAGTGATGAGTAAGAGGCTCTCAGTCTCCAAGTGGAAGCAAGAACTGATAGAGAGAAGCCACAAGTCAAAACATAAGCTGACTCATCCTCTCTTCTTACACCTATATATGGATCCCTCATCCCAGAGATCCGGAGGCTGGAATTTTGTACTTTGCAGAGAATTGCTGTTGGTTTGAGATTGAGATTAGTACATTGGGTGATTTATGCTTTGTTGGAGGAGAGGAAGGGATTCCTTTGCTGGGAGGTAGATGCTGGATCGGGACTCACTTGGTTGTATCTCCTCTTGGACTTTCTTATTCTATCAATAAACTATTTGAGTTTCTCCTATATGTTGTGTATCAATGATGTTTTGTTATATTTGCATGTTTAGCTTAATCTGATCCTAAGCTTTTTATGAATGTATATCTATATCTTCGTGTAGTTTCTCTCTCTTGTGATCTTGCAGGAATTCGGTGAAGCTGGGCCGGTAAGGGAGCAGGGAGATGGGAGCTATTGAAGAGAGGAACGATTGGATCAACAAACTAGCGAAAGACATAGGTTAGTTACATCCTTTCTCCTCATTTACATTTCATAAAGAAGAATACTCAAGTAGTTTTCCTTCTTTGTTGCTAAGGCACTATCACACCTTAGAGTGGGATAGGGGCGTTCTGAATAGATACTTTTCCCAACAAAAAATTGGCGACTCCACTGGGGACTACTACGATGGATATTTTTCCTACAAAAATATCTATATGAAGATATAGATATACATTCATAAAAAGCTCAGGATCAGATTAAGCTAAACATGCAAATATAACAAAACATCATTGATACACAGCATATAGGAGAAACTCAAATAGTTTATTGATAGAATAAGAAAGTTCAAGAGGAGATACAACCAAGTGAGTCCCGATCCAGCATCTACCTCCCAGCAAAGGAATCCCTTCCTCTCCTCCAACAAAGCATAAATCACCCAATGTACTAATCTCAATCTCAAACCAACAACAATTGTCTGCAAAGTACAAAATTCCAGCCTCTAGATCTCTGGGATGAGGGATCCATATATAGATGTAAGTAGAGAGGATGAGTCAACTTATGTTTTGACTTGTGGCTTCTCTCTGTCAGTTCTTGCTTCCACTTGGAGATTGAGAGCCTCTTACTCATCACTTGGTCGAATCCAGTGAGGCAAGTGTCATTGGAGAAGATTCTGGAAGCTTCCATGGTCTTTCTACCTCGTTGAATGACTCTGCCACTTGTCATTTCCCGCTTAACGCACCTGGGTAGTGCATTCAAGTGCGTTGCAACGCACCTAGCCAGTGTATTTGGGTGCTTTGCAACGCAGGCAGCTAGTGGAGCTTCTGAATTGATCCTGATTTGACTAGTTCTGATTGGTTTTTGGTGGAGAACTTCTGGGAGAAGCTGTCATTGGTTGACCTTGTTCATTTAGGAGCTGTAACAACATCTTTAGGGACTTTGGATCCCTTGGATTATGGACATTTCATGCTTATAGCTGTAAGGCACAAAAATGTCTATAACAGTTGCCCCCTAAAGTATGAGGCCGTTTATCGGGTGAAATGCTTTATTAGGAGGGACCAAAGTTCTTTCAATGCTGCGAGGAGACCTGTAATAAGATACAATACAATACATTATTTTTCATACTGTTTTCATGATCTAGCTGAGGCGGGAATTCTCATGCTCAACTTTATAAATTCATTTTTATGTACATAGGACAGACAATTGTCTGATGGTAGACTGATGATTCTGATGAAATCATCATCCTTTTGGTAGGATGATTATCTGTTCTGTAGTGCTGTACATGTCAATGTCTTTATTTTTCCTGAATATATATCGCAGCCCGGATGGATGAAACTAGATCCGGGGTCTTCAATCTCGTCTGATCTTCACTCAAAGTACAAGTCGATCCATGTGAGAAATGTTTTGAAGTCGAACATGGAAAGACATCACTTGATTACCAGTCAATGATGTAAACTGTTAACAAGCGTGAGAGGAATCACCGATAATGATAATGACCCTCAAGGTATTGCAGTACAATTCACGTGGTGTGAATAAAGGACTTGGCATCGAACACCACGCAAACTCTTTCGGTCGAAGGTCATTGATGTATACCTGTCGCCGGAAGTGAGAAACTTGCCATTGAGGCATGCAAGCTTCAAAGTACTGAAGGGGGTGTTCCTAGATCAACTTCTTGGATAATGAGCTGATGTCGACAAGAAGCGATCCGTCAAAGGAGGGCCTTGATGTATCCCACATCAGTGACACAGAATGGAGCAAATGATTTTGATGGAGGTGAAAAAGATCTTATGATATATGGTTCAGGGTGGCGGTTATGAAAGAATGAAGTATAATGTATGGTAGTGGATGGGACACGGTTGACTTCTCTGGATGACTTCTCTTGAACATATCGGCGACACTTATATGATGGATTGGTAGCATTTACCCCAAAGGTGGATGGTATGGCGAGACCATGGCGATGTGACCGGTGAATGAAACAACCCAACCCGACTAAGGCATGGAGTGGAAGTGTCATGTTCAAGAGCGACTTGCTACCAATAAAGGTTCTTTGAGTTTCTTCCCAATTTTTCCCCAGTGGAGTCGCCAATTTGTTGTTGGGAAAAGTATCTATTCAGAATGCCCCTATCCCACTCTAAGGTGTGATAGTGCCTTAGCAACAAACAAGGAAAACTACTTGAGTATTCTTCTTCATGAAATGTAAATGAGGAGAAAGGATGTAACTAACCTGTGTCTTTCGCTAGTTTGTTGATCCAATCGTTCCTCTCTTCAATAGCTCCCAGCTCCCTGCTCCCTTACCGACCCAGCTTCACCCAACATTTGCATGAACACAAGAGTTTGATTAAAAGTCTTGATAGAATAAAGCACAAGGAAATTATAAATAAAAACAGTAAACAGTCATATGGTCAAAAGATTTTACCAATAGCGCCCCACTGCTCGCCATCCGGCAGTACTAAATCCGGATCACCCCGGAAGTCCATGCCAGCATATGGATACTCGGCATAAGCCATCTCCTGCTGATCGAACCACCTAAAGAAGGTATCAGAAAATGAAATATGAGACTGACCAGCATGCCTAGACATATGGTCAACCCATCTCTGCATACGTGGTTCAGTAGGAGGAGGTATGTCGAGTGCAATGTACTGCGGCTGCATCAGTGGTATCTTCTCCAAGGCAAAGGCGGTCAAATTAGAACTGAACCCAAAGTTCTTCAACCTCCCGTCCTTTATCTTGGTCAACTGACTCTTCATCACGAGAAGTACTGCATCACACCAGTTGAATATTTTCGGTTGAAGGCATTCCAAGGCATGCTGCATATAGGACATGTTGGCTACATGAAGAGATGCACTCCCGGCCATCCTACCAAAAGTGAACAGGATAGACCTGAGGGACCTGTCAGTGACGTCTCGGATGATGATCTTGCCGTCTTTACTCGGCTGAGATCCTTCCCTGCAATACTGGAGGACATAATCTCTCACAGAGTCACTCCCTCGGGCCGAACCTGACAAAGAAATGGGGGAACCCCGCCGCGACAAGCCAGTCAAGAAGTAAATGTCTACTGCGGTCAAGGAGATAGATTTGCCCCTAATCTGGAAAACTTGATTGATAGGATCCCAAGCATCGAGCAAATACTGCAGTAGGTTGATCTGCTGTCTCATGCTAGAGATGCGAAAGAACTTCAACAAACCATAGTTCCACAGCGCGTTCACTGTCACAGGATCATGTAGGGCAATCATGTCCTCTTCTTCATGTTCTTGTTCTCGCCATGTAAGGGTCATTTTTCTCCAATATCTCTGCAAAAACAAACAAGAGAGGAGATTAAATCCTAATTTTGATGAGAAACAGGGAAAAATTTCATTAAAAACTGTGCTACATCTTTCCTTTCTGCGCCCAACGCACCTACACATGTGTTATGGGTGCGTTGAATGTCAAGTCACCTTCATGATGACCCACAATCAGCGCAGGTTTCGATAGGCCTAGGGTGCGTTAATGGCAGAACGCACCCATCAAACCCTAGGGGATCAGAAAAGTAGGGACTGAAGCACAGAATGAAGAAAAGAAACCATGAAATGAAAGAGCTCAGGTTTAGCTCCTACCTGGTCCAGACGGCGCCGAGAATCGTCCATAGAATCTCCCGAAATCAGCTGATGAAAATCAAGGGGGAAGAGGCACCTCCAAAGCTCCAACAAACCAAGTTCAAATGAAATGGTAAAATGAGAGGTAAAAACACTTTTTAATTGCTTTTTACGTAGTTCAAAGTAAAATATTAAGCGTTTTAATTTCATTTTCAAGCAAATGTTGTCCATTTCTAACTAGTTTGATGAAGCAATTGAAAATACAGTACTATCTTTGAAAAGAAAAGCTATTTATCGTAAAAAATCAAAACAAGACCATGTTATCGAGCAGTTTTAGCACATAGTTCATGCTCGTTAAAAAATAAACATAAGATCGAGCAAGTGTTTCGACCCGCGTTTAAGCTCGTTAAAAAATGAACTATCCTCCGGTAAATAATCACCGTGAATGTAACATTATCAGCCATTAAAGCCTTGGTCGTGTTTGCACCGTCACCTCCACTTTTCCATTGGCCGATCATTCACCTCCATTTGATTGTTTACCCATTTTGAGGAACAACTGCGAAGAGTGATTTCACTAGCCATCCTTGTGACACTGCCGTGCTTGGAAAATTCCAACCCTTACCTGGAATCAGCTGCTACCCATTTTATCACTCGTTCCTCAAAATACGAGTCTTCTTTAAGCTCTTTTCATCTGACTCGTAAAATATGAAAAGATTGCCGAGTTTTGACCTTCCAGCTTGTTAAAGCAACCGGAAGAGCTATCCCAGGTGCCTCTTCCCCCTTGATTTTCATCAGCTGATTTCGGGAGATTCTGTGGATGATTCTCGGCACCGTCTGGACCAGGTAGGAGCTAAACCTGAGCTCTTTCATTTCATGGTTTCTTTTCTGCATTCTGTGCTTCAGTCCCTGCTTTTCTGAGCCCCTGGGGTTTGATGGGTGCGTTCTGCCATCAACGCACCCTAGGCCTATCAAAACCTGCGCTGATTGTGGGTCATCATGAAGGTGACTTGACATTCAACGCACCCATAACACATGTGTAGGTGCATTGGGCGCAGAAAGGAAAGATGTAGCACAGTTTTTAACGAAATTTTTCCCTGTTTCTCATCAAAATTAGGATTTAATCTCCTCTCTTGTTTGTTTTTGCAGAGATATTGGAGAAAAATGACCCTTACATGGTGAGAACGAGAACATGAAGAAGAGGACATGATTGCCCTACATGATCCTATGACAGTGAACGCGCTGCGGAACTGTGGTTTGTTGAAGTTCTTTCGCATCTCTAGCATGAGATAGCAGATCAACCTACTGCAGTATTTGCTCGATGCTTGGGATCCTATCAATCAAGTTTTCCAGATTAGGGGCAAATCTATCCCCTTGACTGTAGTAGACATTTACTTCTTGACTGGCTTGTCGCGGCGGGGTGCCCCCATTTCTTTGTCAGGTTCGGCCTGAGGGAGTGACTTTGTGAGAGATTATGTCTGCCAGTATTGCAGGGAAGGATCTCACCCGAGTAAAGATGGAAAGATCATCATCCGAGACGTCATTGACAGGTCCCTCAGGTCTATCCTGTTCACTTTTGGTAGGATGGCCGGGAGTGCATCTCTTCATGTAGCCAACAGGTCCTATATGCAGCATGCCTTGGAATGCCTTCAACCGAAAATATTCAAATGGTGTGATGCATTACTTCTCGTCATGAAGAGTCAGTTGACCAAGATAAAGGACGGGAGGTTGAAGAACTTTGGGTTCGGTTCTATTTTGACCGCCTTTGCCTTGGAGAAGATACCACTGATGCAGCCGCAGTACATTGCACTTGACATACCTCCTCCTACTGAACCACGTATGCAGAGATGGGTTGACCATATGTCTAGGCATGCTGGTCAGTCTCAGATTTCGTTTTCTGATACCTTCTTCAGGTGGTTCGATCGGCAGGAGATGGCTTATGCCGAGTATCCATATGCTGGCATGGACTTCCGGGGTGATCCGGATTTAGTACTGCTGGATGGCGAGCAGTGGGGCGCTATTGGTAAAATCTTTTGACCATATCACTGTTTATTGTTTTTATTTATAATGTCCTTGTGCTTTATTCTATCAAGACTTTTAATCAAACTCTTGTGTTCATGCAGATGTTGGTCCTGTTCGTCCAGTAGTCCGTCTGAGAGTGTCGGCCGCTGCCCCGGCAGGAGAGGCTGACGGGAGGGTTATTCTTCATGACCTTGATGTGGCCGAGACTCTCATAGCCGTGCAGGAGCAGGTTGAGAGCCTTACTCTCGGTATTTCGGATATGAGGATCGACGAGCTACCTTTGCAGTTACAACGGCATACTACTGGTGTGCCTAGACGATGGACTCATCTCTTACGCATGATCGCACAGGCTCTGACTTGCTATCACGAGCATCATTAGACTAGGGTGCCCCCTAGCATTTTGAGTTTTTGGGTCATGTGACCGATTTTGTCTTGGTTACAGAACATTATATGTAAACCATAAACAGCTATATATATTTTGATTTTCGGGTTTTATTCTGGTTGAGCTATATGATCCACATGTAAAACATTGATGATGTGTTTCTTTTATAAATGTCGCAAATGTCTATCTAACACATAGTTCATGCTCTTTAAAAAATAAACATAAGATTGAGCAAGTGTTTCGACCCACGTTTAATCTTGTTAAAAAATGAACTATCCTCCGGTAAATAATCACCGTGAATGTAACATTATCAGCCATTAAAGCCTTGGTCGTGTTTGCACCGTCACCTCCACTTTTCCATTGGCTGATCATTCACCTCCATTTGATTGTTTACCCATTTTGAGGAACAGCTGCAAAGAGTGATTTCACTAGCCATCCTTGTGACACTGCCGTGATTGGAAAATTCCAACCCTTACCTGGAATCAGCTGCTACCTGTTTTATCACTCGTTCCTCAAAAGACGAATCTTCTTTAAGCTCTTTTCATCTGACTCGTAAAATATGAAAAGATTGTCGAGTTTTGGCCTTCCAGCTCGTTAAAGCAACCAGAAGAGCTATCCCTCCTCTAGATTTTAATCTTTTTGGACCTGAGGGATTATTGCACAAAAAGATCGAGCGCTTGTTTTGTTCGGCTCGTTAAAACTATCGAAAATTCATCCCTTCTGTATTGTTTTATACTTTTTCGGACTTAAGGGATTAGATGACGAAAAAGGAATTTCGGAGTTAACTTTACGTACCTTTTCAGACTCTCTAAAAATGAAAAGGACCGAGTTATCTTTGTCGTTAGACTCGCTAAAAACATTAATAGCGACAAACTTGTCTTTAGACGAGAACGAGTTTCACTATCGCTAGGCTCGTTAAAACATAGCGATGGGTTTGCCTGAAGGGAAAATTATAGAACAAGCATATGTTATCCTCCTCAAGCTTGACAAAAATAAAGAGGTACTGGTCAGCAATGACTGGGGAAAAATTGGGAAGAAACTCAAAGAACCTTTATTGGTAGCAAGTCGCTCTTGAACATGACACTTCCACTCCATGCCTGAGTCGGGTTGGGTTGTTTCATTCACCGGTCACATCGCCATGGTCTCGCCATACCATCCACCTTTGGGGTAAATGCTACCAATCCATCATATAAGTGTTGCCAATATGTTCAAGAGAAGTCATCCAAAGAAGTCAACCGTGTCCCATCCACTACCATACATTATACTTCATTCTTTCATGACCGCCACCCTGAACCATATATCATCAGATCGTTTTCGCCTCCATCAAAATCATTTGCTCCGTTCCGTGTCACTGATGTGGGATACATCAAGGCCCTCCTTTGACAGATTGCTTCTTGTCGACATCAGCTCATTATCCAAGAAGTTGATCTAGGAACACCCCCTTCAGTACTTTGAAGCTTGCATGCCTCAATGGCAAGTTTCTCACTTCCGGTGATAGGTATACATCAATGACCTTCGACCGAAATATTTTGCGTGGTGTTCGACGCCAAGTCCTTTATTCACACCATGTGAATTGCACTGCAGTACCTTGAGGGTAATTATCATTATCGGTGATTCCTCTCGCGCTTGTTAATAGTTTACATCATTGACTGGTAATCAAGCGATGTCTTTCCATGTTCGACTTCAAAACATTTCTCACATGGATCGACTTGTACTTTGAGTGAAGATCAGACGAGATTGAAGACCCCGGATCTAGTTTCATCCATCCGGGCTGCGATATATATTCAGGAAAAATAAAGACATTGACATGTACAGCACTGCAGAACAGATAATCATCCTACTAAAAGGATGATGATTTCATCAGAATCATCAGTCTACCATCAGACGATTGTCTGTCCTATGTACATAAAAATGAATTTATAAAGTTGAGCATGGGAATGCCCGCCTCAGCTAGATCATGAAAACAATATGAAAAATAATGTATTGTATTGTATCTTATTACAGGTCTCCTCCCAGCATTGAAAGAACTTCAGACCCTCCTAATAAAGCATTTCACCCGATAAACGGCCTCATACTTTAGGGGGCAACTGTTATAGACATTTTTGTGCCTTACAGCTATAAGCATGAAATTTCCATAATCCAAGGGATCCAAAGTCCCTAAAGATGTTTTTATAGCTCCTAAAGGAACAAGGTCAACCAATGACAGCTTCTCCCAGAAGTTCTCCACCAAAAACCACTCAGAACTAGTCAAATCAGGATCAATTCAGAAGCTCCACTAGCTGCCTGCGTTGCAAAGCACCCAAATACACTGGCTAGGTGAGTTGCAACGCACTTGAATGCACTACCCAGGTGCGTTGAGCGGGAAATGACAAGTGGCAGAGTCATTCAACGAGGTGGAAAGACCATGGAAGCTTCTAGAATCTTCTCCAATGACACTTGCCTCACTGGATTCGACCAAGTGATGAGTAAGAGGCTCTCAGTCTCCAAGTGGAAGCAAGAACTGACAGAGAGAAGACACAAGTCAAAACATAAGCTGACTCATCCTCTCTGTTTACACCTATATATTGATCCCTCATCCCAGAGATCCGGAGGCTGGAATTTTGTACTTTGCAGAGAATTGCTGTTGGTTTGAGATTGAGATTAGTACATTGGGTGATTTATGCTTTGTTGGAGGAGAGGAAGGGATTCCTTTGCTGGGAGGTAGATGCTGGATCGGGACTCACTTGGTTGTATCTCCTCTTGGACTTTCTTATTCTATCAATAAACTATTTGAGTTTCTCCTATATGCTGTGTATCAATGATGTTTTGTTATATTTGCATGTTTAGCTTAATCTGATCCTAAGCTTTTTATGAATGTATATCTATATCTTCGTGTAGTTTCTCTCTCTTGTGATCTTGCAGGAATTCGGTGAAGTTGGGCCAGTAAGGGAGCAGGGAGCTGGGAGCTATTGAAGAGAGGAACGATTGGATCAACAAACTAGCGAAAGACATAGGTTAGTTACATCCTTTCTCCTCATTTACATTTCATAAAGAAGAATACTCAAGTAGTTTTCCTTCTTTGTTGCTAAGGCACTATCACACCTTAGAGTGGGATAGGGGCGTTCTGAATAGATACTTTTCCCAACAACAAGCTTGTTGATGTAGTCTATCTAAACCATTGGCCTATCATTGATGACTAAAGGGCTTGGGAGTCCTTTACTCCTTAAGATGTCAAACTTTCTCATGAACTCATCTATGTCTTCCTGCATACTTTGACATCTTCACTACAGGCCTTGCATTAAGTTCCTTTTTGTTAGAACTTTCTTCAGTTCGAGGATAGTTGCAGTCCTAACTGTTGCCTATTTTTACTGTTTAGAAAATTTATTAACTGGACTGCCTCTTCAGGCTTTCCACCCAGTTCTTCTCTGGTCTTCTGAATTGCCTCAAGAGAAAGCTTAACCAAATGAATTTGTTCAAAAATAATTTGAATGGATGACCGAATATCATTGATGGAATCAATGATATTGGTCCACAATATTTTCTCGATCTCTGTTAAAGGCCTGTCAAATGTCAGGTCCTTCTCTAATGCCTTGATTTGTTTAGCCATGCCTTTGTTTTTTCTTTTTTCCTCTACATAATTGATCTTTGAAAGATCATACTTTTGCTCAAAGGTAGTAAATTTTTCTTTTACCTTCTGTAGCTCTATTACTTGGAGTTTCATTTCTTCCATTAGCTTAATTAAGTCCTCTGTGCTCTGTGTTGATGTACCTGCCTATGTTGTACCTGTTGCTAAAGGAATTCTTGGTGCTAAAACAGTTGCCATAGTGGAAGGGACTGCTATGGAAACTATTGGCACCACAGTTTGAGGCTGGGAGGTTAATTCACTTTTCCTTGACTGCAACACCTTCTCTAATTCCTGCTCAGTTTCCTTTAATTTCTCATTTAACTTAAGGACCAAGTCCATAAGTTCCTCGTCATTCTTTTTCTCAATAACCTCAATAGTTTGAGGGTGTATGAGGGGTGGCAATTTCAGTTGTTTTCTAAGTGCAGCTATAGCTTTATTTTTCTTCTTGATTAAGCTTTTTGCTACCTTAACATCCTTTGGGTCATGACCCAACTCAAGTAATAATTCTTCCAATGATTTTATTCTATTATCTTTAGCTTGTGATGGGGCTTTTTCCAGCTGCAATTGAGCTGTAGTGTTGCTTAATGAATTTTGCAACCTATGAGCCATCATTGCTTTGCTGGTCAGTGTTGTGTAGACCATCTCCCCTGTTTCCTTATGAAGCTCAATCTATTCGATTGGGTGGATGTCCTTAGCTAAAACTTAAAAATCAGTTTTAAGATAATCAACCAAGGATTTTGACTGCTGCATTGTGGGCTTCAGGAAACTCATCTGCATTTTACCCTCTTTGATGTCAAAAGCTGACATCAGTCTGGTCTGGTTTGTGGGGGCCATTTTTAAGTATTGAGCATAGGCTTGGGCCTTTAGTTGCTCATTCTTTGTTTTCATCTGCTTTTATTTCCCCTTTACATCTATGATATTCTCTGAAGAAGACCTGAAAGATGATACTTCTGTGCTGGGTTGACTTTCCAGTTCCTGCCTGTGTGAACTAGAGGGTGTCCCACCTATTGGGAAAGTATGTAAGTTGTTAGTTGCTTCTTTCCTTATGCTCTCTGTAGTCTCTCCAATGAATTCTTCCTTTGAATAAGGATTCAACCTTTGCCTCTTAGCAAAGGGTTGATCTGTGTGTTCGCTAGAAGGGGTAGATAATTCTCTTTCTTTTTTCAAGTTTCTTTCCTCATTTAGAGGATTTTTTAGTACTGGAGGATCACCCATGTTTGTTTGAGCTGGTAGTGGCTGTGGTGGAGTCAATTCTTCCAATATTTTAGGTTGCTCTGATTCCTCTGGTTGTTCTGCCATTTCTAGTTGTTCTGATGTAGGGGCACTTGTTTCCTGAGTTTGCCTCTATGAAGGCTCTACTGTGGGAGCACTATGTTTCAGTGTTGGCCTTTGGGAAGACTCTATAGGTACCTGTACAAAGGAGTCCAAGTCAAGTCTTTTCTCCAAATCTTTCATCACATTTTCAACTTCCACCTCATCACTATCTTGTTCTATCAATGACCCTTCCCTCCATTCATTTAAATTGGCATATTGTTCTATTTCAGGAATTCTATGATGGAGGTAGGGTGACAACTTGTGTTTCATCCTTTCATAACAGATGAAACTGTGAGGATCATATGGCCAGATGAAACTCTTTTTCAACCTCATTCTCTCAGGGATTTCTTCTGCTTCTTGCCCTACTTTTTTGTTGTTGCACACAAATGGGCCTAAGTGGTCTTTGATCCTCAGCTGGGCTTTCTTTTTTGCTTTCATGAAGTGGATTTGATCAGAGTTGATTATTTGTCTGTAGTACTCCAGGGCAAATAATCTCATGGGGACATATTTGGGCAATTTGAATGGAGGCAGTTCACACCCATAAACTCTAATCTCAGTATGGTTCTTGTATAAGTACCAGTCACCTATCCTATACTACTTTGACAACTGAAGGATTATTTTGATGTCATCACTGATTCTAGGAGGGGGACATCCTATCAGCATGGTAGTTATAGGATGGACAGATTGATCAATGAAATCTATATATGAATAGGGGGAAGAGGGTGAGTAGTGAAAAATAGAGATCCAGAAAATGACTGACCTAGTGTTCCCTTTTGTATCAAGCTTATGCACAGAGAAGGGGAATTTGTTAGTTTGGTAGTAAAGGAAGAGGTGATACAGAACTGTGGAATATTTGAACACTCTCTCATTCTCTAACCTCATGAATTGGTCATGCATCTTGTCAGCTATGAACGCAGCATAGTCATATTTGGCAGTAGGAGGCTGATCAGGGGTGAAGATAGTCATGTAGGCAAAGGTTAGTTCATCTACATACTCATCAGTTGTAAAACCTAGAATGCAAGAAATCATGGAGATAATGTCCCTACCTAGGGCAGTAAAAGCACATGTCATGTAAGGAGGGGGGTCCTTTATTATGTATCTCTCTTCCATGAAGGTCTGACAGACTCGAGTGATCTCTGAGCTGGATAGTTTTGAGGATTTCTCAAGTAAATCAGCAATGGATAGGGGGGCAAGGTCTTGGCTAGGCTATAGTTGCAACATGTTATTAATAGATTCTACTGTAATGGTGAAAAGGATTTTGTAGTTCGGGGACATCAAAACTCTCAGATTGGGATTATAGTTCGCATGGAATTGATGGAAAATATCTGGGAAGATATGGACAGTGGGAAATTGGTATTTAGGGAGGTTTGATTCCCAAAGACCAATTTTATCGGCATTATTTAGATAATTGTCCCGGTATTTGCAGTATAGCTTAAGGGGGAAGTCACTAAATGTAAGGTCTTTAATTTGGAAATCCTTATCAGCTAAGGGAAGGTGGTCCAAATCTTTATGGGGAGCATTTACTGGAGCGATGTTTAGGGCAACTAGGGTTTCCATCCCTGGTTCTTGTGTTTTCAGGGAGAAAGTTGGGGGTTTCCAAGGTTTTTCAGGTAAATTGGATACTTGGGATAGTCTCAAAGTCAAGGAACAGTTCAATTGCACCAATTTGCTTAAATTAAGAGCAATTAAATGGAGGTTTTAGTTTGAAACAGGGATTTTGAGACTGGAATGTGGTAAATACCTTTTTCAGATGGTCGAAGGGACAATTGGCTATGGTGACGGCTCTGCGGGTGCGCACAGTAGACTAGAGTAGTTTTGGAGTTCAGCAACTATTGGAGGTTGATGGTTAAAAGCCAATTTCTGGACTAGGATGTACTTTGTGCGTGCATGGGAGGCAGAGGTCATTTTCTCAGATAAAAATGGAAAACAATGAACATTTTTGTTTTTATGCATAAGTCAATATTTTGGCGGGTTAACGACAATGACAGTTGGTATCAATTGAATGACGAGACATTTTATCATTTATGGGAGGCGGTAAGTGGGTTTCATCGCACTGCTTCTGGGAGGCGAGTGGTTTTGGAGGAGGGTTGTGCGATTCCATTGATCAATTGACATGTTGCATCGGCGAGTTTTGGAAAACCGCCCATATCACGTGCTTAACGTTCAACCGAAGGGCCCGTGCAATATGAGCGATGGCCGTCGGATCTGGGAGATCTGATTGGATGGTGGATAGCATTGGAAAGTGGCGAGGAGTTAAATGGAGGGGCCCGACCATAATTAAATGCCTTAATTATATCGGGGGTGATGTGATTGGATGATAAGTTATTAATTAATTTGGATGATTAATTAATCCTTTGTTAGGTTGGAGGGGGGTTTGGCTCTTAATTAATCGCGGTTCGATTAATTAATCCCATTTATCAAACTTTATTATGGTTATTTTGCAAACCAATGGGGCGGGATACATATTTTTGGGATTTTTAATAGTAATACGAGAAAGGGGTGATTTATTTTCTTAGGAGTTAAATAATAATAAAAGTTAAAGTTAATATGACCTTGTAGGATATGAAATGTGCTAAGTTAAATGTTTCTAAAAGCATTTTCATCATACAACATTCATGACTTAGGCTAATAGAACATGAGGGTTTTTATATAGAGAATGTTTTAATTTTCCTAAGTAAAATAGGGATTTTAATTAGGAAAAACATTATGAAGGGGATGAATGAATTTATGAAGGGGAAATATTGATGAAGGGGACTTAAGTACTTTAGGCATTTCATATTATTGGGCCGAGGGTCTGGTCCCTCCAAAAGTCAGAGAAATTCTCTGAGCCCCTCTAACTTGTTGTAGGTGCCTTTAATAGCTAGGGGAAATTAGTAAAAAATTAGGGGAAAATAAGTGAGGAATTTAATTAATTTGACTTTGAATTCTTGATATGATGTCTTTACTGTGCTCCATGCTTTGTCTAAGTGATGAAAGCAAAAAGATTAAAACATTAAATTTAATCATCATCACACCTTTGTCCTGCAACTAATCATCTACTTACCCTACCTACTTAACCTAGCATTTTTACTTCTTTATTAGGGTGCACTTAAACTGGCAAACCCTTATCACACTTTCTTTTCTTTTACATATAGATATCTATCTAAGTCTACACTTATTACGTCCAAGGACTCAAATTAAACTGTTGAGCTCCTTTTATTCACTCTACCTATCTACTTATCTACCAAGATTAAACAGTTTGGTCAAATTTTTATTCTCTATCTCTATAAACATGAAATTGAAAGCATGGAATAACCAAGTTTAAACTATTTGGCTACCATGGATTGTGGCATAGGTGACAAGATGCACACAACCTTTATTACACAAAAGTAAAGCAGTGCCATTTGGACTTGCACACTTTCATGGTCTTTTCTTTTTGTTGGTATTCATTTTCTTTCATTTTTTGACCTTTTCCTTATTCCTTTTGCCCTTTGATTTTTCTTTTAGGGCATACCCTCTTTACATTTTTTAATTTTTTGTTTTTCACAAATATGGAAAACATTTGCAACAAGAAAAGTTATGAACATATTTTAGAGTTAAACCAAGTCAATCATGATATATGACACCTATTGGTATAGGGGCATAACAAGTATGACACAAAATCATCCATGATGATAATGAGAATCCCGCCAACATGGCATAAAAGGGATCTCAATGCAAACATGCATGGCGACACATGAGTATCCCATCAACATAATGACAAAGGGATCTCAAACAAAACATGACGAATCATGATAACAAGTACATCACATAGATGATTCCGCATCACATCAAGAAGGAATCATGAAGCAAGTATGAAAACAAGATCCCACATCAAACATCAAACAGGGATCTGTGCAGCACAATGCATAGCAAAAGATGTACATGAACACACTACGTATACCTCACATCCAGGGTCCATATGAAGGAAAGGATGTCAAACTACTGAAGCTGACCGTCCCATTAATTTTGTGGCGTCGGATCTCATGGAATGACTGCTCACACGTCAAATGTTGACACCTACACTCCACTTGTAAAAGTGGCCGAAAAAATGAAATGAGAAAATGGAAAATCTGAACACACCATCAGATTTGTGGCGTCGAATAGTGCAAAATTGACTATCAAGAATTCTGAGAAAATGGAAATCTAGGGCTCAAAGAATCTTTTAGATTCCCCCTAGATTCCACAAAGATTCCCTCCTCTGGGTCCTCTACAAATCAGTTGCTCAGATCAGGAAACTGGTTGTGCCATTGGGTTCATGTCGCTGAGAGGTGCATGTTCAACATAAAATTTGTCCAATTTGGACACTGCAAAAATTTCACCCTCCTGAGAATTTCGCTCATTCATGGTTCTCCCTACAAATAAATTAATTGAAAAAATATCGCCTCGATTTCCATGCCCACTAATGTTCCTCCATGCTTGGGCGCACTGAGAAATGACAAGTTTATATAAGTTTTTGGGTGGATTAACCAAGGAATTTGTTTAGGTGGATTGGTATAAGTTTCAAATAATAAGGAGGAGGTCGGGTGGTCAAACCCCGATCCCTCTATTTTAATAGGCCATCTATTTTATGTTTAAACTGAATTAAAAAAAATTTGGGTTTGGGTCTGCATTGGGTGGCCCACCCCTTAACCCTTCGTAACTCCTTGGAAATGCCGCGTTGTTTTTTTTTATGGCACGAAGGTTGGTTTGTACATGGTATATGGGCGCATTTATTGTTTTGGGTTCATGGTGTACGCACCATATATGGGGCCGCCCGGTGGGGGCCAGCCCATGTGGGCTGGGCAGGTTCAATCCCCGCCGACCTCAATTAAATATGGCATGTGGTTATGTATGGTGCGGTGTGGGGTGGTGGGGGTGGTGGCCCACCACCTCTTTTATAATATTTTTTTGTTTTTTGTTTTTATATATAAGAATGTGCTTTTGAAAATTCTCGAACTTTGACTGAAGGAGTCTTTTTAACAAGGCGACAATTTCACCTGGAATCTGACCGAAGTTGGCTAGATTCCGTCCGCCGGAAAAATTCTAAATTGTGTCTCCATTAACCCTGCCGAGTTAGTAAAAGTCAACCAAAACTTTGACTACCTCTATCTTTCTCATCCAGACTTAGATTGACGAACCGTTTGCACCGCTATGATCAAAATGATGAGATCTATGCTCTAGTCATAGTTCAAAAGCATTCAGATCAATTTGATTTTTGAGCTTTCATAAGCCCTCTTTGTCCTGTGTGTGTCTCTGAAGCCACCTGGATCACATTGCCAAGGAGATCATCTTGACCCAATTATGTATGAGTTGGCTAGGGATCCATTATTGTAGAATTTTCATAACTTCTCAAGCCCCTAGGTGTATAGATACATTCTCCTTAAGGATAGAATGAGCCTATATAATCTCACCAAGAGGAAAGGGGGCTATATTGAGTATCCATATTATAGTGTAGGAGCTCTGCTGCATTGGGAGAAGGAAGCCATGTTTCAAGTTGGAGGCGAGGAGCTCATTTCTTGGGTATATTATCTTGTGTATTTACCATTGTTGATTAATGAAATTTTATGATGTAACAACCCCTGGTTAATTTCCCATGTAAAAGTATATAAGACCAAGCTCATGGGACGCATATTCCAAGATGAATGGTGGGGAAAACATCCTAGTGGGTGTCACTTTTGCTTTATTAATGGCTATGGAAATTGGTAAATGAAAAGTGGCAATAATTGACATTTAATTATGAAAATAAAGGAAAAAAGGATAAAAGGAAGGTGAAGAGACAAATATTTCATGCAAGGGAAATTAGAGGAAAAATGAAGGAAAATGAAGAAAATAGATGCCTCAATGATAAAAAGGCTTACGAGGACTAGTTCATATCTTTTTTCAGTTCAGTTTTGGAGTTATCTTCTATACTCTTATTTTATCATACTCTTGCACACTTAGAGCATTCTTGGAGCATGCTTGGAGCCCTCTAGCATTCACTTGAATTTGGAGAAATAAGGAAAAGGATAAAAGGAAAGCACAAGGGAAAAAGTGCATCAGCGACTACAAATGGATTGATTTGCAGGTAACAAGTTTCATGTGTGATTTCCTTGCTGATTTATGGATGCATGCTATATGCATATGTTTTTTTGGTTATGAGTTGTCATTGGCATGGAGATTGCCTAGATTGACAATGGTTTTAGGCTTGCCTTTCCATTTCCTAGATAGCCATGGTGTTGTGGGATTTTCCATTTAATTGTTTTATGATTGGTGCTCATAATCCCTTATGAATGTTGGTTGGAACAAACACTGTTGAAGCCTTGAAACATATTGGTTTGAGTTACTAGTCTTGGAGCCTACGTTGGGACAAACGCTCTGGAGCCCTTGGTGGGTTGAGTTACTATTCAATGGAATCAGGTTTGACAAATTCTCTAGAGCACTGGAAGGTTGTGGGTTGAGCTAATAGTTCATGGAGCTCTGGACAACTTAGTTAGAGACCGATCTATTTGATTTTTGTGATGTCTGACCGTAGAGGTGGAAGCACTATGGTTGAGGGTTGAGGTGGTGTGGCCTATGGAAGCCCTGGTTTGTTTTTGTATTGGTTTATGTATTGGCCGGGTGGTACATTGAAGTGTTGGGATGTGGTCCCCTAGGTTAAGTTTTCTTAAAATATTGTAAGTCTCAACATTTTGAGGAGCAAAGCGTGAGTAGCTATTGGCTTGTTGAGGCCTGACCTAGGTACGGAGGTGATTTAGCCAAACAAATCCTGGTACTACTGGCCCTTTCGGCAATAGTCCATGGAGCGCGGACTAAGGTATCACCCAAAGTAGTATGGGAGGGTGCTAGAACCAGGCTTTTGCACCCTAAAGATGTTTGATGATTTTCGGTGGTCCGCGGTTTGACCCTGTGCACACGTCGCTACACACACTTATTAGTACCTCACAGCCTGAGATGCTTCCTTCATGCAACCCTACTCGGGGCTTGATTCACGTTGTTACCCAATCCCTTACTATTAGCCCGATATTAGCTGATCACATAGCTTATATGCTTGTGTTTAGTTATGCTTAATAGTGTTTTATTCATTCAAGTGCACACAATAAATAAAACAGTATAATTGCAAAAGATATCAACCACATAATAACTCAAAATAAATACACAAGATTTGGAATCAAACTTCTCTTTATTATTCTTCTTCCTTAGTTATAGACTCGAGTCTACCCTGCGCACTCAGCTATAGGTGTCTGTGCACTCAGCTGTGGACTCTACTAGGCCTCTGTGCACTCAAGTTTAGAGCCTCTTCCTACTACTACGACCCAAGATGCTTAAACTCTTCTTCTATGCTTTTCTATCTCATTCTATCCATTAGATTCTATCTTTTCCTAATTGATTCTCCTTTACAACTTAGAGCGAGGCTCTATTTATACAATCCCATGGTCCGCGGACCATGGGTAAGCCGACACTACATTCAAAACTTAGGGTGGACGACCCTATGACTCTAACATACAATTTCTGCTCTGCACCTGCAATTCGCAGAGTCTTTACAACAATGTTACTCAAAACTTGGGCTTTGCGCCCCAAAACATGCTACGGGGGGATTCCATGCCCAACAAGCCCCCAACACAAACGTCATGAATCATCCTTGACTCACTTTGTTGATGTGACGATCTTGGCGTGGAGTCCCTCCAACTGGTCCTAAACGGCCTAAATGTCGGCAGTGCACTGAGCTGCTTCTTGTTGTACCTGCTGCATTTGTTCTTCTGATACCTCTGTTTCCAGTGTGCTGCGCTGCATTTTTGCATTCGTCCCTTGAGTCTCTGTGAGCCTCCCTTCAATAGCTACCATGATTGTGAAAGCTTCGTCGATCCATGGATGGACGCGTGCTTTGAGAATGACTTCCTTATGGCGTGCTGCATCCACCTGGTCTTTTAACGCCTTGGCTTGCTGCATCCTTGCAAGACGCTGAGTGAGGACTACTGTCTGCGCAATCCCTTTGATGCTATCGCACTGCTACTGAAGTTCACATGCCTCTGTCTCCAGATGCTGGATATTGGGATCCTCTTGCAAAGTCGTGAGGACCTCCAATGCCTATTCCAACATATTTGTACAGTCACGCACTGCACCTCCAATATCTTCCAACCCTACTGTAATAGCATTGGCACGCTGTTCGCTGATCTCTGGGTGAGTGGAAGGTTGTGCCTTTAGCGGTAGCTTGGCAATCTGGAGATTCAACTCCAGCTGCACTCTTGTTATTTCATCGCGCTGCAAGCTAAGCTTTTCTATATTAATCTTTTGCTCACTCAGAACCTAGATTTCCAGCTCTCTTTGGCATGTAGTTTAGCTATTATCCCATCTTGCAGCTGATAAAGTGTGTCACGGGAAAGGGTAACCAAGTTAAGGCCAATGCCTTTCATTGTATTAAGCATTGCTCAATCCATTGTGTTCTCTGAGACTAGTGCTCCCTCTGGCAAGGTTATCGTATTGGCTATCTTCACGCGGAGCATTTGTTCGGCTGCTGATGTGCCTGCTGTGATGTGGGTAGACAGGGTTCTTTCCTGTGGGGGCCACACCTGTAACTCTTGTAGCTGCACCTTGAGGGCCCCCAACAAATTCTGGTGCTCTATCATAAACTCTTGAAGTGCTTCACTTATGACATCACGGACTGTCTCACTGATGTCATGGAGGTCACCATCAGTTAAGGTGATTGGGTCAATGGCCAGCTTCGAGGCCTTGACCTTCTTTCTTGGACCCGACCTCTCGGCGATGTGCGATTGTTTGAGTTGTGTGGGCGTGATTCTTGGGTCCGCACTCCCTCCTAATGTTTTTGTTTCCTCTGCCTCGTATCCTGAGGACATCGGTTGGCCCTCGTCTGCATATGTTGTCTGCATTGTTGTTGCTGCTTCTACGACCTTCTTCTATTCCATGGCTGCATGTGCCACTTCATGAGCTACCCTAACCTTGGCTGCCATTTTTCATTGCGCCTTTTCTCGACCAATTGGGTGATGCGCAGCTTGGCATCATCCTTTCATTTTTGTGCTACAGTCTTCTCCAACTCCTCGAAATCTAAGGCGCACCAATTGGGAGACCATGTCTCTAACACCGTAAAGATCGTGTCGTCAATGGCTATGAATGGGAGCTTTGTCCACTATTTCACTAGATCCTTTCATGCTCTGATGTAGATATTATGCATGTCCACTTTGAAATATGCAAAATTATGCAGACTGTTGTTCATCATGGGGGATAGGCGCAACCTCTTATTAATCCACATTCGGATGCTCACCTCCATGAGCACCCAAAAAATCTTGGTATCATGAATCTGCTTTGCATCTTTGGTGGCCCAGAGCAAAGCGTACTTCACGGCCTCAGGTAAGTCTCGGTCAATGTTCAGGAACTGACTATCCTCCGACAGTTCCCCCACTACCAACAATATGGATAAGAGCAACCACGCAGAGTGGAAGGTCTTACCCTGCTCCTGGGCCTCGCGACAGTTGATCAAGAACTCATAGAGGAATTTGGCCTAATTGAACTGGACCCCCTCCACACACTGTTCAACCAACGCAACCACCGGCACTGGTACCTCATCGACGCAGCATTTTCTCATCACCTTACTGGCCAGGAGTTGGGTGGCTATGCACACCCCTTTATCTTTGATACTGGTGATAGCGTAACCCCTCTTTTTCTTCTCGATATTATATTTTTTCTTCATGGCCTCTGCAAGAGCCAAGTCACTACTTTTTCTTGATATCACCGCGAGGTCCTGTCCCTTACAAGGAAGGCGAGAAATTTGGTGGATGAGATTTGTCGTGATGGCAATAGGCTCCTCCAGCCATAAGTAATGTTGGCTTCTAGGGGCCTGACCAAGGTTTAGAGGTGATTTAGCCAAACAAATCCTAGTACTACTGGCCCTTTCGGAAACAGTCCTCGGAGCATGGACTGAGGTCTCACCCGAAGTAGTATGTGAGGGTGCTAGAACCAGGTTTCTGCACCCTAGGGATGTTTTATGAGCTTTGTCGGTTCGCGGTTTGACCCTACGCGCACGTCACTACACACATCTATTACTCCTTTGCAATCTGTGATGCTGCCTTCGCATAGCCCTACTCAGGGCATGATCCGTATTATTACCCAAGTTCCTTACTATTAACTTGTTATTATCTGGTTACTTAGCTTATTTGTGTAAGTCTAGTGATAATTAACAGTATATCCAGCATTCATATAAGTGTGCGTGATAAACAAAACAGTATAAATCTATAGAATGCAATATACAAGCAGATGCATAGAAATTGGAATCAAGTTCTCTTTATTATTCTTCGTCTAGGGTTACAGACTCAAAACTGCCCTACGCACTCATTTCAGGGGTCCGTGCACTCAGCTGCGGACTCTACTAGGCCTCTGCGCACTCAGCTGCAGAGTCTCTTCCTACTACTACGACCCAATACACAGACTCTTACTCTATACTCGAACCATTCGTATCCATCTATCTCCTTCTTCCTTATCTTTACAACTTAGAGCCTCGCTCTATTTATACAATCCCATGGTCGCGGACCATGGGTAGGCTGACATGTCATTACATTACATTACAAAACTTATGGCAGACAACCCTATGACTCAAACTATACTTCACGCTCTGCACCTACAAGTCGCGATGTTTTATAATACATTTGACCAAAACTTGGGCTTTGATCCCCAAAACATGCTGTGGGGGGGATTCGATGCCCAACAGGCCCCCAATAAAAACATTGTGACTCATCCCAGAGTCACTCAGTTGGTGCGGCAATCTTGGCGCGGAGTCCCTCCAACTGGTCCCGCGTTGCTCGAATGTCAGCAGCGCACTGAGCTACTACCTACTGTACGTACTGCATTCTTGCGTCTGAATCATTTGTGTCTAAATTGTGTCCTTACCATGGTAGTGACATCTGTTGTGTGTGTTTATTGTCCTGCGCCTGTAGGTTTTAACCCCGTATAGAAATTACCTGCATACGAATTCTAAAACAAAGAAAATAAACAATGTGATAGAATAACACATAAAACACATATACACAGAGATTTTCTCGTGGATCCCAAAACCAAGACTACCAGATTGATTTTTCTTTATTTTCCTTTCAATGTTACAATACATATTTATACATGCCGAAGCATCCAATACCATGGACTAAAACCCATTGCGTCCAAAACCATGTGTGAAAAATCATGTACAAAACCATAGGTAGGTCCGCCCAACCTAATATAGGGTCAAAAAGCAAAATTTTCCGGCTGCACCCCTCAAACCCCCTATACCTGACCCCCTTCTAACCCCCAGTTAACTACGTGGGCTAGTTGTGGAAAGAATATACCACAACCCAACATTCTCCCACTTGTTGTTTTCTTTCCACAGGGGACCATAAGAGAGCTTAGTCATTTATCCAGCCCTACAATGCCCATTGTTTCTCTACACCGAGAGAACTTCTCAAAGCTCACAGATTTTGTCAATGCATCTGTAGTATTCTTCAAAGTGTCCACCTTTACCAACAACACCTTTTTGTCTTCTATCATATCTCTCTCAAAGTGATACTGAACATTAATGTGCTTTGTCTTTGAATGATATGCAGGGTTCTTTGCCAAGAAAATTGCACTTTCGCTGTCACAGTCTATCCTTATAGCTCCCCATACTAACCCCATACTTGAACACAATCTCTGCAACCAAACTACTTCATTGGTTGCATGAGTGGCTACCATGTATTCTGCCTCTATAGTTGATAGTGCCACTACATATTGTTTCTTACTCATCCAACTGACTGCACTTCCAAATAGGTTAAACACATACCCACTTGTAAATCTTCTCTGATCCAGAGCTCTAGCCCAGTCTACATCAACAAAGCCATGAATATCCAACACTTTGTCCAATCTTGGTCTTCCTTGGTAGCACAAACCATAACCACTAGTGCCATGCAAATACCTGAAAACCCTCTTCACTACTGTCCAGTGCTCCTTCCCTAGTTTTGACATAAACCTACTTAATACTTCCACTGCATGTGTAATGTCTGGTCTAGTACAGACCATCGCATACATCAGGCTATTGTTTGCACTTGCATATGGAACACGGGACATGTCTTCTTCCTCTTCTTGTGTGTTGGGACACTGTTTAGAAGATAACTTTACACCTACAGGAATAGAAACCTTCACCGGTTTACTATCCTTCATAAATAAACTCTGCAGTATTGTCTCGACATACTTCCTCTAGTTTAACCAGAACTTCCTCTTTGCTCGGTCTCTTTTAATTTCCATGCCCAAAATATAGTTTGCAACACCAAGATCTTTCATGTCAAATTTGGAGGACAATTGGGTCTTCAAATCCTGAATAATTTCTTTCTCATTTCCAACCAGCAACATATCATCCACATACAAGACCAGATAAATGACACAATCACCAATTAATTTAAAATACACATAGTGATCTGCTTTGCTTCTGGTGAAGCCAAGTCCCCGTATAAATGTATCAAATTTCTGATACCACATCCTTGGTGACTGTTTTAACCCATACATAGACTTCTTTAACTTGCATACCAGTTCTTTCTTACCCTTCACCGCAAAACCTTCAGGTTGCTTCATGTAGATCTCCTCTTCTAGATCCCTATGAAGAAATGTTGTCTTCACATCCATCTGTTCTGCCTCAAAATCAAAAGCAGTAGCAATAGATAAAAGTAATCTAATAGAATCTACCTTGGCAACAAGAGAAAAAATATCACCAAAATCAATTCCCAGCACCTGGGAATAACCTTTTTCTACCAACCAAGCTTTGTATTTCTCCACGTTTTCTTCTAATTTGTCTTCTTCTTGAACACCATTTGCTGCCAATGGGTTTCCTTCTAGCCGGAAACTCCACTAGATCCCAAGCCTCATTTTTGTGCAAAGATGCCATTTTATCAACCATGGCCTCTTTCCAGAGTTTTCCATCCTCTGAATCTACTGCTTCCTTCATAGTTTTGGGATCATCATCAATAATAGATAAAGCAAAATTTGAACAAAAAGTAGATGGACTATACCTTTCTGCCTGCCTTCTTTCTCGAACTGATCTTCTCACACCCGGAGTTTGTGGCTCTTCATCTTCTGATTCCTCCTCTGTTGTAGATTCGGATTCTTCCTCCTTTAGCTCAAACTCTATCTTCTCAGGTTCCTTTGGTTTGAATTCATGTTTAATAACATCTTTCACCTCTCTGAACACCACATCTCGGCTGTACACAACCTTCCTTATTACTAGGTTCCAAAGCTTATAACCCTTTAAACCATCCTTATACCCAATAAAGATGCACTTTCCAGATTTGCTATCCAACTTAGTTCGTTTGTCCTTTGGAACATGTACATATGCATCACATCCAAATACCCTCAGATGTGAAAGACAAGGTTTCTTACGAGTCCATACCTCTTGTGGAGTCTTATCTTACAATGCTGATGAAGGTGATCTGTTGAACAGGTAACATGCAGTCTCCACTTCCTCTGCCTAGAATTCTTGTCCTAACCCGGCACCACTGAGCATGCTTCTTGCCCTTTCCATCAATGTCTTGTTCATTCTGCCTGCAACTCCATGTTGTTGAGGTGTATATGGAGTAGTCTTCTGCCGTACTATACCACACTTCTTACAGAATTCTTCAAATTCCTTATTGCAAAACTCTCCACCATTCTCTATCCTCAGCACCTTTATCTTTTTCTCTATTTGGTTTTCCACCAGAGCCTTAAATTCTTTAAACCTGTCAAAGACTTCAGATTTCTTCTTAAGGAAATATATCCATGTATTCCTTGAGAAGTCATCTATAAATCATACATAGTACACATACTTACCTAGTGATGGAACTTTCATAGGTCCAAACACATCACTGTGCACAAGCTCTAATATCTGTTTTGCCCTCTTACCACCACAGGGGAAACCCACCTGATTCTGTTTCCCATACACACAATTTTCACAGAAATCAAAATCTAGAGAGCTATTACTCATACCTTCTACCATACCTTTACCATGAAGTATTCAAAGGCCCTTCTCTCCAATATGTGCAAGTCTTTGATGCCACAACATGGTCTTCTCTCCAGTGACCACTAGATTTTCTGCTCCACTTTTAGGAGCCATGGAAATGTTGCACCCATCAATAATAGTGCTACTTTGCAGCTTGTACAGAGTTCCAATCTGAACTCCCCTTAGCAATACCAGTTCTCCTAGAACCATCTTGCAGGTATCCTTCTCAAACACCGTTTTTACACTTGCATCATCTAGCTTGCTTACAGAAATCAGATTTCTGGCCAATGCAGGAATATGCAGAACACCCAGAAGTTTTCTAACCCTTCCACCTTGCAACTTCAACTTTACTTTTCCATGACCAACGAATTTGGCCTTCCTATCATCCCCTAAGAAGAAATCACCACCATCGTATTTCTCATACTCGCAGAACCACTCTCTATGGGGAGTGAAGTGAAAGGATACACCTGAGTTAATGAACCATGCCTCATGATCTACACGTGTACTTAAAGAAGCCAAGTACACATCCCCACCTTCATTGGAGGTGGTTTTTGCCTTTGTAGAAGGAGCATCATCAGATCCCTTTCCTTTGTCAGGAGTTTTAGATTTATAGTCCCTTTTGTAGTGCCCTTCCTTTCCGCATTTCCAGCAAACCACCTTAAAGGTTTTCCTGGAGATTTAGATCTCCCACTCGATGACTTATTTTTATTTCTGTTATGGGACCTTCCTCATATAGACAGCGCATTACCATTTTGGCTCTCCATATTTTTACGTCTCATCTCCTCCATTAGCAAGGATGAGACTATTTCATCAAATTGTAAGGAAGTTGCATTGCTACCTATTGCAATAATCAAACTATCCCACAAATTTGGTAGAGAACACAACAAACTGATGCACTTATCTTCATATGAAATTTTAATATAAATAGATAATAACTGACTTATCACAGTATTAAATGCATTCAGATGCTCTGTCATTGAGTCTCCATCTTTCATCCTCAGGTTATACAACTTTTTCCATAGGAACAGTTTATTCACCAGAGAGTTAGATTGGTACAAAGTCCCCAACTTGTCCCACAAAGCCTTAGCCATAGCTTCCCCTGATACATTTAGAAATACTAAATCTGAGATACACAATCATATTGTGCTCTTTGCCTTCCGATCTAACTTCTTCCATTCTTCATCAGACACTTCCATTGGTTTAGTACCCGGATCTAATGCGATCCACTGATCTTTATCCACCAACAGATCCTCCATCTTGAGTTTCCACAACTCAAAACTATGACCATTAAATTTCTCGATCTCTATCTTTCCACTGCTCGCCATCTTCTTTTACCAATAGAATCGATCTCGCAGATCTCCCATTGAATAGGGTCTTCCACAGGCCCGAGGAAAACCCCTCAACAACAAAGGCATCCCCTTGAAGCCAAAATAACTCTAATACCAAATGTAGGTTTTAACCCCATACAGAAATTACTTGCATACGAATTCTAAAACAAAGAAAATAAATAATGCGAGAGAATAACACATAAAACACATATACACAGAGATTTTCCCCTAGATCCCAAAACCGGAACTACCAGATTGATTTTTCTTTATTTTCATTTCAATGTTACAATACATATTTATACATGCAGAAGCATCCAATACCATGGATCAAAAACCATCGTGTTCAAAACCATGGACCAAAAACCATCACGTCCAAAACCATGTGCGAAAAATCATGCACAAAACCATAGGTAGGTCCGCCCAACCTAATATAGGATCCAAAAGCAAAATTTTTTGGGGCACTACCCCAGACCCTATAGAGTGGGGTTACCTGCACCCTTCAAACTCCCTATACCTGCCCCCCTTCTAACCCCTTGGTTAACTACATGGGCTAGTCATGGAAAGAGTATAACACAACCCAACAGAGCCCTGGTCTGGCTCCTCGGGTTGCGAAGACTATGCTTCGGCTGGCTAGTTAGATAGCCAACCCACCCATGTAGGGCTTCAAGCGACTGCCATTTACTTTTCCTAGGAAGGATTCTCCATTTAATTTGACTAGCTGGACTGCACCTCCATCCGTGACCTCCTTAACCATGTACAGTCCCAACTAGTGCATTCTGAATTTTCCTGGAAATTTTTCAAACTTACTGTCATACAGCAACACTAAGTCATTTACCTTGAAAGTGCGCAACTTGATATGGCAGACATGCCAGGTCTTTTCACGCTAGTTTTGTACCTGCTGATGAAATCCGGCCAGAAACTGTTCTTCCTCAAGTTCTTCTAATTGCGCGAGCCTTTCTTCCAAAGCTTCGCGGTCCATCATGCCTATGAGCACTGCTATTCATAGACTAGGTACGATGTATTCCATCGACATGACAGCTTCCATGCCATAGACTAACCAGAAAGGTGTCTGTCCCGTCAATTTCTTGCACATTGTCCTGTAAGCCCATAATACGGCAGGTACGTGCAGGTCCCAGTCGTTTCGTTGTGCATTACATACTTTGGTCAACACAGTCTCCAGTATTTTGTTGAATGCCTCTACTGTCCCATTAGCTTGTGGGTGGTACGATGTACTTTTCTGATGATACACCTGGAACTCTTCTGTGAGTGTGCTGATGGTTTCATTCAGGAAATGTGTTCTGCGATCACTCATTAAGATTTTCGGACAACCAAATCATGTCAACATGTTTTCGAACAAAAACTTCATAGCTGTAGCGGTCGTGTAGTCTTTGACCAACTGTGCTTCCACCCATCGTGTCAGGTACTCCATCGCGGTGATGATGTAGCGCGCGCCTGTCTTTCCCTGAGGTTTGATCAGTCCCACAAAGTCGATTACCCATTTTTCAAATAGCTACAGTGTCATTTGTGGATTTAATGGCATCTCGTCCCTTCGTGATGGTTTTCCAGTCCTTTGACATATATTGCAGGCCTTACAGTGTGCTTTCGAATCCTGGTGTAGGGTTTGCCACCATAACCCTGCGCGAAGAATCTTCTATTTTCTCGCACGTCCTGCGTAGTGTCCTCCTGCAGCACCCCCATATGCTTCTATGAGGGTCTGACCTCGTTCAAATTCAGGTACGTATCTTTGCAATATCTCATCATTGCCCATTTTGTAGAGGTGTCCCACGATGACAAAAAAGTCCGTTATGCGCACCACCAATTCCTTCTTCTGTTAGACTGAGTATTCCTTAAGCAAAGTCCCTGTTGTTAGAAAATGGATTATATGTTCAAAGTGTCCATCCGCGACGAGTACTACAAAGAGTTGTGCATCGGGTAGTCCCTCCTCCAAATTCGTGGGCTCTTCCCCCATCTAAATTCCCGACAAGTGATCTGATCCTACGTTTAGGCGTCCCATCTTGACTATGACCTCAAAATCATATTCTTGAAATAGTAAGAGCCATCAGCATATGCACCCCCCCAACACAAGCTTATTCACTAGGTATTTTGACACGGAATTGTTGGTATACATATTGAAATGTCCTTTGAGTAAATAGTGTCGGTATTTTTGGAGCACGTACACCATTGCCAACCCCTCATGCTCAGTGGTGGAATAGTTCTTTTCTGCTTTGAACAATCTCTGACTTGGAAACACGATCTAGTGATCCACGCCCTCTGCACCCTCCTGTGTGAGTACGTCTCCTAGCACAATACACGACGCATCAACATGTACATGAAACTCCACATCCCATTTTTGGAAGACCAGGATTGGAGTGGAGGCCAGTTCCCCCTTCAGGACATCCAAACTCTTCATGCAATCATCATTCCAGCAATATGTAACATCCTTTCTCAATAGCTTTTCCATTGGTTCTGTTATTTGGGCATAACTTTTGATGAACTTCCTATAGTATCCAGTGTGACCCAAAGTAGCGAGTAGTTGTTTAACACTTTTCGATGCTTCCAAATGTAGAATAACAAAAATCTTCATAGGGTCCACCATCAGTCCTTGTTTGCAGACCACATGTCCCAACAGGTTTCCAAAGGGAACGAGGAATGTGCACTTCTTAAGGTTTAGCGCAACCTGGTGTCGGTAGCAAGTATCTAGCATCAAGAGTAAGCTTTCTACATGGTGCTTAATTAATCCAAAGACAGTCTAATCATCCAAATAGACCTCCAAGAACTTGTGGACGTATTCTTTGAATGTAGCCACAATGACACGCGAAAATATAGCTGGTGCATTCTTCAGTCCAAACGACATAACAGTGTATTGAAAGCAGCCCCATTCTATTGTGAAGGTCATTTTTCTCCCATCTTTCGGTGCGATATTGATCTGATGGTACCCTGAGAACCCATCCGTGAATGAGTATGCTTCTTAATCACCAACATTCTCTAGTACTTCATCTGCGAGTGGTGTCGGGAATGGATCGTGTACATAGGCATCGTTCAACTTCCTGAGGTCCACGCATATTCTTATTTCGCCCTTCTGTTTTTTCTCCTGTACTACCATAGGACTCACCTAGTTGGATTCTTCCACTGGTTCAATAATTCTGGATGCGAGCATTTTTTCTAATTCATCGCAGACCTTTTCTTTATACTTTGGATTCAAGCAGTAAGGCCACTACTTAACTGGCTTCACATCGAGTTTCAGGGTGATCTTCATCATCCCTAAGTTGCCAACGATCCCTTTTAAGTTCGTAATTTTGGTCGGGAACAAGTCTTGGTATTCGCGGAGTAACTCAGTGACCTTATCCACCATGGCATCGTCCTAATAGTCCCCAAGTGTTTCGTACTTTGGCTCTGCCTCCATTCCAATGTTTACTTGCTTTGTCTTTAGCAGCGCAGTGATATCAAGGTCTTCGAGTGATGAACCTCGAATCTCGTGACAGCCTTCTGTTTCTGAAATGTTAATATTTTGTGGGTCCTCATCATCCTCCTCAACATTTACATTGTAACACTCTAGCACGTACCTCAACTGTGTCACCCATTCTGGCTGAGGTACTTCCATTGGCTCCTGGGGTATTTTGAAGATAACTGTTTTTACTACTTGTAGCGCATCATCAACAGTATCTGACCAACGATCTTCCAATGTGAAAGTTAACAGAAATCCCTTGCGCAAGGCATCTCATTCACTCGTACCATGGCAGAGCTCCATCTCAGTATACCAATTCATGGGTATGACATCCAGGGTATGAGAATAAATGTACCCATTTAGGCTGTGGCTCTTCCCCATAGACCTTGGTCCATTTCGTGAGGTGTTTGTGCGGATCATTTCATCTGTCATATTTGTCTACCAGCCATATCTGTGATTTCCCAAATCGTAGGCGCATCATTCTTCTGCATCCATACCAATCCTCAAAACTTCCCTGATGCGTACCCCACCATCTTGTGGGCGTTGCACGCAGTGCCCATTTTAGAGCATCGAACCGCTACTGTTCTGGTACTACGCTTTCGAATTTGTTCAGGAATGCATCCACTGCTATCAACCCATCATATGTAGGCAAATCCCTTGCCTTTGTTGTCATGCAGCACAGTGATCTAACCATCATGTTGCAATTAAGCATTGTTACTTCGTGCAACTATTTCTGCCATCGCTATATCTCTTCGTCTGAATCTGAAGTGCAGGAGCTTTCACGCTCCCATGAAATCATTCCATCTATAGTCGGATTCACCCAATCCTCTTCTCATGCGGTTATCTTATAAATACAATCGAGATTGTCATCACTATCATTGTCGCGCACTGGTTTAGTTTATCGCACTCCTTCAGTTGGATCTAGCAATACTACTACACGTAGTGACTTTTTTTCAAATATCATTTTGCACTTCTTTAGATTTATGATTCCATTCATATTGGTGGCCCAGTCTATTCCTAGTAGCACAGGATAGGGATTACTGTCATTGACAATCTCTATCTCCTCAAAATCCGCCTGTGTGCTTGCACCTTCAATAACTACAGTTACCCCTGTTATCACCTAGAATTACAGTCCATGTACATAATGTTTTCCCAAACAAAAAAAAAATTTCATTGTCAAAAATTGTGTGTCAAATGGTTATGGTCCTATGTGTGTCACTTAGGGATTATGATTTAAAAAGGTATTGATGTGAATCATTGCAAAAAACCGTTAATCATCCTCCATCATAATTGTTTAAGGCATGTCTTGTCTTGTTTGCGTCATTGGTCCTTTTCGCAGTTTCGCAGCGCAGTCTGATTGGCCAATTTGGCAGCGCAATGATGTTTCCGCCTTTTCGTAGCGTGTCATTTACCAGCCATTTCGTAGCGCATTTTGTTAATTTATAACTGTCTGCGCTACGAAATCGGGGATTCGGGGATTTTGCAGCGCGTTTTCTTGAAATTTCAAGTCTGGGGGGATGAGTCATTAGGTCCGTCCATATATTGTCAGTTGATGTCCTCTCCAGGTCATTATGGGTCATCATTCCGCCATGAGGTTCAGAACCACGCACATAAACATCATTCAAAGTGATTTTATGATGTATGGTAGTGTCATGATATTTGTTATTAGTGCGTAAACTGACTTGCTTGTATGACAAGACTATTGAAGCGCAAAGGAGCCCGAGTTTTCATTTAAAAGGACCTGATTGCAAGCGAGCCTGCATTCCAAAGTTCGAAGTTGCCTTTTGAGTTGAAGCTGCTGTTAGTTCTCTATCCGAAAGTTTTCAAAGTAAAATGGAGAAGAGGGAGCATCGATCCGGTGGGTGCCAAAGAACAGAACCGGAGGGGCTTGATCTTACGTTAAAGGATGAAGGTGTAGCAAGAGCTTTTAAAAATGCTGGTTGCTGGAGGTTTTGTGAGAAGTTGCAGGGAGGGCACGCAGAGGTAACAAAAGCTTTTGCATTGAATTTTACTGGTTTAAACTCTAAGGTGTCAATGCTAGAATTCCCTGTATCTCCAGAAGCCATTTCTAATGTGACTGAGATTCCTAGAGGAGGACATGAATGGTTCAAAAATTTCAAATTCGATATGAGCCCCTGTAAGGAATTCTTGAAGGAGCCTTATGTAAATGAGGATCTCACAAAGGCTGTGCCAAGGAGTTACGTGAAGGAACATTTTGCACTGCTCCTTACATGCATCCAAAAATATTTAACATGCGAAGGGAGGTATAACAAAGTTTATTCCTATCATTTTAAACTTTTGTTACATTTCACAGGCAAAGCATCAATAGATATCCCTTTCTACTTGTTCATAAGCCTCAGTAAAATGTGTGATAAAATTCAACTGAAAAAAGATGACTGTGAAACATCACTGTTTCACCATGGTTTGGTAAAGTTGTTAGTGTTAGATGGTTTGCAGAAGATTGGTAAAGATTGGAACTCCTTTATTTTTATGGCTGGCTTTCAGAGCAAGACAGGCCTCACTCCATTGCCTGTTAGGGAAAGAGAAGAAACAATTGAAGAACCTACTCTTGCTGAGCTTAGAAAGGAGGTGAAAGATCAGAAGAAGTCCAAAACCAAGTTGAGGAAACCAGTGAAGCCCTTGGTAGTCAAGGAGACACCTCAATCATCATCAAAAGAGAAGGTCAAACAGAGGAAGGATGCACCTGGACCAAGTGAAGTTGAAAGGGTATCAAGAGTAAAAACCAGAGGTCAGTTAAGCAAGGAGAAAGGCAAGTCAATTGCTGTTGAAGAAAGTCCTATGTCAAAAGCTAGTTTAACTGATTTACTTGAGGCAATTGAGCTTGAACAAGATCAGCCAGTGCAGATTGAGCCAATAGAGTTTGAGCAGAACCAACCAGTGCAGCCAATGCACATTGACTTAACCCAATCCTCACCAGAGAGCATGAAGAAATCAAAGGCTTCGAAAAGGTTAAGGTTTGAGGAGCCTAGTGAAGAATATGTGTTCAAGCCACGGAGGCCAATTACAAGAAGACAAATGAAAGAGGCCGAGAAAGTGCATAAAGAGGAGGCAGCTGTAAAAATGCCTAGTATAGAGTTTCTTGAAGTTTTAACTAAAACAGTGCATGCAGCCAGGCGTAAAGACAAGAGTAAAAAGGTTATTATTAGCCAAGGAGGAAATGTCATAGCTATCAGGAACCAGGCAGGAACAACCCAGAAAGAAGTGGCCCAGATAAAGAATGTTTCTAGAGAACGTGCAGTGAGATATGCTAATTATAGAAGGGCTGTATTAAAAGGCAGCACAAGCCTAGTGGGTCAAGCTGACTCGGGGTTTGATGTATTTTCGTGGATGGTACCAGCACTTAAGCAAGAAAAACTCATAAGAAAGCTGAACATGAGCCTGAGATCAGAAAATAAGGCTTTGAAGAAAGAGGTTAGCAGTTTGAAGAAGAAGCTAGGTAAACTAGCTCATTGATTTAAAAGGAAAGGTGCTTTTCAAGTTTTGATAAATTTTGGTTTAAGCTCCATCATTTTGAAACTATTTAGGTCCTTAACACCTGTACAAAATGTCTGAAGAAATCATGAGTTTAAGCAGAAAGCGCTTCAAGATAAATATGTTATGTTTTGACAAAAACAGCAGTTTCGTAGCGCGCTACGAAACTGCTGTAGATGCTGTTTTATAAGAAAACAATGAATTTGATGATGAGGTCAGCGAATTTTGAAAGGAATGCCTCGAGGACAGGAGGGAGACCATACAAGGCTATCATAGCAATTCAAACAGTGACAGGTGTGAGTTTTGGAGGAAAGGTGAAATATTTTGTTTTTTGCTAAAGTTTTCTTAAAGATACTTTATGACCGAATTACTAGGGTTCTGGTAGGGTTACCGGAATTTTCGGTTTGTACACCTGTTCAGTCCACAAGGCATCCAGATCATGAGGCATATGGTGTTATGCATTGTTATTGAAGAATTAAAGAGCTTGGAGCGTGGTCTTTAAGTAGTAAAGAATAATGGAAGACAGGGACCGTGAAAACAGGGCACTCATCTTTACTAATTAATGAGCCATCTACACAGCTAGTATCCAAGGCCAGCTCGTTCAGTGAATGCTCCTCCAACATATCTCGGCCACAACAGAAAATGTACAGGTGTCAAAGCTCAAGAAAGGCATCATGCATACGAGGAGATAGAGTTAGAATTTCAATGTGATTAGGACTCTATGTATTTACAGCACAATACTTTATGTATTTAATAAGTTTGTTTAAAAATAGATAAGGTTAGTTAATGATAGACCATCGAGCTCCCCTCATGCTGGAGGAGGAGACTCAAGGTAGTTTTAGTTTTGTTTTCCTATATATAGGAGAAACTCTGATGTAAGTGGGGTTGGAGATTTATAAAAGAAACAGAGTTTTTATATTGGCTAATGTAAAAGACTTTTGACAGTAATAGAAAGATTACTTTTTCTTCCCAAGATTCATCTTGTGTTCAAAGGCTCGGAATATATGTGGTTTTGTCTTTATCCTTTCTGTTTTACAGCTCAATAGACATGCAATCACTCTGAATTCACCTAGTGCTCAGACTTCCTGTGTATGTTTATGAGTTGAGGTTCTTTTTGAGAAATGTTCTGAGTGTTTAAACATTATATGCCTTGGCTTCCATGATTGAGTAGTTAATAGTTTACTGCAGAGGTGTTTGACTCCATGAGCCCAATGGAAGAAGTGTTATTTTGTTGTTCCAACCAGCTTATTTTCATGTACTGTTTGAAGAGTTAGCCATCTTTTCTTGTTATTAATCCATATCAAAAATCTGTGAGAGAGCCCTCTCTGACTAAGGAGGCTAAGCCTTAGTCTAAAGCCTGGTTTGAAATAGTTGCATGAGATCTTGCTAAGTAGCAGCCCTTAGTACACGATTTTGTGATAACAACCCCTTACAATCTTCCCATGGGCAAGATCTTCTATTGGTTTGCCATTCATAACTGAATAGGAGATCACTATAGCGTAGGTCTACCCATGCGTTCCCATGTTTGTTTTGGTAGTACATTCGCGTCCAATCCAAGATCTAGGATTACCTAATCCATTTCATACTCGCCGATTTGTGAAGTCAACCTCATTTCCATTCCTGTGTGTAATGCATACTTTCCAAGTTTTCAGACCACGCGTGGTTCTCCTGACCCCGCGCAGCTAGTGATAAGTTCTTGTAGTCCTTTTACTCCCTTGCTATCGCGTAGCAGTTTCATGCACGTCTCTAGAAAGGTAGTGAGCATTAAAGGATCCATCCCTGGTTCTAGTTGATCCTTACAAGCCGAAGTGGAGGCCTCTATGAAGCTCTTCTTAGCTTCCATGAATGGCTCCTTTGTGCATTCTAAATCAAATTAGGGTTCCTTTGTATGGGCCTTGCGAACCCAGGCACTATTTTCTGGCTACTTACCTTTGTCATCCCCAGTTGTGATACCACTTCGAAGCACTATGTTTACATTCGGGTCTTCTTCACGTAGTTCAGACCTCATCATTTGTAGGTTTTGTGTTGGGGGAGGCTAAAGTATCCCTTTATCGTGCAACCTCGCTATCAGTGTAGGGCAGTCCTCCTATTATAACTCCAAATACCACCTTATGTATTTTTGATGCTTGGTTTATGGCCTAGGGAAACCCCTCCTTCCAGACTTGGTCCAAATATTCAAAAAACAGTGTTTTACTCCCTGTATGTGACTTTTCCCTATATTAAATGCGTGTACACGTGGGTCAGTCTATACCCAACCCACGTATATGTCTTAAAACACTTAAAAAAATTAAATTTCCTTAATTATGGGTGGAGATCATGGGTTTTACTTGTTGATTACCTATTAGTGCCCATGGCCCAACTGTTCCCAACTGTTTCCCAACTAAAAAACTACTTTGGGAGAAGTATAAAAAGACTTCAATGGGAAGGCCTTAAGGAGGAGAGAAAATAGAGAATTACTCTGCTGAGATTATCCCCTAATCAAGTCTGAAGATCCCTATGCTTCAAGCACTTCCCCAAGTTCAGGAAACCTTTGTTTCCTTGAGATTTGATATCCTTTCACTTGTGGGAGATATCCTTGTGTTGGTTATGGAAGAAGCCTTTTGAAGACCGGGACTGAACGGACCTGGAGGATGGTTCCACTTGGAACTGGAAGAGGAAGACTCAGGTGAACTCTTTCTATGTTTTGATTATAGTCATTAGCAATAAAAGAAACACTGTCTTGTTCTTGATATCAACTTTGTTCATGCATTTGATGTTATTGTTATGGTTTATGTATGAATGACTATTTCAATGTATAACTAACCATCTATTTATATGCTATAAAGTTGATTTCACTATAATGCTTTATCTATATGCTATTGTGTGTCTTTGAATTGGTTGTTTTGCAGGTTCAAAGATCGTGAGGAGTTGCAGAGGGTTTGAACCCTGGCTAGAACTACCCAAACGAAGGACCCCCGGGTATGTACATCCTCGCATAGTTTGCTCATTTAAGCATTTTTCCTGAGTTATTTGCTTGTTTCTTGTTGTGGATTACTCCTGCTCTGCTAGGGTTCTGACCCAAAGCCCTAGGGGACTTTATCCCTTAACAGAATTGGCAACTCCACTGGGGACAACAATCTTGTTGTTCCTAGTTTGGGTTATTTTGTGCCAATCAGGGCTCAGCTTTCAGTTTGCTTGCTGTGATTGTATTGTTTGCTCCTATAGGAACTCAGACTTCAAGTTTGATTCTTTTCATCAGGCGTCATTTTTTTTTTCTTGTAAAGTTTTATATACACACCTTTGTCAGGTTACAGAAGCGTATACACGCTAGTTTCACTGAACTGAAGCTGCGTATATGTGGGTTTCTTTTGGATGAAATGTGTGTACACGCAACTGTGTAGAGACATAGTCACGTATACATTTGTTTTGCATGATTTTTTCAAGTCTGTTTATTTGGAAAGATTTGTTTTTTGGCCTGTTTGCTTCCTGAGTGGTCAGTTTCTACTTTCAGATTTTAGTTTTTCAGCGAGACTACTATTTCGAGTTCTCTCCTGCTTTGAAGAGTTTTTGGTTTCGGTTTGCTTTATAGTGAGTGTTATCATTTGTGTTTGAACACACAAGGCTCCTTGTAGAGGTTCTTGATTGTTCTAGTTTTCCGGAACAAAAGATTGCTTGCAATCTTTGTGTCAAACTTCATTTTTATGGTTTGCTTGCTTTGCTTCCCGTTAAGTTTGTGACCATTCACTTATTCTCGCTTTTTGAAAGTGTGTTTTTCTTGATTTCTTGATTATTATCTTTAACCTCTTTTTGCTACTTTTAGTATCATTTAGTGCATCTTGAAACATCTGTTTTGTTAAGTTTTCATTTGTGTTGAATTGACAACTTGCAAAGTGTCTTGGTGACTTGCTTTTGATCTTTGAAGTCTTTGGTATCATTTTGAGTGCTTTTGAAAAGTTTCTTTTATTGCTTTTTTGAAAAAGAAAAGTCCTTCAAAAACATTTTTTTTTCTTTCTGTTATGCTCCTATACCAACAGGTGTCATATTTCATGATTGACTGGTAAAGTGCAAAATATGTTTATCTTTTCCATGCTACAAAGGTTCCATATTTTGAAAAAGCCAAAAAATTAAAAAATGAAAAGATGGTATGCCCTAAAAGAAAAATCAAAGGGAAAAAAGAATGAAATGGTCAAAAAAGAAAGAAAATGAACCCCAAAGAAAAGACCAGGAAAGTGTGCTAGTCCAAAATGCCACTACTATTCCTTTTTCGCAAAGAATTTCTTAGTTAACTCTTGCCACACTTGATGGATGGCCAAACAACTTAATCTTGGCCAGTTCAGGTTTAAATTTCCTGTTTTAGAGATAGAGAATAAAATCTGTCCAAATAGTTCAAGCTTGGCAGATAAGTAGTTAGGTAGAGAAGCAAGGGTGCTCAACAGTTGAATCTAAGCCCCTGGAAGAAGTAAGGGCAGACTTAGATAGGATGGCAGTTAAAAGAAAAAAGAGAGTAAGGGTTTTCTAGTTTAAATGCACCCAAGGAAAAAGGAAGAAAAAATGTTAGGTGTAATAGGCTGGGTAGGCAGTTTTGATGTTGCAGAAGCAGGTTTATGAGTAATTGTGTCTTTTAAAGGTGATTCATCTCATTTGATATCATAAGCACAATGTCAATGATTTGGCTACAAATTAGGTGAAGCATGTCTAACTTCCCCCCACTCTTCTCCCTAAAACATTTACTAACCTCCCCACAAGGACATTGAGATCTACTCAGTGCTCCTAAAACACTTCATTTCATGAAAAAGACTAAGTGAAACTCTGTTTTTACTTAGGCAAAGGAAGCCACATTTCTTGTGTAAAAATTCCTTTTCATTTCCCTAAACCTAAGTTTTTCACTCTTTAAACTTAGCACTTTTGGTTCAAAAACATATCTCCCATATTAACATATTAACCATAATATATAAACCCTTATATTTTCCTCATGCTCGTATTATATAAAATATATAAAAAACCCCAAGAAACTTAATATCCCGCCCCGGTTGTAATATCAACCATATTGTTCTATTTTCGGGAATTATAGGTTCACTTGGAACCATGTAATAACCCTTTGCGCGCGCAACCATGGGATTTGTTTCAACTCTGGTTAAAGCAAATAACCTAACCCGCAGACCTAACCAAAGGTAATACCCTGCAAAACATTAAAAAACGTCGATTTTATTGCGTGGGTCCCATGCCGTAGCCCTCCACCATGTCCATTAAGTGCTGACCGTCGGATCATGGCCCGCAGATCGGACGGCCCACAACAATATTGCTAGCCCTCTACTGCCTGTACTTTAGCGCCCGGGGGATGGTGGTATTGCCACCGTACCTTGGGACAGGTGGCAGCCTCCCGCATTGCTCGCTGCCCTCCCCTCCGATACCACCTTTGCCCAAAAGCGGTGCGGGGCCAAAACTGCTTACCACCCCCCGCTGCCTCCCTGCTGACATCATCCTCGCATCATCAGCTGACGTCACAACCACGTCAGTGCTGTGTCAGCACCACGTCGTCCTGCTACATGATAAATTACTCCGTCATGCTGACGTCATCCGACAGAAACGCGCCAAAATCCCGCCAAAGTCAATTTTTTGTTAAAAAAGACGTGAAAACGTCATTTTCACTCATTGTCACTTGTTTCCTCTGTGCGACCATTGCATGCCGTTTTACGTCCAAGGCAACGCTCAACCATACAGTCTGCCACCAAGTCAAAAAGAGTCCACAGTTCGGTCTTCCAGCTCATCCTGTAACCTGCAATCCACACAGTGCACTGTTAAAAATAGGTATTTACCCCAATTTTACTTCCAAACCCTGTTTTTTTAGCTCTCCTCTACAAAATTTTCCAAAGCACCCAAATTTGAGTTAAATTCACCATACTGCGTTCAACAAGCGCACCAGAACCACTGCTCTTTTGCCCATTTTTACAAAAAAAAAACCTGCAGACTTCGTTTTCCTCTGCAAAATTCACCCAGTGAGCTAAATTCAAGCCGTCTTTGGTTTTCAATTCCCAGAGAAAATTCCCAGAAGTGTCATTTTACCTACTTTTGCTGCAAAAACCCAAATTCAATTTGAAAATCACAGAAAATTGAGCAATGGAAGCTCCAGTGGCCTTGAACATTGCTCCCCTCAATGCACCTCATAAGGAGTTAGAGTGGTTGCCCTTGGCTGATAGGGATTTTCAAATACAGGACTTAACTGGTGAAAAAAACCACCTCCAAGCATTCTGTGAAATTAGGAACAGTCACCTAAGCAAAACTGATCTCTATGGGATATGGGAATCCAATATGCCCAGATACTATCTCCCCTTAGTAAATGTATTCCCAGATGTAATCCACCTGTGTTGTGCCAATTATGAACCTACTCAAAGAGCAGTTATGACTCCAACTGGAACTGTCCTTTTTCATATAACTCCTGAGTCCATAAATGAGATGTTGCACTTCAAACCTACTCAGCCTCTGGCTCCTCTTTCCATGGGATATTTGCTGGAGCAAGGCTCTAAACTATCCACTGCAGAAATAGGCCGGATTGCCAAGTTATTCATGAGACCAAATTGCCAGCCCAGAGAGCCACCTCCTTTTCACCATGTCTGGTTCAATGAAGCTGGAAGATTCATTATTGATATGATATCCTATGTCCTGGGATTTAAGACAAGTGAATATGTTGATGAGACCATCTTAGCTTTGATGTCCATATTTATTCCAGGAAATCCTCCTGTTGTCAAAAATGACTTTGCTACTTTCATTGCCAACAAGATCCATGACCAATTCATAAATCTAGACAGAGAAGGAGTCTTCAAGTATACCTCTTATATATATCATCCGTTCTTATACTATCAAACAGACAGTTTTCAGTTACCCATTAGAAAATTGGATTCTAAAGGAGAAAGGAGGTCTCTGATCTTTTGGACCTTAGTCTTCCATGAAGTCCATAGCTCTCCTTACACTTACTGTGAATTCATTGATTTGTTTATACATCCGGTCTCCTCTTTTCTGATGAGAGCTCCTCCTCCCAGACTCTCTGGTGATATGCAGAAAATTTTACAGCTCTCCAAAAGCTACAAAATAGGTGACTGGTATTTCTACCAGAATCACACTGAGATCAGGATATATAGCTGTGAGCTGTGCCCTTACAAACTGCTAAAATATGTGCCTATGAGACTATTTGCTCTAGAATATTTCAGGCAATTTATCAACTCAGATTTGACTCACTTTTATGGTGCCAAGAAAAAAGCTCAGCTGAAATTAAGAAACCAGTTAGGCCCCTTCATCATTAACACAAAAGAAGCATGGCAAGATGCTGACAAGATATTGGGTGAACAACTCAAATTAAAAAGGAGCTTTTGGTGGGTACCTTATGACCCAAATGTATTCATCTGTGAAAGAAAGGTAAAAAATAGGCTATCAACCTATAATCATTGTAGGATCCCTGAAATAGAGTAGTTTGCTAATCAAGATGAGTGGGTAGAAGGCACATTAATTGAGGAACTCACTGAGGAAGAAAAAATGGAACAAGCTATGAAAAATCTTGAAAAGACTCTTGACCTGGACTTTTTTGGACAGGTGTCTTTCAAACTGCCTCAGCAAACCAAAGTAGGCACATATTCTGCTGGAACTTCACAGCAACCTGCCCAAGAAAGCACTACACCATCTGCAGGGACATCTAAGGGCAAGGAAGTGTTGGATACAGAGCAGCACGTAATGACAGATCAGCCAGCATCATCAAAGGAGCAAGGCCAAGGGCAAATTCCTCCTGTCCAAACCAAAGCACCAGAGGTACCAGCATTACAGACTCCTCTAAATGAGGAAAAGGGCAGAAAAAAGGACTGAGAAGGGACCACACCTGTAAGTGGACCAGCAGAGCAACCAGGGGCAAAAAGGCAAAGAATAAATCCTCTACCTGAAGAGGAAATTATTGAGAAAATCATAGAAAGTCCAAGAGGCGAGAGGGCAACTAGCCCACAGACATCCCCAGTGGTAGAAACATCCACCAGCTCTCATAGGCAGGAATTAGAGAAACAACATAGTGTGGAAGTTTCCTCTACAAGGCCACAAAGCAAGCAAGGTTCTGATATCAAAAGAACATTCAAGGACATCAAGGCCCAGAATGAGCCCATAAGACTGCAACTTTATGATCAGTTTCTCAAGATGACCCCCACCAAACAACAAAGGCTAATGTCTGCATATGACATTAAAGAAGGAAAAATGATCTTGAGCCACTTTAAGCCTAAAGTGCAGCAGCCACAGTCAGCAGCTGACTACATTAGAACAAATCTGGAGGTCCTTACCAAAGACATTCACCCTATGGACCAAATTGATGCACAAGCAAACTCGAGAGATGGTCTACTCCACATTAGCAGACAAGGAAATGTTGGCTCACAAATTGCAGAACTCATTGAACAACACATCAGCCCAACTAGATTTGGAAAAGACATCTTCTTTAGCCAAGGACAACAGGATAAAGTCCTTGGAAGAAATTATCATTGAGCTGGGACATGATCCCAAGGATGCCAAGGGAATAAAAGCATTGATGAAGAAAAAGGAAGAGGACATTGCTTCCCTCAGGAAACAGTTGAAGCTGCCTATTACTATGCATCCACAAACTACAGAAGTTATGCAGGAAAAAGCAGAAGAAGACATGATGGATTTGCTGATGAGAATGAATCAAAGACTAAGTGAGACAGAGCAGGAATTGGAGAAAGCATTATAAGAAAAGCAGGGAGTGTCGACCTCCCAGCCATCTCAAATAGCTCCAACAGTTACAACTGCTCCTCCCACAGTTACAACAGCAGTGCCTCCCACTGTCTCAGCAGCAACAACAGTAGGTACTTCAGCAACAACAACAACAGCAGGTAGCAGCACTACCATGACCACAGAGGAGTTAATAAAAGCCATGGAGGATTTAAAACTCCAAGTATCAGAATTGAAAGAAGCCAAAGAGAAATTGGCAAAGCTAGAAATAAGTTATGACAAATCTAAAATGACGGTCGCAGAAAAGACAAGAGAGGTAAAGGCATTAGAGAACAGGGTAAAAACATTGGAAAAGGACCTCTCTTTAGATAAGCCTCTGGGAGAAATCAAGGGAATTTTGTGGGCTAATATCAGTGAATCAATTAGTAATGTGTGGAGATCTATTCAAATTACATATGAGCATATTGACTTGATAGCAGCAGCCTAGGTGGAAATTCAAAGGGCCAGAAATTTATTGGGACATATGCCCGAACAGGCCAACAGGTTAATACAATTTTTAAACACTAAGACTAGTGAAGAACTAGCAGCACTGGACATTAGAGACATGACAGCCACCATTCTAACAATTAAAAGAGTTTTGACCATGAGAACCCTGATGCAGAATTTGGAGAGGAAGAGCCAGGATATGCAGGTGGAGATAGACTCTTTTATGGAGAGATTTGCAGTTTTTCATGAAAGGGGCTTGCCAAGTCTGGTGGGAAACAATGAACGCTTGTTGAGACAAGTTGAGTACTAGCTCAGGTTGAATAAACATGCTACTGATCAACTAAATGCATCATCAAGTACTCCAGCAGAGAAGACCCTTCCATCTAGCAAAACTCTTTACAGCAACTTGGAAAATCTGTTTTATATTGAGCATGAGGAACAACATCTTTTTACAGTCCAGCCTAACTTCTACAAGTACATAGACGCAGATGAGACTTTGAGAAAGTTGCTAAGACATCAGTTACCAGAAGAGCAGTGGTGGAAAAGCATGTTGGAAATTTTGTAGGCGGATTTCAAACTTTTGTTTTTTCCCAGAATACAACAGATATCATAAAGCGGAGAAAACAAACAGGCAAGAGTCTCGCGGGGCTGCAGTCTATCAAATCAAAATTAAATATGCCCGAGGAAGCTGAGCCAGTAGCACGGAATATCAACAGAAACATCCACCGGCCTGCTCGCTGAGTTTACAGTCAACACATCTCACCAACTGAGCAGCCAACACAACAACATTTACTTCTGCATTTATTTCTCCTTGTTTTCAAGATCATTTACTTCTCCTATAGAGTAGGTAGAAGAAGTTATTACGAGATATTATCTCTTTGAGATATTTTGTAAACATTTTTGTACATATACCTCCCCAAGCGAAGTATTAGGGGTTGGTGATACATTTCTGGAACTGCGCTGTAACTCTGAAAACCTTCTGAATAAAAAGCCGCTGGAATGCATTGTTGCTGAACTCTCTGGATGTGGAATTGATGGCAGAAGACCATGTTACAGAATTCTCAAATTATTTCATGGATCAATAAGTCTTTTTAACTCATGTTTTACAATTTTTGCATTTAATATATCATATATTTTTCATCATCTGAATAACAGGGAAAAAGAATAACTCAGAACTTGCTTGACTGCACTCTGTGTTCAATCTCTGTTATCGCTTATGTTTTCTTCAGAATTAGCATAAGCAAGAATTCTTAATTGCTCATGTTTCCCCTGGTTCTTACATCTTGAATATAGCTAAGGAATTCTTAATTGCTCCCTGGCAATATTCATCCAATTTCCCTCTGTCAACATGATGAAGGATTCTTAATTTCCCTTCACCCCCTGACTCCATCCCACTTGATTTCAGCTTACAATTTGTTCCATGGTTGATTACCTTGCTCTGTAGTACCACCTTCTGTCAAAGAAACCATATCCAGCAGTTCATCCTCATAGAATCCATTAGCCCAATGGACTGAACTTCTCAGATTTACACCCCTGTTCTATTGAATGTCACCATCCAAAATCAAACAAACCCTTGTACTTCATAACTAGCCTAATATACCCCAAAACCAAGCTAAATCATAAAGAGAGAGCCCTCTTTGGATGCAGATTGGATAGAACCTGCATCTAAAAGATTGGTTTGTGGTTACCTCAGCCATATTCCCTTTTCTTACAACTTTTGGGAACAACCTGAGTGATAACACTTCCTTTGCCAAATTTGTGTTTGGTTTCTTTTGGTTTTTGAGAGTGATTTGGGATCTGTGTGTTTAGTCCTTCTAGTTTTGGGAAAGATTTTGTGTTCAAAATTCTCATTCCTTTCAAAACATTTAAGTTGGATTATAAAACAAATTACTTTCATTTTTCTTTTTTAGAGTAATCTAGAGTTTTTGCATCATCATGTACACTTTGCA